>CM022403.1:46176666-47376666 GCA_011833715.1 Carcinoscorpius rotundicauda
TCTTCCAGCCAGTAGTTCAAAATTAGGGATGGCAGCAAATAGCCTTAACAGCTTTGCCATAAATGTTGTAATGTAATGTTATGTTTGTCTGTGAAACATAAATGTGATAAGAACATGCTTCTACTTTACATTTTGTAAATAGGCAAACAATGAATGAACAGTCCAAATATTCATTAATTAAATGTTTGAAATATTTCATAACAAATGTATTCTATGATGCTAAAAACATCGAAATGTTACTTTTGTTTCTCCCGTTTAGTATGAAGAGTAACGTTAGACATTTTTACATGATGTTGTAATGCATGTATAAAGTTCTTTCAGTTTCCTAACAAGAATGTTCACGGCGTAAAATGCATAGGTCAAGGAGTGTATTAAACCACTCACAAAACGCATTACATAGAATTAGTCGCACTGCATAAGAACAATTTGCATGTGCTAATACACTGGTATATCGCCACAAGTTCGATTTGTGGCGTCACGAACATGTTTAGCACCGGTATATGTCATATACAGTTAACTAACAACAGCTTAAATTACACCATGAGGGACTGTATGATCACTCTTTCTGAAGGAAAATATTCTCACATCAAAAGATCTGAACACTGTGCTGTCAAAGGAAGAAGAGACAGTTCATTATTACATAAGAAGCAGAAAATCGCTAATAGATAAGCATTTAGAATTTCAAACTGACATAAAACTATATTCAAATATCTATCTGGAGAAACTCACTTATAGAGAAATGATGGTTGTCGTTACGAAAAAGAACCTTCCGACCTAAATGAATTTTCTGATAATTTTAGCAAGACAATAAACGAAGTTTTGTAGATGACGAATATCCACGAGCTTCCAGCAACACCTCGAAACAGACAGCTGTTCTTGAGTAAGATTGTCTGATAAATTTTCGTATCTTTGATCTATTCCAAAAAGGTCTTGGGTGTGTGTATGGGTGTATCGTATAACAAAGCTACATCGAGCTATCTGCTGTTTGGGCCGAGGGGAATCGAGTCTCTGATTTTAGTTGTAAATCCGAAGACTTTCCGTTGTAACATCAGAAGACATATGGTTTTAGAAGCCAACATCTAGCTGTAGTAGAGATGTGGGTAATGTACATAAACGCCATCTGGAGTTTTTATTGCAATCATTCGTTGCTATGAAAATTCTTGTGCCGTTAAATGATGTGTAATAAGGTTGATGAACTTTTACAAATTAAAGTATTTCAGTACAAGCTGAAGAATAACAGTCATTATTACTAACCAAGAACACAAGAAAAGGAAGCTTGTTTGTTAGGGACCAATTCTTCAGTTTAAACCTTATTTAGGGGTAAAGGTCAAGCGGCACCGCACTGAGTAAAGTCTAAACAAATATTTAACCTTTTATTTTTCGTTTTTTTCTGTAGTTTGTAGTCATTGTATTTTTAACAATAATAAATAAAAAAATACGCGAAACAGTAATAATTCTGCTTTTTAAATGTGCACATGCATTTTCACCTTATAATTAAATGTTCAAAGAAGGTTATTTCTACCCACAAGACATTAAGTTAGCCAGTAAATGACCGATCTAGTGCAATAAATACATCAGGATTTTGAATAACTTTGCTTACCACGTTCGACTAGGTTAGCAAGTATTATTACATACATTATTACATTAAATTATTATTTAAATAATAACAGTTCTTGTTTCCTCTAATTTGTGTAATTTATTTTTCATATTAAATTTAATAATGCTCGTGGAATCCCGAGCAATGTAGTAAAGTTAAGAACTATTCTATAAGAAACAATTTCTTTTCTCGTATTTAATCTAAATTAAAATATAATTTTTGTTCACACAAAACGGTTTCTTTGTTAGTGCTACAAAGTAACGTAAACTTCTTCAGCAGTGAAAACTGAAGTTACGAGCAGGAAGTTTCAAGAATGTTGTGTTAGAAACTCCATGTTTGAGGACGAATCAGCGTCTTCGTGATGTAGTTATAAGTTTAAAACTCACCGATACATATGTAAAATATATTCAGAAATAAGCTGTTACATCTAATTACAAACTTTATTTAAGAATAAATTAACTAGATATTATTATTTTCTTATAAGTAATGAAGTTTATAGTTGTAGTATATATATATATACCTTCAGCATGGCTGTATTCCACACCCTATACAAGATTAGACATAATAATTAATAGTGTGAGATGCTCAGATCTGAAATTTTGGAAACATTTACATAATAGAAATAAACATATATGACAATATGTTCAAAACATAAGTAAAAGTATATTATAAAATAACAGATTTAACTACATAAAAGTGTGTAACTGGGATCAATAGATTATTGTATATTTTATGTGTTGCTAACAAAAATTGTTTCTGTTGTTCCAGGGTGTATATATATGTATATATATTATTAAATTGTGCTAAAAAAAAACATCCCGTTGGTAATTCTCAGTGATTATAACACTAAAATTCAGGTGTCAATATTCGCTGTGGGGGCAGATCACAGACAGCCCATTTGTAGCTGTGAGCAAACTAATTAAAGTATATTTATGCCTCATATGTTTATTAAAACCCATGTAAAAAATACTTTTATAAGTAAATGTGTTTCATAATCTATAAATAAAAGTTCAATAATGAAGTCAATTAAAAACACATATATATAAACTATAGTTAAGATAAATTAAGCCGTGTCATTGAAATACTAGTAGGAAGTACACATAAAACATAAAGTAAAACACCAAACGACTGGTGTTGAATTCAGGAAGTGTAGAGGGGAAGTTCCTCCTCCTTGAGAAACAGTCCCTATGAAGTAAAGTAAAGCTCAGCTTCTATTTTGCCGAATTTGAATTCACCCCCCCTAGTTTCTCTGAAAAGGTTTGGTTTCAATACTGAATATGTAATTATATATATATATATATAAACAGAAATCCAGTGTCATGCAACACTTCAGGCATAGAAGAAAAAACAACGACATTAAAATAATTTTAAACATTCTGTTAAGCAATGACTTCGAATGACACATTTGATATCTAACCATGTTTGCAGCTCCCCAGTGGCAGAACGATAGACAACCTTGCAGGCTTGCAACGCGAAAAGCGGTTTAGATGCCCATTATGAGAAGAGCACAAGTAGACCATTGCATAGCTTTGCACTTAAGGACAACCAATACCATATTCCAATAACAGCAGGATTTTATGTTGCTGTTTGTGTTCAATACACTATTATCACGCTTTCTGTGAAGTATTTGCAGTTCATACAAAACTTTCTTTGGTGTTAAGTTCTTGTTTTGACAAAATATTTAGTTTCGCTTGATAGTTATAAATGCCAAATTAATACTTATACGTACGATTGCGTTTGCCTTCTCATATTATTAAAATTATATGCAATTCGTTTCTGTATTTATTGGTTAAAATTTGTGTGTGTTTTAGTAGCATAACACATACTTTTTAAAATATAGTTTTAATGATTTCTAAATGTGACTAGCTTATGTAAGTATTAATACGATGACAATTTAAGGTCGAAATGTTGTTGCCTCTTTTAAATAAAAATGTTTTTAAAATCCATATAAGTCGTATCTTCTATATAAATACTAAAGTATTTATATATAAATATACAAAGACATGTTGCTATGTGTTTATAAATATAAATGAAATACAAGTCGGAAATATATTTAGAAACTCATACTAGTGTAATAAACAAATAGTAATGACCACCAGATTGTGCATTTATTGATGTTAGAAAATGTTATTGCAGAAAATAAAAAAGAAAGCGAATAAATTCTAAATCTACTTGTATCATGCATTTTGCACGTGAATTTATTTGCTTTACATAAAGTATTACATCTCGTTTTCATGATGCAATATATATTATTAATGTACAATCAAGAGATATTGTTCAAAATGAAGTATGTCCTATACGACTCCTTAGAAGTGAATTACGTTGTTTAGTTGGCTTTCAGCCTTCTTAGTCTTTAAAAAGCCCATACAACTTCAAAAATGTATACATGTTTAATCTGTTCAGGAAAATTCATGGTTATGAGTGCTCCATCAAACACTTTTACCACTATGATACATGCTCGATATTTTGGTCACACTGAAATAATGAATCCCAGTTCAACAAGTTTTGTTTTTGAGGGAACGATGAATAGAAATGTGCTTGTACCTGTCAGCATAGAGGGTGCCATCAACTTTCTGTTAGTCGTTGAAACCGTTATCTGGGATGTAGCCACAAACTTTTATTGATCTGTCGTCATGCTTCATTGTATATATTACACTTTCATTATGGCACCATCTCTTTTCCGCCGTTGGACAACCATTTGTTGGTTGTGGCTAAACCATTTGAACTTGATTCATGTGTAAAGTGTGATCAAATGCCTATTTTAACTTCTTGATGTCATTATCTTTTCTCAGTAATAATTTTAATGCTCATGTATATCTTATTGTTTTCGAAATAATGTTTATACCTATGCATACAGCGAAACAATAGGCAAGATGTGTACTCGACAATTATCTGTTTCGTAAAGAAAATACCCGTAACATTACTTCAGAAGAATTTAGATTTTCGTCCTCGGCCACTTTTATTACAAAATGTGTCAGTTTCTCACACTCTCTTTAACTTTGCCTAACTAATAAAGCATAGAATGTTGCGGAGATATGTTGTGTGGAATATCCTAAACTAACCAAAACTCTGATTTTTACATAACTAGGAAGCAATATTTCAATTCTAGGAGCGATGACTTGACAAAACTAATACTGCTGGGCATAATATTACTACCTGTAATTATTTTAGGCTATATGTCAGTATACTATTTGCTGATTGCAACATATCATAGTGTAAACTATTATTACGTGTCTAGACTTTGGTGCAATTAACTTACAGATGATAAAGAGGTAGCATTTTCAGAACCTTCCCTTTTATAGCATTCTTACACACCGTTTTCATAATGATTTTCATTGTGGTATATGAAAATCACAGAAAACAATGTAAAATTAAATCTGGCTGTTGAGATAAGTTTGTCTATGTTAAATTAAGTCTAACTAAGAGCGTCAGTAAATATTGCAATAATCTTTTCATGCTAAAATACATCTGAATTAGGATTAGATGTATGTGTAAATTAGCATAAAGATATTTTTTGTTATTTAACTATAGAAACAGCTATCCAAGTAAAACCTTATTAAATGTATCTAATGGCCCGGCATAGCCAGGTGGGTTAAAGTGTTTGGCGTGTAATCTGAGGGTCGCGGATTCGAATCCCGGTCACACAAAACATGCTTGCCCTCTCAGCTGTGGGGGCGTTATAATGTAACGGTCAATCCCACTATTCGTTGGTAAAAGTATCCCAAAAGTTGGCGGTGGGTGGTGATGACTAGCTGCCTTCCCTCTAGTCTTACACTGTTAAATTAGGGACGGCTAGCACAGATAGCTCTCGAGTAGCTTTGTGCGAAATTCAAAAACAAACCAAATACAAAATGTATCTATAAAACCAAATATACATTTAAATATAAATGTGAAAAATTCATAAAATCTATTGTAATATTTACTTCATAACCACATTCATATATTATCACCAAATTCAATTTTTGAAAAATACAAAGTATGTTGTATGAGTCTAATAAAAATATTCCGAGCCCCCATTTATATTATATGTAAGGATGCATTACAAAGACACAAGTTTAAATTATAACTTATATTTTGTGTAGTTTCGGGAAGACGTCTCACTTATCTGATTTGACTGCTTACAGCAGAAACAAACATGTTTTATCCATGTTTATTCCCTTTTTATACGTCTTGCTGAATGTTTTTTATACAATATGTTATTCATTGCCAAACATCTAAGAGTGAAGTGACGTCAGTAACTGAAGAATCACGAATGCTCTTTTTGTGCTTCACAAATATGGAAAAATTCAGTTGCACTGACTTCAAATGAAAACTATGTATAAATAATCTTGTGTAATTCGCTTTTAAAGCCAGAAAAGAAACTTTTGTAAATGAAATGATGATATGTAATATGTGTACTAACCCGAAGAGGTTTTGTTTTGAATTTCGCTCAAAGCTACGCGAGGGCTATCTGCGCAAACCGTCCCTAATTTAGCAGGTTAAGACTAGAGGGGAGGCAGCTAGTCATCGCCACCCACCGCCAACTCTTGGGCTACTCTTTTACCAACGAATAGTGGAATTGACGGTTACATTATAACGCCCCCACGGCTGAAAGAGCGAGCATGTTTGATGCCACGGGGATTCGAACCCGCGACCCGGGGATTACGAGTCGAGCGCCATAACTACCTGGCCATGCCCGGACTGTTCGAATAGCTTGTGAATTGTAACAAATAAGTTAATTGATCAAACTGAATTGGAAGTAAAGTATTTTAAAGGTTTCAAACCCACATATCCGCTTGCTTCTCTTTTTATGTGTGTGTGTTAACACATAAAACTAGTTTTACAGTGTAAACCTACCCCTAGATATTCAACAGTAACATGCTTTACACGTGTTTCTGTGGTAACATTAAACTTTAACCCATAAAAGGAATCAAACTACATTGCATGATTATAGTTATACACTCTCTACAAGCTGTGCTTTAATAATCACTGAAAACGCAGTCCTCGGAAGTTGTTTCTGAATGGGTTATCAGCTGTTTAATGGCAGTTTTTATAAGGTTATTCACATGACACGGTTGATTAGATCCTTTCTACTCTTACTGGGCTCGGTCATTTTGGACAGAATTTAAACTTCATTACATTTTACAAGCTTGTTCAATGTTCTCTCATTGGTCAGTCATCGGCGACTGGTGGTCACGGGTTTATCTCGTAAGAACGTAGTTCTTCTCAATTGCCAGAACGCATAGGTTTTAAACAGCTAAAGTTTGGTATAGTATAGTATTTAGGGCTCTCTACTTGCAATATAAGGGTCTCGGGTTCGATTCCCCGTCACACCAAATGTGGTCGCCCTATCAACCATGGGGATGTTATAATGTTACGATCAAACCCACTGTACTTTAGCAAAAGAGTATCCCAAGTGGGGTTGATTAGCTGCCTTCCGTCTGTCACTGCTAAATTAGGGAATGCTAGAACACATAACTTTCGTGTAGTTTTTCACGAAGTTCAAACCAAACCAGTTGAACAGCAAATAAACCAAAAGGTATTTGATTAATGGTACTCTTGAAAACAAGCCTTCGTTTTCACACTCTTATAGCATTTGGAGAGAGTCTTGCTCTTACCCAATCTTTCGTTTTCATTATACTGACTTTAGTATGACGTCTGATTACTTATAGGACTTTAGTCTTTGTACATCAAATAATGAAGTTATTCTGTGATGAAAATAAATGATGTCATTTGCAAATGAGTGTGTGTTGGTGGAGAATTTCTAGTAAAGCGGTCAATCAGTGCATATTTTTATAAAAACAGTTCACTCTTTATAGTATGTTAAAATCTATTTTGCTGCTACGTTCTAGAGTAGTAACTAATAAACAAATTAAATTTTCTTTTCCATTTGTAATTAGAATTGTCAGCCATTTTAATATTATCTTTATAAGGAAATTCACGTAGTAATGATAAGGGAATTGTTAATACCTTTTTAGAGCTTCGTCAAAGGCCTCAGTTTACATCACGTTATACTCGTACAAGCTTGTTCAATCTACAATTGCATTTGAGACAGTCATACAAAAATAAGCCTCACAATGACACTCCTTTAAAAGTCAGTTGATACTGCTTCTCCTTAAATTACTCTATATTTTTATGTTGAAATATTTTTCCCATCACGTCAACTATATATTCGTTTGGTGTACTCCGGGAGGCTTAGTGTTAAGTCAGTGGGCTTATAACATCAAAAATCGGGTTTCGATAGTTAAGGTGGTGAAAGATATTCCATAGTACATCTCTGTGCTTTACAGCAATCAAAATTAGTGAAAAACCTTTGTGTTTTTTGTTATTTATCATAATTCCAATGAAAATAAAATGAGCCTGTGAAGCTCTAATTTGTTTAATATTCATTTCAGAAACTTAAACACAAAAAAAAAACCATTTTGCTCCTTGAATAATGTTGTCTTTTATACGAAGAAAATAAATTTAATTAATGATTTTGTACATTATTAATTAGTTTGCAAAAAGTCATTTGTGTAATGGAATCTTTTAATTTAATTTTTCTTTTAACATAGAAGCTCTTGCAAAATTATGAATTTTATAGATATAAATATTTTATAAACAACTCTGATTCTTCTGGCTGAGAAAGAATGTGATGTTTGATGTAGCGGCGACTTTGAGAACTAAGTAACAAATGTTACCGCAACACTTGCAATGAATATGACACATTGAGAATCGCTAACTTTAATTTTTTTTCTGTTTTACATACCATAGAGTTTCTTCACCTTTATTAGCTTTACCAAACATTCTTCATACTAGCTAATTAACAAAATCTACATTTGTGTATGTTAATTATACGATTTATTTGTAATTATTTATACATTATGTGATAAAAAGTAATAATAAATGAACACTAGAACATCTATAAGTTCATATTCTTATGTAGCAATTCAGAACAAATTAGTTTGTTCAGAGTTTCACATTTGGCATAGTATTATTGGACAACACTGTTAAAACAAGAAGAACACAGTTTCAAGCCTAGATAAAAGAATTTAAATAATAAACTTACTATTTTTAAAGTATAAAACATTTGTTCAAATGTTTCCAATTCCATATTTTGTGTTACCAAGTATGCAATCTCAACTGTTCCAATTACAGGTAGCAAACTTGTAATTTTAATGTTATAAGCTTTCAAATTCATCAAAGGCGGCTAACGCAGTAGGGGTTTAGACATGACATTTGCTCGGACGGAAAAAGTTGATCGTTGATCGATTATCCATCAGTTTTGTGATTTTTATTTTTAAACTCATTATTTAGAGAGAATTAGTTTATGGTTCAGTCATTCTTCCCAACCTTTCTTTGTGATAAAATACCATATAGCATTTGGAAAGAAGTGGAAACCTTCGTGCACCATCGAGTGTAAAAATAAGTAAACCAGATGTGTCGCTTTGTTGTTGATACAAAGATGTTTCATAGTATTTAGAGATAAGAGGGGGAACTTCGTGGACCACCGAGTGTAAAAATGAGTGAACCAGATGCGTCTCTTTGTTGTTGATACAGAGATGTTCGACGGTATTTAGAGATAATTGGGGAACTTCGTGCACTACCGAGTAAAAAATGAGTAAACCAAATATGTCACTTTGTTGCTAGTACAACGATGTGCTATAGCATTTGGAGAAAAGTGAGAAATACCACCGAGGGTCCAGTAGATCTCATGTGTCACTTTGATGCTGGTACAACTGATTTTCTACAGGTCGTGTGTTTCAAGACAAGCGAGGAGTTTCGTGTACCTTTAAGTGTGGAAGATGAAAAAACATATTGTAACATGTTTGTAACATTAGATGTTGATTTAATGAAGAAATATAGATATATCTTGTTAAAACAGCCTGTATAAGTCATATTGATGCTAACGATAAAATAAAACATAAAATGAAGAGGTGATTTATTTAGCCTGGTCAACAATAAATCAGTGTTATCATGGAACACTAGTCATTACTACATAGCTTGTAACACTTGTAATATAGATATCTCTCAGTTTCAAAAGTCGAGTTTTACTTTTAAAACACCTTATATCATGATCGAGTAAATGCACACTACACTAAAAATATTCAGTGATCAAGAGAAGAAAATATTATGTGTATTACTTATCACCAAAGAAAGGAAAGTTTTAATATTATAACATATGAAACCCCGTCGTTTGGCATGATATGATGGTTATAGCACTCGAATCATAACCTGCGGGTTCGAATCCCTTGACTGAACATGTTCGTATTTTTTTTTAGCCCTGGGTGTATTATGAGTAATTATTAATCCCACTAATTATTGGTAAACGTAAAGCTTGTGGTGAGTAGTGTTGACTAGCTCCGTTTTCTTCATTGAACCCAAACTTAGGGACGGCTGGCGCAGATAGCCCTTGAGTAGCTTTGGGCAAAATTCAAGACAAAAAAAAAAAAGAAGGAAGATCCCGTTGACATTTATGAACCCGATTTTTTAAACTTTGAAAAAATGACAGGTCCTTAAATTTTAACGATTAAGATGAGTAACGTTCTAAATTCCTACTACTAACATTTTTTTCATATTTAAGGTTTATGGAGTTTTTGATCTCCTATTAATTCGACAGATAGAAACCTAAATTAATTTAGAAGTGCGGGTAATATTATGAAATTGAGTCTAAATAATTATTCGATATCATGCAGCAGAAAAATTGTTTAATTATTATATATGTTACAGATTTTTTTCAACAGAAGTAATTTTTTATTGCTTTTGTGGACTGCATTTACTCCTGTTTAAGACCCATCATTACAGCTTGGGTCAGCAAACCAAAGAAATGCAGTTAGATTTCTTATAAGAGTGATTCTTATATAGGATTTACGGTGCGGACCGGCATGGCCAGGTGGTTAAGGCATAATCCGAGGGTGGCGAGTTCGCATCCCAGTTGCAACAAACATGCTTGCCCTTTCAGCCGTGGTGGCGCTATAATGTTAGGTCAATTTCACTATTCGTTGGTAAAATAGTAGCCCAAAAGTTGGCAGTGGGTGGTGATGACTAGCTTCTTTCCTTGTAGTCTTACACTGCTAAATTAGAGACGGCTAGCGCAGATAGCCCTCGTGTAGATTTGCGCGAAATTCGAAACGGAATTTACGGAGTTTTTAAAACACTTTCTAATTCACCAAATAGCAATCTAAATTATTATAGGTGTGTGAATAATATTATAAAATCGCTCCTAATTTATCATTTGATATTATGTTTTTAATATAGCCGACCACTAACCTGCTGGTTAACGGGTCAAACTGGCATCTATGGTACGCAGCTCATTCGGGCAAAAATACGCAACAGTTCTATGGTCCATGGACGTCTATAAGTGTGAGGGTCACATTCCATTAATTGATTAGACAAGATAAGCCAAAAAGTTGGCAGTGGGGGTCGTCTTCTATATAATCTGTCAGTTCAAAATTAGTGGGAACCTAGCCCTGTTTTTGCGCGAAATCCTGAAATAAACAAAGAAACTTTTCAGTTATTCTACTAGTTAAGAAAACAACAGAATTATTACGATGGTTGAGTTTTAAATTACTGTTCTGTTTGAAACTATACGTAATAAAATGGATATTTATTATTCAGCTGTGTATACCCCAGTCGTAATATGCTATGTTGGTAATACGCTCTGCTATATCGGCGTACTATGTTAATTTTATATAGTTTAAACTCTGTGCATCCTCAAACTGTTATTACCCATAACCAAATTAAAAGTGTCATTTTCTAATCCGCAAAAGCACGATTAGTTGTTTTTTTTTGTAAGAGGAATATATCACTAATTCGTTATTGTCATCTCAAAGAAAACTTTAAGTATAAGAGCAAAGGCAAAGAATTGGTGATTTAAAATATATGTTGTTAAGTATAGAGCTACACAAAGAGCTATTTTTACTCTGCTCATCGAGAGTGTCGAAACCAGATTTTAGTGTTATAAGCTTCACGACTGGAGGAGGGAACAGTTTAAAATACTAGTTGTTTTTATTTTAATCTTATGCCTTTGAATTTATCTAAATTATTTATAGTCTTTTAAAATACATCATAACTTTAGAGAGTCATAAAATTGTCGGTCGCGTTGAATTTTTGGGTGTGCTTAAGAGGACATCTACATATTAGGGTTTCTTGCGCTTTGCCCACGATTGGTACCGAAACCCGGTTTGTATCGTATTATCCGGAATTGTTTTCATAATGTGTTCTCTCACGTCACGTACTGAAACAATAATAGTTGGAAAATATTCAATCTCTATATTAAAAAACTTCATTACGGAACATAAACTGAAATTATTTCACTCCAAAACAATTTATGCCACAGAAATCTATAGTGAAATAGTCAATTGTCTCAAAATCTCGGGATTGCTTTTTACCTGTAGTTTCTGATGCAAAGTGAGGTTACTTGTTTTTAATAGTGAGGACTAGAATTGTGTTAGAAATGACAAACATTTCAATAATATTCTTAGTTGCATGAGAAGACGACATTCTTGAAACATGTGATTGTCAAATACTGTTGATTGGTCAGGTAAGAGGAGATAAACACCTAACGCTGTCAGCTGTTGACCAACAGTCTTCTCTTCAACCTATCAGTTCAAAATTAGAAACAACTGTGTCCAACCAATTACTGTATAACCTTCTGTGAAAATTATAATAGAAACATACAAACATTGTAATGAGGTAAAAGATTAGAAAAATATATGTGATTGTGTTTCCCGAGAAGAGCATGGTTAAAATTGATATAGAAATTTGTTATATTACTGGTACCGAAGCAAACATACGATTGTTTGTTTGTTTTGTTTTGGAATTTCGCACAAAGCTACTCGAGGGCTATCTGTGCTAACCGTCCCTAATTTTGCAGTGTAAGACTAGAGGGAAGGCAGCAAGTCATCACCACCCACCGCCAACTCTTTGGCTACTCTTTTACCAACGAATAGTGGGATTGACCGTCACATTATACGCCCTCACGGCTAGGAGGGCGAGCATGTTTAGCGCGACGCGGGCGCGAACCCGCGACCCTCGGCAAACATACGAAGGTTTGTTTCTTTTAAAGCAAAGCCATTCTGGACTATCTTCTGTGTCCGTTGCGGATAATCAAACCCTTGATTCTAGCTCTTAGGACCTTAGACTTACCGCTATTTCACTGGATTACTCCGAAGGCTATTATTAGCTATAAAAACTAAACATACCTAGAAATGATGCATGTAATGTATAGAAATATAGAGTGGTTTGTGAATAAACCATTGTAACTAGTGTAGTTTTCTTTAGATAAAAGTAGTTCAGGTCACGATTTTGCACGGTTTTTCCATTAATTTTAATTAAAAATTGAATTTCTTATATCCTTTCGTTAAGCCTTCCAGTGGGACAGCAATATTTCTGTGGACACTTACAAAACTGAAACAAGATTTCGATATTCGTGATGGTTTGGTTTTAATTTCGTGCAAAGCTACGTAAGAACTATCTGCGCCATTCGTCCCTAATTTAGAAGTGTAATACTAAAGGGAAGGCAGTTAGTCATCACCACCGACCGCTAACTTTTGGGCTACTTTTTTACGTAGGGTTGAATAAGTGAACATGTTTGATGTGACAGGGATTCGAACTTGTGACCCTCAGATTACGAGTCGAGTGCTTTAACCACCTGGCCATGAGGGGCCTGTTCGTGACGGGCAGATCATAGATAACCTAATGTGTAGTTTGTGCTTGACTCCGAACAAACAAACTTTTCGTTAATTTTGTCTTAGGATCTTTATAGCATAACCGTCAAATCAAGTAAATTTAATTAATTTTATCTGAAGAGAACAAATTGTAATTTAACAAAAAATAAAGAAATATTTTAACCCTGGACTCTTTAAACAACTCTCTTAAGGTGTGAAGCTGAAGGTATTACTGTCAAGTGACCTGTAAGAACAGTTGCAAGTCTGGTCGTCACAAAACAAAGATTAAAGTTGTTGAGTACGAAACATGTAAGCAGTTAAAGGTTGTCGTGAAAGAGAACGTCCCTTTTCACTGTTAAAATATATACTATGTGTATATCACCTGACGGCCTATAGCGTTAGGTAAACATAATAGTTGTTTTCAAGTCTATCTTATATATACTGTTTTCAAGACTAAACTTTCAAACTTTTGTATTTTACATTAAAAAGTCAATAAATCTGCAGCCGTATGGTTATTTCGGAGAAACACACTTTTCATGTTTATAAACAAAGATCTGTAAGGGTCTTAAAAGAAAATTCACTTTAATGCAGTAGGGAGGAACCGGAAGAAACAACTGATTACTCTGTGGCCAAATAAATATTTTGCACGCAAATTTCCTAGAATGTCTTTTTCTCTCGTGAAATATCCACACGTTTCCTCGATCATTTCGTAAGGTGTTTTTTTATGTTCTCAATATGAAACAGTTAAGATAGCATGAACTAGTGAGTTTGAACAACATACAATGAAACTGTTTCCAGAAAATGGAATTCCCAAATAATTCAACAGATTCCTCCTTACCCTATATTTAGTAGAAGTAGAAAACATTGTTTTAGTGTCATTTTCTTTAGCGTTCAGTTGTGTGTGTATGCATATATGATAATTTATTTTACCCTAATGGTACTACAGCATAGCCAGACGGTTAAGGCACTCGACTCGTAATCTGAGGATCGCGGGCTAGAATCCCCGTCACACCAAAGAGTAAAAGAGTAGCCCAAGAGTTGGCGGTGGGTGGTGATGACTATCTGACTTGTCTTACACTGCTAAATTAGGGACGACTAGCGCAGATAGCCCTCGTGTAGTTTTTGCGAAATTCAACACAAACAAGTTTATTCTACACTAAATGATCATAGTATATGTTGAGCATAATGTTTGTACAAACTATTTCATTTTAGTTTTTGTTTCTTCCAACTTTTTATAATATATAATTATTGAACGAATTCGTAAGTTCATTAGAAGTTAGAAATTTCATTTACTACAACCGATGGATTTCATTTATTTTTCGTTTTGCCCAATTTCAACTTGTAATCAAACTGGCTTCAGATACTTGAAGTTATTTTAATTCGTGTTCAGATTGCAAACAGGTGTAATCGTACAACTTAACCTATTTTAGGGATACTACGTTAAATTCATTGTTGAGACTTATGTTATTACCATTAGTTGATTGACTAATAGCTAGTGTGCTTTCTTTCGAACATAATTTTAACTTCGAGAGTTGTATGTAAAAGGAAAATATATATTCTTCCTTTTCAATTAAGAACATTATTTAATTAAACTGGCCATGAATTAGATTTCATGTTTTTGTTAATGTCCAAGAGTTTGTCTTTTCCTTTATTATATTTATCAAAGGATATAGCTGTTTGTATGTTAAGTGTACCAAACGTCTTTCTGAACAGGTCGACAGTGAATGAATGAGGCGAGGTTAAGCACGTGGGATACGGATGATATGCACGTGTCTGTGGTCAGGTAAAAAAATGATCTTCAAACAACCAAGATTCTTAGAACAGGATAATTAATATCGATTTTACGCTCTGAGATATTGGAAATTCGTCTGCTTCGAAATGCTCGTGTCAGTAGCACGTGCGAAAATCTCCGTGCAGATATGTCAGTTGTTAGACATTGAAGAATGTTAGAGAATATTACAATTGAGAAAGACACTCGCTTATGCTTGGGACATTCTAGAGCATTTCCTGTTCTGTCCAACAATAATAAAAAAAATGAGACATTCAGGCGCAGTGCACATTGAATGCCCGCTATCGCTTTGGCCGTGAAACAAAAGCAGATGAATAAAAACGGATAATAGCAGTTGCGCGCATGCGCTATATGTATCAAAAAATGCGCCAATGGTGGTGCGCAGTTAGCAGAGTGTAAACATGGCGGCAAAGTACAGGTTAGCTTGCAGCTTGCCCATTCCCAGGCTGTAACTACGCCCAAAAATCTAATCACCGATCGTTAAATCCATCTAAGGCAAAGCTAGGAGTGTCATAGAACCGTTCAATGAATTTGGATTGTCATTAAAACGCGCAAATCATGGAAAACATGGGAGAGTTAGGTGAACAACAAATCAGCAGCGAGCCAGGCGTTAGTGAGACAGCTGTAGCGGTGGTTTGCTCAGTTGAATCAGTGGAGTCAGTGGAAGCTGTCGACTCCGTCGGCAGTGTAACCAGTGTCGAGCCCGTGACAAACCCGCCCGAGTTGCTCCCGGGCCACGAGATCACTTCGGACATTATACATTCAGACTCAGACGAAGAAACGGTATCTTCTACAATGATTGACGCCTCGGACTTTCGGGGTCTAAACGAGCCCAGTTATCAAAGCTTGAATTGTCGTATGTCTCCTGGACTTTCGGTAGCAAATAGCTACGCTACTCTCACCCCTCTGCAGCCCTTGCCACCCATCTCCACCATGTCTGACAAGTTCAGTCACTATGGTCACCACGGTAACGTGAGCGGTGGTTTTACTTTGATGCAAAATAATCATTTGGGTATGAGTATGAACAGTTATCAATATGATAAACTTACTCATGTTGGCGGTATGGCGCCTATGAACATGGGTCCTACACTCGGGGCAGCTCATCCGTCTGCAATGTCTATGATGGCTACTAACGGACTTGGAACTATGGCCCAACAAACTGGTATTCCCTCTCCCCCATACCTTCAGAACGGCTTGCATTCTCCTGAAAAAGCTATATCTCCGAATACGTATGACTCCTATGCACATCACCGGGATTTATCACGTGGCCTGGGGTTTCCTCAAAGCCCCACTGTAAGCCTCCATTCTCCCACAAGTATGATGCCTACGTTGAATGGACTGAATTCCACCCACACACCGCCATCTGTCCATCTGCAAGCGCCTGTTACACCACCCGAGCACCAAGATATTAAACCAGTCAACATAGCGGCCTTGACCGCACATACATCTGTGCCTAACGTCAGTTTAGGAATCTCTTCTTTTTCTCAGCCTATGGTCAGTCTGAGTCCAGTCTCAGTTCACAACATGGGAATTAACTCTATCTGTTCTGCCGTAACAGGCACTCCCGCCGCGGTTTCGATCAAGAGCTCAGGAGGTCAGACTCCTAACAGTTCTAAGGGGGTGGTAGCTGATGAAGTTGAGGAGATCAACACAAAAGATTTGGCCCAACGAATAAGTGCAGAACTGAAACGATACAGCATTCCACAGGCCATCTTCGCCCAGAGGGTGCTGTGCCGATCCCAAGGAACCCTCTCTGATCTGCTGCGGAATCCCAAGCCATGGAGCAAGCTGAAGTCCGGCAGAGAGACCTTCCGTCGGATGTACAAATGGCTGGAGGAGCCCGAGTTTCAACGGATGTCAGCTCTGAGATTAGCAGGTAAATGAAACAATATTACTGGTAGCGGCGTATAGAAAAATGTATGAAGTCAATACAAAAAATGACAATGATGTATTTTGGTGAAATTTTATAAACATTTCATATTCAAGTTTGGAACTAACCTATGTTTTAATCTAGATACGTGTAATAAAGTAATATAACAACTTTTTTGGTTGATTTATATGTGACACTTGCAAAGTTATGCAAAAACTGAGTGTTTTAAGCCTCAAATTTTTAAACCACTCTCTTCAGATGAGATGTTGACGGTATCACTGTGTGAGTTTGAATAACATAAAACGAAAATGTCTACATGAAATTAAATATACAAATAATTCAACCGAGCCCTTTCTCAATATCTAATATAAATAGAAAAAAAGTATTCGAGCATCATGTTTTAACGTTTATTGTGTATGTATGTTTATATAATTATTTACTGTATCCAACACTAAGTGATCATACAAGTGGTCAGTCGATGTCTCGGTAATGAATACTGGTCTCAGACCAATAAGCATAATAGATCTGGTATAAAGATGGTAAAATCAGTTAAAATTTTATAAGAAACTAATTAATATATTTTTAACCATCTATTACAGTAAGTGTTAAGTAATATAATCTCTGACTTGGTATTGTTAGTGAACGCTAAAATGTAAGAAAGTTTAAATTAAACGAAGTGTCCTTATTTTTCTTAAACTAAATATTTGTTACTTTTCTTACTGTCTGTAGTCAACTGTAACTGATGTAACCTGAAACGACTTTATGTTTCTGTTTTATTTGTATTTGATTAATTTAGCATTACGAAATCTCTACCAGTGTGTTTAAAACCAAAATTCTAGTTTACATTTTGTTAAAGTATACCTTATTGAAGTGCTTGTTTATAGATTTTTGAGTAAGAAATATTATGAAACTACACAGGACAAAGTGGTAAAATCACAGTATAGTCTCATACGTACGTTGTGATTATTTTCGTGAATGTGAATTTCGTTAATTGAGATTTAACTACACGTAGTTACGTGTAGATTTCATCAAACGGGAAATGATAGGTTAAGTGTAGTGACTTTTACATTGATCATATCAGTAGGCTATCATGTTCTAAAAATGTTCAACTCCTGAATACCAGCTAATTCTCAGAATTCATAGATTAACAAATGATTTATGAATAGGACTAGTAGGAGATATCCCCTTTATATATTAATAATGATAATTAATAGCAGATTAACGTCGTATGTAATAAAGTTCTTTCCGTTAAAGTTGTCAAATAGTTCAATTTAAAATGATAATAACATTGCAACCATATAACTACTAGTTGAAATGGTATGAGAAGTAGTTTTATACACAAGTATGTAATTTTTACTTGAAATCCATACAACAATTAAAGTGAGTTACTAGTGATTTTACTGACCTGTTATTTTGCATATATTAAGCCTAAATATAACCTAATAAAATGCTAAGAATATATATTCCATCTCTGTGGAAATATAATCTATCATTGTAAACATGCAGAAATACATATTATAGATATTATCAATAATGAGCACATTTAACAATGAAATATTGTTTTAACTTTCAGCTCTAGAAAACGCCGTGGTTAAAAGCACAATATGTAACGCATACAAAGTAAAAACAAGTCATGTTCGTAAGTTTCTATAACAATAACTCGAATGTATCTGTAACTATAAAGAATAATCCCCTCTTTCGAACAACATGAGAAACTGTTACAGCAAACTCCACTGATTGGTAGGTGCCAGATTTCTGCAAGTGATGATAGGCGAAAATAACTTGTTCCAAGAAATTTCTACGTCTTTAGATGTTTCAAGATAAGACTTATTTGTTTTTATTCTATTGACCTTTACTATTATATGATAAGAAATCACAAACAAAAACAAAACTTATAAATATTTTTCAGTTTGGAGTTGACTGAGAGTGATAATTTGTATTAAAATCTCTGCATTTGTTTTTTTCTTTAGTCTTAGAATCCCCTGTAAAACACCTTTCTCCTTAATACGTTTTAAACTGTAAGGAAACAAAAGATTAAAAAACAAACCTTTTGTAATGTTGCGTACCTATTTATATAAAATACAAGTTTAACAATAGCCACGGCAATGTTTTGGCTCAATAACCTCATCCAAATCCGTTTTGTCGTTTCAAAGAGACAGTGTCGGCTTAGAAACAAGACACGTGATTCCTGCACTTGACGTCAGTTAACCAAATATTTCCTCTTCGTTGGTTCGTGACGTTGCTCCTCTAGTGCCAGCAAACGTCTCCCTTAAAAGGAATATGGCGCGAGAGAGTGGTTCCTTTATAATGTGTACTCGTGCGTATTAAATCTTTCCATTGTCTTCTTTAATGACTTACTTTCGGGTGCAATGTTAAAGAGAGGGAAAGATTTACAAACAGCATGTATTAACATAGTATATTTATGTGATTTGTTAGATAACTTACTCGTGCGACGATTTAAAACCATTAAGGTTTATGACATAACAAACTACGATCCTAAAGAGTTCAATACATTATTTATGTTAGCACTTATTCCAGAGGGTGTGAATATAGGAAATTTAAAAAATTCTTAGATAATAAATTTATAAACATTTATAGTGGGATTAACCCTTGATTTTAACTACATTCATTTGATCAACACATACAAGACATTACGCTTCTTTAATAGATAAGTACAGACTGTTAAACAATACGACAGTTTAATTTTTAACGCGTTAAAGGCAAACTGAAGCACATTGTTAGGCATGCTAGAAATAAATGAGATGACTCTCTAGTCGTTTTTGTTTTTTTTATTTTCAATATTTCTACTGGGGTAATAATCAGGGTACCCTGACGAAAACGTGTTTCCAGCTATTGGTATCAGGTTTTTTTCCGAAATTGAAAAGTTTTTCTTTTTTTCATAAATACACAGTTTAGTCAAACTACAAACTAAGTATTTCGTTGGGTCAATAATCCACAATACTACTAGTTACAACCTAATAACTACCACTTACGAAGATGGAATAAGGTAAAAGATTCTACTCTGGGATTTTGCCCCAAGACAGGTGAGCAGTAAGTTCTTGGAATTTCATTGCTAAAATTCGGGGTTCGATTTCTCGCGGTGGCCAGATCACAGGCAGCCCGATTTAAAGCTTTGTATCGATAATACTGCAACGTTCTCTGTTGAGTTTCAATAGAACATTAAAAATTCTATGTTACCTAATTATTTTGTAGATGCATAAACGAGAAATGGCGATTATTAACAAGACTAGATTGAAATGCTTGTGGTTACCTTGCTAACATGTTAATCCACAACAAGAAATCCCATTCATAACAATATACTCTTTAACCTTTAAAGAATACCCCTCTCACCAATCATCAACGAATCTGTACTATTTCTTCTACAGATTAATCATTGCATTTATATGGACGTATTTATTACTTACTATGTGAGATAAGAAATGGTTGTTACCTTTCACTTTACTTTTTTTGATATAGATCATAAAAATATTTATTATTCCTTGATAAATTAAATAATTGTGCTTCGGACATTCGATGACCATTACATCTTTTACTTTTTTCGATATAACATTAAAGTATTGTTTTCTGTTTAGTGTGTTTATCATATTCTTCAACTATATCTCGGAGTTCAACCACATTCTGTTATGCCTAAAGATTTTACTATTGTTCAGTATGAAAACCAATACACCTCATTCATAAAAAAATATTTTTCAACTAACTCAAAGCTTAGCTGTCAAAACACGAGTATTTCACGAAAACTAAAGCCGCTGGTGAACTTCAAAGCCACGTAAACTTTAGATAGACGCATAAATAAATAATTATACCTTATAAATGCAAAGATTTTGGAGAGTTGTCAGAAATTTTAGCAACTTCGTAGTTTTCAGTTCTGTAAAACAGAAATTATCAGAAACGAAGTACTGATAAACATGTAAACGTATATCATGATATTTTGAACTAAGTTTTGTCAAGCTTATGCTAAAATCTATTTTTTTCAAAATAATAGGATATTATTATTCAATACTACTATTCGAGTGTTAATTGGCTTAGCTACACAAATTTCTACCTAGTATAAACATTCGCCTAAACACATGTGCATTAAAATCGATCGATAGTAAAACAACGTATGTTATGCTTTAACTTGTAAGTTAAAATACGTTCGAAAAATAGTTTATTAGGATAAAAAAATTGACCAAAAAGTTTTTGTTACATTTAATTACTATTCGTTTCGATTACTATTACTATTGGAAACGATTTATTTACATACAATGAGATTATAAATTAATTAATCGGAAGCAACAAGTTTAAGTGTTGAGAGGTTGTTGAGCTGCTTCCTCTTAGGACAAACAGCCCAAAAATGGCTCATAGAAGGGAGATAAAACATAATCATAACTCGTAGTTATTTACCACACAGACGGAGGAAGGCCTGAATTTATGTAATGACACTTTTTGGTTCGTTTGTGTGTGCATATTCGATGCTCAGTAATTAAAGGTAAGGTAACTTAAAAAAATTAGATTACTGAAATTATTCATGGTTGTCTTGGAGTTAACTGGGTCACTATTAAAGCAAAAGAGACAGGAGAAATGAAGAAATGGCCCTGTTTATTTCTATATGCTAGTAATTGTATATAAAATATCTTTCATCAGCCTGTCTACTTGTTCTTACTGTTCACGTGTGTTAAAAGGTTTAAACGTTATTCGCTAGATGACTTCATGCCTAATTTATATACTAGATTAGAAAGCGTAAGTTAATGTGTTACGCTTCATTTTTCTAAAGCCATGAACATTTACTCACACTTCTTCATGTGCATAACCTGTTAATAAACGCAAGAGTATTTTACGCTTAAAGTTAAAGGAACAACACTGCATACCAGTAACATTATTTTATGTCAGTCTTTATGAATGCAATTAAAACAACGCAAACGTACTCTACATCTGGATAAAAAGTGACTTGTCTTGATTTAGTCCGTGCAGAAACATTAATTATGTGTATCAAAGTATAATTTCTCTTTCTCTCTTTTTTTTATTTACACAAGGGCTACGTACACTTAGTTGTCCCTTGAAATTATAGGTTCAAACAGTTTCTCTCAAACCCAGCGTCATAAGTTTGACGAAAGGAAAAAGTTATATAGGAATCAAACCAGAGAAGTAGGAAGTGAATTGACTGGTTTGATTTACTTGCTAGAGCATGGCTGTACGCTGATTCAGGATGTCTGTAATGGGCTTGACACTGAGAAAAGTTCGGGAATCGCCTTCTTAAAAAACAAGAAGCGCTATTTTGCTCTAACAGGACACTAATCGTGAAAGCGTTGACTTCGTAGTCTACGTAGCTTACCACTAAGCCTCTCCCAATATGCTCCTTAGAGTAATCTTAAAGGGTTTTATGTTCGAATTTTTGCTAGAACATTTTCAAGTTAATCTGAATAATGCGTATGAAATCTTTGACAATATTTGAAAGTGTAGAAAGTATATGTGTTGAAAACAAAATCATTCAAAGCTGTTATCCCATTGTTAAAACTATACAAAATAGTTGTTTGTCATATAAAGCGTTAATTTCATTAGAATGATTCGTAACGCTATTTTCAAAGAAAGCATCAACTTCATCTCAACTCGTTTTTACATATTAGTTCGTTTCTCAATATTTGCATTAAATCCGCAATCAAAATATAAATCAAACAGATATTTGTTTCATCTCAGAAACTTGTGTTTAGTATTTAAACAGTTCTCATCACTTTCACTTGCAGACACCAATTTTTTGCAAAAACTTTATTTGGGAGCTTAGTTTTCACTTGTTTGTGCAATATATGTAACTTTATTCTTGTCTCGAATAATTTATGCAATTTGATACGTTAACTCCCTCTAGATGAATTATTTACTATGAAGTTTAACGTATTTAGATGGCAGGTGGACTTTTGAATACTATGGAGTTGTTGTGAAGGGTATAGAAGTAGCATGTGTGAGAGACACTTACTCCGCCTTCAGACTATGTCTCGGTGATGAATACTGATATCTCAGACCAATAAGTATGTTAGATCTGTCTAACAGATAGAGTGGAGAATGTGGTAGAGACTAGTTTAGATAAACCAACAAAATAAGGAAAAACAAAATTTCTGATCTGTGTTATTGGATTTACGTTCTGAGTTTCTATTTCATCAGATTCGATATCAAGTATGTTTGAAGCATTTTCCAGCTAACACGCGAAAAGAGAACGAAAATATTAACCATCATATGTATTAAACTACTGTATTCACCGTCAACTGCTAAAATGTTTGAAAGTTTAATATTTTATTTTTCGTCTATAATCCTTTAAGCACGTGACTTGAATAAGAAAACATTCTGACGTAACTGAATGTCATTCAAACGTTGTTATGACCTACGATTACTACTTTTCAAGTACCCTCATATATTTGGAGTTTGATTGGTACCAAATCACGTTTGTCAACTTAGCCATATTACAATGTAAATATTCCGTTTTATCCAATCATTATACTAAAAAAACACATCAACTTATTGTTCCCTTTCCTGAAGATATAAGTATTTTTTTTTAAAACAATCGCATCAGTGTACGTTTACTAGCTATGTTGTTTATTTCGTCTATAAGACATTTATTCTATCATTTCTCATAGCCTTTTGAATTGTCCATTCTATTTACGTACCGGATCGAAGAGTGACTTTCTGTCAGTAAGCATTTTGGTATTTTCGACTACTTAACCCCAAAAGGTTCCTATTACCATATTATGTACACCAAGTCTATGATGATACATAAATAGCAGGCTAACGACGTACTTAAATTAACCGTTTCATAAACCGACTGTTTTAATAAAAAGTACGTTGTTAATTTTGTAGACGCATTTTCAGTTACACACTTAAAGTACTAACCCTGTACACACGAGTTCTTAGATTATGCTAGTACTGTGTACATAACTGGAGCGAATATCACAAAAAAGAAAACCGTTTCCAATAATATATAGTTTGTAATATTATCCACTTTGACAACCTTAATAACAAATACTGCTATTCCAACGATCGCTTACTTATAGAAAACTCAAATTCTCTTTGTTTGTTTTGAATTTCGCACAAAGCTACACGAGGGCTATCTGCGCTAGCCGTCCATAATTTAGCAGTGTAAGACTAGAGGGAAGGCAACTAGCCATCGCCACCTACCATAAACTTTTGGGCTACTCTTTTATCAACGAATAGTGGGATTGACCGTAACATTATTACGCCCCCACGGCTGAAAGGGCGAGCATGTTTGGCGCGATGGGGATGCGAACCCGACCCTCAGAATACGTAATCGCACTCCTTAACACACTTCGCCAAACTCAGATTCTGTTAAGTACGACAAGTAAGGTGGACTGATAATCAATGTTATACAGAATGTTTCATAATGATTACTGTGTTTAACGCGTTGAGATAATTCGTAACTTATAACCGTGTAAAATGAGCCAAATGTTGGAAAACAACAAAACAATTCAAACATTTTAAACACAGAAAGTTATTGTACAATAAAAATGTTCAGTAGTAAGCGACATGTTCAAAATTTTGTTCTTACTACGGAGAGAGAGTTCTAGTGTTTAAAATCCTTAGGGAACTCGAGGAACCTGTAGTGCGGGTCTCACGCGCTGAACCTAAGGTGTTGTTTGCACACACACCACCACCACCAGGAGACTAACAATGTTTATAAGAAAAGCGTTTGGAGTGAGGTGACTTGCAAGTCCAACGTGACTAACCTTTCAACAACAACAAAAAAACACGCACGCATTTTTGGGTTAGCAGTTTGTTTCCTTCTGTCACGTGAGACCTTAACTCGGTGTTCGCTGTTACTACATGTAAAAGAAGAGACCAGACCGTTCCCATGGAAACTTAAGTTGATATAAACACTAAAATTTAACGTTAGAAAAGCTGTTTTTCTTTTACTACGCCGAGATTCTAAATTAGTTTTATACTCTACGTTGTTGTTGTGTTATTCTTTGTCAAGCATTTATGTATATATAAATATAGTTCAAATAATTTGGGAAAATTATCACAGAAACACAAGAATGGGCAGAAATAACAGTGAAAAACAATATAAAACACTGCATTTTTCATTTATATAACAATCAAAGACAATATAAAACACTGCATTTTTCAGTTTATATAACAACCAAAGACAATATAAAACACTGCATTTTATATAACATTGGACAACTGAAATTTTCTACAAATAAGATAACCATTATATGTGACTTAAAACTGTTGCCTAAAATAGAAGACAGAGAAGGGAATAAATAGGATGTAGTGTTTGAATAATGAAGAAAACGGGGACGTCTGTCTAATTAGTTAGAATAAGGCAGTTAGAGTCAGTATCAGGAGTATGTGACGTCAGCAAGCAAGCAGATCAAAATGAAGAAACACTAATATGAAACAAAAACATAAGATTTTTAGTAACACAAAAATAATTAACAATTCAAATGGCATTTGAAAAACGATATGAATTTGAATAAGTGGAACTGATATTCAGATGATATCAGTACATTTACTCTTTTTGATTAGCTCTAAACTAAGCTTAATACAAACAGGACCTTATCTAATGTTCAAAGCACCCATCCACCCACTTACACACTAACTCAGACTTGAAAAACTACGACCAGAAGAACATTAGATATACTACTGTTCAGTCAAATTAAAATAATTTATTAGTTATCCATAAACCTATGTAACAGTAACGTGTTTAATTTCATGTTAGCAGGCTTGAGCGTGGACTCAATAAACCTATGTAACAGTAACGTGTTTAATTTCATGTTAGCAGGCTTGAGCGTGGACTCAATAAACCTATGTAACAGTAACGTGTTTAATTTCATGTTAGCAGGCTTGAGCGTGGACTCAATAAACCTATGTAACAGTAACGTGTTTAATTTCATGTTAGCAGGCTTGAGCGTGGACTCAATAAACATATGTAACAGTAACGTGTTTAATTTCATGTTAGCAGGCTTGAGCGTGGACTCAATAAACATATGTAACAGTAACGTGTTTAATTTCATATTAGCAGGCTTGAGCGTGGACTCAAACCTGACTTTTTGCTAGGTTTGTATTCCAGCTAAGCTGTAAAACCATTTCATAGTAGTAACGTGCTACATCTCACTAGTGTGAAACAAGCCTGATTTATCATTATGTGTAGGCGTAAACTACTGTAAAACTATTTCGTGACAGTAACGTGTTATATCTCACTACAGTGACTGAAGCCTGATTTATCACTATGTTTATGTGCAAACTAATTTGTAAAACTATTTGATGGCAATAATGTGTTACACCTCGCTAGTGGGACCCAAGCCTGATTTCTCATTATGTTTATCTGTAAATCAAGCTGTAAAATTATTTTATGACAGTAACGTGTTATATCTCACTAGTGTGAGTCAAATCTGATTTGTCAATATGTTTATGTAAGCTGTAAAACTATTCTATGAAAATGACTTGTTGCATCTAACGTATGTGACTGAAAGCTGATTCATAATTATGTTCATAATGACACGAAGTTGTAAAATCTTATTATGGTATGACCATTAACCTCCTACCTTGCACAACTGACCCAGAAACGCTACGGCTGTAAGCAAAACTTCTTTTC
Organism: Carcinoscorpius rotundicauda; assembly: GCA_011833715.1. NCBI lineage: Eukaryota > Metazoa > Arthropoda > Merostomata > Xiphosura > Limulidae > Carcinoscorpius > Carcinoscorpius rotundicauda. The sequence goes on from CM022403.1 coordinate 46,203,148, forward strand.
TTGTCTATAGTAAAGACACGTTTTCCGCCTTTGAAAAGAAATTCTAGAGTCACAAAAACGTATGAAATGAAGTCATGAGGCAAACGCGTCACAACTTTCTCATCTTTCTTCACGGAATGGCATCATTTGACTTAATTATAAAATAAAAAAATGTATTACGTTTAAAGTTAGGCTTGTTTATATTAAGTTAGCGACCCGCCCACAGCATTTAACGTATTGCATATCCACGAGGCAAATACGGCATGTTAAACGACCCAACTTTACTCAGTTTAAATTTTAACAAGATAAAGATAGTATAAAATAAAATAACAAATCTGTAAATAAGCAGAGCAATGCCATCTAAACAGTTTTATAGGAGAATATTAGAAATTTATGAATCTATTCTAAGAATTGACATTCAAACGTAAACCCAGAATTAAAAGCTACCCAATCAAATACCAGGAAACATTTTACGGTAATGCTTACAGTCCACCCATTAAATTTTAATAACTACTGTAATTTGAATTAATTACTGTTTGTATACAGCTTTATATAACGTGGAACTGTAACTGACTTCTACTAAAAATAAAAACAGTTATAAAATAATGCCAAACAGTTTAATTTTGTTTGTTATAAATAACCAAAACAATAATATAAAAATATGTATATTAAAGAAATCAAACTTATACCGTTTAATATTATGAAAGTTAAATCCTTTTAGCATAAAAAACAAAAAGAAATTTAAATATTTTTACAGGAAATGTAGCAAACTACAGAATTAAAATCCAATCTATGCTAATAATATTAAAACTAAACAAAGACATAAAGCAGATTTTAGAAGTAACTATATTAATTTGTTTGAATATGTGCCACTCAACCATTAGAGTAACTCAGAAAGTTCTACCATGTAAATGTTGCATTATATGGATAAGATTTAACTAAAATGAAATTAAACAGAAGATAATAGAATAATGCATCATACATCACACGATTAAATTAACTTACTATTATCAAAGCAATCAAAATATGGATTTCGATCCCAAGAGCAGACAACTTTCTATACACATCTCTTTCAAACAAAGAATAGCCAATAACGAATTGGGTTTCAATGGTACTCTTTCCAGGTCCCCTTGTTAGTTACTACGAATAACCAATAATCCCATGTGTTTTAATTATTGATGGGTTTATGTTTTGCTGTACATAACGTGGACTTTCATGCCGCTCTCCTCGTTAGACTTGTAGTTTTGTACGTTTACAAAATTCTGAACCAGCATGCATTTTGTAAAACAGCCTCAGTTAATGTTTGAAAGGTTAGTCTCATATTGTTGATTGGAAGTTGCAGAGTCGCACCAACCTTAAGCCTATTTCTTAGATATTGGTTGGAGCCAGTTTTATTACTGCTTAAGATCAGTAGATATGTCATCTCATCCAGAAACTCTATTCGCATGTGTACTCGTTCCCAGCTTTAGTTTCAGTTTTGGTTTCCATTGTCACTTCTCCAGTTAACTGTGTTAAGCGTATGATTAAACACAAGTTTATCATCAATGACAAATATATATTAGGAATATTTCTAACTGCAACCGCGCAATCCAAGTTCCAGCAGTCACTCAAAATCATCTGGCGCAAGACACAAGCTATATAGTATGACATATAATACATAAAAGTCTTTATCAGTAATTAAAGCAGCCTGATGTCCTTATTCATTGCCAACGTCTCCTTGAGACCCAGGCATGGCAAGGTGGTTAAGGCGCTTGACTCGTAATCTGAGGATCTCGGGTTCGAATCCCCGTCGCACCAAATATCCTGGCTCTTTCAGCGTGAGGGCGTTACGTTATAATGTGACGGTCAATCTAACTATTCGGTGGTAAAAGAATAGCTCAAGAATTGACGGTAGGTGGTGATGACTAGCTGCCTTCCCTCTAATCTTTCACTGCTAAATTAGGGACTGCAAGCTCAGAGAGCCCTCGTGTAGCTTTGCGTGAAATTAAAAAACAAACACACAACCTTCTACTTGTCAGTTAACAGAAACAAGATCTAAAATACAAAGTTAGAGGAAGCATCATTTGATAATTTCTTATAATTTATTAAGCTGACGTATGTTTACTAATTATGTCCTACTATATCTGAGGAGCCAAATGACGTCAAGTTTCCGGTAAGGCAAAACTAACTTAGCTTATATCGACTGATTAGGGCCTTAATTTTCTATCTGAAGTCTAAAGTAAGTTAAAATGCATTTTAAATTACACTGGTCGACTGACTAGCAGTAAATGAGCAAATGAGTAAGACTTCGCTGGTTGGAAACCAACAATAAGTTTGTTTGTTTTTTAATTTTGCGCAAAACTACTCGAGGGCTATCTGCGCTAGCCATCTAATTTAGCAATGTAAGACTAGAGGGAAGGCAGCTGCTCATAACCACCCACTACCAACTCTTGGGTTACTCTTTTACCAATGAATAGTGGGATTGACCGTCACATAATAATGTTACAACGGTCGAAAAGGCGAGTATGTTTGTTGCGACCGGGATTCGAATCCGCAACCCTCGGATTACGAGTCGAACGCCTTAACACACTTGGCAATGTCGTGCCTCCAACAATAAGATTGCCTTCTTAAAACTTACACACAGTTCTAATAATAAAACCGATGTAGATTTATTACTGATTCAATTAAATTTGTAGTATTTTTACTCAGATGTCCTCGATTTCTAGTAGTCTTCGAACATTGGCAAATGCGAGAAGTACACAATTGTAACTATAAAATGTAAATAACTGAAAAAATTAATACATCGGGAAAAGAAAATTCAAATTTGAATATGATAATGGGGACCAGTGGTAGTTGAAAAGTTCGACACATTTGTAATAATTTTTGTTGATACATTTATTTTGTTAGTTACAAAAAATTAGCAACTCTGCCATACCCATATAGACATTGCGAACTGTAATGTTCCTCCAAGCGTTCGTCTGCCTCCCGTTTACGGAGGCCACTTCCGGCGTTGCGTTTGAAAACTTGCGCACGCAGGTACAAGTTCAAAGTTCGCTTTTGAAATGACAAAAGAATAAACATAAATAATGTTGATGCCAAATTTTACTTCGCCAGCAGGATATTTCACACTGAACTGTAAGGAATTAATGATATTATAATTCACATTTCGTGAGTTAACTTTAAGAATACAACTATAGATTCACTGTATGTTACTGTTAAGTAGCTCTTAAGATTACTGAAATGTTGAATGATTACTTTCCACGACACAGTGTAAGTAGCTAGGATTTTCAGCTCTGAGTGAAACCAAGAGTGCAACACAATTAACATTTTTAAAGTCCGTGAAATAATTTAAGTTGACAGATTAACTTAAATATTTCTCGTCACTGGGGACAGGTACTTTTGTTTCTGAGTCATAAGTCATTGAGATTGTGGTTTATACATCTGTAATAAAGCCCACATAGCCAAGTACCCTCTTCACGTGTTTACAACAGCTAAACATCATTCAATCACTAACAAAAACACTAAAATGTAATATACGTAAACCAATGTTAATTATGAGATGGCGGTACCGTGAGATTAACACGTCAGAGAGGGTTGTAATAGTTACATAGCCAATAGTTTCCGTTCATTTCAATAATTCAGATATTATATATATTTAATTATAATTCTAAAAGACAATGCAAAAATTAGCACTGAAATGTTATTTGTTTGTTTCACTTTTTTGAAATAAGCAATATAAATGTGATAAAGAACATTCCAGCTTCTGTTGTGTTTTTCTTTTCTTCATGAAGAGGTAAACCACGCGCAAGCAAGTGGAACAAATCACGTTCACGCAAACTCAGTGCACGTGTTTCCCTCTCTCACTTAAGAACTGACTTTTGTGAAACTCCAGCTTATGCCATCAGGGGATAACCCCCTTTGGGTGCTATTTGACCTGCACAGTACTCGCCATTCCATCTTGTTCATGTACACGTGCGCGTGCTGAGCATCATAAAAACGTACACTACATTTACTGCCTACCATTAGCACAAGTTCTATCCGAGTACGGAGAAAAAGAACCTTATATCAATAGATTATATTTTTAGTACTTTTCTATACAGAATTAATCTTTTTTCTTGGAATTTTGTGCTTTTTTTGCAAAGGTAATTTGCCTTATTAATGAAATTTGATGAAATTGATGAAATTTTAATATTCCTTTTTCAGTGTTAGAACTTATGAAGTACCAGCTATTTATTCGTTTTTTTTGTATACTGCTTTCAGAATCTTATAAACTGTATAGCTGCAAATAATGAATCCAACTGTACATATTCACACTCGAAGTCTTAGCCTGTTTAATAACGTGTGATATTTATTATTTTTTCAAACCATAGTTTACTGTAGACTTTTGATCAAGCTGGAAACAACAATAAAGTGATAATGTTTAGTTTTTCCATCTATTGTTATTAGCATTAAATAAATATTAATGTGATCCTTAGAGATAACTTAGTCATTCGTTATCACATTACACTATATTTGATATCCTAATCTTTCCATATAACATTGGCCTATGCAATTCATTCCGATTTATTCTAACTAAAATCAAATACCCATATTTATTCAGAGTTTGATACTCCTGATTAGCTACACCGACGTAAGACGCACTTGATTCCTGTAATTACAAAGCCAAGAAACATTACACTGGTTATCCTTTCGAATTGTGCGTGTTAAGTAACGTAATTTGGTTTCTTTTGAAAGAAAGTTACATGAAGGCTGTCTGCTCTAGCCGTCCTTAGTTTAGCAGTGATAGTGGAAAGACAGCTGGTCGACATCGCACACCGATATTTCTTGAGCTACTGTTTTACTAACGAATAGTGAGATTTACCGTTACATTATAACACCCCCACGGTTGGAAGGGCGAGCATGTTTGGTGTTACGGGATTTTAACACACAACTCCCGAATTGCAAGTCAAGCGCCCTGACCACCAGGCCATTCCAGGTCTATATAACGTTGGGTGTTCTCCTCATATTAGCAATCGAGTGCCCTAACTACCAGTCCATGTCAGACCTATATAACGTAGAAGAGGTGTTCGCTAAGAAACATCATTCTATTTCATGTAGGCCAACCAAATATTTCTTTTCAACAAAGTCCATCATAAGTCCAGGTAAAATTTATCTGCGGTTTTAATAATCCTTTCGTGCACAGCTACGTCAAGATCATCGATTATTTGAGAGCATTCATTACTAAAAAAACATTTTTGAGAGGACCGAAAATACTGAACATCACAGGGTTCTAGATCAGGTAAGGTAAGGATTAGGTTTTGAAACCTCCTGTTTCGCGATGATCATTATGGGATCTGGTACAGTCGTGTTACAGATCAAACAAATACTGGCCTATTGACAAAGTCATTCGTAGATCCCAGTTCACTCACATCCGACGTTCGAAAACAAAAATAACTACTGCTATTTATTCTTAAGGCCTTTCCGTATGTAGGTTATCCTCATTCGTTTGTACAAACATGTTCGTTGTACAATATTCAGTCCTTTTCACATGTATGGTCTAGTCAAACGTTCTAATCCTGTCGTCGACCATCTTCGCCTTTTAGGCGTAGGAGCGTTATAACGTGAAGGTCAATCACAATATTCGTTGCTAGAGAGTAGCTAAAAGATCTGGCGATAGGTAATGTTGACTAGCTTCATTTCATATAACCTATCATTTTGAAATTAGGAACAAATAGCGCAGATAGCTCTCGGATAGCTTTGCACAAAATTCAACAATCCAACAAATCTAATCACTTTATAGATATATATATATGTGTGTGTTTATATGTTTATGATCTTACGTTTTTTTGGAACAGATTCAAACTCAGTATAACTCCCCTGAACTCTACATATTGTCCAGACCTATAATATTTCAGACGTTAAGTCCCTACTATTTTCTTTTTTGTGGATAAGCCATCTGTTTAAGCTGTTCAACTAAGAAAACTCATTACTCGCAGTTAATGTAACTCGTCAAGTTTAAAACTAAGTAATATACATTTTATCATGTGTATGACCAGGGTGGCTGTTAATAATCCCAAAACACATATTAATTAATACCAAAGAAGCGAATCTTGGGCAGTGTCAAAGATAATTTATCGAATTTAATACATGAAAAGTTACTGACTTGTTTTTATAACGTGAGCTAACGTAGACTAATTAGTTGAAAATTTTTGGAAGAAAAAAAGAGAAGAAAAAGTTATTCAAATGTATAGTCATTAATATAAAATTACAGCATAGAGGAAAATATAGTGATTGGTCTTTTCAACATAACGTTACGAGTTCTGAACGTATTACCCAAATAGTACATTTTTATAATCTCTGTAAAGCTATCTTTAGATCCTACTCCGTTACCTTTACTGATTAAAATGTCAATGATAGAGAGCTTTCATGTTAACGTTTATTCACAAACACGTATTTCGTCTGGGTATGTAAATATATTTTGCAATAAATAACTGTCTAAAATTTAAAATGCAACTTATTTATAAGACAGGCGACTTTGGTGTTTAAACTGTTTTAAGCTTACAGGAAATTGCTGCTCTTTTTAAAACCTCATTTAAAACTTATCATAAGTTAACGTTACTGGCAACTAATTTGAAGTAAAATATATATTATCATAATTTTAATATCTAATTTAAACCTTAAGGTAACTAATTCTGTAACTGTCCATGTCCACAATATTTTTCTGAGTCCGATAGAACTTTATAGCGGTGACTGGTTGTACCTTAATTAAATAAAAAAGGCTTTTGTTGTTAGTTATTATAACATAGCTGAAGACTGACACTACTATGTTAATGTAATCGACAAAAATCGGGGGTAAAAATAGATAATTCCTCTGCGAGCGTGGCCTAATGGCTAATATGCCTGGTTGCGTATCGAAAAATCTAAGGTTTGACTCGACGATATGCCAGTGAATAAGCTCCACACGGCTTTGCCTTAACATTTAGGTCTTTTAGTTCAAATATTTATAGTTAAAATATGCGTGTGTGATAAAACATGAAAAGATTGTTCTCCCAAATGACTCTTCTTACAAACCAAATTGAATTAAGTATCCATTTGAAAAAGAGTTTGAATGAAAGGGTATTCCTTGAGCTTTCTTTCAGATTTTATATATAACGATACATCTGTGTAAAGGTGTCCTTAATTTTATATATAACGATACATCTGTGTATAGGTGTCCTTAATTTTATGTATAACGATACATCTGTGTATAGATGTTCTTAATTTTATATATAACGATACATCTGTGTATAGGTGTCCTTAATTTTATATATAACGATACATCTGTGTATAGGTGTCCTTAATTTTATGTATAACGATAATCTGTGTATTGGTGTCCTTAATTTTATGTATAACGATACAATTGTGTGTAGGTGTCCTTAATTTTATATATAACGATACATCTGTGTATAGGTGTCCTTAATTTTTTGTATAACAATACAATTGTGTATATGTGTCCTTAATTTTATATATAACGATACATCTGTGTATAGGTGTCCTTAATTTTGAGCCGACAATCTAAAGGAAAACAACCAGTGAACAACATCCACCGACAACTCTTGGGTTGTTCTTATTGACCAAGTAGTGGGATTTGAGAGCCACTCTTGTAACGCATTCACGGACCACATGGGAAGAGTTGTTGTTTCTTGCATCATTGGGTCGCAAACCATGAACTCTCGGATTCACAGTCCGAGAACATTGACCGTTAAGCCTCGTCTGAACATCACTTATACTTTTATTACTCTAAATATCATATAAAATTTATGACATTTTATATAAATGAAATAATTGCTATGACCTTTGAAACAGCTTACATAAAACTTAATTCACCACAAGGTGGAAATATCAATGGAAGAGTTTATTTGTTTCTAGCACAAAACGTACAATTAAACCATTGTAATATTGTAATATTGTAAAATATGAAAAAACACTTATAGGTCTGATTCGTATTTTAGCGAACACTTTTTTAAGAAAACCATTTGCTAATTACTTGAATTCTATATATCTTGTGGCTAACTCAAGAGTGACGAATTTTGCATTGAGCTTAAAAATTAGCCAACTATACGTAACCCTTTTTTTGTAATGAACGTTCTGACCTCTCAAAATAATATGCATTCACACTGGTAAGTAGCACGATAGGTCTTCGAAATTTTTCCACATTTACATCAATCATCGAAATGTACATTAAAGAATACGTTTTGTTTTCCTTAGAAGAAATTAATGTAAATTGTATAAACTTCATAGCATGTTACTGAAAATCTACACAAAATATTTACGAAGTAGTCATAATATTTCATATGTAATTCATTTAAGAAATATTGCTGGAAGCAAAACACTGTAAAAATGATAAGAACATGTTTTGAAGCCTTTATTAAACGTTCACTTACGTTATTCTCGGTGTGGATATGTTTCAATTACGTAGAAATCATACAAAGACTGCTTACAAAATTTAATGCAGAGCAATTCCGTATTTTCTAACTAATTGTAATAGAATTCTAATAATTCGTAAAGAAATTTTATTCGTTCTAGTTACTATGTGAGTTGCCATTTCCTATAAAACAATTGCATAAATAAACAAATGTTTAAGTGAATTTAAATAGACTGGTTTATTATATAGTTAAAACGTTTTCTACTGCAATAGAGCAAGGTCATGAAATTGTATCGGTTGTATCAAGCCTCTAGATGGCCAAGCTTATTAAGGCGTGCGACCTCGTCGGGCCAAACATGCTCACCCTTTCAGCCATGGGGGCGTTATAATGTTCGGTCAATCCCACTATTCGTTGGTAAAAGAGTAGCCCAAGAGTTGGCGGTGGGTGGTGATAACTAGTTGCCTTCCCTCTAGTCTTACACTGCTAAATTAGGGACGGCTAGCACAGATAGCCCTCGAGTAGCTTTGTGCGAAATTCAAAAACAAACAAACAATGAAGCGCCTAGAGGTCAATAATAATTCACTAACATTTTCCACTCGAAGATACACATGAAGATGTCATAGATTTTTACTGGAGCCACCGTGGGCATAACAGGCTTAAAAAATAAATGAATGTAGATGTACTACACTGATTATCAACATTAGTTTTGTTTCCATCACATAAAAAGGCAATGAGCAACTGACAACTCATTCACATGATATTGTTAGCAAACGGTTATAAAAAGTAAGAAATAATAGTCTTAGGCTTTTACTACTTTACATGTATAATCTGGACTCCAAAATTAGCAATAGAATCAAACTCAAATTTCCAGTGGTGGAATAACTTTGTTTTCTATAGTGCCCTTAATAATAAATGAACCATAGAAAAGAAAACGAAAATAGACAAAAAATATGAAATTACTCAATATAATACAATATTCGTATCCAATAACAATGAAGAGTATAAAAACGATCCGGTAAGTTGAGAGGTATAAATGAGAATGAAAAACGCATACGATTGAAACAACTAATAAATACTCGGTGTGTATTAATTTATGTTTAAATATGAATATTATTGACTGATGTTTAATTTTATAAGTGTTTTTGATTTTTTCACTTGAAAATCAGAACTCTGAAAGTTTGAATAGTAAGCCAAACGTTTAATATATTAAGGAAATTTTCTCTATTAAATTTCACGTGAATCACTGGGAGAGATGGGTATGTAAGTGGAGCAGAATCTCTACGCACATTTTGAAGCTATAGATTAATGGTTATTTGATCACTTCTGATTAAGGTAGATTTAGGCAGTTTGTTCAGAAGAAATGACACCCTTTCCGTGGGGATATAGCTTCGTGTATGATTTCAACCTGCTTTAATAACAGTATCATGCAGCAAGGGTTTCATTGACTGTCAAGGCTAGTAATGAACTCGAAGGCAGAAGAGCCGACCAAACTGGAGTTTTGACTGATTTGCCGTCAGCAGGATTAATTTCAATAGAACAACTTGAGGTTAATTGGTTAAACTGGGATGTTTTTGCGGGGCGCACAAACTGCGCACAAGCCACAAGCTAAAGCGAGGTAGCGCGTTACATATAGTCTGAGAAACTTGGGCGTCTTTTCTGAAACGAAATGCCATGTTGAAAGATGAATTAAATATTAAAACTTTCTGAGGAAAAATTAAAAAATAAAAGTACATGAACACAATAATAATAACAAAATAATACTGCTGGTTCTTATTGTATTTATTGTTATTTTAAATTTTCTTGACGCTCGACAGAAGGAGCTAAATCTTTGTAAGCTGGAAAAAAACATTTTACCAGAAATAATTTTTAAAAAATACAAAACGCTCTTGATAGAAATAAAATCAGTTTAATGTTTAGTTAACTGATTATTTAAATTTTCTTTCCCATTATTTTTTGCTAACCCAAACCTAAGTAAACATTTCGCCGGATATGACTGTTACATTGTTAATTCATAGTTCTGTATTAATGAAACTTAATTAACTTGTTTGATGAGAGGTAAAATTATGTCATTTTAAACAACGTGTCTGTTAATAGCTTAGAGGAAGAAATTTGTATGTTACTTATTCTTCACATATGCTTAAAAAATATGTTACTTCTGGTTAATGAAGAACAACTGTGAGATTATACATACAATAATATTAAAAAATGTTAATTTAAAAATGGGAAATAGGGGCTTTCAAAACCAAAAACAAAATAGTAGCTTAAAATGAAAATGTAATTGTAAAACGTTAATAAACAAGCTTAGAGTATGAGACACAATGGTGAAATTATATCCCTAAGCTAAAAATCCCTATTTTGACTCATAAATATTCCAGCTTATAGACATAGTCTAGATAAAGTCAACATAGGGATTTGCAGCTTGAGGAAATCGTGTCAACACTGTGTCTGAAATCTTTAGTTTGTTTATTTACATTTTTTGTAATTGTATTTTAATTTTGAGCTACCTCTTTTTGTGTAATATCTTGAATGTCCTTATTCCCCTTTTCTTAATTAACAGTTTTTAATAACCTGATGTTTTTACTTGTTATGTCCATCATTGACAAACTTCTGTATGCTAACAATATTATCCTGTTTGAAACAGTTTAGTTTAATGAAATACGTTGTTAGTGTACGTTGATTAACGTACAACATTTTATGTATATGCTCGTAAAATATATATAATTACTATATTTATACCCTGAGAAGTCTTGTAAGAAGAAGAAAGAGAAACAGAATCTACTGTACATACAGATGAAGATACACGGATCCCCGACTTTCTAGAAAATAGAAAGTTAACCGTCATAGTAGTGAAAGGACGAACGGTTAATAAAATTAACAATTTGGGAGACATATAAACAATAACTGGTCTCGTCAAAGGTTGTTATAAACTAACTGAACACGCTTCTGTGGACTTTGACAAGGAGTCAAACGATTATTTGGAAGTATGAAAAAGCAGACGATTTTTAGAAGTTCAAGATACAACTGTAGTAACTCACACGACAACGTAAGTGAATTATACACGAATGCTATTGCAATGAATAGAGAGAAAAATAATTGATCTTGCTAACTGAATTCCAAAGCTATTGAATTGGTCTGAGTGGACTTTTGACAAGAAAAAGAGAGCTGCATAGGATTTTAGTTACAACTACGATCTCCATAATGTAAAAATGTTTTGTACATACGCTTAACTTGTAGGAACATATGTGTAATTAAAAAAAAGAAGAAATGTGTGCTATTCGTTTATCATCGAATTTATTGCTAACTAGCCACAGACGCCTACTGTAGAAGAATTCTTCGTCCATCACACCTATATATTTACCTTTCTTAGATTTGACGAGCCACATAAGATTATACAGTGGTAAATTGCAGAAAAATAAAAGGCGAATGACAGTGGCAATAAGTAGGCCTACATATGCACATGCATAGTGATGGTGCAAATAGTGTGGATGTTACAACCATAGTATATAACCACGTCAAAATTTGGTAAATGGATAGAAAGAGGATATAGTTTTGAAGTAAAAGACCGTGAACTATGATGGTTTGCTAAAGAACAAGGACTAGAGAGAGAAGAACACAGGCAGAAAAGAAGGAAAGAACACTAAAAAAAAGAACTATATAGAGAGAATAAGAGCACAAACTGAGCTAACAAAATAAAAGCACAAACTAAACTTACAAAACTCGTCCAACTGAAGGAAGAAGAACTCTCAAATAGCAATGGAATCAGGTTTACCTATACAAAGCTGTCCAAATGTGATGAATAGAAAGATGACATGAATGCTTTCCTGGAGAGATATGAAATATTCGTCCAAAGTCAGAACTGGAATAAAGGTGACTGGGCAGCCTGTATCAGCTCACTTTTTAAAGCATACAAGTATAATGACGTCAGAGTATGCCATGGATTATGACAATTTAAAAGTGGGTTTACTGAAACAACATGGAGTTAGTGAAGGAGATTTTTATTGAAAATTCAGAGAATTCAAATCAGACACTAGAGAAACTGTGTTTTAGTTTGTGGTCTATTTATGGCAATACTTTACAACTGACAGTGACAAATATGACAATAATTTTGAGGCTCTGGCACACATATTAATAAGTAAAGAGTTTATTATCATGTGTTCAATTAACATGTCATCTATTCTAAAGGAAAGTACACCAAAAGATGTGGTGGAGATATTCAAGCTGGCAGAACAGTATACAGAAGCCCAGAGAGGAAGTATATCTTGCAAGTTGAAAATATCCAGTTAATTTCGAAAATATTGATGGCTGATTGAAAAAAAAATCTATCAAAGGTGACAGGAGGTTTATAGACACAAAGAAGAAGAGATGTAATGTGTGTTATAAAATGGGACACGTTACAAAGGAGTTCAAGTTCATTACCAGTAAGCAACAGCAAAAAATCTCAACAAAAAACAGGTGGAGCTATTTAGAAAGATCATGTTGGTAAGAAACATGAAAAAAGACTGACCTGCACAATGGATGCTACTACCAGAAGAAACAAAATCAAGAAAATATGTTAGATACCCATAAGAAGAAAGAGCCAATTTCCTGATTGATTAGTGCATGATTAATGATCAGGTCAAGTTAATAAATGGATCAACAGTGCTGATAGTGCTTAGAATGTGTGACAAACATCAAAAGATGATACTAAATGATAACATTCCAGTAAGTGAGGGATATTTTGGGAATAAAAAATTGAATGCTCTTTAAGACATTAAGTGCAGCTGTGATAACCAATTTAGTATCAGATTATTAGATGCAAGGCGAGATACGTCTGTACGGGCTAAGTCATGTAGGATACAGTGAAACCATGTGGATCAAGGAACCAATATACGACTTGATTGTAGAAAGCATACCAGGTTGTAAAAATTTCAATACAGCAGAAGAAAGATCGTTCATCGCAGAAACCTGGGGACAATGCTTGAAAGAAAGTCGAGTATAAGCGAAGGAGGAAAGGAACTTACAAAACAGAAAATTGGAAAGGAATATTCAACCAAGCCTATAAAAATAGTTTTCCTGGGGAAGCCAAACTCAAAGACAGTTAGAAACGTTTCTATAACAAGAAGGCCAGGGTTCAACATTTCAAACGCGGTCAGAAGGTTTTTATTCTGCTATTCACAGCCAACAAGAAAACTCACCTGGTAATGGAAAGGACCTTTCACAGTGCATAAAATAGTCCACAGATTGCGTTATAAAGTAAAAGTTCATAGAACAACCATGGTTTACCACACCAATCTCTTGAAGAGGTTCTTCAATAGAAAGACGACCTTACGGGTGTAACTACTGATATACAGATAGATGTGGCAGGTGTGACTGTCATAGAAGAAAAATCTGAAGACAGTGACTTCGTTATAGAAGATAAGAGACCACTAGTCCTAGGAACACTGAATGGAGATTAGACATACAAGAACTTCAACATAAGTGACGAACTAACTGCTAAGAAGAAGAAAGAGGAGCAAAATGTACTGTATCAATATACAGATAGATTAGAAAACACGGATCCCAGACAACACGAGATCAAGATGAGGACAAGGGATACTGTCAAACAGACAGACAAAGGAACTGTAAATGTTGGTGTAGACTGTATGAGCAGAATTAGTATATGAAGTGAAACAGTCTTTGCATATAGTAACAGAAATTTTAAATATTTTTTGAAGAGGAGCTTACGTCATATAAAAAATACTGTTTTGAGTAGTATCACTAATTTATTTGATTTGTGTAACTCATTGATGCCAAAGCTATCAAAATTTATAGAAGTTCTATTAAGTCACAGACGTAAAAATAGCTGAAATCAGACGAGTGGAAGCAGAAAGAGAGTAAGACTTAAGTCATGAGAAAGTGAAATTAGGTCAGAGAAACGTAGTAACGTAGTAACGTATAGTTAACCTTCGTAGTATGAAAGGCCTAATGATTGATATATATTATATTACAAATAAAATAACGATTTGGAAGGTATATGGAGAACAGCTGATTTCGTCAAAGGTTGTTATAAGCTAACCTAATCTGCCTGTCTGGTCTTTTACAAAGATACAGACGATTATTTGGAAGTATGAAAAAGTAAACGATTATTAGAAGTTCAAGATACAACTATAGTAACTCTCGTGACATCATAAGTGAAATATACGCGGATAGCCTTTGTAATAAATAGTGAGAAAAATAGTTTGACTTGTGAACTGAATTCCAAAGAAATTGAATTTGCCAAAGTGAACTTCTGACAAGAAGAAAAGTACTGCGTAGTGTTTGATATACTACTATGATCTTCATGAAGTAAAGATGTACATCCGTTTAAATTGGATAATTATATGTATTTTAAAAACAGAAGGTTTGTACTGTTCGTTTATCCTCAAACATACTGCTAACAAGTCAGAAATATCTATTACAAAAGTATCGTTATCCCAACACAGTCATATATTTGCATTACTATAAACTACTAGAAAGCACGTTTTTGACAGAATCATACTATAGTAGGGTATGTGAACAAATTGTGTTTTTAAAAATTATTAATAATAAGACCAATTACCGTTTTCCTGTAGCTGGCCAGTTTTCCATCTACAGTGACATTCTGCACACTCTACAAGTTGGAAAATGTGTGAATTACTAATTATAATTGTTTAATACACTCTTCTCCCCCTCCATTTCTGATAAAGATTAGGTCGTGACACTTCAACCGCCCTGCTCCACTGTGACGACCCTAAACTCTGTTGGGCAGCATTGCTACATACTTTATCTGAAACTAAACTTTAAGTAGAATATATATATACACACACACACAAAATTTCTACTTCGTTTCTGCCTCAAATCGTCACCTTTTTGTACGATTATTGCTACTCCTTATAGTAAGCTACTCTATTTGCAGAATCTATAAAATTTTAAGTCACGCTGTATTGGCATTAATTTGATTAGCAACAAACGTGATTACTGATCTGTTGCTTCAAACTCAGCTTGGCTCTATCTTTTAAACTACGGGTTAAAGATTTATGTTATTGGAGACAGCCTAGATGTTTATGTAAAGTTTTAAACACTTGTGTTACATATGCATGAATCCATCAAGCAGAGATAAAAAACTGTATCCTCTTAGCAGTGTCGTATTCCAAAGAGCAGGTTCCCTAAATATAAACAAGTGATACACAGCGTCAGTATAATCACAACAGCAGCAATGATACGTAGCATTCATATAAACATTGAGTTACATTAACGGCCTTCATGTAACTATATAGATATGTATGTAGTAGATAATGAGGATCCCTATAAACCACAGATTATACAAAAATGATTGGGTGTCAACTGTTACACAGTCAACGTTATATGGTAGGTAGTCAAATAAATATAAAAGTTACCCTACACAATACGTAATGATGCCTTTATTAATAATGCCCAGCAGAACAATATTAAACAACAATAATTTACAAATGTGCGATCCTTATTATGAAACAATAACGTGTTTCGTTCGTGATAGTTGGAGCTATGTTATTTATGTTTATACAAATCAACATTTTAAAAGCATTACATACACACATTTATGCCCCCTACTGAGACAGCAGTATGTCTGCAGACTCTCACTGCTAAAAACCTGGTTTCGATACACTTAGTGGGCAGAATACAGATAGCTTATTGTGTAACTTTCTGCTTAATACCAAACAAGCAAACACATACTCATACACATATATACATGTGCGTGTGTATTTATATAACTATATTTGTATAAACGCGATTGATGTGCGATTTGATGTTGCAAACAAATAAAGATTAGCTCTAGTACTGATACCACGATGACTTCGAACCTATGATAGCAACTTAACCCCTTAATATGTTTACAAAGTATTCCCAACAAGATTTTGTTTTATTATAATATTTTATACACGGCTGTTTTAAGCCACTTAATGTTAGTATAGTATCACGGGAAAGTTAAATGTGCAAATGATCAAAATTGCGTTTAAAAATGTTTTTTCTGATTAATATTCGCGAGAGACTTATCTTCCCCAAGACTCATTACATGGCAATAATATCAATGAATTGTAAACATTATAATCTGATACAAAAATGTGGGAAAACTGTGACCTAATATTAAGGAATGTGAACAATATGATCTGAGGTCAATCAAGTGTGAAAACTATGATATAATAATAAATAATTCTGAAAACTGTGATGTGATATCAAATAAATGTGAACACTATGACCTAAGGTCAATCAGGTGTGAAAACTATGACATAATAATAAATAATTCTGAAAACTGTGATATCAAATAAATGTGAACACTATGACCTAAGGTCAATCAGGTGTGAAAGCTATGATCTGATATCAAAGAATCGTGAAACTATGATGTGATATCAAATAAATGCGAACACTATGATCTGATACCAATGAAGTGTGAAAACTAGGAATCTGCTTTCAGAATTTTAGAGTCTTGTCAACATCTGTCACACACAGGTGGGAAAGTATCAGTAATTAATGTAATTCATTGTGTTAAAGAAACGTTTAACACCTCAATCGTTGAAGATATATGTATATACATTTATGCTAACCATCTTTGTATGCTAAGCATGTCTGTATGCTAACCATCTTTGTTTTCACGTCAGTAGGACATATTCCTTATACAAGGCATGTTTATTCTCAACTTATGCGTATGATGTAACTGTTTAGATATTTTTAAAACAGCATTAACAAAATTCAACGATTATTAAGACAATGACAGAGAATATTATAGGATTTTATGTGTAGGAATTTGTTCTTAAAACAACACCATCTGAATAAGGACTCGATTGTTTGTAACACTCAACACGGACTTTTGTACACAGTAAAAGTCATTTTCTTGCTCGCGCCCCTTAACGAGAGGAATCAAGGAAGCTGAAGATACAGGACTCCCCTTTGTGAAGTGATTAATAGAGGAAGTGACAGCACTACACGATTATCTTGATGGAAGTGTGATCTGCCTGAGAGGCCTGTCTGCGTTAGCCGCAACATCCTGAAAGTGTAGAATGGATGGATTTATGAGATAAGATTTCTGAAAGAACCAATTCAACCGAACCTAATCATTCGTCCTCTTCATAACATTCCACAATAACATTTTTATTTTAAAAATTAATTTTGATCTAGTTTATTGGGTTTTAAGGCGTCTATGCTAATACATATTTTACATACGCATTGCTTATCTCACATCGACGTGTCAAGTTTGATTCTATCTTTAGATTGTTATTGTTGTTAGAGAAGACTAGGACATCAATAGCTATTTCATGGCTGTACTGTTTTGAGACATCTGTTACTCACAGCGCTAGGAAAATAAGCACGAGGATAATCATTAATTCGTCCCATTTCGAAAGGCATACGTAAAAATAGATGTTGAATTGTGACATACCATTAAAGGTCTAATTATTTTGTTGTGTAACGTAGATTAAACAACTGAATGTTGTTTGTTTTTGTTGTTGTTCTTGTTTAGATAATGTTAAATGCGTCGTTCAATTGAAAAATGTTTCGGTGTCGAAACTTTAACGGTCAAATTTATGTGATTGTTAAAATTGAAGCATTTTAAATCTAATACAGGGTGAATACAACTTACGTTTTTTTAAAGAAATGTCCTCAAATAAACTACAAGACAATCAAGTCGTTGCCACACGTCTTTTGCACGGGTAGTGACATCCCAACCAGGTATTGTAACAAAAAAAAATCATGTAGTTAGTGAACTAGTGAATATTACACATGGCATAAAAACGACAGTAATTCTAAAAGTCAACCACACTACAGTTTTCATATCTAGTGCCGAGGAGGCCTTTTAGTTAATATCAGAGCTTGTCAAGCCGACTAAGATAAAACAGACATAACTGTGGTGTGAAATAAAATGAGTAAAAACACACTCGTGCTATGCAGTCTTGATTCGCAAAATGTCCTATAGAAATAAGTATTGATATATTCTATTACTACCACTTGTATTTTACCTGTTATTTGTCTGATTACCTTCATTGTTTATTTGGAAAACCGATTAGTTATTCATAGCTGACACCCTTCCAAAGATTGGCACACCATTCAGTATATGAAACTGTAGCCGTTTCATACATACATCAAATAAGTTCCAAATATAACAAAATAAGAAGCGAAAAAATAAATGGTAATGTGGACAAAGCTTTTATCAACAAATATTTGCGCACGAATTTCGTCAAAGTATAATTGGAGGAGATGGGGGGTGTATTTTCGTTGTCATAGTAACCAGTAAACACCCATAAAGTAAATGAATAGCCTTACTTTTATAATTTTACTTTAAGTTGGTCATTGAAATATAGGCAAAGAAGAAGAAATAAAACTGTTTTATGAGACTTAATCTGTGGACGAAGAAAACGAGCTTTTGATAGAAATTTACGTCGGTGATTCATTAGTTCAGTTACTCTTTCTGTAGCTATTGTTATTATTTAGTTTTAAATGTGTTTCATAAATTGTGAAGACTAGGGGCAGACCACGTGTATTTTGTACATTTTAAAAGTTTCTTTTTGTTTATGATGCCAGATTAACTGTAGTGATTCAAGCACTTAGCCACGGAAAAGCTATAGTTTGACTCAGAGGATACCCAGATTCGATGTCAGGTATTAAAGAACAATAAAACATTTAACATGTCAGTTATTATCAACAGAAGTGTTCTACCTTGTTTAAAACTATGTCTTCCAAATGTTTATGTTCTTCGATTGCTTTTCACCATTTTGTCCACGTCAAGTTTCTTTACAAATAGGACTTTATTACTAAGCCCGGCATGGCCAAGCGTGTAAAGGAGTGCGACTCGTAATATGAGGGTCGCGGTTTCGTATCCCCGTAGTGCCAAACATGCTCGCCCTTTCAGCCGTGGGGGCGTTATAATGTGACGGTCAATCCCACTATTCGTTGGTAAAAGAGTAGCCGAAGAGTTGGCGGTGGGTGGTGATGATTAGCTGACTTCTTTCTAGTCTTACACTGCTAAATTAGGGATGATTAGCACAGATAGCCTTCGAGTAGCTTCGTGCGAAATTAAAAAAATAAAACAAAAAATTTATTACTGCTTTGTTTTAGAATATTAACTTAAAGCCACACAACACGCTATTTCCGTACAGTTTTTCTTTACTTTGCACTAAACCCACGGTTATTATTTTTGACCAGATAGTGGACTTATACTGTCATTTTTAAAGAGTACCTGCGGCTGCAAAGTGTAAAGCGCGTCTAAGGCAACGGTCCGCGAACCATGAACTCTAAAATCAGAAGCAAAACATGTGAAAGAGACTTTTATTTTAAGAGCTTCCAGCTCTTCTAATTTACATCTTCCGTGAAGATTCTAAAATAACGCTTGGATAAAGACTTCTTTCATGCCAAGCAGATTCAAGGTATCGGATTCACTGTGTGGTTAATATGGAATGGAGTAGGACATACATTTTTTATTAGTTTAACTTTTTGGCCTTGCTTTATTTTAACATAAAAAATTAATCTGCAGTTTTAAGGGAAGTCATTCAGCAAACGTTATTGAAATTCGTTATCAGTCGCAAACAATAGCAGTAATTTGTGGTTTATTATTAAGTAAGTACGTATCAGGAACTGTAGTCTTACATGGGGTTGCAAAGTTTCAATATTTTTAGAGCAAAAGCCTCTCTGACTGGAGTATTCTAATAATTTGATCACCCAATTTTGTGCCATTGAAGTAAATACCAGAATCAGAATTAACAGTGTTGACTCTTGTCCCTCGCGGGGACAGCGATAAGTTTACGGATTTACAATGCTAAAATTAGGGGGCTCGATTCCCCTCGATGGACATAGCAGATAGCCTCCTTCTTCCTATGAGCTTCGCTGCAAATGGCTACAACGAAACCTTAAAATATGTTTCGTTTATAATTCAAAATATGAAATTCAAGAAAAACCCACAATGGATGAGTTATTTCTAAAAATCATAGATATTAACAATTCAATGATTAGCCACATAGAAAGTAGAACAAAACAGTCATTACATCGGAAAATAACTAGATGTTATTGTGAAATTTCAATATCCGATTTGATACTGATTTAGAAGTTATTAGAGACAAAACCCGAACATCAAACCTGTAGATTTTGGTAGAAAAAGACTATAAACACATTTAACAGTATTAACAGTATTATAAGAAAAGTAATTTCTTACCTCTGGAATCAAAATGAATACCAATAAAGAAATTGAAAATTTTGGGATTATTAAAAAGGCGTAAAAAAGTTGCAAACCTAGTGTCGTGAAATTATTTTCGAGTTGTATAAAATAGTTTCATTGTGGTTATGACGAAGAAAAACCAATATTGTTTGTACAGAGAAATAAAAGTAGTTTGATCCTGTAAATAAATGATCCAAACAGTTTTTCCTTTAAATTCATGTGTGTGTTTTCATTTAGTAAAGCCACCTTGGGCTATCTGTCGAGTCCACCGAAATGAATAAACGCTGATTTTAGTGTTGTAAACCGGAAACTTACAACTATACTAGCGGGGGACCTTTTAAATTTATGAAACAGAGTAGGGCCACTCTTCGAATGGTGTGTTTGTGTCGTTCTTCTTACGAGTATATAATTCACAGGGGGCGTTGGAATCGGGGATCAAAGATGTATTTGTAAGAATAACGAATTCAAGAGTCTAAACGAGACCTAAAACATGAAACATACAATCTTTATTACTTCTAACACTAAAGTTAAAATATTCATATTACAACACAAAATACAAAATAAATTAAAATAGCTAAGTGGAAAGCAAGACGTTGGATTGAAATATTAATTCATACGTTTAGCCTTAAAACATATGAACTGATAACAAACAAGTACACCGCCTAAAGTGATCTTAACTTGTAAGAAAAAATAACAAACAAGCTTCCACATTTTAAACAAATACAAACTTCTCAAAGTAATTGAAAGAACTACGGAATCCATTAGTGAACAAAGAAATTTCACCAATATAATGAATCTCCTTCGAAAACTGATCAGTTACGTCATTCATTAATCTTTTTTGTGGAAAATCTCCAAAAGATGTATGCTACCTTGTAAGTCTGTCATAGTGTGTGTGTAGGTTCCACAGGCATGTCGTAAGGAATGAGTTTTATGTGGTGCAACTATGAACAGAAAAAGAGTTCGGGAGGAGGGATATGTCTGGTTAAATAGGCAAGGAGAATGAACGAATTTCAGAACTATAAACAGGTATGAAAGAAAAAATACAAATGATGGAGGTTACACTGAATTTTACGAATAAATGGAAACTTTGCATGTGGTTTATGTACAGGGCAATATACGTTAAGATAAATAAGTCATGACCTACAGTATTTACCACAACCAATAATATCATACTTTGACAAAATACATATAAACATGTTTAATGAATTTGTTTTTATTCGCTCCCCAGTGGCTCAGCGGTATGTCTGCGGACTTACACGCTAAAATCCGGGTTTCGATACCCGTGGTGGGCAGAGCAGAGATAGCCAGCCCATTGTGTAGCTTTATGCTGAATTCAAAACAACAACAACAAGAACAACAACTGTTTTTATTCAAAACTATAATGATGAAACTTAACGCTGTTATATGTGAAGAAGAGTGAGTGTCAGTAAAACCTGCAAAAAAACACAACAACTTGAAATTTGCTTATTGTATTCGGCTACTCAAGTCAGAACTTGGTGGACGTATCTTTGGAGCAATTACTTTTTCTATAGGTCTTTACCAGCTCAGCACAATGGGCTGGTGTAATTTTTGCCCGTTCATTCAGACCAAATTGTTACAGTTCTGAGAAGTTCGTTGGTAATCGCTGATGAACTGCAACATTCATGTCTCGCTATACACTTTCTATTGGATTAAAGTCAGGACTTCAACTGATCCACTCCAGGACATTCACTTTCTTCTTATGAAACCACTACATTGTGGCTTTGGCCTTTTGTTTAGGGTCATTATCTTCCTGAGAGCTGAATTTTTGACCAAGTTTAGGATTCTTGGTTGATTCAAGCAGGTTTTCTCTAGGTTTCACCTGTACTTTACACCATCCGTTTTTCCCTCAATTGTGACAAGCTTTCCAGTTTCTGCTGATGAGAAGCATCCCATAACATGATACTGTCACCAGCATGTTTGACAGTTGGGATGGTGTCTTCTGGATGATAGTCTGTGTTAGGCTTGAGCCAATCGTAATGTTTTGAATTTAGACCAAAAGCTGAATTTTGTTTCTGGTCTGATCACAGTATTTTCAAACATATATCTGCAGTTTCACAGTTTAACATGATTTGTCGAAAATTCCGTAAGAGATTTAGGATTATTCTTTTTTTAAAAATAAATTGTTTCTTACCATTCGCTTATAGAGGTTAGGTATGTGTAAAAATCATTTTCAGACGTGGAATTTTGCAACTCCTTATAAGTACTAATTGATCTCGTACTAACTAAATGGTATGAATGATATTTCGATTCTTATTTGTGAACTTTACCGTACTCAAAGGGATAATATGTGACTTTGAAATGTTCTTATAATCTTCTCCTGTTCTGTGTTTCTCAACCACTTTAACCATGAATTGTTTGAAAAGCTCCTCAGTCTTCATGGTTGGTATGCTATATCATTCTGTGAGTTGTGAATTAAACAGGCGTATTTACCCTGAAGTCAAGTTAAATCCCTTTGACTACACACAGACAGAGACAATTTTGTGATCTTTAAAACTAATATTTTGTACCTGAACTGATTTAGAGTTGCCGTAGCAAAGAGGTGATTTTCTTGTAGCAAATCCACAGCGTGCTATCTGCTGAGCCCACTGAGAGGAATCGAAACCCTGATTTTAGCGTTATAAGTACATAGACTTACCGCTGTACTAGCGGGGGGGGAGCAACAAAGAGGTTCAGTACTTATGCAGTTAAGAATATTTTAAGTTTCTTTGTAAATCTAACGTCCTTACATAATACAAGGGTTTTCTTAGCTTTTTCAGTTTGTAGTAGATTGTGTATATTTCAAATTGAAAGTTTCATGACAGCAGTCTCGGACGGCAATAAGATATCGAAACTTTTCTGGAATAGAATACTTTTACTAACTGTAAGTACGTACGTTGTGTGAGTAGATCACAAATTAGGTATGTATGTGATGAGAACAGACCGTGATTTAGGAAACCATGTGATGAAAACAGATCATAATCGAAGTATGTAAATTATGAAAGCAAACGACAGTTTAGATACGTAAGTAAAGAGAGCAGACCGTAGTCCAGTTATTTAAATAGTGATAACAGACTACAGTCTAAATATTTAGGTGAAAGAGCAGACCACAATCCAGGTAAGTAAGTTATGAAAAAAGACTGCAAGCAAAACTTGTAAGTGAATACAAGAGACTATGATCTAGATATGTAAGGCCTGAGATCAAACAACATTCTAAGTATGTTAGTGATAAGACGAGACCACTTACTAAGTATGAAAGCTATGACAGCAGACCACAGAATAGGTATGTAATAGATGAGACGAAATCACAATCCAGGTAAGTATTTGATGATAGCAGAATACTGTCAAAAGTAGTATGTAAGTGAAGAGAACAAAAAATAGTCTGGGAATTTAAGTGATTGGAGTACACTAGAGTATAAGTATGTAATTAATGAGACCAGACCACAGTCTAGGTGCGTAAGTAATGAGAACAGAATACAATATAGGTAAATATGTTAGTAATGAGAGAAGACCACAGTCTAGGTATATAAGTGACAAGATTAGTCCCTAATCTAGGTATATAAGTGATCAGAGCTATCAGAGTATGTAATTGAAAAGCGCAGACTATAAGCTAAGTATTTGTGACGAGAGCAGACTACACTCTACGTATGTATATGATAAGTGCAACCTACAGTCCAAGTATGTAAGTAATGAGACATACCACAGACTAGTTGTGTAAGTGAAGAAATGAGGCAACAGTCTATGAATGTAAGTGATCAAACGAGACCACAGTCTAAGTATGTAACTGATTATAACAGATTTTAGTGTTGGTATGTAATTGTTATGAGTAGATATAGTCTATGTATATAAGTAATGAAAGCATAAGACAGTATAAATAAAGATATCAAACCGCACTCTAGATACTTAAATGATTAAAGGAGACCACAGTCTACCAATGTATATGACCACAGTTCAGGTATGTAAAAGATAAGAGTGGACCATAGCTTAAGTATGTTAGTGGTGAAAGGAGACAATAATCTCAGGATATATGTAGCAAGAGTCGAGGTAGCAAAGTGACGAGGGTAGACTACACTAAGAGTATGTAAGTGGTGAGACCAGATTACAGTGTAGGTATGTTACTTATGCGAGCAGACCTTATTCTAGGTATGTAAGTGAAGAGAGCAGATATTTTCAAGAGTATACCGTTGTCTAGGTATCTGAGAATTGAAAATAATTTATATTATAGTTATATATGTAAGAAAAATATACCACAGTCTAGGTATGAAGTAATTATAACGGATCGTAGTCTTGTTATGAAAACGGGCCTAAGTCTGGTTATATAAGTAATGATAGGAGATCAGAGTCTAGATGTGTAAGTAATGAGAACAGACCACAGTATAGAAGTAATGAGAACAAACCACAGTATAGAAGTAATGAGAACAGACCACAGTATAGAAGTAATGAGAACAAAACACAGTATAGAAGTAATGAGAACAGACCACAGTATAGAAGTAATGAGAACAAAATACAGTATAGAAGTAATGAGAAAAGACCACAGTATAGAAGTAATGAGGACAAACCACAGTATAGAAGTAATGAGAAAAAACCACAGTATAGAAGTAATGAGGACAAACCACAGTATAGAAGTAATGAGGACAAACCACAGTATAGAAGTAATGAGAACAGACCACAGTAAAGAAGTAATGAGGACAAACCACAGTATAGAAGTAATGAGAACAGACCACAGTATAGAAGTAATGAGAACAGACCACAGTATAGAAGTAATGAGAACAAAATACAGTATAGAAGTAATGAGAACAAAATACAGTATAGAAGTAATGAGAACAGACCACAGTATAGAAGTAATGAGAACAGACCACAGTAAAGAAGTAATGAGGACAAACCACAGTATAGAAGTAATGAGAACAGACCACAGTATAGAAGTAATGAGAACAGACCACAGTATAGAAGTAATGAGAACAAAATACAGTATAGAAGTAATGAGAACAAAATACAGTATAGAAGTAATGAGAACAGACCACAGTATAGAAGTAATGAGGACAAACCACAGTATAGAAGTAATGAGAACAGACCACAGTATAGAAGTAATGAGAACAAAACACAGTATAGAAGTAATGAGAACAGACCACAGTATAGAAGTAATGAGAACAAAATACAGTATAGAAGTAATGAGAACAAAATACAGTATAGAAGTAATGAGAACAGACCACAGTATAGAAGTAATGAGGACAAACCACAGTATAGAAGTAATGAGAAAAAACCACAGTATAGAAGTAATGAGGACAAACCACAGTATAGAAGTAATGAGGACAAACCACAGTATAGAAGTAATGAGAACAGACCACAGTATAAAAGTAATGAGAACAGACCACAGTATAGAAGTAATGAGAACAAAATACAGTATAGAAGTAATGGGAACAAAATACAGTATAGAAGTAATGAGAACAGACCACAGTATAGAAGTAATGAGAACAGACCACAGTAAAGAAGTAATGAGGACAAACCACAGTATAGAAGTAATGAGAACAGACCACAGTATGGAAGTAATGAGAACAGACCACAGTATAGAAGTAATGAGAACAAAATACAGTATAGAAGTAATGAGAACAAAATACAGTATAAAAGTAATGAGAACAGACCACAGTATAGAAGTAATTAGGACAAACCACAGTATAGAAGTAATGAGAACAGACCACAGTATAGAAGTAATGAGAACAAAACACAGTATAGAAGTAATGAGAACAGACCACAGTATAGAAGTAATGAGGACAAACCACAGTATAGAAGTAATGAGAACAGACCACAGTATAGAAGTAATGAGAACAAAACACAGTATAGAAGTAATGAGAACAGACCACAGTATAGAAGTAATGAGAACAAAATACAGTATAGAAGTAATGAGAACAAAATACAGTATAGAAGTAATGAGAACAGACCACAGTATAGAAGTAATGAGGACAAACCACAGTATAGAAGTAATGAGAACAAACCACAGTATAGAAGTAATGAGAACAGACCACAGTATAAAAGTAATGAGAACAGACCACAGTATAGAAGTAATGAGAACAAAATACAGTATAGAAGTAATGAGAACAAAATACAGTATAGAAGTAATGAGAACAAAACACAGTATAGAAGTAATGAGAACAGACCACAGTATAGAAGTAATGAGAACAAACCACAGTATAGAAGTAATGAGGACAAACCACAGTATAGAAGTAATGAGAACAGACCACAGTATAGAAGTAATGAGGACAAACCACAGTATAGAAGTAATGAGAACAAACCACAGTATAGAAGTAATGAGGACAAACCACAGTATAGAAGTAATGAGAACAGACCACAGTATAGAAGTAATGAGAACAAAACACAGTATAGAAGTAATGAGAACAAAATACAGTATAGAAGTAATGAGAACAAAATACAGTATAGAAGTAATGAGAACAGACCACAGTATAGAAGTAATGAGAACAAACCACAGTATAGAAGTAATGAGGACAAACCACAGTATAGAAGTAATGAGAACAGACCACACTATAGAAGTAATGAGGACAAACCACAGTATAGAAGTAATGAGAACAAACCACAGTATAGAAGTAATGAGGACAAACCACAGTATAGAAGTAATGAGAACAGACCACAGTATAGAAGTAATGAGAACAAAACACAGTATAGAAGTAATGAGAACAAAATACAGTATAGAAGTAATGAGAACAAAATACAGTATAGAAGTAATGAGAACAAAATACAGTATAGAAGTAATGAGAACAGACCACAGTATAGAAGTAATGAGAACAAACCACAGTATAGAAGTAATGAGGACAAACCACAGTATAGAAGTAATGAGAACAGACCACACTATAGAAGTAATGAGGACAAACCACAGTATAGAAGTAATGAGAACAAACCACAGTATAGAAGTAATGAGGACAAACCACAGTATAGAAGTAATGAGAACAGACCACAGTATAGAAGTAATGAGAACAAAACACAGTATAGAAGTAATGAGAACAAAATACAGTATAGAAGTAATGAGAACAAAATACAGTATAGAAGTAATGAGAACAAAATACAGTATAGAAGTAATGAGAACAGACCACAGTATAGAAGTAATGAGAACAAACCACAGTATAGAAGTAATGAGAACAAACCACAGTATAGAAGTAATGAGGACAAACCACAGTATAGAAGTAATGAGAACAAAACATAGTATAGAAGTTATGAGAACAAAATATAGTATAGAAGTAATGAGAACAAAATATAGTATAGAAGTAATGAGAACAAAACACAGTATAGAAGTAATGAGGACAAACCACAGTATAGAAGTAATGAGAACAAAATATAGTATAGAAGTAATGAGAACAAAATATAGTATAGAAGTAATGAGAACAAAATACAGTATAGAAGTAATGAGGACAAACCACAGTATAGAAGTAATGAGAACAGACCACAGTATAGAAGTAATGAGAACAAAATATAGTATAGAAGTAATGAGAACAAAATACAGTATAGAAGTAATGAGGACAAACCACAGTATAGAAGTAATGAGGACAAACCACAGTATAGAAGTAATGAGAACAAAATATAGTATAGAAGTAATGAGAACAAAATACAGTATAGAAGTAATGAGGACAAACCACAGTATAGAAGTAATGAGGACAAACCACAGTATACGTATGTAACTAATTAGAGCGCATAATAGAATATGTATAGGTATGCAAGTAACGAGAATTGGTCAGAAAGTCGAATTTGACTGTGCATTGACAATACAGCTTTGTTTGTATTCGTTTATAAACAAATAATATAAAATCAAACATCTAGATTCGTGAGTGATGAAACAGATCATAAAATTCGCTAGCTGATAAATGGTGTCATTAAACAATTTCTAACAAAAGTAAATTAAACAATATCAGCATAAATAATTATCATTTATACACAAGCCTACAAATTTATTTTGATTTTAATAAAATATTTTACAAAACTCTGTTAGGTAGATTTTGAAAACAAAATTCTCTTTTTTTGTCACTTAATGATTTTTTACGAATCATTGAGAGAGAAAACTCTTACTTAGATCAAATTATGATTTCATTTACCACAATGAACTTTTGTTTATTATGTTTGTTAACAAAAATACAAATAAATTGAAGAATAGGGAAGAACACTGATGTTAAACAAATGTGTATCCTCATTCATCCTGATTTTGTCTTTGTGAAATCTACGTCTTCTTGTTTCATGTTATGACATTAAGTGTGAAACCTGTACATGATGGAGAAAAGTAGATATCATTTTCGGATTCAGCGTACAGGTATTACTGTAGAACATATAAAGATATAGAGACATAAGTTCCATTAGTCTTCTATATTGTGGGAAAAAAGCGAAATTTATAGAATATTAACATTTAGTTTTGATGTTTGTTTTTTGTATGTTTGTTTTTGAGTTTCGTTTAAAGCTACTCGAGGGCTATCTGCACTAGCTGTCCCTAATTTAGCAGTGTAAGGCTAGAGGGAAGGCAGCTAGTCATCACCACCCACCGCCAACTCTTGGCCTACTCTTTTGCCGCTGAATAGTAGGATTAATTAACCGTCACATTATAACGCCCCCACGGCTGGAAGGACGAGCATGTTTGGTGTGACCGGGATTCGAACCCGCGCCCTTCGGATTACGAGTCGATAGCCTTAACACGCTTGGCCATGCCGGGTCTAGTTTTAATGAGGAAATTGTTTATTTTGTACAATCTGATAGGCAAATTTAGCTTAAATGGTTGCAACATAGAACGCTACAATTATAACCACGTTTAGAAATCTCAATAATAAAATATAAATTTATACTGTGTCAATAAAATACTATCATTCGAGATTTAATGTTTTTGAAATAAAAATATTTTTTTTGAAGTTTCCTCTACTGAATGTATGTCCATTATATCGTAGGCTATTAAAATTACGAGTGCAATTTTCGTCTGCGCAAGCCTCCAGTGGCATAGTGGTATGTCTGCGGACTTACAACTGTTGAATTTGTGTATCGATACCCGTGATGAGTAGAACACAGATAGCCCATTGCATAGATTTTATTTAATTACAAAGAAACTTCTGTGAATGCTGTGGTTGTTTAACCAGCCCTGGGAACTTGTAACAAAAAAGAAAACCCGGCTTGCTAGTCAGCCAATTCTTGTGAAATAATAGTGAAACGAACTCAAACAAAGCAGTAAAAACCGTTGCCGTGTCTGTCGTATTCCAGCCAAATTGATGAGCAACGACATGGACGAAAGACCTTGTCGTCTCTGGATAGAGCAGATGTAATGTGGTTCACATATTTTGTAACGTGCTTTCCTTTGTTTTTACTCGTAGGTTCTTAGAATATAAAGTGAAGAGGTCTTTTTCTCGAGAGTATTTCTTGGACAAAGTTTAACTCCTGAAAGATCTGTAACTAGAATATTGCGTGTTGGGAAATTTGTTGGTCATGTAGATGAAAAATCCAGTCTGAGTTTAACAAACGTTGATGAGAAATTTATGTTTTAAATTGAGTCGAATATGTGAGCGTAAATGTCAGACTAACTATTCGTCATAATAACAATATCGAAAGCCTGTATTCAACTAAAATCATCTTTCAGTCTGAAGACAAAAGGAGGACAGTCATATATAACTCCAATGAACAGAATTATAAATACAAATACATTTCTCACATATTTTTACTTAACCGGTGACTGCTGGAATAGGTTCCTTTTTTTTTAGTTTGCTACTTGTAAAAACTTTAAACATATTCATTTAAAAGTTCACAAAAAATGGAAAGTATAATCGAGGAGACGTCTGCCTGTCTGACAGCATGGAAAAAGTAGAAAGCTTTAGAAGGCTTGCAGTATATAGAGCTCATAAGTTCCGCCTTCTTTTAAACATATATTTTATATTATTTCTTACTTATTTTGCCATTTTCTTTCTTGTTTTCAACGTAAATCTCGCGTCTGTTTAAAATCAGTGTTTAGAATGTTTTCGCTCTGTGAAACGTCTTCAGTGTTGTTGACAATAAAGAACTGATAAAATGTATATTAATTTCAGTAGTTAATTTATAGAGTTTTTATAACTATAAGTTTATACGTACGTTTCACTTGTGCTACAGATATTGATGATTAATTTATTCAGTTGAACTTCACTACAGGAAAGGAAATTGAAATATAAAAACAACAACATAATAAATGGTTATAACAACAACAAAAATTCAATATCTAATTTAACCTGAAATATCCTCATACTATTTCTTGTAACATTAAATGTAACATTTTGGCTTCATTTTCTTATCATTCTTTGTTTAGTATGGTGTGTTGAAAACTAGTTAAATTTATGTAAAACAAACAATCTTTAACCCCGTTGTTTAGATTTATGTATATTCACTTCCAACGTTTTTTGCAACAGAGAAATAGGTAGAAATTTTTGCAAGTACTTTCCTAACTTGCTTTTGTTTAAAACAAATTACAACGCAAAGCGATCTTATTTCTAAAAACAAGAAAACTCAGTCAACAAATGTAACTTGGGTCTATCTAGATGGATATTTTTGGACAGGTAGAAAACGAAGGTACTTTCAGTCGTGTTTCGTATACTTTTTCTCTTACTTTACAGTGAGGTCTATCTCTCATACTTCGTTTGCATGTATTTATTTATATTTTTACTTTGATACGTTTGGAAGGTATTAGGTTTGAACCTTCAAGCAAATTTAGTGCAACTGTTTTAAGAGCGAGTGTAGTTTTATAGCAAGGTCTCATCGGACTATCTGCGATGTCCACATAGAGTAATTAAACCCCTGATTTCAGTGTTATGAGTCTGTAGAGTTTTCACTATCCAACCAGGCACTCTTTTAATAAACGTGAAATTTTCATGTCTCTATGAACTTTGATCCCTAGATGATGTAATGTTTCCACATTTAACCTTCTACAAGGTTTAGTTCTACGTTTATAGTAAGTAGTGTAGTACATTTGTCACACGGATAATAGTCCTCGGTTGCTCATCGGTAAATCTCATGACTAATAACCCAAATATTCTGGTTTTGATACCTGAAATACACACAGCACTGATAGCCAAATTATTGTACTTCATAACAAAAAATCTTAGAAGTTTTTCTTTGTTTATTTGGAATTAAGCACAAAGCTACACAATGGGCTATCTGTGCTCTTTTCACTACGGGTATCGAAACCAGGTTTCTACCACTATGAGTCCGCAGACATATAGCTGTGCCAGTAGGGGCAAACGTTAAAAGATGATAGTAAATAACCTTCCGGCTAGCGACGGAATCGGAAAGTGAAAAAAGTGAAATATAAAGAAAATATAAATATAGAACGTTAGGTGTTTAGTAGATACATGAAAGTGGATCGTGTAATACGATATTTGCACAGTATACTCAGATACGGATATAAACGAACATCATCAAATAACACAAAAATGTGCTTTGTTTTTCAACATTTGCGATGTTTCTGGGATCGAGAGTTTATTTTTCTCAATATATCCACCACTTATGGTGTTACTTTCCACAAGAAAACTCGAACGTCATTTGTAGCTCTGTAGAATGAGAAACTAAAACAGTTTTATGACGCTGTAAAGGTAAGTAAGATTGAGATATTTGAAATTTGTTTTCAATACGTTGTTGTTGCAAAATTAAAGTTAGATTTCACATCTGCCTCTCGTACCAGCTTCATTCTGGAACGTTAGAGCAGTAACCCTTGTCATATATGGCAGTCGAACATAAAACTACCATTCGCTGTTTAAATTTTTAAAATTTCGACATCACCAAGCTATACATGGAAGCAGCGAAGTATAGAAATTGATTTTTTTTTCGTTTTTCCTGTCTTCTTTTACCTTCCTCTTCCGTATATTTAAAGTCATCTGAGTTGAGATTTCAACTACCGATACCTAGTAGTTCGCACACTGCCACCTAAGTGACATGAGAAACCGAACCCTGTCTCTGTCAAAGCAGTGGGTTTTTGTGAGTCGCCGCTCGTCCAAGTGTGAACGCCAGTTCCGGCTGGACGGCTGGCCGCTGGTAAGGGCGGTATAGGGGGAGGGAGCGAATAGATAAAATACTACATGGTGACAACAGCCCAGATAAGGTGGTCGGTTCACTGGAGGGTATCATTTATTCCACAGCGTGTGCACTAAGACTCGCTATTCATGAGCCAAGCGAGAGAGAACTTAGAAGTGTATTATCCTACAGCTTAGCGAACGTTTTTCTTTGATTTGATACGTTAGCACAGACCACTATTATCAGTAGGATAGTGGTTCTTTGTTTTTTTCGACCAACATTATGTTTAAGAAAATGATAACACTGGTAATGTTGCTGATTATTCGCTAAGTTTTGTAATTTCTTGCATAATTTCTCGCCCACATTCAAGCTGCATATCTTACGTGGACCTAACGTGCTATTTACTATACTGTTAATCTTATGGCAAGAATAAGGCGTTAAACCTTTCAGTATTTCGTAAACTAATTTTTACGTTTTATTGCTATTGTACATATATTATATTTTTACTACACAGGAAAATAGGTGTAAATATCAATGATAATTCTTATAACATGTTATTTCTTATAACATGATGATTTATACCACATAAATAATAAGATAAAAAGGGCTAGCTTATATCACTTTCAATTGTTCTATACCGAGTAAAGGTGTCACGTTGGTAATGCTTTAGTGTGTTATTGTTTTGTAGACTTAAATAATCACGTCAATGTTAAACGTAAATATTTAGGTAAAGTTTTTCACACGCCTCTCTTCCTGAAACGAATTTTAGCTTGAGGAAAAACACCTATATAGTTTTCTTATGTAAGTTATTGTTTCTCATTAGACTGAGTGTTAAAACGTTCTGTTATTTTTTAGTATTATATTTAGTCAAGGTGGTTGTATGACCATTCAGTGATGTCGAGAAACCCACTTGTTGAGAATTTTATATGCAAAATCGGCTCGTTTGGGTTGAGAAAATATTTCTTGTATGACCCTTGTTAACGTTTTGCAGCGTATTAAATCCTCATGCCGTTTGTGTGTATGTGTGTGTGATATCGCTTGACAATCCACTAAATAATGACACGGTTCTCTGGTTCACTAATGTTTATAGTATGCATCTATACACAGTTCTACTTTTGGTATTATTGTTTGACTATGTACAAAGTGACCATACACTTCTATTTGTGGTGTTATTACTTTACTATGTACTAAGTGATCCTACAGTTCTACTTCTGGTATTATTGTTTGACTATGTACAAAGAGACCATACACTTCTATTTGTGGTGTTATTACTTCACTATGTACTAAGTGATCCTACAGTTCTATTTCTGGTATTATTGTTTGACTGTGTACAAAGTGATCATACACTTCTATTTGTGGTGGGTGTTACTGTTTGACTATATAGTAAATAATGGTACAATTATCTTCTTCGCTATGTTTGTAATGCACGCCAACGCACAATTCTCTTCTATTTCTCATTTACCATTAGTTTGTGTTATTATACATTTCTATTTCTTGTACTATTGTTTGATATTGAAATGAAAGACCACACAGTTGTCTTTTTGATTTGTTTTGATATACTACATGAAAAACACAGAAATATTAATATTTCTAGTAATGTTTGAAATATGATCACAAAGTTATTTTTGTACAACTATTATTACCCTTTATTTTCCTGTTACTATT
The DNA here is from genome assembly GCA_011833715.1 of Carcinoscorpius rotundicauda. Taxonomy (NCBI): domain Eukaryota; kingdom Metazoa; phylum Arthropoda; class Merostomata; order Xiphosura; family Limulidae; genus Carcinoscorpius; species Carcinoscorpius rotundicauda. Next base: position 46,237,306 of record CM022403.1, read on the forward strand.
ATTACCGTTTACATTCCTAGTACTATTATAACTTTATTTTCCTGGTACTGTTATTAATGTCTATTTCTTGTCCTATTTTTACCGTTTCTATTTCTAATACTATTCTTACCCTCTATAATGCCAGTTTTGTTTTTATCGTTTCTACTTCTAGCACCCATTTTACCGTTTTGTACTGTTGTACTATTTTATAATTATTTTTATAACTTACATATATGTATAATTTAACAATATTAATTTGAAAAGTTTATGGCTTTTCCTTAAATGTCTAAATACAGCTATTTTGGTTAGCTTAAAGTTAAATGTTTATCTCAACTAGATCTCTCATATTTTATGATTTTCTATCACAAGGTGTAACAGTACAGATTACTCTAAATTCTACTAGTAAATGATAGCGTTGCATCCTTCAAATACACATCCTGCTTTTGGATACTAACCAACACGTTCTCTCCGCGTTCTTGTCAGCTGCAACAGTTCTCACATTTTCCCGTGTGTTCGAGAAGGCACAGAAAATCACGAGCTTGATAGCTGACGTTGATGACGAAGTCCAAGCATCTTTGCTGCTTCTTTTCGTTGAGACTCAGTTGATGAAACTCAAAGAAAAGAAGAGTAGAACTTGATCAAGGCGACAAGATGCTGTATTTTTCTTGATCACTCTTGCTGAAAGTATGTAGCGAAAAGAAGAAAAATGTGTTCGAAATCTGTCAGATGACTATGGTTGTGTATTTTCTTTGATATATAAATCCTTAGCTTAAGTAGCCTAAAAATATAGGTTATTCAAAACGAACGTTATGTGCATAAGGAAACAAAACGTGAAGAAATGATTTTCAAAAGATTCTTGCTTATCTCGATAGCACTGATGGCCAAATGTCTAACTAGTGGTATTGCTGCATGTCATTTTCAGAGAAACCTCACTTTTCTTTAGTTGTGGCTTTTATGGTTGAATTCTGATTATCGTATTCGATATAATTTTATTTAAAAGGACTGATGTTTCTCAAAGTTAATATATATATATATGTATACAGTTAAGACAAAATACGAGATATTCTTTGACTTTAAGGAGCTTAAATATATTGAGACTAAACTGACTTTTTTCTTTGGTGCTTAAAATAGGTGTTAACTAGCTCCCTCCAGAAAATTAATCAATAATTTAAATATAATTTTTTTTATTCATTCATTCTGTTTATGTGCTCTTTGTTTGTCTTGTGTGGGCCCAGCATGGATAGGTGGTTAAGGCACTCGACTCGTAATCTAAGAGTCGCGGGTTCGAATACTCGTCGCACCGAACATGCTTTCCCTTTCAACCGTGAGGGTGCTATAATGTTATGGTCAATCCCACTATTCGTTGGTAAGAGAGTAACCCAAGAGTTGGTTGTGGGCGATGATGATTACTGCCTTCTCTTTACTTACACTGCAAATTAGAAACTGCTAACGCAGATAGCCCTTAAAAGTTAAAACAAACCAGATAAATTGTCTTGTGCTAAATTTACAAATTTTAATAGTTAATAACAGTGCCAAGGGAACTTTAGTCGAAGCAACTCGTTTTGTTAACTGTGTTATCTTTTTTTTTCGTAACTGAAGAATATTGCAAAAATTGTGATATAATGCATGTATATAATGATTTGAAAAAATCAATTGATTGAAGCTAAATAAAAATAAATAACCAGTTAATGAAATCCACAAAAACATATATTCTTTCTTTTCATATATTAAAAAAACGCAATGAAATACCTTCCCTCTCGGTAGTGGACGGAATACAGAGCAAATTTAGCCCATTGTGTACATTTGTACTTAATAACAAACAACAAAAACAGCGTAATGAAACCGAGGTTAAGACAAACTAATGGAAGTTTAATTTTAGTTTTTGCTACTGTTTTCATCGTACAGTTATTAAAAACGTTTCACCTACTTGTATAGCTTTTTTAGTTTGTATTTCGTTCTCTCTTTTCTTAGTATTTTCAACAAAGATATTTTCTAACTATTCATCTCTCAATGGAATTCCCGTAATTGCAAAACCAATAGTTTGATAAGTTCAAACCTGTTTTCCGAATGAAAATGTTATCCTGACTTAAGTTTTTGTAGAAATTTTTAAAAAAAGGAACTGAGATAAAGAGAAAAAAATATTTAAAAAAATCCACAGATAAAAACAATAATATAACATAATACAACAATAATATAGCATAATATAACAATAATATAACATGATATGACAATAATATAACATAATATAACAATAATATAACATAATATAACAATAATATGACAATAATGTAACATAATATAACAGTAATATAATATGTGAAACGACTGTAAGAAAAGAAAAAACAGGTCTCATTTTTTAATACATCTTACAATTTTTTTGTTTACAGGTACCAAGAATAAGTTTCTTATGTTAATAGCTTTTTAGAGGAGTATACTTTTTTGTTGTTTTTTTTAATTTCGCGCAAAGCTACACGAGGGCTATCTGCTCTAGCCATCCCTATTTTAGCAGTGTAAGACTAGAGGGAAGGCAGCTAGTCATCATCACCCTACGCTAACACTTGGGTTACCGTTTTACCAACGAATAGTATGATAGATCGCACGTTATAACGCTCCCACGGTTGAAAGGGTGAGCATGTTTGGTGTAACGGAGATTCGAACCCTTGACTCTCAGATTACAAGTCGAACGCCTTAATCCGCAGGAATATAAATACTGGTGATTACTTGGAATAAAGAGAAAGTGTCACAGCTCTGAAAAACGTGCATGAAAATCACACTGTTAAGAAACTGTTGAAAAAATCATTATTCGCAATATTACTTAATATTACACAGAAAAAATAAACAGTAGTTTGCTGTTTTGTAAACCTTCATCTTCTACTGACACAGTTACATGTGACATCACAGACAACAATAGAGAAAACCAACAGAACGAAGATATCAGTGAAAGCAGTAAACTTTGATGCTGATAAAAACGACTCATTATCTTAAACAAGTATTTAAAGTCTTATAAGAAGTCAAGGGATAAGAAACCTACTTTTAGATTTTTTAAATTGTGCATATATGTGTTTTTATTAAACATTGCATTTAGAGGAAAGCATTTGTTTAAAAAGTAAATATCTCTCGAAAAGGAAACCCCGTTTTATTATTTTCGTTCTGAAGCCATCAATTTATATGCAACTGCAGATGCTCCATTTTAAGTCACCACGTCAACTTTAGAAATCAATGGTCCAAGTAAATCCTTCGGTTTTCTTGAGACACTATAAAAAATTAGCAAAATGGGGCTTTCGTTTTCAGTTTACTAACTACCTGAACAATAAATATAGAAGTATGGTCACACATGTTATAATGTTATCTCAACAAAGAGACTGGGTAAATATGGAAATATGGTCACACATGTTATGATGTTATCTCAACAAAGAGACTGGGTAAATTCAATTACTTTTCTTTTTTGTCTTTTTTATTATACGAAATCATACTGATATTTTGGCATTACACATCGTTTACAGATGAGTAAATAGCTACAGAAACAATGAGTGGCCCAAAATATGAAGCAAAAACACGTTAAGAACGATGTATTTTGGAGGAAAGTGAACAATATTTTATGGAACTGATACATTTATATGTTATAAGCAATCCATTTAATTTATTGTTATGCTAACAAACTGTTCATAACACATTTGTTATCTATAAAATAGACATTATATATCTTAATATCCTTTTTGTATTCTATTATAATGCTTGTTTCTTATAATTAAATCAAAGCTTTAACAAAAAACACCTCCATTACTCATCATTTGAAATCCTTTTAAAAATCAGTTTATTTTACACAAATATAACTTTTTAAACATTCCCTAATTTTTAAATAATTAATTTTTTAGATATTTTTTTTCTACAATAGGGAACGTGCAAATTAAATCACATAATTCGTGGACGCTTTCTTCAAAGACAGATTTATGAATGCATATATTGATTGAGTAGATCAAAACCTTATTACCTTCTCATCTTTATACCATTTAGAACTATTAGACTAGTTGGTGAGTAAATGTAAATTTAAGTGTGTTTAGTAGAAATGAAATATGGAGAGTATAGGTAATTTAAGTAATGGTTGAGAAAATTAGTTTCGTCTAATTAAGCTAAACATAATCCGTGACATTTATTTATGGATGTAGTTATATGAGTATTTAGATATGAATAGGAAATAATGAAAATACTTAGTGGTGAATGCGGTTAACACATAATTATTAATTCAGAGCAAGACTTAAGTATGTTTATTTTGTATTCATTAGCAGAGCGCTTCTCACAGAGAGAATGTAGTTTATTAATGTCCATGATATTCTTTGAAATCTCCAGTTGTGGGATACAAGTAGTTATCTTAGGAAGTTTAATTTAAATTTGAATTTTGGATTTATCTTTGTTGTCATGAATCTGTTGACAATTTTCTCTTTAATATTCTTCACATACTTAATTAAAGAAGATCTTAAAAACTCATGACCAAACTGTGAACATGGGCCATTGTTTGACTTAGCAGCTGTTTCATTAGCGTTAGATTAGATTAATTACATTCAAATATAATCATTTCTCGAGCAACGACAAAGGATGTTTTTAGTAGAAGGTGGACAGGAGAGAATACGAACTAAAGCGGGTTTGATTATATGAATTAATTAAAGATTCACGTGTCTCAGTACAGCGTCAGATGGATACGATGACAAAGTACATGGTATATTTATTCTTAGGTATTATTTTACGTATTGCGCATGAAACAAAGATATAAATAATTTGATTTCTTCCTGAGAAAATGAATTAGAGGTCAAATTTATTTTAATCTGACCTTGGCTTTATTCATTTTTCAAAGTGATAAATTAGCAAATATTCCTCCCAAATGTATGTAGACAAATATAGATAAGCAGTAAAATCTCTTACCACATTTATATACACAAATCTATTTAGACCATAAAAGATTCAACACATTTCATATAATAAAAATGTTACCAACAGAGTAAAAAACTCCTACCCAGTTTATCCATACAAAGCTACTTAGACAATCTATTGCATCAGAAGTATGCACAATTTAATGACATTAGTGTGTATGTTAGAATATAATTCAGTCGGATGGCCTCACTTAAGAAGTTTGAATTTAATGATAAAACCCAGTTAAGATTGAATTCTAGGCCACCAACTTATCTGTCGCAACTTAATCACGTTAAAAAATACGCAAGTAAGATTTGAATTCATGCTTTCACATCAAAAATTGGTTTTGGCAAGTATTTTCTTAACATAATCTACATAAGTAATGTTTTTTTTTCAGTTATACTGATAATTATTTCAAATGGTAAATAAGTCTTAATGTTAAACTGCTGATCTCTCAGAGTGATTTTATTATAAGTAATTTCTGTATGTATATAACTAACTAAAATGGCGGTTTATATTTCTAAACTTGTTAACGTAATCTATCTTTATTAATCTAAATTCTAATAGCTATTTTCTTAATACGATTTGTGAAACTAGTGTTTGGAATGACGTAACCGATTCTTTAAAATAACTTATGAAACTGAGACTCAAAATGAGATAATTTCTCCTTTAACGTTGCTAATGTCATTAAACGTCTGTGAGGTTTAACACCAATTATAAATCTAATTTCAAATCATTTTCTACTTTAACTAAACATTAAACTTGACAGATATTATATATAAGAGGAATATACAGTATGCACCCAGATTTGAAGATTAATTTTTAACGTGACTCAATTAGCTAAAATTTATTTTGAGGCATAAATAACATTTTATTGAGTTTGTTAATTTTCACCACATGAATATTCTTTTTAAACAAATAACATTAGTATTTTTCATGTTTTAAGTAACCATGTTCACCGTACATTGATTTTAAATATTTAATTCCTGAAAAAAATGAAACAAGTACAAAAAAAATTATTTGAATCAGGCTAACAAAACAATTAACCCAGTAACTGGTATTTAGATGTACATGTAATTCATCTCCAATACATAAGTTACTAAACGTAAAAGTAAAAGTTATATCTTTGCACTTTTCTTATTGACCATCACTTTCGTACTGAACTATACGAATTGATTTATGATCGAAACCTAAATTTAGAATGCAACAGATAAGTTCTTATGATACTTTCAATAAGGAAGCTCTGAAGTTTTCATAATATGAGTAGCAGATAATAATGGGTTGGTTTTTGGTTTGTTTTGAATGTCGCGCAAAGTACACGAGGGCTATCTGCGCTAGCCGTCCCTACTTTAGCAGCGTAAGACTAGAGGGAAGGCAGCTAGTCATCACCACCCACCTGCCAACTATTTGACTACTCTTTCACAAATTAATAGTGGGATTGCCCGTAACATTATAACGCTCCCACGGCTGAAAGGGCGAGCATGCTTGGTGTAACGGAAATTCGAATCCGGGGTTGGTTGTTGTTAAGTTCAAGTCTACAAAATGTACTATCCGTGTTGTACTCACCGCGTGTATCGAAACCCACTTTTTTAGTGTCGTTAGCCTACAGACTTATTATTAAGCAGTTAAGGTGTAACAGTAGTACTGGGAATATTTATCTTTTGTTTGTTTTTGTTGTCGTTGTTACATTTGTTACTTTTAATTAATTTTATGGACACCACACACGATTGTATAAATATCTTTAGGCAAGTGACTTCTAAGGATAATATTTAAATGTTTTGTTTTCTTAGCTCTTGCAAAAATGTAAAATTGGTTTACAGGTTTATGTTTATGAACATTATTTACTGTTTACTGTTTTTGTATTCAAGTCGAAACTTACTGGCTTCACCTTACACGTTATTTGCAATGTCACAACACATATTATTAATCGACTTCCTGTTGTTACATAACACCTAGGCTTATAAAAGTATTATTGCGCTATTTCTTTGGAAAGTGTGTTCATTTTTTATTCCTTTATTTTATGTGTTTCTAATAACAAACTGTTTTAAGTCACGGTAATAATTGCTAATAAGATTCTCATTTTACTTAGTTTACCTAAGATATATTTTGTACATGAATAATGTTTATATTTGTCGATAGCAGTTAAAGCTGCACCAAGTACATGTTTATATAATTGAGAGAACATACGTTTTCCCGTCTTAGATCACAACTGTATTAAACATCCATATAAAAAGTGATTTGTTTGTTTTCGAATTTCGCGCAAAGCTGCACGAGGGCTATCTGCAATAGTCGTTCCTAACTTAACAGTGTAAGACTAGAGGGAAGGTAGCTAGTCATCACCACCCACCGCCAAAGTAGTTGAATTTATCTTTAAATAAAACTGTGTTGAATATTTTTAAATTATTACTACGCATATTTATATCGCTTAATACAAAACTGCATTAAACATTTTTTTCTGTCAATAGAGTTCTCTTTTTTATCACAAAAATAAAGTAAGTATTTTTTTTTAATTACAAGTTCACTTATTTATTTGCTTTAGTGAAATCAGTGCAATGGATTAGCTCTTATAGCTGTGTCCACTGTGGTAAGATCGAACATTGAGATACTGGGAAATTATATAAATAGTAAAAACATATTTGTTCATTTTAAACCGTTACAGGAAAAAAAACGCAAAAAAATGTGTATATAGTGAAATACGTAAGTTGTTCTCCTGATAAGAAGTTCTAATTATATTGTAAAATTTGCTTGATATTAATTGAAAACAAACAAACTTTGTTTAGGCCTAGTGTTTAACATTGGAAGAACGAAACTCATCTATTAGTTTACGCATCGAACGTCTCAGCTCCATGAGATCCGAAATAAATATATGTACTAAAAATTAATAAGAATAACTGCAACAATAAGATAACCAATGTTACCATGATGTACATACAGTAATTAGTGTAACATCAAACTCAATGTTACCTTCACCAGTTTCTAGAAGAAATAACAACATTAAATGCTTGATTAACCTTTTGTTACAGCAGAACAAAATAAAAGCTCTACCAAGATCTCTGTTGGAGCTTCAGATTTAATGGGTAGTTTTAATATTATTCTTACCGCTACGGGCCAAACAGTAATAGCTTTACGCATTTTATCTTCATTACAATTAATATTAATAACCTATTCGTGATTGTGTTATTTGTAGATTATAAAAAAAAAACTTCAAATATATTTTTACAGAGAGATATTTAAAGATGTATTAAAATATTTAATGATAGAACTGCAATTTATCTATTATTATAAAAATACTTAATAATTTATACAAAACTCTTCACAAATTTCGCCAAACTCGAACAGCCCTTTAAAATATATTTGAACACAGATGGTACTATGACAATGATCTGTGTTTATTTCGAAGCAAAAAACAAAAACTTATCGGTCAATATTTAGTGAAAGGTTTTAATCAAAACTAAGTCGAGCTTTGTTAACAAACAATAGGAGAGTTGTTGCTGTTTGTTTGTCGTTGTTGTGTTTTGTTTTTTCGTTTTCGTCGAGAGAACACTTCTTCTAAGCGTTCCAGTCTTTTCTGTATTTTCACGACTTATTTAAAACTGAAAAAAAAGTTCTTAGTTTTTTTATTTAAAACTTTTGTGAAAGTAAGATTGTTAAAATGTTTCATATAATTTGTTTTACCCACTATTGTTCAAGGTAAGATATTACTTTGAAAAAAAAAATCTTCAGAGTTTTACGAAGATTTACTATTTCGAAAAGACTGCCTGAAACGCTAACAAAATGTTACATTCCTCACAGACTGTTAGCGGAGTTCTTATTACTTTAAATATCACATTCCTAGTGTTGGTATAGCCTCTTTAATTGTACTTTAATTTTTTGTTTTCCAAAATAAGTTACGTGAACGAATAATAAAAGCAAGGTATTTATCTCAGATATTTCTTTTGTTTGTTTTTTTTGGAATTTCGCACAAAGCTACTCGACGGCTATCTGTGCTAGCCGTCCCTAATTTTGCAGTGTAAGACTAGAGGGAAGGCAGCTAGTCATCACCACCCACCGCCAACTCTTGGGCTACTCTTTTACCAACGAATAGTGGGATTGACCGTCACATTATACACCCCCACGGCTGGGAGGGCGAGCATATTTAGCGCGACGCGGGCGCGAACCCGCGACCCTCGGATTACGAGTGCACGCCTTAACGCGCTCGGCCATGCCAGGCCTTATCTCAGAGAAAAACTGAAATGAGTATAATGTGTCGTTATTGTAGAATTTCTTTGTTTTGGAATTTCACACAAAGCTAGTCGAGGGCTATGCTAGCCGTCCCTAATTTAGCAGCATAAGACTAGAGGGAGGGCTGGTCATCACCACCCACCGCCAACTCTTAGGCTACTCTTTTACCACCGAAAAGTGGGACTGACTGAACCATTATAACGCACCCACAGCTGGGAGGGCGAGCATGTTTGGCGCGACTCGGGCGCGAACCCGCGACCTTCAGATTACGAAGCGCACGTCTTAACGCGCTGGGCCATGCCGGGCCCCTTTTATTGTAGAAAGTATTTATTATGATATTTAATTGGTTAGTATATAAACTTCAAGAGCAATGTTTATTTTTATCAAAAGTACTATAACCTGAATTACCAGTGCTTTTGACGTGACTGCGTTTCAACTGTGTAATGAATGCAAAATGAGAATAAAACAAAACATTCTTTTGATTTAAGACAAGTTTGAGGCGCACTCTTTTACCGCAAACAGTAATTATATTTAAGGCAGAGAAAGTTATTTAGTGTGACTGAACCACACATGCTTTTCACTAAATTTCCAGTTTACAAGCCAATATTTGGTGAGTTTCTTTCTAAATGTTGTTCCACATTACTGCTTTAATAAGCAATAAGAGAGTTGGTCGGGTTCAAGTGGTTAGGATGTCAGGTTGCTGATCGAAACCTCCAAGGTTCGAGCCTCGATGACATGCCGCTGAAACGCTCATTACTTCAATACTGAGAGTTTTATAAACATAGCAGTCAATAATTCTATTTGGTGAAGAGAAGTGGTGTAGATGGTGGATGTTATTCACTGCTTGATTTTCCTGTGGTTAGCAGTTGTAAATGCAGAATGGTTATGTCTGAAGTTTCTAGCCATTTAACTGTGTGTCACATAGCATGCCGATTAGATTAATAACAAATGCTAAACTGAGTGATAAGAGTAGTATATAATGCTTATTCATCTTCTAAAATATTTTTAAATATCACCTTCTTATCTGTTTTTATTATATGACCAATTAAACAAATCACTCAACACCTATTACCAGATAGCCATTCACAGGTGTTACTACTGTAATTAGAGGCAACACAAAGTATTGCTCACGTATGGTATTTTTATTTCTGTTTGATTCACCACAATAAAAGTATACTTACGTATGCTTTACTGTACTTTAACATGCAATCCACCACAATACAAAGTCTGGTCTCGTCTTTTTTCGATATTTTCTTTCTAGCTAACCCTCTCCCTACCTTCTTGTGACCCAGCGACAGATTTGAGGACTTATAAAGCTGGGTTTATCGATGCCAGTAGTTGGTACAAAACAAATGTGCAGTTTTTTTGCTTAATAAAAAATAAACAAATTTTCCTATGGTTTCTGATGAAGAATGAAATTCCTCTAAATCGGTGTATATCAGTGAGATGTGGTGAATCCAATGGTAGATTGAGCTTCAAAGTTATTTTTAGACAGTATTTAATCTGCTTGTAAACAGTAAAGTTTTCCCTTGTGTATGCTAACGCCCATGTTGGTGCTATGGTATAGTTATATGGAATAATAAATATGCAGAGTGTATAATGCCCCGAGCAAGAAATAAGATATTTTCCTATTAGCACTTGCAGGACGTTCTCATGGCAGGGAAGACTGGTCAAATGGAACAAATGTAAACATATGTTGTTGTTGGTTTTTCTGCCCTTCTGTACTACTGGGTTCTAGAATGGTAAATACGACCAGATACCTGAATTCTCTATATTAAATACTGAAGGCCGTTCGCTGAGTTGTTCCTTTATTACCGTGTTCCAACACGGTAAAAATTATCTTGTCACATAACATGACTGATGAATCAACTAAATTGGATAATGGTGTTCATTTTACGAGGTTATTGGAATTTGAAAATCAAATTTACTGAGCGTTTTATGTTTTAGTGTCATCGTGAATATTGTTTCTGTATTCAACAACATAAACTCCATAGCAAGGGCGAGTAAGCTTCGTATCTATTTCAACTGCTTAGATGTTTAAGATGCGCGATTTTTAAAAAAAAAATCTGATTTATACATTTTGAATAAATTTGCTTCATTGATAGTTACCTGGATGAAGTGGTCAGTGGCCTAATGGCTAGCGTGCTTGGAATGAATATCTAAGGGTTGATAATTTTCAACTTATTGTCATAAAAATACGTTCTGCACTTTCGGGTCACTGGCGAATTATAAGAATGAAGAGAAGACTCCATTAACCAGTTTTAAAAGAGTAACCATAAGTTGGCGATGAGTATTGTTGAATAGTTGCTTTCCCTATAGACTGTTGTTTCAAAATTAGAGGTGGTTACATACAGATAGCTTTTGTACGAGAAATTTCTTTTCCGAAACTCGTTTACTTAACTTCAGCTGGGGTCAAATTTGAAACATAATTGCTAAATTCATCCTTTATGTGTCAAATGTTAAACTTTAACAGATGTCATTCACCTTGTACTTAACGTTTATAAACAAATAGGTGATAGAAATTTTTTTTTGAACAAGCGATATACTGATTCGTTACACTTGTGTTTTCTGTTAAGCAAACTATTGGTTGAGAGGCTTTTCAACAAGCATTACATTGAGTAATACTTTGAAAGGATTTTATATTTGATAGAGTTGTACCATTTATAGTTTCGAAAAACAAAAATAGCAAATCATAATATTATTTGGACTTCAAAACAAGTAAAAACATAAATATTTAAACTATATACAACAAACATTTTCAAAACGAATAAAAATTATTATATTTCATTGTTACATTAAAATATGCTTTAAATACTAGAGTGGGATTTATTCGTCATTGTTCCAGCCCGTGTGATTTCCTGGTTTTAACATTTCTTTAACACAGGCTTCCCCAGTGGTACAGCGGATATTTGCGGATTCACATCGCAAGAAAGCGGGTTTAAATACCCGTGATGGGCAGAGCATAGATAGCCCATAGTTTAGCTCTTTACTTAATTCAAACAATCAGTCTTTCTAATAAATCGTGTTTAATTGTAACACTGAAACTAGTTGTATGAAATTACTTCTACAACACATTTATCACATAATAAGAGTTAAAGTAATATGAGTACGCCATCTGGTGTGATATGTGATTTGTAACACTAACTTAGGAACTGCTAATCTTTATAGATAAAACTTTATAGGGAGTCACTCGAAAAATAGTCCGACTGATTTTGAAACTCACGTTTTCGTGATGTATTGTTCTTTAATAAATGCCTAAGTATTGTTCGTTCTTCCCGTTTCTTCCCCTTCCAAAGCCATTCTCATTTTTTATAATCCGAGTGAATGCATTATAGCAACAACTCTAACCATGAAAGTAGTTCTGACATATGACATTGTCCCCAAAAAGATTGATCAACTAAATTTATGTCCAAAACGATATTTTATTTTCCTATCACGCACATGTTGGACAGAGGAAAATTTCTTTTGTTATTCCTTTCTCTTGCTGGCAAATTCGTGAGTGATACTTTTTATCCTTATGATATGAAATTTTGAATGTAACCGACAGAATAGTTCTCTCTTTTCATTTTGCTATAGCATGATTTGCCATAACAGATTTATATTGATAAATAGTTACCTATTTATTTCAAAATGCTGTTCTGCACTACTATTTAAATAAGAAAGAAGAGAGTGAGCGTGACCTAGTGCTTGGGATATAATCTTTACTTTACGTATGCTTTATTAAAGTCATATAAATTATAAAATTCATCTGATTTGTACATTAATATTAGAAGATTATTATATCTTATAGAATTTTATTCTTTATAGTTTCGATAAGCAAAAATAGCAATTCATGATTATTTGTACTGAAAAAGAAATAAAAACGGTAAAGTAATGTGAAAACATATGTATATATACCGTACATTAGTATGCATTCTGTCATGAATACTAACCAGAATTCACTATCTTCACCATGTTACTTGGGCAAGAGAGCTGGTCAGCGTACATTTAAGATATTGGAGACATGTTACTTTTCCAGATGAATCCTGTTTCCGGCTTGTTAAAGCTGATGATAGGACATGTGTTTGTCATTTGCCTGGAGAACGGATGAAGGAAGAATGTTTTTCCTACAGGAGGTGGTGCAGTACATGTTTGGGCATCTATTCATCATGGTGCAAAAATTGCTCTTCGTATCCTTCATGGAAATGTAAATAGCACCCTCTACAGGCATCACATGAAATCAATATTTCTGCCATATGCAATAACTTTGTGTTCAAGGATAAGAATATTACTGCCTACAATGCATGTATTGTTCAGTATTATTTCCATCAGGAAAACGTTACAAGATTGTCATGTTCAGCATAGTCTCCGGATTCTAATCCCAAGAACCGTTTGGCAGGACTGAGCCCGATAAATTATAAAACTAGCTACTGGAACTGAGTTGCAGCGCCTTCTAGTGACAAGTTTGAACACAATCACGGTAGATGGCATCAGTAACCTTAACAACAGTATGCCTCCTCGCTTTGCGGAGGTTATTAGAGTACGACGAGGTACCAGCAAAGTACTGAATGTTTATACGAACTGATATAAGGTTACAGACACTCGTTGTAATAATTTGATATTAATTTTGGCCATTATATACGTCTTGGTAAGGTTTGTTTGAAATAATAAATTACACAGTTGCTGTTCTAATAAATCGTTCACGATGACCATAGAAATTATATCATTGTACAAATTATGTCTATGTATGTTTAATGTAACACACATTTCTCAGTTTGACAGTGCTAAGTGCTGAGATGGCTTAATAGTTATGATTCTATTTGTTACTAAACAGGCAAACATTTTGGCCAAGACTGTAGTTATGCGTCGAATAGCAATGCTAATACTGTAAACAATTTCTGTGTCAAATAGCAATGTTGATTCTGTACGTTATATTTGTGCATGAAACAGGAATCATAGTCCTGTACCTTATATTTTATGCGTCAAATAACGAGTCCCGTATTTTATAACTGTGCGTCTAATAGCAAACTTAATACTGTACATTACGATTTGTGCGGCAAACAGCAAAGCTAATTCTTTACCTTATAATTCTGCGTCAAACAAGAACCTTAAATGACGTCACTGGATAATTGTCAACAGTAATATGTAGCTCATATATTCTTAATGGGATTTTAAAATAACTTCCGAAATTTTTCGTAGATGTGGAATGTGTATGTTTTCAACGAATGCAGAGTACAACACTCAGCAGGCTCGTAGATCTATTGGTTTTTCCGATTTCTCTTGGACATTGTTTTCTTCCGCTAAAAGAAGAGTAGATTTGCCGATACTCGAAGCAGTATTGTACGGGGGAACAGCCGTTCTGAGACCCGGCTGTCCAACGGTCGTTAGCGGTTTGTGCCGTCAGAAGGCTCTTAGGAGTTTACACAAGCACGTAAGCAAATATCGGTTTCCAAACCTCTAATTAGAGGAAGCTGTGACGTGCAACTGCTACTAGATCTAAACTTGGAAATAGCAAATATATTTCTGTTTGTAACAGTTACTCAAACACGTGTACATAAAGATCAAAAGGGACCAAGTCCGAATCAAACAATTACACAGTGATACTTATTTATAAAAATGATCTGTGATCACATAACCCGAATATGAACACACAGTTATGAATTCAAATAGCATAATAAACATATGAAATGCATCATATGGTTTGACGAATGCAGGGAAAAAATATTTAATTTCATGCTCTTTTATTTCTTTGTTATATGTTTTGATAAAAGTGATTTATCTAGCTACCTATCCATCTCGCGAGACAAAGAACGGCAATGTTATAGTGCCGCTGTGGTAGACCCTCACGTTATCTCGACATCCTCTTTATATATGTGTTTATTTTCTGGGCAGGTGTGGTGGTTAGGGAGTGCTTCCTCATGTGTAGTGGACGACAAATCTTTCGTCATTTCCTATGTATTGTTTCCCACTTTAGACGCTGTTCATCATTTCTATTTTCTCCCTATAATCTGTACAACATTTCTCATCACCACCTCTCCTTCTACCACAAGATAGTCTTTATGGTAACTTATTTTTGGCACTTCTTTTTTTCTCAGATGGTTTATGTTTTTGTTTAACACACATTACTCCCACGTGGCCAACTGTGTGCTACAAAAGATCACAGGTTCCATCCATTCAAGAGACTACAATCAACTCTTGAAGCCAGGTGTTACTTTTTGTTGTAGAACGTAGCCATGCACGCATGTTCCCAGCTCAAAGTTTCGCTTCACGTGGCCCCTACTTTCAACACAATTGAACTTTAGAGGCGAAACGAATAATTTAATAAAGTTGACACTAAATATTTGTTTATGTTTCTTATTTAAAGTGTATTTCCCTGAAACTAACATTAGCTGATAGAGCTGTTCTCGTACTAATGAGATTAAAAGTCACATATATTTTTGTAGAGTTCAGGTATACATACACACTGTTTCAGTTTCATTTTCTGGCCGTCGCTTATGAATTAATCGATACGCTTTGTCCCATGTTTGACTACTTATTAAAACTACCATATTTCAAGGCATGAAAACTCCTTCGCTCTTTCAATTAAAGCAAACAAAGAAACATAAACTTATTATTCTGTTTTTGTTACAGTAGGTCAGTATATTAAAATATCCCAACAATAAAGAAAGCTTTACGTATGTTCATTGCTTCAGAGTTTAGACGTGCTTTTAAATGCTTTGTAAGCTTTATTTCTATAGGAGAAAGATATTGCGTTTTTTTATAGTTTGCAAACTTGAAATGATAATGGTTTTATAGTGCGAAAAGATTAACATTATAAAAAGTTATATATATATTTAATTTAGTGATCGTGTTTTCAATTGCTGATCGCAATACACCCTGTTGGATATCTTAGTTCGGTGCATAATGTAAAGTACGGTTGTTAAATATGTACTTTTTAAGATAGTTATTATTTAAATGTCATCATAATACATTTTTTATTGTTTTATCAACAAAGCCAGACTTTTGTTCAGTAGCTGTCATTGCGTAAATTTAGTGAAAATCATACCTTAGTAAAATAAAATGTTCAAATTATATGATAAGAATCGTTTAATTTTACAACTCAATGGATAAAGTCTTTATTTTATATCAGTAAAATACTCGGATCGTAAAAGAGAAGAATAGGTAAATGTGAATTAAAATTTCCAATCTGAACGACACCGTATGCACACATGTACTGAACAGTCACGTCAGTCTGAACGACACCGTATGCACACATGTACTGAACAGTCACGTCAGTCTGAACGACACCGGATGCACACATGTGCTGAACAGTCACGCCAATCTGAACGACACCGTATGCACACATGTACTGAACAGTCACGTCTGAAATCCTAAGGATTCTGGTCCATCCGAATCTAATTTATATATACTGAGCAGATATAATATAGCCAATCCGGAGCTCTTGTCATAAAAATGGATTTGGCCTGCTCCTTAACTGTTAACGAGGGCAGTGATTGTTATGCCTATAACGTATCCAGAGCTGAAAGTGTGAGCGTATACGACGGCAGCATCATATTTCTAACACCGAATTCTCGATACGCTAACTCTTAAACCAAACTAAAGCCTATAGTGAATAAAGCTAAACAGAAACTTTAAACAGTTTGATCTAATAAAACACACGTTCCATTCCAACTGTTAATGATTTAGTGTCGCCAATAGCTCTAGTATAAAAAAATGTGTTTATTTACAATTGAAAATATATGCAAACGTTGTGTCATTACATTATCATACCGTATAAAACCTCAGATTACCAACAAATTAATAATAATAAAAAGAGGGAATCGTCAGTAGCCGCGACACTTGAAATTCTTTTAGGCAGGATTAGAGTAAATTAATCTATAAGACCTTAGGCGTAGTTAAATGTCAGTCTAAAAGATTTCAACTCCTGAGTCCAAAACTGTAAAAAAGATATGAAATCAATTAAAAGATGACGGAGCTGTGAGCTAAACGGAACTGAAGCTGAAAATATAACCAAATAAACGTGGACATAAGCGTGAGTAGTAATGTATAATTTCGGCATCTGACTGTACGTTTTGTGTAAGTTAAGCCTGTATGCAAGATGAAGGTAATACCACGATTCAAGTATTATTATTAAACTTTTCCCACCAAACGTACTCACGATAAATACAGCAGTGAAAATTTAAACACAAAAGAAGAAAACATTGATTATTAATTTATATTATATTGTAATTTGTAATCCTTGCTGTTGACGGTTTTTGTTCCTGCAATGTAGTTACTGAAATAATTCATTTTCTGAATTAAAATTATGTTCGCAAACTAATAAAACAAACAATAATAATTCGTTAAATATACAGTCAAACAATAAAGTCAGTAAAGATGTTAAGATTCTAAACTTAATACATAGTTAATTACGTCAATGATCTAATTTAATTAAATTATTATTTTATTTTGTCTAATATTAGATCAGAAAACGTAACTCTACGCATTCAAGCTCTCAGGTAATTGATACAAGTCAGATGCTTTGCTAATCATTTTTTCTGTATACCCGTTTGTTTGTTTTTTGTTAAATACAGAAAAATTCACGTTTTTGGCAATTTTGCTAAGGTGTATGGTAGTTTAAAACTCGTGTGCTTTCTTGTCCCACAGTTTTATTTAGACATTCTAAAGTCAAAAATGTAATTAATTATAAACAGTAAAGCGTGGATACAAACGACATCCATCCATCGCTATTTCTCACATCTTCCTAATTTGACAAGTTTCGCATACAAGAACAAAAAGAAAAAGCCTATAAAGTGTAGTCTGCAGACAGTACAATTATTCTTTGCAAGTATTTTTGAGTTGCAACAAAATAACGAGACTCCGTAGAGACATTTTGAAAAATTACCTGAGTACTCCTTCTCTCATGTTCATGCAGTGCCTTCTCTTGGAGACATAGTGAAGTCGACTTAAACAGAAGTCGTTAAAAATTATATATTGTTTAACTCAGAAGAATGGCATTAAAATGTTGGTTGAGGTAAATACGGATATATATATACAAACTTCTGTCTGTGTTTGTCATCGAGATTCAGATGGCTGTTGTTCAACCCAGGAAATAATTGGACCTTGGGGGAAATCCTGCCAATGCACGGCTAGGTAACGAACTTGTGGTTAATAAAGCTTCAGCCTCGTCTCCTTGGAGACACGTTCATGTTGTCAGGGCATCTCAGTCTTTCTGTTCATAACACATAATCGGGCTTGTTATAATAAAGTACAGCGAATCCTATTTGTTCTGTATGTACATAACAATTATCATATTTGCGTGGAGCCGATTGGTGGAGATTAGTCTTAACGTTCTATAGTAGTTTTTATGTGTATCAAGTTGGTTTGTCAACAGTAACTTCACGCAAAAATTTCAAAGCCTTCTCTTTTCTTACATTCAAAGTTGGATTTTGTTATAATGTAACTTGAGGTTATTCAATAGGATAAATGTATGGTTTGATTCGCACCAATAATATTTATATTGATACCAACTATAGCTAGTTGCCACCTGAGATTCTCCCGAAATAAATATCTGACTAACTAAGTTATAATTAAAGCATCATTTAAAATTATTGTTAATTAAAATATAACGATCTCTCTGGCATCAAAGTTGTTTTATGTCCCACAAAGACCAAAATGTAAGTAGGTGAAACAAGAATATAGACTTTATCTGTGAAGATCAAAAGACGTTTCAAATGTTTGTTGCTGTTTTTGTTTTTGTATATGCAAAAATTATAAATTAAATTTAATGTTTATTTGTTTAGTATTGATGCACAAAGCTGTGGCAAGAGCTATCTGAAGGTAGCCATCCATCATTGACTTTAAACTGATAGACTACAAAAAAAAAACACAGAGTGGAGAATACTCATCTCTCATTCTCTGGCTAGTCATGACTGAGTGAATAGGCCCCCACTGGCACAGCGGCATGTCTGCAGACTTACTACACTAGAAAATGGGAGCAAAGCCCAGAAAACCATTTGTGTAGCTTTGTGCTTTATTACAAACTGACGGAATAGTGGGATTTAAAAGTTGCTTTTATAGTACACCAATGACCATAAAGTTGCGTTATTTGGTTTATGGCCAGTAAAAAAGTTACTATTGAGTTGGAATAGTTTCACTAATAAGAAAAAGGGTTTTTATATTGCTCTTTTAATATTAAGTGCGTATTTCAGTTATGCCTTTTTGTACTAGGACAATAGAATAAGTGGTAACATTTATAAACCCACCTGTAACTGTGTATGTTTGTTCTAATCACGGCTGCTACTCATCAGAGCTTCGTAATTGATTTTATAAGGCAGTGTTAACATGGTACAAGTATTGCATTATGAACTTTACAACGTGTCTAGAGTGTTAGGCTCAAATATGATTACAATCAATACAGCGCCTGCTAAAGCGGAATACACCTTCCGAGCATACTCTTATTCGCAGTTTAAGTTGATTGATTATGGGAATATCAAAGGTCAAGTTTATAAAATTATAGCTGAGAAATTAAGGTCATTGTCATTGGTTGCATGAGGTGAACCAAATTCGCATACCTTAATATATTCCATTTAGGCTGTTTGTTGTCTTACTTTGAGAAAATAAATGTAAGAATGACTGCTTTCTTATGTTGAAGAGTTTACCCGCTTATTGAATACTTGTTTTGGAAAACTTATGAGTAGCTCTGTGCTGATAGACGAAGTTGTGTCTTCAGGTGTGACCCACAGTACGACCCACTATTACTTATTCTCTTAAATACATCTCAACATGACACTCAAAACTATTGGAGATCGTTAGTGATTAATATTTATATGGTTTCAAGTTTTTTTCAAGTTGATATAACGATGGGTTTTATGATTACTGTTTAAATAAGGTACCACTGTGTCGCTCATTGTTAAAACAATGACAAAGGTGGGTGTGCTAAACGAATGAGGGTTAAATCCTACGTTTCTATAGATAATAATAGCACAAGAGCTGATGGTTGATGCTGTTGACTAGATGGATGCTTTTATTTTTGTCTGTTGAAAATTATGGGGGAGGAGCTATGCACAAATATACCTTTGTGTACCTTTGCACAAAAATCCACACTTCGCTCTGGTCTTAATAATCTTGTCTAGTTTTGTGTCTTAATCAAGTAATTAATCCCTGCTATAAATATATGGCAGGAATGTTGACAGAAATATGTGAGTAAAGCGACACTCCTAGGTAAATATGGACAGTATTTTTGCATAATATATTACAAATGTACGTAAATGGACTTGGCAACCGATATAAAACCACTGCTTTACAAGTTGGTTTTAAAGTATATACAGCGAGGTGGTGAGGGCGCTCCACTCGCAATTGTAGAACACAGGATTCAATCTCGTTTTTGGACATGCTAACCCTTTCAGCCGTGGGGGCACTATGGTGTAACTGTCATTCTCACTTGTCGTTAATAAAGAGTAGCCTAAGAGTTGGTGGTGGGTGGTTTTGGCTAACTGCCTTTCTTGTAGTGTACTATTTTTAAATTAAGGATATCTAGCGTAGTTACATAGCCCTTGTGTAGTTGTGTACGAAATTTAAAAAATAACTTTAAATATGATATACATTGTAGCATAATGTTACACATAGGTGTTTGTTACTAATGTAGTAAGTGACTATTAGTTTTATGAGCACTGACAGCAGTGAGGCCACAGTGAGATGCGACCTATCGTGTTTTTTTAAGTTGGGTATATAAAATAAGGGATAACAAGGAAGAACATAGGATAAGAAAGGTGACTGAAGAAGTTCGAAAATTAGGCCTTTTTGAATGGTTCACCTTCCTTCTCCTTGCTTAAAATGGAAAATATTTTAATTTGTGTTATTTCATAATCATTCCTATAGAAACTTTGTTATAAAAAATATTTGTTCTCGAAATATATCTAAACTCAATATCCTTGTATTTCAAAACCACTCGATTCATTGTTGTTTATTACCGGAGGATTGTAATAAGTAATGAGAGGTGAGCACTTCATAACTTTTGTACTCTTAGTTCACTTACTTCCAGTCTGCAGGACTGCCAATCTTTTGTTTAGTTGTGTTCTCAGTGACTCGTTGTACTGGCTATTCCAATCATGATCTTCTCTGATGATACAGAATGTTATTGAATTGAGAACACGGTAAACAGCAGAAGAGCTATTATTTAAGGGGCAGTATAGCAGACTATATCGTCTCTAGTGACATCGAGTTACACTCTTTGCCACAATAAGTAATGACTTAAGCCTAAGAGGACTTGAAGAAACTTATTTCAAAGGCCTAACTCCTAAAATCTTGCTTGTTGAGGATTATTCTTTTCTAAACTCCTGGAAAACCCCCCTACCTTGTGGTACAGTGAATTTACAATGACAGATACCGGGTTTCGATACCCTCAGAGGGCAGAGCACAGATAGTCGATTGTGTAGCTTTGGGCTTAATTTCAAACCAACAAACAAACATTCGTGATGTAGAATAAAAAGTAACACTTCAATAATAATATCAATCAAAGGAATGTGTTATAATATTGTTTTAATTCTTCGTTCGTATATCCTGTTTTACATATGTTTCAAAGTTACTAAAGTGAACTTTATTTTGAAACGAAATCTGATATTTCGCATGAATTAATTATAGAAAAAAAATAAATATTGAGAGCAACATGTTAAATCTGATTAAGGTAAAGGCTGTAATCACCCAATCGTCAGTAATTAACAACAACAAAAATGCTGTAGTTGTACCAAAGTGCCAAGAGCAGCACTTTTTTATGCTGTTCGTAATTTACTCTAGCAATATTTGTGTTTTTACAGGCTTTTGAAATTACTGCACAACCTTCCATACGTAGATAGATAGTGATCATGTGAAGATTTTCGTATGTCCAAACTATTTAACTTTTTTCTCTTTTTTTTTTTTATGTTACCACAAAAGCTATTCATATGCTTTTTCTAACTGGTCACCCTGCATTATTTACATATAAAAGTGATATGTTTTGGGGCCTTTCTGCTTAAAGTTTAAAACATCAACCACTAAACAAACAGTAATTGGTTTAGTTTTTTGAATTTCGCGCAAAGCTACTCGAGGCTATCTGCGCTAACCGTCCCTAGTTTAGCAGTGTAAGACTAGAGGGAAGGCAACTAGTCATCACCACCCACCGCCAACTCTTGGGGTACTCTTTTACCAACGAATAGGTGGATTGACCGTCACATTATAACGCACCTCCGGCTACCTTCTCTCTAGTCTTACACCATTAAATTAGGGATGGCTAGCGCAGATAGCCCTCGTGTAGGTTTGCGCGAAATTCTAAACAAACCAGCTCGCTTTGTTATAAGTGTACGGTTAAAACTGGTATTGTTTATTTACTGAATATTTCTTTATTGGAAATAATGTGTGATTTTTTTAAGTTCACTCTATCCCCTCCAGTGACATAACGTTAATTGGTATATCTAAACTCCAGGGATCGATACTTGCAACAGGCACAGCAGATGTTGCTTGTATTTTAAACTTTGGGTGAAAGAAAAATAATTTTAATAGTTAAGTGCAAAATATTTCAAAGGTGTTTAACTTTGAACACACTTTAACAAATCACAAAACTTTCACGTAAGAACTTACAGTTAATTAACAGGTAACTCATCACTAAAGTTTGAACAGGGAACATGACTTTTAGGTTTATCGTGGTGTCATGAATTTCGATACTTAAAACAACAGTGTTTCCATCTCTCGTTATATCCCTTTGAATACCTATTTGCAGGCCCTATAATGATATTTGGAAGAGAGAAACGGAGGAAATTAGTAAGTTCCAATTAATGAAGCTCGAAACTCCATCCCGTTTGAAAAATATGGGACTTCATTCTAAATTATTCTGATATAGCCGTCGGTAACGGACTTAATTCTAAATGGTCCTGATACAGCCCTCGGTAAGGGACTTCATTCTAAATGATCCCGATACAGCCCTCGATCACAAATAATAATATATATTGTTTTGTTTTGTTTTAGTTATAGTCTAATTTATCTTGAACCGCGATCTTATGTTTTATCAAACGCGAAGTCAAGTACTTTGTCACTGTCTCTCCAGCTCCATTAATTTGTTGTTTTTTTGCTCTCTCAAATTTTGTTTGATTTGGATTTTAGTTTTCTCTCATTTTTTGTAGTAAAAGAATAACATGTTTCTTGTTGTTTTCCATTACCAAAATTTAAAATGTGGCTAATTTCACCCGTTATGTTTATTGCTAAAAATATTTGTCTTTTTTAACGTAATATATAGAGAAACAAATCGAAACCCTAATAACCCACTCCTCAGCCGTATTTGTCAAAACTTTCAGTACTTTGAAAATAAACAAAAAAACACTCAAGATACAGGGTGGGAATGGGAACAGATAAACAGATTTTAATTTTTTTTTAAAGTGTTTAGGATTATTATAAATCATAAAAGGATTTTTCTGTGAAGTGGTTAAGGCAGATATATATGCTTGTCTGTGTCTGAGGATTAGAACTAATACGCTTATTTTTCTGTAATCGCTCAAAGCGTGGCAAAGAACTTGTACAACACTTATGGTCTCACACCCCCGCTTGCACTACCATTTGTGTGTGTATGTGGAAGGTATTTGTTTTAGTTTTTCGTCTTTCGTTTCTTTACTTTATACCGTAAAAATCTTACTTATGCTTGGCTATTTCATTATTTGTTCCTTTACATTCTATCTTTGTTCGCCATGCAAGCCATTTAATAAAATATAAAAGCAAAGGCTTTGTAATAATAAATATCAAACACTACCTAAGCTAACTTGTTTTTAATGGAGTTTTTTTTTATAAAAGTTGAAAGGGATACGTTACTCGAAAAAATGTTTTGTTTGTTTTGAATCTCGTCCAAAGCTACAAGAGGTATACCTGCGCGTGCCGTCCCTAAGTTAAGCAGTGAAAGACTAGAGAGAAGGCAGCTAGTTATCATCACCCACCGCCAACTCTTGGGCTACTGTTTTACTAACGACAAAACGACTATTGGGATTATCTATAACATTGTAACGACCTCACGGCTCATAAGACGAGGACGTTTGGTGGGAAAGGGATTCGAACCCACGACGTTCAGATTGCGAATCGAGCACCCGTAACTAATGGGTCGTTCAAGGCTCGAAAAAATAGTGGTTTACTTAAGAAAGTGCAACTTTTTCTTAAAGTTATGAATAGCTTTGTGCGTTTGGATGTATAAGAACATTGACAATTTATTAAAATTTGCGTTACGAATGAAAATAAAATGATGCCACTGTTTGTTGGTTGTAATGTTATTAAAATATGTGATATCTTCTAGAAACTTACAATACAAACTTTAATTTATTTTGGTTGTGAGAGAGAGAATCCGTATCCAAAGATAAAAAAGCAGAGAATCGGAAATAACTGGTGATTTAGGTCTGCTAAAATATAGACCAATTTCCACCCAAAATATACAGCCTGTAATAGACTAAGAATAATTGAATACATGGCTCTCTTCCCGCCAACCCATGGGGCAAACTCCAGTCTGAATGAAATTTTCGTAACTACGTAGCAAGGCCGCTGTTACCTAGCAACGGCAAAGTTCGGTAATCTGGTTCATGTGCATATACATGTAAACACACTTTTACATATACTTGTGTGTAATGGAACACAAAACTATATACATTAGGTTGCAACAGCAAGCTCGCTTTACCTAATGTATAGCGTGACTCACTGGCTGTATCCACGGGCAAATCACGTGAAGCCGAGGCAGGGGTGGAAAGCGTTTTATAAGAGGGGTATAACAAAAAATACATATATGAATTTTTCGAAAGTCGCCTAATCATTTTAATGTATATTAGTAAATACGGCAAAACGATATGTGGATAACACCTTCATATTAGTATCGATAGCAAACATTAATGCACACACAGTAATCTACTTTGATTTTCAACATTTCACTTTTTCATTTGAACATCACAGTTGTTTAAGTTATGCCACGCTTTAAAATGAGGTCTTATTTTTGGCATACGAAATTAATTAAAAAGTTATAAAGTGAAAATATATTGTCGTGATGAATGATTTTTTTTTTCGTATTAAGAATATGGTGTGGTAAAACATGTTCCCAGGGGAGCCTAAAAACTAACATGATAGAATACAAAAGCCTAGATCGTGCAACCATGTGTTTATTTCCATCACCTGAAAGCTGCACAAGGAGCTATTTGTGCTGTTTCCACAGTAGCTATTAAACCTCTATTTTTAACCTTTTAATCAATCAAATTAGATGAAAATTTTATGTTTCCTTCAAACAGTTAACAAGTCTTGATTGTGAAATGTTTTTGTTTTAACTTAAACACACAAACTCATTGGCTGTTGTCATTGTCAGTGATGGTCAAATAGAATAAAAAATAACAACGCCAATCATAAAAACAATTTAGTCCCCGAGATTAAATTACGCGAGGCTCTGGCCGAATTAAAGAAATGAGAACCTAAGGCAGATTTTGTACGAGGCTCTCAAAACTGAACTCATAAATAAGTCAAATATAATCCAGTACAATTCATTAACTATAGTTTGAGCGATACACAAACTTAAGCAATGGGTTTGCAATTTACTAAGTATTAATTCCATTAAACATAGAAAGAATAAAGTAAAGACAACTTTGTTTTTGTGTGAAATAACTGAACAGGTGATTATGAAAGAGGAAATTGTAAGAATATGATATTGAAAACAAAACAAAATAATAGTTTATATGAAATGACTCAAATCACATTGAAGTACTGATACACTGAAATGTGCGTTTTAATGAAACATATAGTTTTTCATTGTTGTTTTATATTTTTCTCATAGTCGTTACCACTTCGAACCGTAGGTCAAGAACAATTGGGTCTATTTTCTTCCCTTATAATACAGTTCTGCACGAGCCTCTAGGTCCAGGAATATTGTTTTATAAATATATTGGCGCCGTAAATACGTGCTATGATACAAAAAAATCAGCCATAGTGGTAAATTAGTGTTGTATTAGTAATGAAATAGTCTTCCATGGCCAGGTGGTTAGAGCGTTTGACTTGTACTCCGCGAGTCGCTGATTCGAATCCCCGTCGTACCAAAACATGTTCGTCTTTTTAGCCGTGGGGGCGTTATAATGTTTGCCAATCTCATTATACGTTGGTAAAAGCGTAGCCCAAGAGGTAGAGATGGATGGTGATAACTAGCTGCCTTCTTACACTGTTAAACAAGGGACATAAATCGCTCGAGTACAGCTTTGCGCGGAATTCAAAAACTAACAAACCAGGAGTGGAATATCTCATTGTTGTTATTTCCTATTGAAACTAAATGTTTTTATATATTTCGAGAGCAAATGACTTGAGCATGAAAATGAAAGTGTGATTATTTGGATACTTCTTACATATATTTCAATTTCTTTTCTTTTTCCTCTGAGCAGAAAATAGCCGAGCCATATAACGTTAATAATTTCATCTAAAAACATTTGTTAATTTGTTTTCTACCTTAAAATAGCACGCAATCTTATTAAAAATTAGAAAATATTGTATCAACGGCCTGATTTATTTCTAATGTTGTAGGTCAGTTGTTTTTAAATTTCTGAATCTGATTGTGTAGATAGTTAATACAAAAAACTAACGTTACACGGTACCGTTATTAAAATTATATCCTAAAATAACCAAATAATTCCTAACAGTATCCTGTTCTACCAAGTACCATCTCAATCAACAAGCTCAAAAACTATAATATAAATATGTGTATAGATAATTAAATGTTATGTTACTTTTACTTGAATTAACAAAAATTAAAACCCTGGTTTAACGTAAGTCTCGTGTTTGTTTAATTTCGCGCAAAGCTACGCAACGAATATCTGCGCCAGCTGTCCCTAATTTAGCAGTGTAAGACTAGAGGGAAGGCAACTAGTCATCACCACCCACCGCCAACTCTTGAGCTACTATTTTACCAACGAATAGTTGGCTTGACCGTCATATTATAACGCCCCCCGCGGCTGAAAGGGCGAGCATGTTTGGTGCGGAGGGAATTCAAATCCGTGACCTTCGAATTACGAGTCGAACACCTTAACCCACCTGGCCATGCCGACGTTAAGGTAAAGCTATCCTTATATTTATATAAAATAAATCTTTTAGAAATCTCTTAGTCTTTCTTTCGTACGGAATCCTCTACACTATACAAAACTAATAAATGTACATTGTTGTATATCAATTAGGTTATGATTTAAGCCTATTAGTTTTAAAAGACTCGTGGCAAAAATCAATAAAAGGTGTCAGTTACGCGTTAATGAAATATCTGTGTTTGTCATTCGTTCTTTTTTATTACTCCTTAATAACTTTTGTTGAGACAATAGAGATTCCACTCACCGTCACTTGATGGCAGAATAAGTGATATAAAAACACTATTACCCCCCTAATGTTATAGTTCAGTAATTTAGTTGATTAGTTCAGTTTGATTATGAAATGATAACTGAAAAAAAAACATATTAACTATAAAAAGTTAAGAAATTTGATGTGGCAGTGCAAATACCTATAAAAAGAAACACTTGTTTTGTAAATTGTTTTCGCGCAACTTATGAAACATACATCTAAAAAAATAACTTGTCTTAATATAATGAAATACTTGGCATATTACTTATCTCTATAGTGAGGATCACATAGCTTATTACTCACATCACTATGGGTGAGAAACACGGCACATTACAACATCACTATAATGAGAAGCACATACAATATTACTCTCATTACTGTGGGTGAGAAACACATAGCATATTACTAACATCACTATTATGAGAAGCAAATAAATTCTACTGACATCACTGTGACTTAGAAACACAACATATTACTCACATCAGTATGAGTTAGAAACACAACATTTTATTCGCATCACTCTGAGTTAGAAACACAACATATTACTCACATCACTATAAGTTAGAAACATAACATATTACATCACTGTGAGCTAGAAACATAACATATTATTCACATCACTATGAATTAGAAATATAATACATAACTTCCATTATTGTGAGTAAGAAACATAACATATTACTCACATCACTGTGGGTGAGAAACACTTAGCATATTACTTATCACTAGGGTGAGGAACACATAGCACCTTACTAACATCACTATAATGAGAAGCACATGAAATATTACTTACATCACTGTAGGTGAGAAACACATAACAAATGACTTATCACTATGGTGAAAAACACTTAGCATATTACTCACATCACTATGAGCTAGAAGCATAACATACTACTTATATCACTATGAGATATGAATATGTATTTCATATTATTTTTAACACAATATTCCATGTAAAATAATTACAATATTAATACAAATGATCCAACGCATGAAAGCACTTGTTTCAGTGAAACCAAAGTATTTTTATAAGTCTTTTTTAGACATCTGGTGGGAAAAGGAAAATTTAAAACAAACTAGGTGTGGCCGTAAACTCCTATTATCATGACGAACATTAACAAATGAAGGTTAAAAAGAAAGTAATTTACAAAAAGAGAAAGGTTTGCATTCTAAACAGACTAGATAAGTATTTCAACTGTGATTACATTTGTAGTATGAATTTATTTGTATTATATTATTGTTTAGTGTCTTCATTTTACATCTCAAATTATGTACCATTAAAGTTTGAATTATATATGTAAAGTTGTATCTGTAGCCTCCTTCTCAGGGCTCTGCTTTCTCAGGCAGTATTACTCCATAATCTGTCTTACTTAAGTGCTACTTCAGTGACAATTATGTATCTTTTCTTAAAGTAGAGAAACAATCAGCAGTTTTAAGATGTTATATTAATTAGTGTAGGTCATTTACATAATCAGTCACGCTATGTAATGAGACATGCCAAGCTCGTTCTCAGCGTGCTTACCTCACTGATTACTATCAATAAAACCAAATAAACAGCTTCAGTACTCGCTCCAATTAATAAGGTTCTAACTGACATGAATACGTAAGATCCGAGATTTCCTTGTTGAAGAACAACGAACAGGTTGTCGTAACTATCTGTATTGCTATTATGAAAAGTATTGGTTTCTGCGAGTTCGTATAAATTCATTACTAACCGTATAAAGTTGCTTCATTTGTCAATGATGGTAAGACTAACAATGCTTTTATTCATTCATTCGTTAATTGGACTTTATCTTTCAAATTTAAATTTATTTATGGAAATGGAAATATTTATTTTCTTCTGTTCTTCAAGGGAAAACAAAGCAGTCTTTGCATTTAAATTTTAATAAGAGGACTTGAATATCTCGATATGAATTTAGCGTAAACTTATAATGCTTAAAACTGAATTTCGATATTCGAGGTGGGCACAGTATAAATAGCCCATTGTGTACCTTTGTACTTAACTACAAACGAGCAAACAATGCCTGTGGTCACTGAACAAACAAGCTTAAAGTAAACCATCTTTTTATATAATTTCGATACACTTTACAGGACAGTGGATCAGCGGGTTTCCGGATTGTGCCTCGTTGCTGCAAAACATAATCCATAATTTAGTTCCGTAGGTGCACTACAATATAATCATAATTTAGTACCGTAGGTGCACTACAATATAATCCATAATTTAGTACCGTAGGTGCACTACAATATAATTCATAATTTAGTACCGTAGGTGCACTACAATATAATTCATAATTTAGTACCGTAGGTGCACTACAATATAATCCATAATTTAGTACCGTAAGTGCACTATAAGAATGACGATCTAATTTCATTAATGAGTCAGAGAAAAATATTTCTTCAGTTACCTCATCTCTTGTCTAATATTTAAAATTAGCGACGGCTCGGCGCAGATAGCTTTCGTATAGCTCGCCATGTTTCAAAGAAAAACGAACGTTTAAAAGTGTACGTACTCGAATTTATGTTAATAGAAACGCAATAGACACGACTATTTCTCGTAGCTCTTTTGAAAAACAAAGTTCGTGTTGGACAGTAGACTAACAGACGCTGAGAACCTACGTTCATGTTGGACAGTAGACTAACAGATGCTGAGAACCTACGTTCATGTTGGACAGTAGACTAACAGATGCTGAGAACCTACGTTCATGTTGGACAGTAGACTAACAGATGCTGAGAACCTACGTTCATGTTGGACAGTAGACTAACAGATGCTGAGAACCTACGTTCATGTTGGACAGTAGACTAACAGATGCTGAGAACCTACGAGTGAAGGCCAACTTTGTTTTCTATTCATTGTCTTAATAAAACCATTTTTTTTTCTCTTCTTGTCAAGAGAAGACCATGGGCGTTCGAAGACATTTTTCCATGAGCGGGTAGGTAGGGAAGGGCAAAGTTTTCAGAGAGTGGGGCAGTTGTAAATTGGATACAAAATTCATATACATAAGCTGAATGAATAGAGAAATAACTATGTTTCTCATTTTCTGGAGGGCCAAGTATCTCTTGCTAGCACCCATGGACAAGACCAACTTTGTTTCTCTTTTTTAACAAGACAAAATAACTTTCTTATTTTGGCATGAGAAGACCATATTTGTTTTTGTTTTGACATGAAAGTACCGTTTTGTTTTTGTTTTGGCATGACTAACTTTATTTTTTGACATAAAAATACCAACATATGCCAAAAAGGAGATTTATTTTTGGATTTCATATAAAGCTACACGAGGGCTATCTGCGCTAACCGTCCCTAATTTAGCACTTTCAGCTATGAGGGCGTTATAATGTGAAAATCAATCTCACTATTCGTTGGTAAAAGAGCAGCTCAAGAGTTGGCAGTGGGTGATGAACTCAAACCTGCAACCTTCAAACTATGAGTCGAGCGCCTAATCATTTAGCCATACAGGACCCCAAAAAATATAAGATACATTATGTTAAGAAAAGTATTTTAAACGTTGAAACGTTACTAAATGTTAATTACTAACATATAAATATTCGTAGAAACGTAACTACACTGTAAATTATCATAAATGTTGTGTTATTTATGCCCATAACTGAGCGTTATAAGCCTAAGTACATTATACTATGTGTACTTCCACAAGGTTCCCTAAATTGTTCTGTTTGATAAGTAAAAAAAATTAAAATTAACGAATATTTTGATTTATTTCTTTTCAAGAGCGTATGTCATGCTATGTTAGTAGCCTACAGAGTGCATAATTCTCCACGTGATTCATGGCATGCGCACATTTTACTAATGTCACAACAGTACAAATTGCAATGCTGGCGTTTGTCATGTGACGTAATGTTAGTGTTTATTGACTAAAAAACTGTACTACTCTATAGTAATGCGAGTGGTTAAAACAATTAACCCTTCCAAGCGGCCTTTGACCCTTTTCAGGGAAAAATTACCCAACATATCACATTGGTAGTGGCTAATTGGTTGACAATCTTCCTCTGGTATCTGTTTCTCAAACATATCTTTGTTGAAGGCAGCAAATTCCTTGAAACATAAGATCCAGTACAACAAATTTCAGCTTGTTGTCGCTTGTATTTTAACAGTGAAATCTGTCATCAGCGATTTTCTTCGCCTTTGTGCACTTGACCTATAATATGATAACATGAAAAACCTACTAATACATGTATAAATCAATGTAAATACGAATACGTGGCACGTGTTAAAGCAATGCAGTATATTCATAAGAATTGTTTTTATGAAAAATATTAGACTTAATTGTAACCTGGGGTGTCTCAAAATTCAAAACATTAGAGAGAAAATGAGTAATGTGCAAAGCTGAGAGTAAAAAACAATAACAGAAATATTAGTTTATTAATAACTAAGCAAATAAAACTAGCAAAAGTAAGTAAACGAAAATAATGTCTCAAGTAGTGATTACTGGCGTTTCTTATTTCTTATGCTTTGATTACCATTGACTACACCTAGGTGGCGTCCGGCTTGGCCAAGCGCGTTAAGGCGTTCGACTCGTAATCCGAGGGTCGCGGGTTCGCATCAAAGATGCTCGCCATTTCAGCCGTGGGGGCGCTATAACATGACGGGCAATTCAACTATTCGTTGGTAAAAGAGCAGCCCAAGAGTTGGCGATGAGTGGTGATGACTAGCTGTCTTCCCTCTAGTCTTACACTACTAAATTAGGGACGGCTAGCACAAATTGTCCTCCAGTAGGTTTTTGCGAAATTAAAATAAACAAACAAACACTTAGGTGAGTTTGTGTTGTTTTTGTCCGACCAAAACAGTACCAACTTAAGCTTTCTTAAAAATTAGGCAATGAACTAATGAAAAACGAAAATAATTTAATTTGAAAATATACTACGTTTAGCAATCATAGAAATAGAAATACTGGAATGAATCTAAAAGATTTGAAGGCAAACACTGATGAACCTGGAAGATTTAATGAGAAATACCAATGAGTCTGAGAGACTGAAATATAAATACTGGGATAAATATGAAAGATATGTAACGTGAAAAAATTAATGTCAGAGTAAAGAAAAAAGGCACAAGAACAAAACAAGAAAGAAGTAAATGTGTTTTAATAATGTATTTGTAAATGTGTATTTTAATCGTGCATTTTGTTACTATGTTCATGATTGCTACAAAATTAGTAAAGAATGAGGATGGTGGGTTAGGACTAACTGATCAACTTTGGCATTTGTAAGACCATTACTTCCGGAAGGTTAGGCTTAAATGGGTATCTTCGGTGGACTGTGAAATTATAGGGGATCTCTTGGGACCAGCAGGGAAAAGTGACAGATTCAGGAATGATCAGAAAACATCCAGGAGATATACAGAAGAACACTTTTGAATTTACTTTGTTGTCCAATTGCAAGTTGCTATGAATAGTCCAGTCAATCCTGAATAATATCGTTGAATTTAAGCTGCCGTATGTACATCGGACTGCCAATCTCAGCATCTGGTCCCATTTATACAAAAATTCGATATGTTGATCTTTTTATTCAGTGTATTAGGCTCGACTTTACTTTTTTACAACTCGCAAAGACTTATGATATAACTAGGCTGTGTGAACAAAGAATGTAAACGCGAGACAGTATCAAAGGATGCTTCTTAAAATTTAACACAATAGTAAGAGAGACAGCAACAAGGGATGCTTGCTCACAACTGCAAGTGAGAAACAAAATTAAGGGACTTTTTTTTCTAAAGTTGAACACAATAGTAAGAGAGAGACAATATTAAGGGACGCTTCTAAGAGTTTAAAATAATAACAAGAGAAAAAGTTAAGGGACACTTCTTAACATTAACACAAAAGCAAGAGAGATATTATCAAGTGACGCTTTTTAAAGTTTAACCTAATAGTAAGAGAAACCATTTCTCTGTGCCCTTTCAGCTGTGACAGCGTTATAATGTGACGGTCAATCCCACCATTCGTTGGTAAAAGAGTAGTCCAAGAGTTGACGGTGGTTGGTGATGACTAGCTGCCTTCCCTCTGGTATTACACTGCTAAATTAGGGACGGCTAGCACAGATAGCCCTCGAGTAGCTTTGTGCGAAATTCAAAAACAAACAAACGAGACTGGCGTGATGGCTAAAAATATACATTGATGCAACTGTTCTTGAACTCATATAATAAATAATTAAAATAATTTCATTTCAATTTTTTTAAAACTCAACAATTGACATTAGTACTTTAACCACTTATTTATTATTGAATTGATTTGATGTTTTAGAACCAGAATAACAGTAAAACAAAATCAAGGTAAACGTTAGGTGTTTCTTAACCTCATAGATTAAATTATTATATTTGAAAAATGAATCATAATGGAGTTTACTTGGTGGTCATTTGTTTAATCAGTAATACACATGATTCTAAATCAATGTAATCACTTACATATATATATTATAAATAAATGTGATGAGTTATATACATTATGAATAAATCTACTGAGTTATATATATAAATTGTTTGTTTTGAAATTTCGCACAAAGCAACTCGAGGGCTATCTGTGCTAGCCGTCCCTAATTTAGCAGTGTAAGACTAGAGGGAAAGCAGCTAGTCATCACCACCCACCGCCAACTCTTTGGCCACTCTTTTACCAACGAATAGTGGGATAGACCATCACATTATGACGTCCCCATGACTGGGAGGGTGGGCATGTTTAGTGCGACTCGGGCGCGAACCCGCGACCCTGAGATTACGAAGCGCACGGTAGGCCATGCTGGGCCCATATATGTGAATATATTTTATCTTTAATATCATGTAAAAAATGTCTCAGTCTAAATTTGATTATCTTTATTTATAAACATAGTCAAGTATTTTCTGATAAAAATACACATCTAGTAACTTATCTGAGAAGCTCATGTAGAGTGTACCAAGTGAATCACTAGTAGTGGTAGTTGTTAATAATAATATGTGCGTGATGTCTCTACACAGTAAGACTAGAAATAATTTATAGCTCAGCTACCCATTAAAAACAAGTTATAATTAAAGTGTTACGTTATCCACTTTTCTTTCTGGAAACTCAAATTGGAGTAATACGTGATTGTCTGACTTAAATTATTATCAGTCTTATTGTATTGTAATATCACAAAAATATTACAATTATGATTGTTTCTTCTGTCTCTTTAAGATGTATATATTACAGTATTTTATCATTTCATGTTCGTTTTAATGGTGTTAAAACCGAAATAATTTTTTTATTCTTTTTTCTAGGTAAGTTATAAAGTAAGGAACTGCGCTGCTAAATCGGTAAGTGTTCTCACCGATAATTGAAGACAATTAAAATTTCAATAATATCATTGAAATTTTTATCATCTTGGATAAAAACAGGAGATTCGATAAAGAAAACTGATTATATATGGGGTGATTTTTATAGTTAACAAAAGAAATCACGAATTTTTTAACGTCTGTATTTGATACAAATCAATATTTAAATAATCATTTGAAACGTATAACGCCAACCTTACGTGTTACTTGTGTAGCTGGTATATAAATAATGACGTATGAAATATTGTGTTTTAGAAACGCATTTTTTTGTGTTTTTCATACACATGCAGCTGTTCTTAAAAACTATATATTAATAATTGTTCGTTATATCTTAAACAAAACTTTCGTCTTTACTTGTCAAGAAACTGAACTGATTTTCGGTTACAATTTGCAACTTACAATTTTGGTATAAACAATCATAACTTTAATATGTATAATTAATGTTGTTTGGAAACGCTGTTGCTCTTCTACCAGTGCAAAGCTACAAATATGGGATATCTGTATTGTGTTCATCTCAAGGAATCGAACCCCAAATTTTTTGAGTTGCAATTCCTTAAACTTACCGTTGACCCATGGGGATGGCTGTGCAGAAACTTTGATAATTACAATAATTGGCCCTCCATAAGTACATAGACATTACAACTTTAAAAAACAGATACTTCTATTTTAATTGCAATTTTTCACTAAAACTAGGGGTAGGTTCGAGGCCTAATGGTTAGCTTGCCAGGCTTTAGATGAAAGCTCAAAGATTGAAGCCCGTGATATGCCAATGAACAGTATCTGCATATTTATTTGTGAAGATGTAATTATATTAAACTGATTACTTCTACTAAATTAAGAAGTGCTTTGTAAGTGCAGGGTACAAAACACTATTTATTTTCTTCCCTGCTTCCCGCTGGTACAGCGGTAAGTCTACGGATTTACAACGCTAAAATCAGGGATTGGATTCCCCTCGGTAGGCTCAGCAGATAGCCCATTGTGGATTTGCTAAAAAAAATCACATAAAAACACGCTTTCTTCCCTTCCCCATCTATCTCTTGTCCGCAGCTCTGGGTTAGAGATGGACATTTCTGAACATAGTGGTAACATTTTATAGTGCTGTAAAGGGCTCTAACAGTTTTTAAATATTTTAGTTTTAATTATTCAGTAACAAACAATACATATTTACTATTCATGATAAATTAATCTAACATGATTTATGTCAGCGTTTTCTCTAAAGTACAAGTTTATCGGAATGGTTTTTATAATACCGATTCTCAGATTCAAATCTTAAAAATCTGAATTTTCTGTTGTTTTTTAAACACGTTATTAACAGTTATATTTCTATCGAGAGGAATTTTTAAACTTCCGTATTTATGATAATGACTCCAGGTTACATTATTATGCTTGATTGTGTGAATTTTTTGGCTGTCATCACTTAAAAATAATTATTATCTTTTACCTGACTATTTGGCATTTCTCAAAACACATCAGTTTCAAAGACACTTAGCAGGTAAATTACATCCGATTGTTACTATTATTAGAATTTACCTTTAAATATAAAAATACAAGATCACCATAATCCCCGCTTTTAAAAGTTTAAAATAAATGTTTGAATAATATATCTATTCTGTAAGAGAAAAAGTTGTGAATGACAAAGGGTACAAAAGTTTACGACACGTTTTTCTATAATGTAGTACCAATTCAACGTATTCGAATTCGAATGTATGAGCTTTCACATGCAAGAAACTAGATTCAACTATTACAGAATATGATATACAACAGAAGTATTTTTAAATATTTAGAAGTTCATTGTTGCTAGTAAATAAAATGTGAGTTTTACGAAACAAAACTATTTATAAAAGTAATATTGGCGTTTGGTTGATAAAAAAATATTGAAAACACAAGCAAAGTGAATAGAATAACAACAGATTATTGCTTGTAGGCATGTAAAAGTGACGAAAAGAGCTGTGAAACTTAATTGTACAAACTTTAAGCCCTTAGAAAATCCACCCTCTTCTAAAGCAAACAAAGGGAATTGTCATAGGTAACTATGGAAACAAAGTTTTACAATCAAAACGATCACATATGTATTATGTTTTCAATTAACTTAAATTCGAGCCAGTTGGTTTGTGAATGGAAGGCGTGAACTGAATTCGTTTTGTCGAAGAAGAAGGTGTGTGTGTGTGTATTATGTAGGACGGGGGTGAGGGGTCTGTCGGATAAAGAGAATTACCAAGGTACTCGTTGACTGTTGTAGCTTTGACTATGGGAGACTCGGCAGTACAAAGTAAAAGTGGAGGTAAGAACAATGATCAATAGGGAGGTGAACTGTATAGCGGCTCTATTGTTAAGTGCACAGACCCAGAACTAATGGAGACGATCGGTCATTCGACTCAACCTCGAATTAAAAACTCTGCAAAGTGTATATTAGCACTGCATTAACAAGACTTAATTTCACCTTAATGTTCCTTTCAGAAAAAAGCTTTCTAGAAGAGGGCTTACTGAGACGAGGAGTTACTTATGGGGGAGAGGTGTTAACAGCTTTTGAATAGGATGAGCCGTGGTAATTAACAACAATTAATTGTAACTAAGATGGATGCCACGAGCTTAAACCTAATGTTCTGTAACTGGTGGTTTCGTCCTGTCAGAACTGCTATTTTAGGAATAGTTGCCTATGACATCAGTTGCTTATTTATTTTTATTAGAAATGCATACCTTAAAAGTATAGTTCATTACACTTTCATAAGTGGTACCACTTATAGATATGATGTTAATTACAGTTTCTTATGATCTAACGTAAACTCATTGCAACATAATATAATAGAAAATCATAACAAAATAGTCTAATATCAAATGATTAAAACATAATGTGACATGAAATTATCACAACGTAATCAAATATAAACATATAGTCCAACACAAAGTAATTACAGCCTAATCTAATATCAAATCAATACAAATAAGAAAAAGTTTGAGAAAACCTTTTCCCCCACGTTTTTTTTACACAAAATTCATATACGAGTACAAACTAGTTGAAATCATATTATTTTGCCTTAAGTGTATTCCAATATTAGAATCAAAACTAAATGAATTTCTTAAAACAGGAATTTAAAAAATAATCCAGCGGCAAAAGGCCTAACTAAATTTGTTGTTTTTTTTCAAAGTATTGTCCCTTTTTAATTATGAATTAAACTGTTCATGTGAAGAACAAGATGTCCCCCACACATGGTAAGTAATATCTAGTTGCAATATTATTTCTGTTTAGCTCCGTAAAATTAAAGTGAAACCCATGTATCAATCTGAACATACTTCGTTAATTTCTGTATCTAACACCACTGTTATAATTACAATATTGACCTAACAATTCTTTAATGATCTATATTTTGTATCTATAAAATACTAGTAATTCATATATTAAAAAACTGTAAACATATTATTAATCGTAACAGTATTACAGTAATCTATCCAACTTTGTGAGAGTATTGTAATATGCTATGCATATTAGAATATTCTGATAAATAATTTATCTGTTTTACAGAACTGAAATAATCCATTTATCTATCTAGTAAGCTGCAATAACCAATTGAATTATTGTCAATACTATGATAATATAATTAAATATGATAATGATATACTTAATCATTAGTAATACTGTAATCATTTTTATCTTCATGCATCTGGCGATGTTGTAATGAACTGATTATTTATAATAACGTAGTCAGCTATTCATCTTTCTACGAAAATTCTGAATAAAACATTTTTAACTTAATTGTCCTGATCGTGTAAAGTTAATCTTAATGAAAATGTATGTTCGTGGATTTTTTTGCATTCTATTTTAAATATTTTATATATATTTATTTTTAAAATTCACGAAATATCTCTCGAATGTTAAATATTAACTATTATATGCTCAAAAATTCTGTATTCATCAACTGACACATGTTGTGATCACGAATTCGTGTTTTATAACGCATTTCGACACTTGTGTAAAAAAAAATTTCAAATCAATAAAATAACGTAAATAACTTTGACTTTGGACAATTAAATTTTTTTATAATTAGACCAACCCTCTTTAAAACCACTCAACATGTTGCGACAGGTTCCCCTACCTCTTCAGAGTGTAAGTGAAAATGTAGTGTATACGTATGCACATCAAAGTTACAAGTCACAACGTTCTACTTTGACAACAGATCACGCCACCTGGTAACAATCTGATAATGTTGATCTTCATCTCTGTTCAATACCATGGTTTTATATCTCTTTTGTGTGTAATTATTTTTAACGATTTTCTAGTTTTTTCTATGGAATTTAAAACTACTAGGCTGTTCTAATATAACTGTATTCTTTCACAAAATAAATGGAAATAGAGTTGTTCAGAAAATTACCTTAAATATGAAGACCTAATATTGTAATTTGATGTAGTGTCATTATTTACAAAAGATAAAAACTCAGCTACCTTGCAAAGAAATTGATAGATAACATTACAGCAGAAGTAAAATTTGTAGACAATGAATTTAACTGAAGTATGTGTAGGTAATCCATTCTTTTAAGTGAATAATAATTATTGTAAAGGAACTATTGGATAAGCTATGATTTCTTCTCTGTCACTATTACAGCGCGGTTCGCTTATGGACAATTCTAAAATCGAGACTTTTAAGTGAAGATTAACCAAACTTAAAACTATCTAATTACTAGATGCCAGAATTATCTTTATTTCACATTGTTTTCACAGAGCGTTGAAATTATGCACTAATAAAAAGGACTTAGATAAGGGGTTATTAACTGAACCAAATATTGTAGAGACAACAGCGGTCTGGCATGACGTAGTGGTTAGGGAAGTCTTAAAAAACTGAACATTTTTATTTATACTCCCTCTGAGAGGGTGGATTAATAAACAGAAAAGAGAGAACTCGTCTTGCAATCAAAGAGCTTAGAGATCGAAACTTGTCACTGAATATGTTTAACCTTTAACCCTTGGGGCATTTTAAAGTAACGTTCAATTCGATTATTCGTTGATGAAAGAATAGCCGAAGAGATGATGGTAGATGATGTTTATTCTGTGCTTTCTCTTTAGTCTATCATTTCTATTAGGAACGGTTCTGAATAGGAACCTTAAATAGCTTTGCGTGAAGTTACCTAAACAGAGTATTTAAAGGAGTAAGATTATTTTATTACAATATTAACGATTATTTTAAGGTAATATTAATACTATGAAAGGATTTTATAAAAGCTAATTGCCTGATATCAGAGATTTAACCCGTAAAACATTTCAACATTTTAAGAAATATAAATTTATCTGATACTTAAACCTATAGACCAAATTAGTCAAACTTAATTTGCACAAATGATAAAATAAGGTTAGTGGACGGAAACTAATATATGTAAAATAGAATGTAGATATTCGCAGCATTTATGCTGAACACATTACAAGAAATTTGAAATAAACATTAAACGAACGTATGTAAAAGAAATAAATTAAAAATCTGAATATTCACGTTTATCAGATCATAATGGAAAACAACCAAACCGTAATTTTGTAAAATAATAATGTTATCTTTCTAGATCACCGTAGCTTAGTTAGCGTAAAGATAAAACAAAATCGTTACATATAATTATAATGTTGTTATCCTTCTATATCACTGTAGCTTAGTTAGCGTAAAGATAAAACAAAATTGTTACACATAATTAAACACTAAAATAAAAAATAAAAACACGGTTTGAAATAAGTCTAGCCAGTCAGGTTGTTACAAGGTAACGTGCTGTTATAGTGGTAGTAAAATGGTGTAACATGTAGAGTAGATATAAATACACATTACGTGTTGTGTCTGTAGGCTATAAATTGTAGTACTTTATATATGCAATTACTGTCCTGAAGGTAGCGGCACCCTCCGGAACGTGTAGTTTGACTTTAGTGAGTGCCGTCAATCGGTCTCAATTCGAAGTTTTTTAACTGTGCAAAGACAGAAACTAAATAAATAAATTAAACGGCACTCGTGAACATGTATGTTATTAAAAACGCACGTCCAATTTAATCATATTTATTTGAAGTGCGGCTCTTGAAAAATTCTACGTGTTTAGGCAACTCTATATCACCATCACTATGAGTTAGCCCTATTTTAATCATTTGTTTTTATTGTGCAACGTGCTACGTGCGCTAATAATACTTTAAATCAAACGTTATCAACGTTATTTACTGGTTAAAAACAGTT
Organism: Carcinoscorpius rotundicauda; assembly: GCA_011833715.1. Lineage (NCBI taxonomy): Eukaryota > Metazoa > Arthropoda > Merostomata > Xiphosura > Limulidae > Carcinoscorpius > Carcinoscorpius rotundicauda. Next base: position 46,278,190 of record CM022403.1, read on the forward strand.
GTTTTACTTATTTAACAATACTGTAATCAAATATTTATCTACCAAGCAATAACATTATATTTTATTATCTCCGAAAGGAATGTAATTATTTACTTAAAAATTCAAGAAAACTACAATAAACTTATTTATAGATCTCATAAACTCGTTAGTTATTTATCTAACAACACTTTAATAATTTATTTATTTTTCTAAAGATATTTGTCTGATAATTACATAGTAGTCTTCACATTCAGCCAACACTAGTATAATAATCTATTTAAAAATACTGCAAACTGCAATAATCCACTTATTTATTCAAAACAATCTGTTTATCTGTGTATTTGTCAAATATTTTAATTATTTTGTTTTCGGTTTATTTAATGATTTAGTATATTTTATCACAACTTACAGTTTTTACACTATGTAAAATTTGTTTTTATAGTACATACAACGTTTCGATTTTTGATGCGGCCAATTTGTCGTGTTTATTTGAAAATGATTGCACAAGTGATCGAAACGTCGTAATCGGTTCTAAAAACAAATCTTACCCACCGTAAAAAAAACTGTAAATTGTAATGAAATATATTGCTATTATTTGTTTGTTTGTTTGTTTTTTTCGCACAAAGCTTCTCAGAGGCTATTTGGATCAGATGCCCTTAATTCTGAAGTGATATATTAGAAGGAAGGCAGTTAGTCAACACCACCTACCGTCACGTCTTGGATTATTGTTTACCAACGAACAGTGGAACTGATTGTTCTATTATAACGCTCCCAAAGTCGAAATGACGAGCATGGTCTGTGAGGAGATTCATACCACGACCTGTAGATTACGAGCCAAGCGCCCTAACCATAGACAGAGCCATAACAGACCATAGACACTGTTCCTAGCATCTAGTTATTTGAAGACACTGTAGACATTTTTAAATTCACAAAAAGTGATTTTACGTCTCTTTACCGAAACTGTAATTACCTTATTTCTTTATAAAACGATGTATGTGCTTTTTACATTTTTGGTTTAGTTCTTATTAAGCTCAGAGTTAAACAAGGGGCTTTCTGCGCTCTGCCCACCAAGGGTATCGAAACACAAATTTTAGCGTTGTGCACCTGCAAACTTACTGCTGAGCCACAACGATCATAACTGTTTACCAACATTTTCATTTGTCTGTCAAATCAAACAATCGGGAGACGTCTGAAATCGTTACTTTTATATACATCCACACAAATACAAGCAAATAAACATCATAATTTTTTTATATTATCATAGGCCCGGCATGGCCGGGTGGTTAGAGCACTCGACTCGTAATCCGAGGGTCTGCGGGTTTAAATCCTCGTCACGCCAAACATGCTCGCCCTTTTCAACCGTGAGGGCGTTAAAAGGTTACGATAAATCCCACTATTTGTTGGTTAAAGATTATCCCAAGAGTTGGCGGTGGGTAACAATGACCTAGACTGCCTTCTCTCTAGTCTTACGCTGCTAAATTAGAGATGGTTAGCGCTTATAGCCCTCGTGTAGCTTTGCGCGAAATTCAAACAAAAAAACACACAACCAAATATTATTATATTCGTATGACAGCTCACCTACGCTTACCCATATGTTTTTCTTACCATGCCTACCTACCTACCTGTCTTAAGGTTTTGGTCCCTATCAATATCCGGTTGTTTACACATAATTGTTGGTGTTTGTCTGTATTTTTTTGTATGTGAGAATTTATGTAATACTCACAAGTATACTTATACATTGTACCTGCATATCTTTACATATGTTTGTTTATGTGTATCTGTATCTATATTTCTGCAAATATCCGTTTGTCTGAACACCTACCTTGCACTCTGTACATCTACCTACATTTCTGTATACGTCTAGTTCTTTCTTTACTGTGTGCTGATTTATGAAGAAGGCGAATCTCTTCATCAGCTGGTCTCTAGAGGTACTCTTGTCTTAAGTCGGACTTGGTCCTATTTTGAAAGCTGTATTTGTTCACAGCTTATAACATGATTAGCAAGGGCTGCTTTGTTGACTTGGGTTGGTATAACATAATTACTAGTGGGGCTTGTTGTGTAATCTAGTTAGATTGATATGGCCTCAGTCTTTCAGCACACGAAGTCAAAAATGTCTGTTGTTTCCATGGTGATCTGACTTCTAAGAAGAATCCAAGAGTTTTAATAGAAGAAGGGTTCTGAGATCTGGTTATGACTCGGTATAATTATGGATTTAATAAATTTTCTTGGATTGAAAAACAAACACTTTATGAAATATTCTGAATACTATGGCTGAAGTTATTCATATATATTTAATTAATGCTTAAAGTGGTCTAAATGTTTAAGTTACGGTGCAAATTATAGGCTGATGTTTCGAACATTTACTCTTGGAAGTCAGAAAGCAACAGAATACTCTTGTTTACTGGATGCAAACAAAGGTTTTACTGTTATAGTCATGCTAAAAATATCTGCTTTTTTGAACAAATCATAAACTTCGTAAACTTTAAATATAGTTTATTTTCTCAGCACAGTAAGTAATTAACGTTTTCGACGTGTGTTTTTTCTGCTGGAGTATACTTTGGTCTCTTGTTTTTGTCTTTAGAGTATGCAATAGAATAGACCACTATTCTGTTATTTTGACACTTATCTTCATGTCACTCAAAAACACGTAGGATAACTCCATAGACTCTAAACACAGACGGTCATGGGCTATTGTTATATCACTGTTATATCGTAGTGTCCACTTTCCCAGAAGAATTCGTACATTTAAGACTCTGTCAAAAAGTAAACTGGATAGTAAAGTATTGATTTGTTTGTTTTTGAATTTCGCGCAAAGCTACTCGAAGGTTATCTGCGCCAGCCATCCCTAATTCAGCAGTGTAAGACTAGAGGGAAGGCAGCTAGTCATCACCACCCATCGCCAACACTTGGGCTACTTTTTTACCAACGAATAGTGGGATTGACCGTCACATAATAACGCCCCCACGGCTGAAAAGGTGAGCATGTTCGGGGATGCAAACCCGTGGCTCTCAGATTACGAGTTGCATGCCTTAACCCAGCTGCCCATGACGTAAGGTATTGGAACGTGAGGTATAATAATATTACCACGTTCTCTTCGATTTCATGTTTAGACTGATGACATGGCGGCTCTGGAGAACACTGCATGTCCCTCCTCTCCACTACATACATACACTTTCGAACAACAGACTTTGGATTCTCTAATCACAGTATGTTTTAAAAACACAAGGCGGATTGCCCTATGGCTTTCAAAAATTGAGGTAATTATTTTCCATTCAATAACAACTCTACCTGAAATTCACGCTTCGAGTAAAATTATATAAAATGCGTATAAAAATGAAATCAGTTCACAGCTATTTCTTTGCTTAATTTGGTATTAAGCACAAAGCTAAACGATGGGCTATTTGGGATCTGCCCACCCCGGGTATCAAAACCCTGTTTCTAGTGTTGTAAGTCAGCAGACATACTTCTGTGCCAATGGGAGGGGGAGCTTACAGTTGTTAAAATCTCACTCCCCTACTTGTAAATTTTCCATCAAACTTTTAATGAGATACAGTGATATGATAACTTGCAACACTTCTAATGAGATACAGTGATATGATAACTTGCAACACTTCTAATGAGATACAATGATATGATAACTTGCAACACGTCTGCCAGCATTTTACATTATTACAAGCACTACTTATTGCACTTGACATCCATACTTATGGTTCTACATCTTACGATGATGAATTTTCGAACCTCTTAACTATTATAAGCAGGTTTCTGAAAGTAGTTTTCAAATTTTACAGAAGACGAAGAAACAGAATCCTCCTCGCATTATAGAATTATACTCACCATCTTAACTTGATACTTAACCAACAGCATTTGCTCATCTGATTAATTATTTTTTCCAGGTTAGTCTTTTATTCTACTGTTTTATCAGTTTTCCTCTTATTAAAGCTCAAGTATTTTTACGACTGTGTAATAATTTATTATTTTTTTAAAACTTTTAATTATAGTGTGAGCACTGGTCGAGTAAATGTTAACACTCCCGGCCAATGAAATAGGATTTGTTTGAGACACTAAGGTTTTACTTACAAATCTTGTTCTTTAGTATATAAGATGTATTAATGCAGTCGAGCAACATGTATTATTGCACTGCAGACAGACTTCTTGTGCGTGGCGATACATTGTTGGTAACTTCCTCTAAGATGTTTGAAAGTAATCACATTCGTATATACACACACACATATATAAATATATATATAATTCAAGGTGGTTTCATTTATCTTAATATGTTTTGTTTTTTTCTCTTTTTCTAATAATATTTTACGTAAATAGAGAAACATAAGTTTTTGTATCCCTAATACTTACTAATATCTGTAGCCTGAACGTTTCTTTCTCGAATTGTTTACTTATAATATTAGATGACTGCGTACCATTCTTGTCCTCTTTTACGTAACTCATGCTGTCTTGGTACACGGGAACTTAAGAATAGTATAATAACAAGTCTGAGATAGTCTGATTGAATTGTGTAAATTTCTAAATCTGACTCAAAATTAGCATCTAATGTGTAGCATTATTTGTCATAAATATCTCAAAGTCTATGCGTGTAAAACTATTTATTCTGTAATATAAACCGCTTTTCAGATACTTTCTTTCGAAAGTATTCCCTATTAAACAATTGTTTAAATTATGCTAGAATGTACACTGTACAGCTTAAATTTACGTGTGGGCATTATTCAAAGTCGCCTTGTGAAGTTCGATTTTCGAGTATTCTCTTGTTTTATTTAGAATATTATTCAGTTGTTCGACTTCGTACGCACAAACTCTTGACAAAAGATTGTCTAAAATTATCCATGAATTTGGAACAAAAACTGTCTGACATGTAGGCCAACAGACATTAAGCTTGTTGTTTAAAGTTAAGAACAAAACTACACAGCTCTTTGTGGTCTGTCCACCACGGGTATCGAAATTCGAATTCTAGGGATATAATTATGCCGCTGTGCCACTGGAGGGCGACATAACTGGTATATACAAGGTATCTCGTTGAAACATGCTCACTCACCCAATAAGAAGATAAGCTTGCTGGCTCGCCTGTTTTTGTTTATGATAGTAAAGTTATTTTTAAATAAAACAATAAGCATAGATAAATAATCAGAACTAAAATAAAATAAATAATGTTGTACTTTGGATTTCTTTTCCTTAAAAATCTAACTTGTTTATGATTTAAATAAAATATCACTTGCTTAATCTTGTTCACGAAACTGGTTAATATGTTTATATAAAGTGTCCTACTTTGACAACAGTTCTTGGTTAGTATGTTTATATAAAGTGTCCTACTTTAACAACAGTTCTTGGTTAACATGTTTATATAAAGTGTCATATTTTGACAACAGTTCTTGGTTAGTATGTTTATATAAAGTGTTTTACTTTAACAACAGTTCTTGGTTAGTATGTTTATATAAAGTGTTTTACTTTAACAACAGTTCTTGGTTAGTATGTTTATATAAAGTGTCCTATTTTGACAACAATTCTTGGTTAGTATGTTTATATAAAGTGTCCTATTTTGACAACAGTTTCCAGTTAATATGTTTATATAAAGTGTCCTATTTTGACAACAGTTTCCAGTTAACATGTTTATATAAAGTGTCCTATTTTGACAACAGTTTCCAGTTAACATGTTTATATAAAGTGTCCTATTTTGACAACAGTTTTTGGTTAATATGTTTATATAAAGTGTCCTATTTTGACAACAGTTTTTGGTTAATATGTTTATATAAAGTGTCCTATTTTGACAACAGTTTTTGGTTAATATGTTTATATAAAGTGTCCTATTTTGATTGTTGTTTTCTAGTCGTTAAATCTCAAGAAATGCTTTTTCTCTGTATTTTGAAAACAAATATCACACTTCACACTCTCAATACGTTTGTTAACGAAAAAAGTAAACTTATAAGTAGATATAGTTTTTACCAATATTTGAAAAAATATTTTTATGTGCTAAAGATTGTTTATTTCTCTATATTAACATTTTCTGTATGAATTGTCAACTTATTAAATGATCTATGTTTAATTATAGAATCATGGGTAACTTTCACATTTATAATAATAAGTGCTGAAGATAATTAAGAGTTTTCAAAAATTGTATAACAAATGGATTTGAGTTCCGTTTCTTAAATGTACCTATTACTTAATTCGTACTGTACTAGAAATAACAATATCATTCCGTTAGGACTTTAATGCTACAAAATAACTCGAGAAAGAAAGTAGCAATAACCTGAAAATGAGTTTTTTTGGTTAATGTCCTGTACCGAGGGATACAAGTAGAACGTTGCATAATGTTATGAAAATGTGAGGTTTTTTAGATTCAAAAAGGCCCCATTTTGAAATTTGCAAGTTAAACAACATCTTATGCATATATCAACAAAACGCCAAGATCAGAGATCACTAGCAGTCATATATATTCAGATCTAATTTTGAACCGTTGATTACAGGAAGACAATCAGCATCCAAGGAACCCAATAATACCCTCACAGTGGAAGAGTAGAACGCGTTCAAAGGTAACACACTTCAAACTTTGGACCATTTGATGGATATTACAGATGCATCACAACAATATTTCATTTCTTTCTAAATGATAATTCAGTTATTCACCACGTTCGAACTTTGGCCATTCGATTCTTATTACAGATACATCACAACAACATTTCAATTCTTTCTAATTTAAAATTTCGTTATTCTCTGTCATTCGAACTTTGTGCCATTCGATTCAACTTACAGCTACATCAAAATCATTTCTTTCAAAATGATAATTTGGTTATTGACCATGCATCGAACTTTGGAACATTCGATTCTTATTACAGATACATCACAACAATGTTACATTTCGTTGAAAATAATAATTTAGTTATTCACCACGCTTCCAACTTTGAACTATTCTATTCAAATTACGGATAAATTACAATATTGTTTTGTTTTTTTCAAAATGATAATATAGTAATATACTACACTTCGAACATTGGACCATTTGATCAATATTAAAAATGCATTACAACTATGTTTCATTTCTTTCTAAATGAGCCCTCCTAGGTAAAGCGGTAAATCTGCGGATTTACGACGCTAAAATCATAAGTTCGATTCCCCTTGGTGGGCTCCGCATACAGCCCAATCTGGCTTTGCTATAAGACAAATACACAAATATACACTATTTCTAAATGATAATTTAGTTGTTCACTGCGATTCGAACTTTGGACCATTTTTTTCGTATTGAAGAAAAATGAGAATCATTTCATTTGTAACGGCCAGATATAGCCAGGTGGATAAGGTACGTAACTCGCAATACAAGGGTCGCGGGTTCGAATCCCCGTCACACCAAACATGCTGTATAATATAACGGTCAATCCCACTATTCTTGGTAAAAGAGTAGCCCAAGAGTTGGAGGTGGGTGGTGATGACTCTTTGCCTTCTCTCTAGTCTCACATTTCTAAATTAAGGATAGCTTGAGCACGTAGCTCTCGTGTAATTTCGCGCAAAATTCAAACCAAACCAAATAAAATCTTTCTAAAAGTTGATTTAGTTATTCACTATACTTTGAACTTTAGACCATTCGATAAATATTATACATACACGATTACAATATTCATTTATTTCTAAATGATAATTAAGCTGTTCACCACGCTTTGAACCATTTCATCCATGTTACAGATACATTAGAAAAAAATGTTTCATTTCTTTCAAAATGTTTGTTTTTGGAATTTCGCACAAAGCTACTCGAGGGCTATCTGTGCTAGCCGTCCCTAATTTTGCAGTGTAAGACTAGAGGGAAGGCAGCTAGTCATCACCACCCACCGCCTACTCTTGGGCTACTCTTTTACCAACGAATAGTGGGATTGACCGTCACATTATACACCCCCACGGCTGGGAGGGCGAGCATGTTTTAGCGCGACGAGTCACACGCTTTACGCGCTTGGCCATGCCAGGCCTCTTTCAAAATGATAATTTAGTTATTCACTCAATAAGCTTTAAACTTTGGACATTTCCATCAGTATTACAAACACATCACAACAATGTTTTATTTCTTTCTCGATGATAATTTAAGTTATTCAATTTCTGAATATTTGACTATTCGATCCATGTTACAGATTTACCGCAACCATTTCTTTTCAAATGATAATTTAGTTATTCACTGCGCTTCGAACTTTCGACAATTCAATCCATATTACTGATACTTTTGCAACAATGTTTCATATCTTTCAATATAATAATTTAATTATTTACCACGAATGGAGCTTTCGACCGTTCGGTCTATTGTACGGAAAAAACCACAGGAATGTTTCATTTCTTCCTAAATAATAGTTTAGTTATTCACTACCATTCGAACTTTGGACCGTTTGATTCAAATTATAGATATATCAAAATCATTTCTTTCCAATTGATAATTTAGTTATTCGTTACAAAGGTATTTATTAAACTTTTCATTTTGCTCTTTTCTTGCCTCTGAAGACATTCACATACTTTTAAACCAAATTTCTTTTTTTTTTGATAACTGTAAGCGAAGTAAAGAAAGGAATGATTTCGCATATATGTTTATTGCTAAGTATGAAGCTACACAACGGGCTGTCTGTGTTGTCTCCACCATAATTATCGAGAACCGGTGTTTTGCCTTCTGACTTATCGCTAAGCGACTCTTCATCTTTTTTGATAAGCTTGTGTTAAGTTTGCTTTTAGCGATGAAGTTACTTCGGTTTTACAAGAAATTTTAGTGTGTTTTGTTTATATTTCGAATATATGGTGTTCAATAGCAAAGAACGGAAAGTAATAATTATTATAACACCTTTGAAAATATACACTAGCATTAAACTCATATCAGCTGTAAAGCTTAGGTTTGCAATTTGAATAAGCAAAGAACTCTCCAAAGGAATAACATTTATTATTTGTACTTATAATATTGCTTTCTAATTTTGTGCAAAGCTACACAAGAGCTGTCTGTGATAGCTGTTGCTAATTTAGCTGTGTAAGACTAGAAGATGGGCAGCTAGTCCATCACCACCCACCGTCAACTCTTGGGCTACTCTTTTATCACCGAATAGATGAATTGAGGTCACATTATAACACCCTTACGGCTGAAAAAGCGAGCATGTTGAGTGTGACGGGGATTCGAACCCATAATCCTCAGATTATTAGTTGAGCTCCCAAACCTCCTGGCCAAGTCGGGCCACCAGAATTTCTTAACATACCAAAACTATACCTGTATTACTTCACAAATTGCTTGTAAATTTTTAATCTCACACAAACGAAATATATTTAATGTATCTTTCTGAAATTAAATTGTTTCATATTTATGAAACCGTTGTATCTTATAAGCTAAATATGCCAACCTCTTCCAATAGTTCGTGATTGATTAGATCAAACCGTATGAAATTATGCGTACTTCTTTTACATTTTCCTTCAATCACTTCACGCCCGCCATGGCCAAGCGTAATCTGAGAGTTGCGGATTCGCATCCCCGTCGCGACGAACATGATCGCCCTTTTAGCCGCGGGGACGTTATAATGTGACGGTCACTTCCACTATTCGTTGATAAAAGAGTAGCTTTAAGAGTTGGCGGTGAGTAGTGATGACTAGCTGCCTTCCCTCTAGTCTTACACTGCTAAATTAGGGACGGCTAGCACAAATAGCCCTCGAGTAGCTTTGTGCGAAATTCTAAAACAAACAAACTTTTCACGTTTTGTTTGAATTCAGCTACGACAGAACTATTTTTAGAGATTAAGAGACGAAAGTGTGAGACGTGACTTTCGTAAGGCGGTTGATAATTTTGTACTGGAAAATTCTGAAAGTTTTATGAATATTTCTATGTAATAAAATATTACTAAAATTAAAAAATAGCAAATCGACGATGAAAATAAAAAAACAAATAAAAAAAAGGTTGGAAAGGTAAAAATAAATAATAGCAAAGCATCTAAAACAAAACAAAACAATAGCAGGACAACTAAAAACATTGCTGACAAACTAAAAAAAACAAAAAACTGTAGAACAGCCGAGAATAGCAAGTGAACAACAAATGTCCAGGACAGTTATAGAAGCAAGAAGTAGCAACTAGTTAAAGTGTAAAAACATAGTCGGGTAAAAGTGTATTTAAGAGTAGCAACACAGTTGGGTAAAACTAACGACTAACAACACAGTTTAGAAGAAGTACAGTTAAGAACTGGCGAATAGTATAGCAGAAGCGCAATTAAAATATAGATGTTAATTAAATAGAAGCACTATTAAGAGGTGGAAGCACGATGTGGTAGAAGTGTAATTAAAATATAGTTTGTTTGTTTGTTTTTTGAATTTCGCGTAAAGCTACACCAGAGCTATCTGTGCTAGCCGTCCCTGATTTAGCAGTGTAAGACTAGAGGGAAGGCAGCTAGTCATCACCACCCACCACCACTCTTTTACCCTTTTACCAGCGAATAGTGGAAGTGGCCTTAACGTTATGACGTCCCCACAGTTGAAAGGGCGAGCATATTTGGTCTGACGGGGATTCGAACTCGCGACCCTTAGATTACGAGTCGAGTGCCTTAACCACCTAGCTATGCCGGGCCAAATAAGATATAGCAGCAAAATTGAGCAGGAATATAACTCATATGTCTTAACGAAAGTGATTTTATGTAGTAGAAAAAGTGCCAACATTCCTTACAATTATGTTGGTGCTAAATTAAACTAAAATAAAAAATAGGTACTCAAAAGAGGAAGTATCATAGGCGAAAATATAGAATTGAACTCGTGTAAGTCACAAAACTTGGATAAACCGATCGACACTTGACTTTCATAACATCATCCCTTAGGTAAAATCTGATTTTAGGCTTAAAAAAGGATTTCAAACACTTTTAATGATATTTAATTCATAATTTTTTTCCATTATTATTAATTAATTCCTGTCAACGATCCACAAGCTTTTGAATGCCACTTCTATAAAATTATTGGAGTTTTGTACAGAAAAATGTAGAGAGGGTAGTTTTGACATCTTTATGTGTTTCAAGCTCTTTTCTATCAAGTTAGTTCTGCAAACTTCGAAGTAGATGATAATCAGATGGGACAAAGTCTGGAGAATAAGGAGGATGTGGAAGTTTTTTCCCAGTCTAGCTTTTCAATTTTTGCTAATGAGATGCTTGCTGTATGGGACCGTACATTATCCTGGTGTAACACAACACCTTTACCATTGATCAAAGCAGGCCTCTTTTTTTCAGTGCAACATTCCAGTGCTCTAATTGTTGACAATAGAAGTCTGATGTAATCGTTGCATTGAGTGGCAGAAACTCAAATTGAATCACACACCAACAATATCCCACCAAAGGCTTAACGGAACTTTCCTAGGGTGGAGGTCAGTTTTGGGCTGCAGCGCTTAAAATTTTTATAATATGTCCATTTTTCTTCTCCAATCACAAACCTGTCCAAATTAGGTGAATTACGTTCACGAAACTGCAGAGAAGTACACATATCCACTCTTGCTCTAAGGTTGGCTTCTGTCAAATCATGACCAATTTTTCGAGTTTTGACACATTTCAAGGCTATTGCAGATGACGGTGAACTGTTGAATGGGTTGAATTAGGCTTCTGTGCTAGTTCTTCAACTGTTACAGCACACTCTTCATCAAGTGTATGTAGAAGCAAATCATCATTAAACTCAGCAGGATGACCTAAACATGCACATCACTTAAGCTTACTCACCTGATCTTAACTTCTGAAACCCAATTCGTTTTTGTTACTCATCAGGATCTCTCTCAGTCTACCCTTAAATTGAAATCCTTTCAGGCAGAATTAGAGTAAATTATCCGATGATACCTTGAGCGTGTTCAAATAGATCAACCTGAAGGGTTTGACTTCCCAAGTTCAAAACTGTAATTATATCTCAAACTGATAAAGGTATGATAGAGCTACATTAGATATTAAATATCACAAATTGAAAATACTTCAATATCTTTGGTAGATGCACATTATTTAGATATAGAAATTGAAATAACTAATAATGATATCAATATAAATAATTTTCATAAAATAAAATATTTCGTTTTTTGCAATATTTGGTTTATCCTTTTTTTAATAATAAGTTGTAAGCACTATAAATTCACAATTATTCACATTTTTTTGAATTTGTGATAAATTAAAATACTTTGTTATTAATGTTTTTAATATTTAATAGATTTAATAAAGAAAGTTTAAAGAAAATTACTGTGTTATACATATAAAAAGTATTTAATAAATATAAAGAAGTAAACATTAAAGAATTTCACTAAAAGTTTCTCATAACTATTTTTGGTTGTCAATAAGGTTATACAAACAATTTGGCATTACTTTATGAGGATGAAAACCTTATCACGTATAACAAGTTGTTTATAGTCTGACATTCGGTAGTTACAGTAGAACTAATGAATGGTGGTTAATAGCTTTACTAATTAGTTTAGATAACTGGTTGGGACCATTCATACCGGTACAATTCGACTACTGAGCTACTAATTAATGCCTTAGCACCATAACTGGACAGCAACGCCAACCTCAGGAGAGAGGTTTATTTAACTTACCACCAAGTGGATATACCTTATTATTATTGCTATTTATTACTTATATATTCATTCCTTTTCTTCTTTATTCTGAAGAACAGTCATCTTCCCACATCTTGCTCTCCTCATTTCTACTTCAATTCCTTTGCTTATTTTATTTTATTATTTTTTATGTGAGACTGGTGAACGGAGGTTAATTGTGTTTGAATTTCGCACAAAGCTACTCGAGGGCTATCTATGCTAGCCGTCCCTAATTTAGCAATGTAAGACTAGAGGGAAGGCAGCTAGTCATCACCACCCACCGCCAACTCTTTGGCTACTCTTTTACCAACGAATAGTAGGATTGACCGTAACATTATAATGCCCCCACGGCTGTAAGGGCGAGCATGTTTGGCACGACCGGGATGCGAACCCGCGACCCTCAGATTACGAGCCTTAACACGCTTGGCCATGCCGGACCGCGGTGGTTAATACTGATAGACTGTGTATCCTCACCGTGGGTCCTACTTCCGAAACGTATGGTACATTTTATATCCCACATTATTACCTGTAGCCTGGAGATCCTTTCAATTGGTGCCTTGTTTTGTTTATAACATACTGTAGGATATATACTTAATTTCTTGGCTACCTAAGTGTGATTTTTCTTCCTGCTTTTTTTATTAAATGCTTTGTTATTTTTAAGCCAATTGGCTGCTGCATGTTACACAAGTAGTGTTTTTTTTCTATTGATCATGTTTTACGTGTATAACGTGCACATCAAATCAAATGCGGTGACATGTTCAATTTTGTGAAAGCTGATTACCAGTTTTGAAAGAAAAAGAAATTTCGGATGAAAGACAAACAACGGGATAAATATTTACGCTTTTAATTGCATAAAATCTGTAAATTAGAAGCTGCCGCCTTAAGTAATCGTCCATTATGCTCTTAATTATGACGCTAAGCATTTAGCTATTTCAGAATTTTCGGAAAATCTATACAAATGGATGTTTGAGCCATCTCTAATTTTGAATTGTAGGACTAGAAGATTAACATTAGTTCTACCAATTCTCTGGCTACGTTTGTCTGCCCGTAGTTGAATTTGACTGTCACTCTTACATGTACAACTTAGCGTTAGTAAGTGATGTTATGTGGCCGTCTAACCATGTTTAAAGTCCGAATAATTACAAATATGTTCAGTCTAAGAGAGGTCTTTCATTTATTTACCAAAACGTTAGTTTTTGAAACTTAAGTTAAAGTATTTTAGGTTTCAATGTGGATAGAAATGCTTCTTTAAAAAATGCTAACAACCAACTCGAGATATGTTTAGACACCGTAGTTTGGTTGCGCCACAAGTAAAAATTTGTGTCCCATATTACAAGTGGGAATACTATACCTGAAGCCCCATACGATCAAGCTTTTGTTGATAAAATAATTTATAAGTTTCGCTATATATTTTTGGTAATTTCTTTGCCAACTGGCTTGCGAAACATAAACATTTACAAAATGGCTGATAAATATATCGCAGTTATTTTCTTAAAGACCGATAGATAGCGCTACTAATATATCATTATTGTTCTTTGCTAGTATTGATTGTTAATGATCTAACATTTTTCAGTATTTTGTAAAAAAGAACTTGAAGACATCTTTTGGTAAACATATTGGTAGGCCCACAGAGGACAAATCTTACTGTACTGTTCAACATTAGTTGAGGCAGGTGGTAAGGAAGTTTGGCCGAATTGTTGTGAGAAATGAATAAACTTCGGTGAATGTTGTTTCCTGGTGTTTTTTGGCGTTGCACGCGACTGTTTTTTTTATGTATCAGCAAAAGGCAACATTATGACTGAAACTGAATTTATTTAAAATAAAAATATTCAAAGCAACTGTTCATCATTATTTAAATTATTAACATTTAGAAACTTTTTGGCCACAGGTCTTCACTGAGTCATTAGTGTAAAATATCTATCAATTTAACGACCTCGCCTTTCACTTATCGCCAACACAAACAGTTTACTTTTGATATTAAGACTTTTTTATTATCATAAGGGGAAAATATGGATTTTCCACATTTTTACAAGAATTTTATAGAAGTTCACTGACATTTTAGTTTTATTGAACAAATACTTTACTACTAAAATCAGCTTTCTAGTTCATGAATTACATGTCTATTTTTTCGTGTACTACTTGAGATATCATACAACGACCCCAAGATTAACACATAAGCTTGTATTTTGGCAGATGCCTGCTTACCTAGCTTTATTTTTTGCTTTTGTTTGCTTTAAAATGAACAAATTTGGTAAGCTAATGTTAGTACCAAGAAATTTGTTAATTTTCATGTGAGATTAGATTAAATAACTCCAAGATAGAAATTCCATTTCTTATTGTTGAAATCTTACACCGCAGTAAGCAAAACTATTCTATGAAATCATTAAGATGTATTAAATACCTAATCCAAGAAAATAATTGTCGACGCTAGAAGATTTGACATCGCGTTTTCCAGCATTACGTAAATATATAATATTATAAATAAATACAGTTAAATCGGGAATCAGCCATGATTTAATGCTTGGCTGTGAAAAAGTAGCCTCATGGTTTGCGTCCCGTTATCCTGAAATTGCACCTCGCACTGTAAAGCTGTGGGTTCGTTATAAAAGATGGTCAAATTTCATTACTCGATTAGAGTATGCTTAGTGTGTGTGGATGCTTTTGACTAGCCACTTTCCCTCTAGCTCAAGTTTCAAAGACAGCTTTTGTGTAACTTTGGGCTAATATCCGAAATAAATAAACAGCTGAAACGTTTAATAATAAGAATAATAAACATTTTGTGAAACTTTAGCACAAAGTAAAGATGAAGCTAATTCAATGCCAACCTTAAAGTTTGACGGTGAATAAATGCTCAACGAATATAATGAAACAGGAAAAACCTGTTTAAATTTATTGAAATGAAAAAAACTACAACTATTATTAACAGATAATAACGAAAACCGAAGATTTATGTTTGTTCGTTTGTTTTTGAATTTCACGCAAAGCTACTCGAGGGCTATCTGCGCTAGCCGTCCTTAATTTAACAGTGTAAGACTAGAGGGAAGACAGCTAGTTATCACCACCCACCGCCAACTCTTGGGCTACTCCTTTACCAACGAATAGTGGGATTGACCGTACATTATAACGCCCCCACGGCTAAAAGAGCGAGCATCTTTGGTGCGACCGGGATACGAACCTGCGATCCTCAGATTACGAGTCGCACGTCTTAACCCACCAGATAGCCCTCGAGTAGCTATGCGCAAAATTCAAAAACAAAACAAACAAATGAGATAATATTATTTGAGTCCACCAAGACCAGGCTGTGTTTATACTCTCTATGATAATGTATAGTTAATAACGATTCTTGCAAACTGTTATCAAGTTGTTATAAGTATTTTCACAAAGGTTTAATTAACGTGAACACTTTTTTCACGGAATGAAGTGGACCGAAACTGGACCAGCTTTGTGGGAATTGCTTTTAATTTCATACTCTCATGGAAAAGAACAAAAGTTTTTACGTGGCAAAGATTTTCAAGAGTCAGGCAATATTCATGTGGTTGTTGAAAGAAAAAAGTGTTGTTATTCACGATTCGCCCCTTTTTAACCTTATGTTATATTTCTTTCTCTCTTGTGTATCTCAAGGAAGAATAAATTGATTGCACACAAAGCTAATGGATTGAAATTAAAGAACTAAGGTATGTAGAGAGAAACCTACTCTTACTGTCTTGCTTGACACTGTCATCTAGAAGGGCGTTACTCTAAGAAAAGTGTGTTGTGTGAGAACAAACCCAGCCGGGCCCGCATCATGCTGTCCTTGTGTTCTGTACTCTTACACGCATTCTCTATTTCTCTTTCACGTGTAATTAAGATCTTTTTTTCTTCCTATTTTCTCTTTCCTTGCAGCACAGAGATATAGCTACACAAATAACGGAGTAGTGATCACATTGCAATGGACGAATGAACGAACTACCATTAGAAATAATGTCACTAGAAATATCAAATCACTCCCCCCCTTCAGTCTTTTATTCTTTGAAGGTAAATAACAAGAGGATGCTGTAAGCCCCATGGGTCGTTAACAAACGAACGACACTCGGTATCCTAGCAGAAATGATTTGCAGTATTTTATAGAATTTTGTGGTAAATTGAAAGGTATCAAAAGATTATGGTTCAGGGTGTTATTCGCCAAATAACCACTGTGATGTTAGATCAGACTCGACATCCATTTGGCTCAGGCAGAGTACAGTTGAATCTACTAAGTGCTAGACCTGTTTTACGGGAAAGTTCTCAATTGTTTAGAGACTATAGTGAATGACGTTGACAAATTGTTAGACAATACCAGTTATAACTACCCAAATTGACGTGCAGTCTCAGGTTGTTGAAAATCCTGACCCTCGCCAGTATCGAGTTTAATGGCAGCTCTGGCTAAGTTCGTTCTTGATAAATGGACCAAGGGGGCTTTTAACAAGACCCGCATTGCTACTGAAATTGAAAGCGCGTAGATTTGGGAAAATGGAATGTTAGTAAAAACAGAAGAATAACTGTGTCATTGACGAGAAGAGCATGAAACTCTGACCCCCCCCGAAGGGTTTCATCAAGTTTTAACGACTTTTCTTGTAATGATCGTTCAGCCAGAATGGACAGTACGTTTTGAAAATCTTAATTCGTTTTTCTAGCTTTCATGTTTTTAAAACGTTTCATTTAACAGTAAGAAAAATAACTTAAAGGTTAAAAACAACGTTGTGACAAAGATTAAATTATTATCTTAGCTTTTAATTTTATAAGCCGTGAAAATTTTTTATCGGAAAATATTTATTCTGGATGTTTGTACTTCATTTCTCACGTGTAAGAATCTGTAATAAAATATCTATAAACATATTAAGTGACGTATTTAATTTTATATTTATAGTACAAAAAGAACAAAATAAGTTTGAATCAACTAATAACTAAGTTTAATGTCTAAATGTTGTGAAAGCAACTATTCAAAATTTATTTTAGTCAAAATATCATCAAATTTAAACACATAAGTCGGACTTAGCGTAAAAATCTTATAGTTTAGTTCGTGTCCAAGCACAATAATAACCTACCTCTAACGGATCTATTATATATATATATATATATATATATATATATATTAATATCAATGTTTTGTTTTAGTTAAATGTATATTTAGAAATACATGTAACTTTTACACTGCAAAATCGGTAATGCAAAATTCCTGCTTACTCACTAAAGTTGTAGAAGATTCTTGAGTTTAAGAGTTAAAAATATACTAATGTGTGTATGTAAATACTAATGATTGCTGGTATTGTTGCTAGATGTAATTTCGAGAATTTCGCCTACTATATATAAACTAACGTGCCAAGAGACAATATATATTGTTGGTTTGCTACGCTGGTATACTATAAACCTCGGAAGCTATAACTGTGATTAAGCTCATTAGACGGGAAACTACAGATATTTAACCAAGAAAGTTTATATATTTCGAACAAACATAACAAGCTATTTAACGTCAGCAAATTAACATTGCAATCAAGTATTTTTTTCGAAAACATTATATAACTTCAGTGGTGAAAAACTCTCATGTGATAAGCTAAAAGCTAGCAAACTTCATGTTAGGTAAATATTACCGATATTAGTTGAGAATTAATTCGCTGGTCATAAGACTTGGATAAAATATCAAGGGAGTTCCAAATCAGACAAAAAACTAAGTATCGTTTATAAGTTTGTAAAACATTTGTACATAGTTCATTTGCGATAATTAGTTGTAGTCACTGTAATTACGAATTGTATTATTGTTTGTATATTAAAACATATTTGTGTTAAGAAAGAAAACTGTGTGTATCAATCTTGTTGGCAAATATCATAAATTGAAAACATACCAACATTTATTTAACATAGTTTCAGGCTATTTGAAGTCGTAATACATAGCACAATAAATTGGAGGTTCTTCCGACATACCATCCCTCGGTGGCACATCGATGTGTGTTAAGACTCGTACCGCTAAAAACCTATAGATACCCATGGTGGGCAGAGCACAGACTACACTGCCTTACGTGCACCTTGTGCTTAATTCCAAACACACAAACAATTGTACAAGATAAGTCGTAACACGTGACATAACAAATTGGAGTTTTGTTCGAAATAAATCATAATACGTAACATACCCCTGATCCAAATACGCTCGTGTAATGTAATGCCCTACCCATTATATCACCATGGTCGTTCAATCGTAATGTCGTATGTACCCATGATCTTAACACTGTATTGCAATCGCAATGTCCTACTTATGACCTCACGTTGGTCATATAGTCATAATGTACTTATTAGAAACGAAGAAGATATTTGAAGTAATCATTTTTGTGTGACCTATGAATATCAGTAATTAAATCTTAGAGATACCAACAAGCCCACCAGTTGCTCAGTGGCATGTCTGCGGACTTACACGCTGTAAACAGGTTTTTGATACTCGTGGAGGGCAAAGCACAGATAGCTTATTGTGAAGCTTTGTACTTCATTGCAAATATCAATAACAACAAAATACCAACAAAGTAGCCCCCCCAAAAAACTATCGCATATAGTCATACCAATTAATAAGAGTGGCGAAGTTAAGAAGGTACGATCAGGAACAAAATATATAGAAATTGCCTATAAATCGATAATATCCACTTGCACAACGTCCATTGGCACTTTTATTACGTCTTTGAGATATCTTTCAGTCAGTTATTCTTATGTTCTTTAAACTTATACAATTTCTCGTTTATGATTCTTGTTTATATTTCTATAATACAAAGGTTTCTGATCTTCAAAGTCGTTATTTGATCGAGCAGAGTTCACATGTTTGATGGTTGTTCTTTTCTCTAGCACTCTACGAACGTGCCTCGGTACATCATTTGTCTGTAGACATCACATAACTATGGTGGTTATGTTTATAAAGATATGAACATCACGCAGTTCATCCTCGTGTCTTGAGACCTGTAATTTTCCTTTTTTCAAACTGAAAATCCCTTTAACTGTTGCTTAACGAATTTTCAAGAGCTCTTGGAGCAAATAAGCTTCAATTTGTTGGGTCCTTCTGTAACTTGTGTTTGCTTGTATTCTTATTTCTTGACATGCCTCACTTACAAGTACTTTAGATTTTTAAAGCTATACCTTTGAAATCTGTAGAGGTCGAGTATAATCCTTGCTTCCTAACGACGTTTACATTGAAACCTATTTGAAGCAAACTTGTGGTACGTTAACAAAGCGCAAGGACTGCATACCGTATGAGATCCTAGATTTGTTGACAAAGTCTCGTTCAGGCTAGTTTGTCGACTTGATCACGTTTCACAATCTTCAGACCATTTCTAAATACCACAGTTATCTGGTAATCAGTGACAAAGTGTTTCTTAAGTTTAAACTCGCCCCGGAGGTATTATTCTGATTAGCCCAGTAAGCGGGTTAACCACAAAAGAGGTTTTTCTTTCACCCTTTCTTCAGGTTTTCTTTTGATACTGTTAGTTTTACATTTTGATATAGTTATTTTTCTATGAGAAGCCTTAATGAGATTTTAAGCCTGATTCCAAATGAGGACTTTTCAACGCTTTAATGATTTAATGTTATATTTACGTGTAACCAGTGTGTTTCTGTCTGCTGACTCATACTGACAGAAACTGAGCTGAACAAGCAGGTTAGAGCACTCGGCTCGTAATTTGAGAGTCGCTGGTTTGAAACCCGTCACACCAAATATGCCTGTCATTTAGTCGTTATTATGTGATGGTCAATCTCGTTGGTAAAAAAGATTAGCCCAAGAGTTGGCGGTGAGTGATGATGACTAGCTGCCTTCCCTCTAGTCTTACACTGCTAAATTATTGATGGTTATTGCAGATAGCCCTCGTGTATCTTTGTGCGGAATTCAAAAGAACAAACAAACAAAGAAGCCGGGCTTCGATATTCGTGGTGGGCAGAATATAGATAGTCCTTTGTGAAGCTTTGAGCTTAATAACAAACAAGAACACCAGGTTATCCCAGCAATTTTTCATTTAATATAGAATAAAGTAGATCACACATCACAAACTGATAATTTTTAATTTTCAGGTTTTTCGTACAAAGAAAAGCAGGTAATAAGTGTAAGAATGTGTTTAGGGTTAAAACATTGATACGAAGAATGTAATATTCGTCAGTTTGAATTAGATAGTCTAGTAGGATCAAATAAACTGAAACCAATAACAGAGCTTCTTAAACAACCTAGTGTAAATGCCCTTTTAACACAACCTATTTCTAAAAATCACGTGAACATATTCATATATTATTTTATGACACACACGTCCTATGTTAAAGCTGTTTGTCGGCGAACTCTGCCCATAGTCTTAGGGCTAGTGGGACAAAAATCGACTCTATATTACTGGTAAGTCTCCAAATGGGTCTTTGTTCAGGTATAAAAGTCCTTTGATGTAATTAATGTATAATGAAGAAGTCTGAGAGGTGCATTGGGGATTCCGTGAATCATGATTTGGTGGGCTTAGAACTTCGAAAAGAAAGATAAACGTTGTTTGACACGACTTTTCAGTTTGTAGTAAATCGAATCTTAAACGTAGATGATTGAAAACCTACACATTGGATGAAATGAGTTTACTACAGTGGGGGACAAAAAACATCCACGACTAATTTACTGTTTGGTTAGTTGAATAGTCAAGAATAATTTATCGTGAAATCACCGACAAGCTCTGTCGAAATACGTAGAGTATTTTTATGTTATTTAGAGACCATAAGACTGGAGACGTTAACTGAGAATATTTTAACCCTTTCCCAACTAACTGCATTATTTTCTCAAATAAAAACAACATTACAACAGTTATCAATGAATGTGTTAAAGAGTTATTTCTGTTCACACATTCACATCCTTAAGCTGTTGTTGTTGGGTTTTTTTCCAAATCGTGCACACTAAGTGTTTATTGAACCTTCCACCTGGTCAGTACACGCGCACCGTACGCATGCTTGACTATAAAGTGTCCTACTGCTGTAGCTTTTAAATGTCTTACCGCTACTGAATTGTTTTTGATCGCTTTCATGGAAATCCTGTTTATTACAAACTAATACAATACTAAGAGGCCGAGTATAGGTTCTGAGGGAAAATATAAAAAGGATATATCCGTGAATCAATACCCATAAGTTGGCGTACATCTAGTACCGTCACTGAGGCGACTAGCGATGTCTATATGTCCTTATATCAGACTTTGAAAACAATGAATTTTATTTTGCCGTTTTATTTCTCCATACTGCTGTTTTAAAACACAAATGCAAATTTAAGTCTTAGTACTGTTATACTCGTAGGCTAGGACAGTCCAGCCGAATTTCATCTGAAACAACAGGCATTTACAGACTGAGATAGAATCCGGGCTCTCTTCATCTTATGGATTTCTATCCTAACTAAATGGTTATCTAAAATCGATTATTTAATTGTTTTGTTAGAACAAAACTATACAGTGAACTGTTTGGTCAAATGAGAAGCAATCGAACCCCAGATTTTAGTGTTATAAGTCTGTGGATTTAACGTTGACCCACCGGGATAGGAATTTTAATTAACAACACAAATAATATATAGCATTCCTTATAGTACTAAATTTAGTCTGATAGTTGATCTACAAAAACTTAGATTCATGAAAAGTAAATAAAATACTAATATTTCCATATAAATTTTAAACATGCATTTCTTCTTTAGTGAAGTGAAAGATTCCTGAAGAGTGATATACCCGTACTAATATTTCCATATACTAAGTAATTTACTTATTTGCACTTCAGTGAAGTAAAATTAACGTTAATCTTACAGAAACAAGTGTACTATGCATTAATTAAATAATCTTATAATGGATATGAAAAAGTAAAATATTTTCAATGTCACAGACCAAGATAAAATTGTTTGATAGCCAACTTGATGTTATGAGTCGATCATAAAAAAAATAACTTTTAAAACGATCAGATGTCAATATATCTTAGTAAAATTATTCTGTAAATAAAACTTTGCTTTTCACATTTTCCGCACGAACCAGCTCGTCACCTTCATGTGGATCCAAAAAAGCAGGAGTCATTCCGGAGGGGTTGGGCTTGTTTTGTGTAGACAAAAAGGCGTTTGGCACTAGTTTCGAGAACTAAAACGTTAAAGCTGACCCCTAACCTTACCAGAGACCATGAGAGCCAACATAAAGAAATTAATTTGTTAATGTAAAATAAAACAAAGTAGCAATGAAACACTTAATGTTCTGTATTTGTTTGTGAAAGTGATGATTCAGTTTAAGAATGACAATTAGGCTAAAGCGTGGGCTCAGGTCGGATGAGAGAAAAAAATTATTCGAAGATATACCAGTCGATTTGACATGCCAACTGAATCAAAACTTTGTCAGGTGACTACTGCATTGACAGTAGTCATAAGGACAAGGGCACAATAGTATTGTTAACCCTAAAACAGGGGGCTGGAATCACATATAAGAAATTGTTAGTTTACTTTAATATTCTGTGAAACTAACGGCATAGTTAGAGCCCAAAGATGCAATGTTGAGGCTGAAGCATGTGCATGAGACATTACAAGATTCTCAAAAGATAAGTACCATTTTTACAATAGTAATTAAATATAAGAAAGATGCATAATGCCCACTTTAGTATCACCATACTGTTGTCCATGCAGATTCCATAATGTTGTATTTTTATTAATATCTAGTTTATTTTCGTTTCAAAAATTGTGCCGATATTCATTTGGCAAGATCTATCCAAGTTATCCTGGATGGCTTCCTGTTGGCCAGCCTAGGCTCATTATTAAAAACAATACTGGAATGACATATGTTGCAAATGTTAAAAAGCATTAAAAAACAAGTAGTGTACACTGCCATCTAGTAACACATTTGTACATCCGTAAATCCTTTCAATTTTGAGTTTACAAATCGTATGTGTAAGTTTTAAATATATAACTGATATAAAAAAGTCGTGATATCACAAATATTCTTTTTCAGAATACTGACGCACTAGGTCTTAAGATAATACACACTTCGTCTAGATTAATACGGATAAGATTGTTTACACTCCAAAATTGTATTGAGTTTACATACACTTCAGGAGTGTCGTTTCCACACTCCATCTGGGAAGTCAGATCAAGTTTAATGTATTTTAGGTAAGTTATAATACACGCAATAACAGACTGTTAACAGGTTAAGCTATTTGCTGAATGCCATATAAATATACATGCACAAAGTAGCAATAGGTACCTAACTATCACTAGCGTAATAAGTATGGTTTAAAAGATCATATGCTTCAACATTAATATGAATATGGGAAAACCAGTTACGTGTAAGCCCGATAAGTAGAACTTACGACAAACTCCCGTAAGATCTGATCGTCTTTGAAATAAGTATCTTAAACTGAATTTATATAAAAGGGGTTTTTGTTTTAGTTTGTTTGCTATTAAGCACAAAGTTACACAATGGGTTTTCTCTGCTTTGCCTATCAATGTGCCTATAAAAACCTGATTTTTTAGTGTTGTAAGTCTAAAAACAATTTGCTGTGCCACTGGTCTGTTTTATTTTAGAGTACAGCCACATTGGGTTACCTGCTGTATTCACCGCGGTGAATCGAGTCCCAGATTTTAGTGTTGTAATTCAGTATAATTACTTCTCCTCCCCAGGAGAACCTATAAAATGGGAGTTATGATTTAAGCGTGGGGGAAAGAAAAGATAATATTGTTATCAAAAGAAATGATGTTTCCATCAGTTCAAAAACAAATATAAAAAGTGTAGAAGCAAGCTAGTGATTAGAGCTGGATTTATAACAAAAAGAAATTGGATTTAATTTCTTGAATGTTGATGGTCCACATTTGTTAAAATTAGCCATTCTGTAGAAATATTCTCAACAAGAAAATTTTCTCACCAATGACAGAGTTCAAAAAATCGTTTTAAAAGCAATTGTTGGACTGCTGGTTCCCAATTGGTCAAAGGTTTTACATTTCAACCATTCTCATTTGGCATATTCAAGACTGTTATGAGTTCTTACGTTTGTTTGTGTTTTTTACTCATTTCTTATCCAGTATGAAAATAAGCGATAAAATCAGAACCAATAACGGTGATGTTTTAGATAATAAAAAATATTTTCTGCTCATACTTGAAAACTTTAACTTCATATCCGTCAAGATATCTTAAATGTTCTATCTTTATTAACATGATTCTGCTAAATTTAAAGTCGTAAAAGCAGAATTAATGTAGTAACTTTTAACTTCAAATTGTTTTAGGGAAGAAAACGCGATGGCTCTTTTTGTTATTTCTGACTATCTTTCAAACGAGTATAACAGATTCCTTTGCTGAAGTTGATAGATGCTCAAATGTAAGTCTGTTTTTCTCGATTTAGTTTTCTTCGCCTCTATGTATGTTTGTGCTCTTTGCGCACTTACTCAGCCGTATTCAATTTATACATACATATCTTAGCGATAGGCAGCAAACTCGTATGTCCGTCTGTGTTCCAGAAGAACCTTGTTGACTTGGAGATTAAGCTGTAGATATTTCATGCAGTACTTAGTATGCACGAAAAGTGCTCACTTTTTAAGTATTCACATTCTCCGAAAAAAAAAGAAAACTAAAAAACTGAAAATTCTAAAGTGTAGCTAAAATACTGGGCGTTAGAATACGTCGCATTTCTCCAAACTGCCTCTCCACACTTTTTAAAAATATGACAATTCATTTTTGTGCAAGAGTTCATCATTTTTCACATTGACACTCGCTGCTGTTGGATGAACTGCGGCAGGATATCATATAAAAATAAGCTTATATCATGTGGCCTTTGATATAGATCAGTGTTTTAGCGTTTAGGCAAGCTTCAAGATAATCTTCCTCATTCTGATAGCTAAATACAAATATACATTTATCGCTCGTGGACAAGAAACAAAATAAACGTAATCATTTTGTACTTTGGACATGAGAAAAAAAAAAACGTCATAAATAACAGTTTTGACTCAACATGTAACGACATTTTTTATTCAAACGTTTTTTACTATACATATGATTATGAGACACTGCTATCGTCTGAAGTCCGTTTATTTATATGGTCACTTTCTAGGATTCCTTTTATTAGTAGTCAGCTACAGTCCGAGTACATTTTGAAGTACATTTAAGTTGTACTGTTTGTAATCCGGTATTTAGGTTCAATAAAAAATTCGTTGTATTGAACTATAATTATCTGTCCCCAGTGGCTAGCAATAAGTCTGAAGGCTTAAGTCCTAAAAACACATTTTGATAGCTGCGGTCGGCATATGAAAAGATTTACAATCAACACACCTTGAACACGATCGGAAGTAATGATACATCTAAAGTTACTGTAGAGTACATCACTCTCTAAATCTAGTCGTCCGCTAGGGCAGTGGTAAGTCTTCGGATTTACAACGCTAAAATCAGGGATTCGACTCTCCTCGATGGGCATAACAGATAGCCCGATGTGGTTTTGCTGTAAGAAAAAACACACACGAAGTCTGTGCTCAAGCAGCATATTTCTGGACATTCTGGTAAACATGTTTGCAGCTGAACGTAAAGAAATAAAGAATAAGTTTAGGAATGAACTCTGACACCAAACTATTTATGACCCCATTAACTTGATTAACCTCACTTCTTTCATATCTCGGACAGAAGTAATTAGGAGTCATTAACACTTGATATTACTTACCTTCAAAATGATTTTTAGACGTATAATTACAAGGGTTAAACTTAACTGGTCAAGGTCACGATAAGTCCTTGCGGTTATTGGTGAAAAGAAAAGAGGGTATTCTATCCATACAGTAATATCAGGATAACCAAGAGTGGGCTTGATAATATACGGGTATATGTGGATAGATAACTAGGGATTCGATCCATTAAATCGTATAAAGGTAGCCAATAGTGGACTTTAATCCATGCACTAATATAAGCCTAATAGAAAATGGGTTCGTTCGTTAAGGCCAAAAGGGGAGTGTATAAGAGTATATCCGATCGCAAGATATAAATTTAACGTATGTATCTAATGCATTTTAAACTGGTCGTAGTTACAATATTACTATACAAAATAACGCAAATATACACTTAGAATGTACTAAGTTCTTCTTAAATTAAACATTTTTAAGAGCGATTGATAATAACTTTTAAAAGTACAAAATGTAAGCTTTCCTTGACAGGAAAAATGTGTTTTTATATTCTCTAAATTAGTGGTTCCCAACCAAGGGTGCAAGATAACGTTCCAGTGGGTGCGAGATTGCATTTCAATTTTTTTTGTTTTGTTTCTATTAAGGATACTGTCCTATATATTCAAATATTACGTTCGATTTTTATTTCTTATTTTTACCTCGTTACAATGAACTATCGTCTCTACCGTCACCGGCGCAGACCGAAATCTGAATGTACAACTGTAAACAAACAACACACAAAATGTAAACGGACCTAACAATTCGGCACGACTAATTAGGTTACGTTCGTGAACACCGTCTTAAAGTATCTATTATTTATTCACATGATCGTGACTCGAGAAACTTCCAGAAGTATCCAGAATTAATCGATAACGTCATGTGACCTATATTCGAGAATGTTCTAGAATGTTTCGCAGAGTATATAAACCCATGCGTGATGTTATGGTAGTCAGTGCATTGTTGATTCTGTGTTTGTGCAAAAAAAACTTCATTATGTCAAAGAAAAGGAAATGGAATGATGATTATGTGAAGTTTGGTTTCACTTGCATCAAAACAACTGAGGATCTGCAAAAACCCCAGTGCATGCTTTGTGATACTGTTCTTTCAAATGTAGATTTGAAACCATCTAAGCTGCAAGAACACTTCAACTGGCATGGTGGAGCAGCTGTTGTAGACCATGATGTTGAATCGTTGAAAGTTAGAAGCGCCCGCTTTGATTCTCGAACAAACCTTCAAAAATTAGGTTTTATATCTGCTGACAAACCACTGCTGATGTCTTCATACCACGGAGTGTATAAACTAGCCAAATCATAGAAGCCCCAAACAATTGCAGAAAATGTGATAAAACCGTGTGCATTAGAAATGGCAACAATAGTTCTGGGAGAAAAGAAGCCTCAAAGAAGCTTAAATTAGTGCCGTTATCAAATAATGTTATTCAAAACCGAATTGGTGATTTGAGTTTGGACATTCTGGACCAAGTTATTGCAGATATGAGGGCTAGTTCCTTAAAAATCTCTCTCCAATTGGACGAAACAACTGATGTTGCAAATTGCAGTCAACTCATCGCACTGGCGAGGTATGTCCACGATGGTGCGAGATAATGGAAGATTTCCTCCTCTGTAAAGATCTGAAAACAACCACAAAGGGAAAAACGTCTTTCAGTGTGTGAAAGACTTCTTTGCGAAATATGATTTAGATATTCAAATTATTGGTTCTGTGTGTACCGACGGTGACCCTGCTATGCTAGGAAATAAATCAGGATTTTTTGCACTGATGAAACTAGAGATTCCTCACTTGCAAGGTACACACTGTTTTCTTCATCGACATGCTTTGGCATCAAAAACATTGCCTCCAAAGTTGAGAAAAGTCCTTGACACTTCTGTGAAGACCATCAACTGGATTAGGAGTAGTGTTCTAAACTACCGTCTCTTCAAGTCGCTTTGTAAAGTTTTTGGAAGTGAGCATTCAGTTTTGCTTTTCCACACAGAAATTCGCTGGCTGTCACGTGGAAGAGCTTTAACGCGCTTCTTTGAACTGCGAGAAGAAGTCAAAACTTTTCTGAGGAAAGTGTCTATGATCTGCCCGGAGAAATAGAATCACAATAATTCAACCAAATGCTAGCCTATTTGAATGATATTTTCACTCGTATGAATGACCTGGGTGTATCTCTTCAAAGGAAAAACATAAACATATTGAAATGTTGCGAAAAGTTAAATGCTTACAAAGAAAAGTTGCATCTTTGGTGTCGACGAGTTAAAAGAGGGAATCTTTCAAATTTTCCATCACTCGAAGAAATGGTAGGTGAGGATGAGTCCCTAATTCCATATGTGTGTGAATAAATTGTGGATCATTTGGAAATACTCTCAAAGTCATTTGATGGATATTTTGGAGGAAAACTGAAAACTTCTGAAGAATAGATTATGAATCCATACTCCTTCAATTTGGATAATATGTCGGATGATGAAGAACTGAAGAAAGATCTTATTGAACTGCGAAAAAATCGAGTTCTTGAAATGCAGTTTGAAAGCAAAACTTTAGAACAATTTTGCTGTTCAGCAATGGACATATTTCCCATACTTCGTAAAAATGCACTAAATGCGCTCATCCCATTCACGTCGACATACTTATGCGATTTTGGATGTAGTGCCCTTTTGTCAATCAAGACAAAATCTAAAAATCGTTTGAGTGCAGAGGTAGACTTGCGGATTGCTATCAGCAACAGAGTGCTACGCTTTGAAAAACTCGCAAGAAATAAACAGGAATAAAAGAGTCATTAAATTTAAATTGGCTTATGAACATTTGAACATTTCAAATTCAAAGAAATTTCATTTCATCCATAGATAAAAAATTATATTTGGTAGGCCATGTCGGGTTTATGCAACTTTTAGTTTGTTGTAATATTTTTTCTTTTCCAAATGTTTCGTTTTTGTTTATATATCATTAAAAACTAATTATAAAAAAAATGTTTTGGCCACCTTCACCTTTATTCTTAAATAAATAATTAGTGTGAGGAGTGCGAAAACATATTAAATTTTTAGGGGTGCGGGGCATAAAAAGGGTTGGTTACCACTGCTCTGAATGATGTAAATTACCACACTCTCAATGAACTAAATATATTTATTTATGTTCCTTATCCATATAGGCTTTCTTCCTTTTGTCAACATTGTTTTATTGCTATAATCAAACTCACATTTTTCTACATGTATTTATTTATAAATTAGTACAGGCATATCCAGCCTGACACACTGGATCAACATTTAACTGTTTTTACATGTTCGAATATGCCTTAGCAGGAAAAATGCCAGGTGTTTCCTGTCACATTGACACTACGCTTCAGTCACTAGCATTGTCTTTTCCCATATGTCATTTCTTTACAGTTTTCCACTTGATATTGTTCATTTTAGTTTACAAGATTCTATTGTGAACAGCGCTACCTGTAGGCCAGGATTTTAACCGCTAAAATAGCAGTAATAAAGCTGTGATAACTTCGTAATATTCTGCAGTGACTAATATATATGTGAATGTGTGTGCATGTTAAACCTTAACTAAACTGGCAGTTTCATTGCTCTGAATCAAAGGGCCTGCGTGCCACATTCATGTTGTGCAATCTAGTGTAGCATGAGGATTATATATGATACATGCTATAAGATTTGGCGCCACTGACAAGGTCTGTTTGGCCTGAGTAATTTTATCATGGAACAGGAAATAGCGGCAGCTGGATTACACTAAGTATGATCAAACCGAGAGTGCGCATTTTTAACACGGAATTATTGGCTTCATCAGTAACTATTTATATGTAACAGCTATGACTCACTCTCGCGAATATTGCAATTTTTTGTACATTAAACAGTTTTGGCTAAATGATATTAGTGGAATTAGTTTAAACACAGAACTTTTAGTAATACGTACCTTCATGTAAAGGGCATAATTATTATTACCTATCCTGGTTAAATTAATCCGGATTTCCTTTTGATAAGTCTAAATTCATTTTTGACGTCTTAGAAACAACAAAGAGAAACACAATGCAGAAATTTACTTTTAACGGTCCCAGACCACATGTGACGTAAACAGAAAACAACTGAACTATGAAAAAGGACTGTAACAGCTGGTTTAATAAATTGAATGCTCGTTTTGGCAATAGAAGCAGAATGAACTGAAACAATAAACGTATATTACGTAGTTTTTTCAAGTCTTTATCCTCCAAAGAATCGAGTATTTCGCGCTGTTACTAAATGTTCTTCACATTTTTGGAACAAGGTTTGGGATGTGTGATAATGAGCTTTGATTATTTGATTAGGAAATATTATCCTCATTTAACTAATTATTTAATTAATCAATTAACCTCACTTCTTTTAAATTAACAGTTTGTACAAGAAACGTTTAAACACACCTTAGACAATAAGATTTCAGCATTATATTTATTCAGACGAAATAAACATCACCCCCTCTATCGACTTACCTATTGATAAGCAACATGACAGTTAATCTGTTTCTGTAGGTGAATTATTTGGTTGGATTTGGTCCAGCTTACAAGCTGATGTTTATGTAAAAATAATTTTTAAACAAACACGTGTGTATCAACTGGCTATTATAATAAAATAATATCCTCTTTTGTTTGTTTTTTAATTTCGCGCAAAGCTACTCGAGGGCTATCTGCACTAGCCGTTCCTAATTTAGCAGTGTAAAACTAGAGAGAAAGCTGCTAGTTATCATCGCCCACCGTTAGCTCTTGGGCTACTCTTTTACCAACGAATAGTTGAATTAACCGTTATATTATAACGCCCCCACGGCTAAAATAGCAAGCATGTTTGGTTTGAAGGGGATATTCTGTTTTGATCAGTCAATTTAAATGCGATTATCGTAGTAAAACAACAAAACGTGATGGATTAGTAGCTATGCATGATATACGGAGGTTCACAGCTTTTAAATTAACCACTTCAGTAGATGAATCACAAGAGTTTTTTATAATCAATTGAATATATTTTGTTCCCTTTTCGGTTACGTTTTAGCCGTTCAGTGTTTCCGGTACAAACGTTTAGGTCATAGTTCCGTTATCGTTTGACCGATTTGAGTTATAATTACAGTTTTGGACTCATGAGATCAAACCCTTTCTCTTAATGTATTTGGCAACGTTTAGGATCTCAGAATATATTTTTTAATACTGCCCAAAGGTATTTTGTTTGAATAATAAAATGAAGTCCGTTATACACATGTAACGCGCTTGATATTGCCGGCGCACAAAAAATATAGCTTATTTAAAAGATAGAAACAGCGGGAGGGTTTATTGCTACATTTTAAATAATTTATTTCAAAATACACAACTTCTACGTCTCATCATTGGCATCTTGCGATATGTGAACATCTCGTGCTGACCTTGGATTTACTTCTCTAGTAATAGGTTATGGAAGAGGTAATCGACAGACAGGGACTTGCCACAAACAAAAACAGCTCTTAAAAGGTCGGTGATTATACATACACGGAGACTTCCAAGGCGTGAGCGAGCTGGTGAAATGTGACAATAGACAGAGCACATTATGAAACAAATTATTTATCGAAATATTTTGTTGAGGATCGGCGATACTTCACACAGTTGGATGAAATACGGACAGTACAGACTTGTTGGGTGGAATATTAACAAAAATGAAACTTCATTCATGTAGATACAAGAGGTAAAAGACTGACAAGGCTGTTCGCAATACAAGATTTTTTGTCGTTCAAGAACTGGATAAGATAATCTTTATTATCACATGCACCATGATTGGACAAATACAAACCAATCATTCTTTATAACTTAACTATAGGGCTAAACAAACTTAAAGGATCACATATGTTCTATTTCTTTACCTACGCAAATAAATCGTCAAAAAGCCAGTTCTTTATCTACTGTAAGATATGAAAATGACATTCTTGATGACAAGAAACTCACTTGAAATAAAAATGTATCTTAGAACGGCTGGTACGGGTATTAACACTTTTACCGATAAGGAGAGAACAACGTTTCGACCTTCCTCAGGTCATCTTCAGGTTAAGGTAGAGAGAGTTTGCAAGTGGTCGTTGCTAAACACGTGTCTTAGGGACGAGAGTATAAACAGCAACTAAAGTCAAAATTAGACCGTTATAAAGGAACATTTTTATACCTATACTAATTAATGACTTAGCATCCACCTGCAACGCCCCCTACAATCCCGTACCCGTTTATACTCTCGTCCCTAACATGTGTCCGGTAACGGTTACTTGAAAACTCTCTCTTTCTTAACCTGAAGATGATCTAAGAAGGTAGAAACGTTGTTCTCTCCTTATCAATAAAAGTGTTAATACCCAAACCAGCCGAAATGACATTATATTTAATTCTCCCTACTATGAAGCCACAAGCTTAAGAAAGTCTTGAACATTCACATGTGTGTTGTTTCCCTGACTAAACCCACAATTAGGGCAAAACAAATTTTCAATATATAAATATTTGTATAAATAGAATATTAATTCTAAGAAGTTAAAGTCGTGCAGGTAAATATACAATACGTTCTCTGTCGTTATTTGATGGCCATGATTAAGCGTTTGTGCTCAACAGAGCAGTTTTCATCAAACAAGCTTCTGCTACGGATGGAGATGTCAATCTTAGACTATACCTATAGATAAACTGTCCTCGGATACTTCACTGTACATGAAGACCCCCCGTGGTTCAAGCAGTATGTCTACGAACTCAAATCTTAGAAACCGTGTTTCGATACACGTAGTGTGCAGGGCACAAATAGCCTATCATGTAGCTTTGTGCTTAACTTACAAACAAATAAACAAACTGTACATGGATTTGCTTACAAAACAACGTTTAAGCAAAACAAACTGAAGTAACCTGGGAACTAGAACCGTATCCGAGAGGCTGATAAGTGTCTTATTTACTTGTTATTTCAGTTTGTTTAGCTATACTTTTCGTCCATACTGTCGTAAAACTCGAGGTGGGAATCAAATTCTGAACTCTTGGTTTGAGTCTTCGTTAACTGAAATCATTATTTAGTATATCTCGCTATCGATAACAGGAGATATGGTTCGATCCAGTGATAGTTTTAGGGTTCTCTTTTATAACCTTAATCTTTCCTTTGCAAATCGAAGCGCTACTTGAAATTGTATTGGGTGTGATATTGGGTTCTGTTTTTCCGTAAAACGCTTTGCTTTACGAATTTTGTGCTTCCATTGCGGACACCGACACGTTGTGTCCTGCGTGGTTTAAGAATCATCCTGTGCAAATAACCTTCATCGGAAAGATCTGTGGCAAATATATTTCGTCTTAAGCCTATTCGTGGCATAATTACATCGTTAAACAGTCGCAATATGTAACTGCTAAACATCGTGGCGCGACTTCTCGTATACAGTTACAATAAACTCATTGTGATTATTTTATCAAGTTCCTGTTCATTTGAGATTGCGAAAACATTGTACTAAATCTACTGTTTTAACTTAACTGAAATAATGCTTGTATACTTCGTTCGTTATAAGATCATACAACTAACCTCTTTGTGTATATCTATTCTATGAAATAACTATTACAATTTCAACTAATTCTCTTAAATTATATCAATTATAAAGCTATATTTTATAATTCAAAGTGTTAGTATAACTTAAGTTTTAAGCGCACTAAATTATTTCATGGATCACGTTTCCGTGTTATCATGTGTTTAGAAGTAATAACACCGCTTATTGTTTGAGTATTGATTTATTAAATGAAAATTCGGTCAACTAAAGTATTGAAAGAAGTTGCACAATTCATTTAGAAGCACAAACTTTACACTTTAATGCAAAAATGTATCAAATTGACAGTAATGGTTTAAGCAATTTATATGTAGTTGTTGGTTTGGAATGTATGTCAGTTAATGAAAAACCAACACGTATCATGCTGGTTTAAGATAACGTTTGAAAAACAAAAACAAAAAACGTTTGTTATCTAATTGATTTCATAAAATTGTATTTTACGTACTAACGGTTTTGACAAAATCTGTAAAATGTAAAATTTTATAGAGTTGGGTAGCGTACAGGTTTTTAGGCACGTGCATCTATAAACCTGTGATTTAGTCATCTCGAACCTAACGAAAATGAGATGCGCTAAAACTATGTAAAAGTGGAAAAGAAATAACTCTGGGTATTTTGGTTGCCTACTAAGACTAGAAAAAATGGGTCTTTCTTGAAATAAATATTGTCTGTAACATGTATAGACCTAAAGTCAAGATTTTCACAAGAGGCGCATAAAACAACACAGCTACAACCACCAGTTAAGAAAATGTACTTCGTACGCCCCAGTAACCATAGGCACTCATTTTGATCAGAGTGCATTTTAAAACATTTTATTTTCTCGGTCTTAATGGCGAAGTAAAGGAACGAAACACGTCTTTACGTTGACCCATCTATTATCAAGTAAGAATGTTTTAGTATCTTATCTTTTCTTACCACTACACCTACCGTTTTAACTTAACTGAAACGATATATTTTACTTGAACTAGGCACAAGCTGAAGCCGGTTAAACTCAGATAATGGACTGAAATTAAGAACGAATTAACCGTTTCGAGTTCTTTACTTGTGAACTTGGTCAATAATATATCTAATTCTTACAACCAGTAGTACTCAATTAAAAATAATAACGAATTAGTGTGTATTAATGTAGAATAATGTTCAGAAATAAAAAATAATCAGACCATGATTACATTTCAAACAAATAAGTAAAACTAAGTTTAGACTATGTAGGCCTAACAACTCAATTAGGGTTAAGCTGTTTAAGCTGGTTGCATTTCTGGCTGAAGCAAATAGGATATTCCAATATTCTCTCATTAACTTGTTTGGTTTTTAAAGTTTCTGTTGGTTGCACGGCTTCCGTAATTTTTACGGCAACTTCCTAGGGAGTTTTTTTTATTTCTGTCTACTATATAAAGAAGAAAAGCCATCTGTCTGTCGTGCCAATACCTAAGCCTTTGTGGTAGAAATCGACAAGCTGCTTGCGCGAAACAATGGACGCGACAAACAAGTTTGTCGTTTCAAAATTCTTCCACCCAGAAACATTTGTGTATATAATGGATAATGCGCTACTTTAAGTGTGTAATTATGTGTGAGACAGTTAGGTTGAGATCACGATGAGTACTACTGAATCGGGTATATACGCCACCACTCCCACACTCGCTTGGTTTAGCTAGAGCACAAAAATCACAATCATTATCTTTGGTTGGTTGTCAAGGTGACACATTAACGCAACATCACCACATTTTGTCCATTCGGAATCTTCGGCTACAATTCTATTATAACCTGTACGTTTTACCAACAGCACATTTCAGTTTTGAAAATGCCCAAATTAAAGCACGATTCTTCAGTTTAACAGGCTAACGAAATCAAAACCAGAAACACTTTCCAAATAGAAGGTACCCCAAATGTATACTAAATTTCCTTTCTTTACCATTACTATTAATAATTTGCAGGGTTATACAGTTGACCAAGTAGGAATGTCTTTCAGAATCAGTCAAAATATTAATCGCGCAATTTTTAAGATAGAGATGACCAAATATACATAAAAAATGATTTTTTTCACGAAATACTTGAAGTAGAATAACCATTCTCCATGTATATACGCTGTTACTTGATTATAAAAATACATGTTCAGAAAAGCATTTATTCCAATATAAATCTGAGCATAAAGAATTGTTTCAGTTTGAATTTTGCGCAAAGCTACTCAAGAGTTATCTGCGTTTGCTAATTTAGCAGTGTAGGACTAAAGGGAAGGCAGTTAGTGATCACCATCAACTCTTGGGCTACTCTTTTACCAACGAGAAGTGGGATTGGCTGTCACATTATACGGTTGAAAGAGCGAACATGTTTGTTGTGACTGGGAGTTGAACCCCCAACCTCAGATTACGCATCGAACACCTTAACACACTTGGCCATGCCGGGTGGGCTAGATTGTAATTTTTATTTTATACGCTAGTCGATTATATTAATATTCGTTTATTAGTTCGTTAAAATATTTTTATTTTTAATAGCCTTCGAGGAAAATGTCCGAAACGAATATATATAATCTAAAACGTTTTGTTTTTATTTTTTATTGTGTAATTTTGCACTTAACAACAAACAAACTCCTGGCGATGCAAATGTCAAAACAACGAATAATTTTTTAACAGTTTAGTTTATAACTTACTAAATTTAAACGTAAGTTCAGTTACACGCTGATTGTTGAGTTGATTCTAACTTAGAACAGTTACTTTCCAAAATCTTCAGGTTGAATTTTGGTATTGCTGTTGTATACCACCTATGAGAATATTAGTTGCGACACTTCATGTTTTAGTTAATCAATAAACATGTGTGTTCAGCATATCGTTATGCTTTATCATTGTAACTCTAACAATTCTATAGCGCTACTTAAGTCATATTTTACAAGTATTAGACCACAATATTCTCCGACCACGTAAGAAAAACTTTATTTTATCGTAATATAAAACTGAAAATTTGATATAAATCGCACACTTATATGTTATGACAAAATGTAGAACCGCATATTACGGGTGACAAAGTGTAACATAACAGTAAACTGTTATTAATTTTATATACACTTCTTTGGGAATAAAACATAGACCAAGATTACTTTTCAAATAACATTACAATTGCCCCCCAGTGGCTCAGTGGTATGTCTGCGGACTTACACGCTAAAATCCAGGTTTCGATACCCGTGGTGGGCAGAGCACAGATAGCCCATTGTGTAGCTTTGTGCTTAATTCAAAACAACAACAACATTACAATTATTCTTCTTATTGATGTGTATTGTATACATTAATAGATATATGATCCGTCGGCCTATGTGCAGTTATATTTGTATTTTACCACATTCACATTAAGCTATCCGTCATATTCATATTTTGTTTGTTTTTTTTTATTTTGCGCAAAGCTACTCAAGCACTATCTGCGCTAGCCGTCCCCAATTTAGCAGTGTAAGACTAGAGGGAAGGCAGATAGTCATCACCACCCACCGCCAACTCTTAGGCTACTCTTTTACCAACAAATAGTGGGATTGACTGTAACATAATAACGTCCCCACGACTGAAAGGGTGAACATGTTTGATGCGACCTGGATTCGAACCCGAGATCCTCAAATTACGTATTCATATTTATTCGTAAACATTGATATTTATATATGATCTGTTAGTATTTATATGTATTAGTATGTTATTAGTAATTTTCTCCATTGACATCATGCTATTCGTCTTCTTTATATTTATTGTATACATTAGTTTAAATGTAATCTATAGATTTCTGTGCACTGTTATTAGTAATTTCTTGCGTTTTAAAATTAAACGATAAGCATATTTAAATCTTAGTTATTTTATGAAGTTCCAGCTCGCTTCGGATTGCGTGCTAAATAAATTATTCATTTAGTCGTAGTTAATTGTTAAACAACTTCCAAAGTCTTCACGAATGTGTTCGTACTCCAATATATCATGTAGTTAAAAAAAAAGAAGAGAGATTTCATGATGTCTTCGTAGTAAGTATAGTTTAGATAATTAGGTAAATTCGGCTGGTAAGCAAATTTTTTACCATCACGGAAACTTTACCTCTTGAAATTACTCGAAATTCACGCAAATTGAACGCTACGTGTGCATGTTTTCAATAAGAATACCTTTAAATAGTGTATTCCGAAAGCAGGATTCATTCTTCACAGTCATTGATTATTTTGTTACAACAGAATAAGTGATACCTCCAGACGATAAGAATGATATTAACAATATTGTACGTTTGTGGTTAACCAACTGATATACATACATTGTTTCTGAATAACTAAATACAGCGATAATCACCAGGAAAACTTGCGTGTCTGTAAACCAACAAATTCTACTTATATTTAAAAAATATTTTATGTTTTAAAATTAAGAATATCTTTGTGAAATTGTTATAAATCATTGTTATATTTCGTATCTTTTCGTCACATTGGAGTTTTTTTTTTTTCTCTTTTTCTGAATTCTTTCACTGCCATGGGGAGGACTTATGAAAACTCTTAAAGTGCGGTATTAACCACTGGTGATTTTGGGAACTGTGAAAATCACGATGAAAACTATTAAATAATTAAAACATCACGTTTTCGTCTTTTATTCTTATCTCATATAATACGACAACGAGTGAATAGGGAGCTACATTTTGTGTGTTCTAAAGTTTTCTTTGTTAAAAAAAACAAAAACAAATTTGTAAAAAGAAACAAAAATTTCAAGCTTAAATAACAATTATTTTAGTTTATCACAGCGGAAATAACCAGCATTATCAAGACTTGTGTTAAGTTTATTTAATGTACATTCGAGTGACGTGTGTGCTTAACAGAAGCGAATAAACTTAAGCTAGATAAAAATGTAAAACGACGACTGTGAACTCAGAACGTTTGATTTAATGAAACTTAGTAATTTTATTTCTCTATTAAAAGTGCTTTCATGAGACCACAACTGTCTACTTGTATAGCTGTAAATATATACTTCATATATTACATTTGACAGATTGTATAAAACGTTTCACCAGTGAGGTAAACTAATTTCTTTAGTTCGCCGTCATTACATTTGTTTGATTTTCACCTTTCATCGTCATAGTTTTCACATTTCTAGTTTTGTTTTTGTTGTTGCTTTTAGCAACAACATTTTCACAAAACTATAACACACTGAGATATGTCAGAAGTGAAGAAACGACAATAATTTAACTGATTTATACAAGAAAGCATCTGGCAAGTTAGTTTTCGTGGTCGAATAATTTATCTTTGCTTTAACTAATTATATAATCATAATCCTTCAAAATCAAAACATTTGCTTAAAAAATGAAATGGTCTTAAATGTCTGTGCCCAAAATGCCTTATGGTCATTTTTCACATGAAACCGTATGTAACTTCTGTTTTAAACTTATGGTCATTTTTCACATAAAACCGTATGTAACTTCTGTTTTAAACAATTATTTTAATGAAACTTGTGGTTAAAGAGTAAGTTAATTTAAATGATAATGCAAAAATATCCTACGTAATTTACGTAAAACATCTTGTCGATGTAGATTGTATTAAATAACACGTTTGTTAGGTAAAGCGTTATTATATATCCTAACAATCAAGCACTGAAAAGCTTCAAAGTTTTAAGCTAGTCAGTACTATAAATTTAATTCTAGAGATACTTATTAATTAATCAACTTCTATTTTCTACATTTTTAGATCCATATTTTTTTAGTTTAAATCCCACTATAAAACATTAATAAGTACGGCGAGGTCCGTGGCAAGCATGTGTACCTGTAATTATAAATCTTTGGCTCAATTACCAGCTTGGGCACACTAGAGACAGCCTATCGTGTAGCTTTGTACTTAATAAAGAACAAACTTAAAGCTGATATAGTTGAACTATAACAAAAGATATTTAGCATTTAAGCGAAGAGTCAGGTGTTTCCTACATAGTGGTTACCGTACACGAATTATGGATCCAATGATTCATGGTTCGCGTTCCCTTGCTGCAAGAACTAAAAGCACTCTGCACGTTATTTATTGGTCGTGGGTGCACAATAAAAAGATCAATTGTCACTACTCATTGAAACAAGAGCAATTCGAACTGGCGGTAGGTAAGGTTAGCTTGCTAGCTTATAGGTAGTTTATCATTTTAAAGTTAGAAACAAATATAATTTAAAGTACCTTCCACGAAAGACTTAAAATAAACAAACATTTTACTGTCAAACTCGATAGACTGTGTATGAAACTCTGTAATTATTATTAATCATTGCAATGTGTGTTTCTGAACTGTAATGTCTTCTGTAGTTGGACGCTTTTATAGTAGTGATTTGCCATTTTCTAGGTCATTTATTTTGAAGAAACATTTAAAAGTCAGAGCTAGTCTGTAGTCTGCATGTAAAGAGACTTCTAGTAGTCAGTTTTAATAGCTAGCAGACAGACTTTCAGGTGATCAAGCTCATGTAGAAAGGAATAAACTGAAGTTAAGAGTACTTATTCGTAGACGATCGGGTCTTAAATGGTTTCTGACACGCTACCTAGTAGCAAATTTAACTCATGGGGAAAGAAATAAATGGAAGCTTAAAATAAAGAGTTATTCACTATAACTGAAGGTATCAGCTATCATATTTAATGGTTACAATAATTATCTGAGTTCTCAATGGTTATTTTAAGCTGAGAGGATAATTTTTACTGTAATTAGCTGAGTCCGTAAGCCCGGCATGGTCAGATGGGTTAAGATGCTCGGCTAGTAATCTGAGGGTTGCGGGTTTGAATGCCTGTCGCACCAAACATGCTCGCCCTTTCAGCCGTGGAGCTTTATAATTTTACGCTGAATCCCACTATTCGTTGGTAAAAAAGCAGCCCAAGAGTTGGCGGTGGGTGGTGACAACTAGCTGCCTTCCCTCTAGTCTTACACTGCGAAATTAGGGACGGCTAGCGCAGATTGCCCTCGTGTAGTTTTGCGCGAAATTCAAAAAACAAAAATAAAGCCGAGTTCTCAATGGTTACATTCAGACTGAAGTACGATGGTTAACATAAACAGCTGAGTCCTCAATGATATGAATATTCATCTGAGTTCTCAGTTGTTATCATAATATTTACAAATTCATCTAAGAGGATAATGGTTAAGTACAAATATATATTTTTCCACAAAATAACCAACAATTTCAACACACATGAATAATTTCAAATAAAAACTATAACTATAAAAATACGATAAATCGTTTCATGATACAAGTACAAGATATGTATGATGTCTGCATGAAAGCTCATTAAGAATACAGATGGAAAGTATTCATTAAACTATTCACACGAACTTTGTAGCTTTAAATCATAAGTCTACGTGATGTAGGCTGTAGTTTCAAGGAGGTTCCGTATTAAGTTTTTTTGTTGTTGTTATGGTTACTGTAATAAGTTGATGTGTCACACACATATGCAACATATATTTTACAGCTGTTGAGAATTCTCTTTTCGATATATCCCTGACACATGTTGTGTCAGAATATAAAGGATGTATAATGTAAACGAAGCCAGAAAAGTACAACTATGCTTTATAGGTTAAAGTATATAATGTGCACGTGCATATCATAATACGGTCAAGCACACTACGGAGCTTTTGGATAAGTTATATTACGTCGTACAATCAAGACGAAAGCGTGAAAGTGACGTAAATACGAAATGAATGGTGATCCCTACAGAATGTTTGTGTTTCGTTAAATAGAAATGTGTGTGTGTTTTTTCCT
The DNA here is from genome assembly GCA_011833715.1 of Carcinoscorpius rotundicauda. NCBI lineage: Eukaryota > Metazoa > Arthropoda > Merostomata > Xiphosura > Limulidae > Carcinoscorpius > Carcinoscorpius rotundicauda. The sequence goes on from CM022403.1 coordinate 46,319,571, forward strand.
TTTGAAAACCACATCGGGCTATCTGCTGTGTTCACTGAGAAGAATCGAACCGCTGATTTTAACGTTGTAAATCCGTAGACTTACCGTTGTACCAGCGGGGAACACTGAATACACCTAAACACCTTTCTACAAATTTATGTGTTTAGAACCAAAGACGGAATCAAATCAAATAATGAGAAATAAATATAAATTTTTAAATTTGTTCAATACATACAATATATCTAAAAAAAATAGAATTAAAACAACAATGCAATGTATTGAAACTTAGAATTATAGTCAAAATATTTGCAATACGACTTGAGAAAGATATTAATTTCTTGGCACTTGTTTATGACGTTAATTTATATGAATATAATAATATCCACTGTTGTGTGTCCATGTAACTATTTCGCAGGGGTTGGATGGATTTCCATAAAAACTGGTATGTGGGTTCATCTGTTTATATGGAAGTACATATAAATTCTCACTTTTGCGTTTAACAGTTTTTACGGGCATTTTTTACCACTACCTCACCTTCTATGGATGGATCCTTACCAAATTGTGTATGAAAATTTATTGGATCCATACGAAGAAACTGTACATTTGCAGTTTCACATTTTTGTTTTGCAATTTCAGGGAATTTTTTTCAATTCCATGCGTAACATAATATAATTTATTTCAGACGAGTCTCGGATTTGTTCTGCTACGCATGTTAACGTATTGCTGTTTCAACTAGCCGGAAATTTGAATTTCGAAGTTAAATGTTTATATATTAAGTTTATGGCATTTGCCAACAAGAATTGATACGTTTTTTTTTCTTAACACAAGTATATCTTAATATTCAAACAAAAAATACAGTTTATAATAACGGTTATTACTAATAGTTATTACAAATGATAGTCTATACTCACCAGTTTTACATACGTACGAGTAATACTGAGTCTTATACTCTTTTTAAAGCTGAATATTTTATCGACGATCCAGGTCCATGACGAGCAAATTAATTCTGAGTTGATATTCTCCCTAGCTAACTAGCTTAGATTTTGTTTGGTCTCTCACCCGTACAAGCTAATTTTTCCTGGCACATATATTTAATGTTCTAGTAGAAATAATAACGTTCGAAGTCAATTCTTTGAAGTTAACGATTTGTAATGTTCGAACTCTATAAACGTTTCCGGTCAAATTCTGTAGTTTTTCTGTTAATAGACGTCAATTACGATTATAGTTTACGAGCACATTGACTGCAAATGACTGCTAAACATATTCTACTGCCCTTCATATAGCTGCTTTTATATGAATCATTCGAGTTTCGACAATGTTCTAGGGCATTTTCGTAAAACTAATGTTGTCGATTCTCACTCTCAAGAATCTTCTACAAATTTCGAGAACACGCAGGACTTGCGCTATACATATATGTTACATAAAAAAAACTGTAAAAGAACAGTAGGTACTAAAATAAACATATAACGGTATACCCGTTACACATAACTTTCGTCCTAGGAACAGACACTCCAACTAGTAATAAATAAATAACTCACAATATTAAAACTGATAGACAATTGAAAACATTTCTAAAATATAGACTCTACATGCTTTGATGTTTACCACATCATCAGGGTTAAACTTGCAAGAGATAAGTGTAACACTTATTTCTTATTAGTCAGATACTTGTTTGAAAATTTGTATTCCTGCATAAGTGTCAGAGGAGATCCCGCCACATTCTTACAGATATTTGTGATCGTTTTAAAACTTTTATTTCTAGGATATTATTGGCTCTAATCTCGTTAGGTTGAGCAGTATTATTGTTTTTCTCGTATATTTTGTTTTCTTGCATGTTCTGCTATTGTTGACTTTTCAGTCCGTTTATTTTTTACACATATCTTATGTTCTGCTAAACGATACTTTAAGTTACGTTTTGTCTATCCAATATAAAGACTTTCACATTCAATTTATAAGTTCCAAGTCTCTCCATTGACTGTTTAATATATTTAGTATTACATAAAATTTGTTTTATCTTGCTCATCTGTTTAAATATAGATTAAAATATTTGTTGTTTTCAAACATTTGAAAAAAACTAGAAGTTAAACCTGGAACATATGCCAGCACTAAACATTTCATTTTAAGATTATCCGAATTCGGTTTAAATGTAATAACTGGATCCATTATTACCATATTAGTGATTTTCCTAAATACGTCATTTACAATTATTTGGTTAAATCATCTTTCAACTGCTATGTATTTAATTAATAGCAACTCGTTTTCAAGTCTTCTATTTTGTACGTAACTACAAACTTTTATGAACATTTGTGTCAAATGAAGATATTTTATGGTTCAAAATGTCAAGGTTCTTGAAGTGGTTGCATAAGAGCAAAAAAGGTTCTGATAAACTGATGTTTCTAAATTTCCTTGTTCAGTTCTTTTTCATCGATACATATAAAAAATCGAACTGATGTTGTTCTTAAGTTCACAGGTAAATTACGTAGAAAGTCTTATGCTATTCACATACTTTAAAACTGTATTAATGCTTATGATCTTATTTCCACGCCAAGAATATGTCATCTATCTATCTTATCTAAATATAAGATTTACAGTTTGCACTATTTGTGGCTCTTATTTTAAATACATCCAAATACAAGTCACATAACAACGGTGAAAATGGTGATTTCATAGCAAATCCTTCATTTTGCTCATAAAAAGCATTGTTAACTTGAAAAAAAAATATATACACAGCTTTGATAGATTACTTACATGTAGTTTCAACAGCTGAAGTTTTATTTTTTAACAATTTACTGTCGAAACATTTGATTGTATTTTTTACTAGAACTTTTGTAAATAATATTATTACTGTAAAACAAATATTTTTTTCTCATTTAACTTTAAATATCTGATTGTCTCTACAAATTATAAATTGCTTTTAACTGTTTGTATTTTTATTTTTCAAGCAGGAATACTTCTAAGCCATATATTTGGATATTTAAAAAATAATAATCAATAGTCGATACTACTGGTTCCTTTGATGGGTTCAGCAGGTAGCCCGATGTGGCTTTGCTATAAGAAAAACACACACATACCATACTATTGGTGTGAAACTGTTATTCCTTCTATGTATTTTTGGAAGTCCATAAAATTTTGGAGTAATAAGTTTAGATAGAATAAATATACTTTTTTGGCATCTGTTAAACAGTTTTTAACACTTGGTTTTACTAACTCATGATATTTTCTTAAGATTGTGTTTGTTTTTTATACACTTATCAAATTATAAAAACTATCTGGTGAATATTTACATAAGAATGTAGCAATACCTCTAAGAATTATGCAGAAATAGTAAATCTATACACAAATTACACGATCGAACTAAGAAGAAATAAATATGACACATGACACATGTCTTGCAAGTTCATTTATGATGACGTTGCGTTAAGCGTGGAAAAATTGAAGAGACCATAAATTAGAAATGTTTTTAATTGTGTATCGATTTTAATATTGTATGTTACTTATTTAAGATTTTAATGATTTGAGATGTTACATCTAAGCTATACATGGCATATTATCAGACCTTTTCATATTGAGTAAAATAGTACCTCGCATTAATTTAAAACACATTTTAATAATTCATATCAAAATAAGTGTTACAAAGTGCTTAAGATCAATATGAAACAGTCACTAAGCTAATCGTAAGCTGAGAAACTGAGAAAGTACAAAATGAAACAGATATAAAGAGCCCTGAAGATGGCAGTGTAATCTAAGTAGCTCTGGAAGTGCTCTATAGGAAGTTATTCTGTATAAAATTGCTAAATGTATCATTTATTGTGAGGAAAATAACTGAATTATTATTTTTATTACTATGGCAGTCAGTTATAGCTGCAAATGTAATATGAACGCAGTTGCTAACACTATCGTTAAAACCTAAAACTGGTGAGTATTAAACCTATTATATAAAGAGGTGATAAGTTTCGCTTTGTATTAATCAAAAGTTAATGTGCATCTTGTCTAATATATTTTTATAACTTGGTAATTAGTAGATAATCTTTGCAAGAGTGATTTAAAAATAAATATGGTGAATGCTCACTATTTTGAAAAAGAAATTCTTTGTTAACATGTAGTAGCTAACAAGCTATTAAAATTAAATGTTTTAAACGCCTTAAATAAAAACAGTGTCAATAAGACGCTAAACAGGGTTGCTATAGGTTAAAGGCTCAGAAGTGATTTAAACTTGTTTTTTTGTTTTTTGGAATTTTGCACAAAGCTACTCGAGGGCTATCTATGCTAGCCGTCCCTAATTTAGCAGTATAAGACTAGAGGGAAGGTAGCTAGTCATCACCACCCACCGCCAACTCTTGGTCTACTCTTTTGCCAACGAATAGTGGGATAGACCGTCACATCATACACCCCCACGGCTGGGAGGATGAGCTTGTTTGGCGCGACGGGGATGCGAACCCGTGACCCTCAGATTACGAGTCGCACGCCTTAACGCATTTGGCCATGCCAGGCCTATCTGATTTAAACCTAAACATGTATACATACAGATAACTAGCATGTTGAACATGCAGTACAAGGTATTACTTACTTAACCTGTTAATAAAAAGGAAACGAAAGCTGAAGGCAATATTTAACAATAACTTCAAACCTGGAGATATTACATCGTTAGCTAACTAAACGTTATGTGGTTAATTAATAACTTGACGTTAAACACTAAACTATAGTTAAAACGTCATTTGAATGTAAATATTTTAAAATGTGCTATTTTTATATGCTTGCTATTCATAAGCAAGTTAAGCCTTGGAATGATAGTTAAGCAATATTGTAAATCTAAAAGTGTTTTCGAGTATTTTATATTTAATGATGATGCATAGCGAATGATTTATTCATAAATAATAATGTTTCACAAGCAGACAGCTCTTCAAATATTTAAATAGCAAGTGGTTTAAATATTAGGATGTTACGTGAATGTTAAGAATTTGAATACGTTATAGTAATTGATTTAATTAGGCCTAAATGTTTTAGTTTTAAAGTAAACAAAACCTTCAGGTGATATTTAACTAGTGCCTTGAACCAGGGGATTGGAATCATTAATGTTTTAAAACAAAAATATAATATTTAACAAAGGATTTATCGTGAAAATTGATTATTAGAAAATAATTTAAAAATGATAGTTCACAATCACATTAAAGCTAAAGCTGATAGTCAGTAATTAAATTTAAAGCTGGAGTTGATAGTTGGCAATCAAATTAAAGCTGAAGGTGATAGATAACAATTAATTTTAACCAATAGTTTAATCAGAAAAAAAATAATTAAATGAAAATTTCAGATTTATAAAAAGAAAAATCTTAATGATAATAATTAAAATTTATCCTTACTGAGAACGTTAGCTGTACTGTGAAGCCTGAATGCGATTGTTCTCAATAGCAACAAATTAAAACGTCGGAAGGAATGGCACTAAAGCAAGAAGTAAATAACTGTTTTTTGATTAAATTTTAAACTACATACGGACGTATTAAATAGTCTGAAAGTTATACGTACTTAATAAATATGTGTTTGTATTTTTCTTATAGGAAAGCCACATTGGGATATCTGTTCACTGTATAAGTTCACTATATAAGTTATAGTAAGCAAGCTAATGGACTTAGTATATGATAATCTGAAGTGTAGTTAAACCGAAGGGAATAAATAATAAAATATATGTAGACTTATACACGAACTTTTTTTTACGTTAAAATAATTTTCTTTTGTTTTCGAGCTTTCGACCCTCTTATCGCAGCTTTTCCAGCAAGATGGCCGACACCTCACAAATATATATACATATATATATATGTGTATAAAGTAATATGAAGAGAATAGTCCGTGTACAACTTAGTATGTTAATTTTACCTACGTTTTAAGTCTTAAACTATAATAAAACGTAGACAGGTTGATGTAGCTCAAGGTGAAAGTTAGTAAGTTATACAAATTCAGAAGATGTTCATTTGAAGTTAAAACTTGATAACAAGAAAGCATGTTTAAAACTATTAATGTCATAACCTACAAGATAACCGAAACTTGATGTGGTAATGACATCTGAAGAGTAGTGTAGATAACTGTTAGAACTACAGTTATATTCAGAGTGATAAATAATTATTATTACGTTCTATTGGTAAAAGCAAACAACATGCATTTCAGAATGATAACTAACAAACTAATTGTTTGTTTGTTTTTTGAATTTCGCGCAAAGCTACTCGAGAGCTATCTGCGCTAACAAAAAAATTAAACATGAAAATAATTATTGGACTTGAAGGTCTTTTGAACTGATTTTGCGTTTGTTCTAACACCATCTAACGAAAAAACAGTGCTGGAGACAGTGATTCGTAAAGTTATTCAACATAGATGTAAAAATAATAATAATACAGAACAGAATGGATGTATTGTAAGCAAAAACTGTTTGAATAAGGAGGTTAGAAAATAGGGAAATATCCAACGTAACGGTTATGATGGTTTTAATCTCGTCGTTCGAGCATTATTCTCAGTAAGATTTCGACCTTTGATAAATCCGTAAGATAATTGTTGTTGTTGTTTTTGAATTAAGCACAAAGGTTCACAATGGGTTATCTGTGCTTTGCCCACCACGGGTATCGAAACCCGGATTTTAGCGTGCAAGTCCGCAGACTGAGCCACTGGGGGCCCGTAAGATAAAACATTGAGAAAACAGATTTTTCATCAGATGTTAGACTTCATTAAACATCCTTATACTCCAGCGTCCTACGTCACTTGAAATGTATCTTAATAGATAAAGAATATATGAAAATATATTGAGATTTTTTTCCTACCGTGCTGAAGAAACAAACTGATAAATTAAAACTACACTCAAAGAGCTCACAAAAAACACACTTTCATACGTTTTTGAACACTGCAAATCAAATAAATACAACATAGCCATAGAAAAGTCCCGATATTAAGTAGAGAAACAAATATAAACAAACGTAAAATCAAAGAAGTCCACTTTATACAGTAACTAAAATCAAAATTAAACCAATGTAAAGAAACACATTTATACCTATACTAATTAATAACCTAACATCCACCTGCAACGATCCCTACAAACCCGTACCCGTTTATACTCTCGTCCCTAAGACATGTGTCCGTCAACGGTCACATTCAAACTCTCGCCTTCTTAACCTGAAGATGACCTAGGAAGTTCGAAACGTTGTTCTCTGCTTATGAGTAAAAGTGTTAATACCCTAACCAACCGTTCTGAGAAACATTTTTATTTCAAATGGGTTTCTCGTCATCAAGAATTAATTGAATGTCGATGTGTATCCAATTTATGATATTTGCCAAAAAGATTGATACACACAGTTTTCTTTCTTGACACAAATATATTTTAATGTACAAACAATAATACAATTTATGTCAACGGTTATTAGGAATATTTATTACAAATAATGTTCCATATTCAACAATTTCGCAAAAGTGCAAAGAGTACTGACTGAATTTTCTGTCAGTGGTTTACGATGAGTGAATTTATTCTGAAGTGGTAATGTTACACTTCGTTTAATAGCTGGCCATGAGTCGTTTACAGACTGACTTTTCTCCGACGAAGATATCTAATATTCTCGTGGAAATACAAACGTACGAAGTTAATTCATTAAAGTTAAATGGTTTTGAACGAGATATGCCTGTGGTTGTTTAATCTTTTGCTGTAACACGACTAACGAGAGGTGCCTGTTACTTTGTCTCTTAGTTAACGAACTGGTAGTTACGGTGCTCGAATTGCAAACTGAGGGTCGTGGGCTCGAATCCCCGTCCTACAACCATGCTCGTTGTTATCAATTGCACTGCTCGTAGGTGATTACTAGTTGTGTTTCCTTTGGTCTCTCACTGGTAAATTAAGGACGACTGGAGCAGATAGACTTCGTGTAGCTTTACGAAGTTCAAATTAAAATAACATCAAACTACCAGTTTTTCGTAATTTTTCTTAATGGATAAGAATTGCTTTGCATAAACGATTTTAGCACATGCCCAAACTACTTGAAAGGAACCAGTTTTATAAATAACTTTTGTTGTTGTTGTTGTTGTTTCGAATTAAGCACAAAGCTTCACAATGGGCTATCTGTGCTCTGCCCACTACGGGTATCGAAACCCGGATTTTAGCGGTCCGCAGGCATACCGCTGAGCCACTGGGGGGCATTTATAAATAACAATCATTCACAATTAATCAATAGTTATGTGAGACCAGTTTTCTTGGTTTTACTACGGACGATATTGTTGTTTATTGTTATTGTGTTTTCGTTTCAATACGTTTTTGTTATCTTGCGTCTAGAAACAAAGTTCGTGTCTAGAAATTTAAATTCAAGTTCATGTTAAAGGCTGATTAGTTTCAGTTCCTATTCCAGCGCCAAGATTAAAATCTAGTGTAAAAATAAATTAAACTAAATTTGTCGTTCATGGGTTTTTCTATATATTTTTACATAATTCTCTTGATATGATTTTATGATAACTTGTGATCAACAGTAAGCTAATCACCGAACTATACTGATTAGAGCTAAGCTAAATTCAATTCACAAGTTAATGAAGCTAATTCTTCATGAATAAGTAACAAAACGTGCTTTCTGTTTCAAATCGATATACGGACCGGCATGGCCAAGCGTGTTAAGGCGTTCGACTCGTATTCCTGAGGGTTGCGGATTCGAATCCCGGTCGCACCAAACATGCTCGCCATCCCAGTCGTGGCGACGTTATAATGTTACGGTCAATCCAACTATTCGTTGGTAAAAGAGTAGCCCAAGAGTTGGCGGTGGGTGGTGATGACTAGCTGCCTTCCCTCTAGTCTTACGCTGCTAAATTAAGGACGGCTAGCGCAGATATCCCTCGAGTAGCTTTGTGCAAATTCAAAAACAAAACAAAAACAAACAAATCGATATATAAAAAAGTAATTAATGTCAATTAAGGTGGGTGTATTTGTGTACATTTACACCTTACCTTTCGGAATATCTTAACTTCAACTCCTAATTTACCAACTTTATTAAAACGAGCTTTTCAAAGGAACAGGTTTCTAATCGATTTTAGTGACTAATTCTACACATTATTTTTTGTTCTACGGAAAACTACAATAATATTTAATCAGATTAGACAAAAATATGAAATTGAATTAAGTTCAAGTACATATGGATTGCATGTAGTTTAAATAAAAACTCTTAATTTTTTATGTCGTGAAATCATATCATGAGTCGATTTAATGTTAAGAAAGTTCTGAGCAAAGTTAAGAATTCATAAAAATGTTAGTAGGATAGGATCCAAGCTTAATTTTAGTTCATGTAAAAAAAGTGTCATCTCACATATTAATAACATCGCGAAATCCGTTTTATTTCTTTTCTGTTGAGAGCAAAGATACAGAAGTACAGAAGAATTCAAAACTGTAATATGCTCTTATTAGCTTCCAGACTTGCCGTTAGGTTACTAGGGGTGAAGCTTTTGTAATTTACATTTTACTGAATCTTATGCCTATATTATAAAATAGATATTTTGTGTTTGAATGTAAATAATTCTGTGTAAGAAAGCCTATGCATGTCACACATTATGGCAACTAATATACCCGATTTGTTAATACATCCATGTTCCATCAACGTAGATTTCCATCATAAAGCAAGCGAAATGAACGATTTCCTTACACAACAGAAGTATCCCGATAACATCATTAATAATGATAAACTTTTCACGCGCGTTTCATCACAATCCGATAGCCTGTATCCCTGTGACAGACTGTACTCTGACAGAATCTGTCCATACCATTAACTCAACAGACACTCACATAGTTATCCAGTGCAACTATATTGTACTAAATTTCCTTCAAATGCAAAAAATAAACAACTTGAAAGATTGTTTAGTATCCTGAATTACAAGCTTCCTGTAAATACACTTACGAAATTCGACCCTGTAAACGGAGTTACAGCCTCGCAAAACATTTACGTTTCATATAAAAGACTGCTTCGTCTGAATCTCGGAATGCATCATATATTGCATTCTCTATATACAATTAAACAATACATACAGATGAAGCCACACTTAAGTTAGTTGACAGGTTTTCGACTCGTACACGTAGTCTTCACTGACATCCCTATTTCCAAAGAATGTAACTTCCGATCACGACGAAACCAACGGCATGAGTGTGCTAATCTTACAACGTGCCACACGTGACAAATCTACGCACGAAAGCTTGAAACACAGATTTAAGTTAAAATCTCCCTCGTCCAATAAGAAATATTTTCTGTCTCTTAATTCATTCCCTTCTTTCTCTTCTTTACCCCCCTCTTACGTAATCACTTCCTACTGATTCATACTTTTTCTTTTATGGATACATTTTTACCTACTCGTAATATGTGGGTCGGGCGTTCGTGTCCCCGTCACATCAAACATGCTCGTCTTTTCAGCCGTGAGGGCATTATATCGTGACGGTCAATCCCACTATTCGTTGGTAAAAGAGTAGCTTAAGAGTTGACGGTGGGTGGTGATGACTAGCTGCCTTCCCTCTAGTCTTATACTGCTAAATTAAGGGCGCCTAGCGCAAATAGTCCTCGTGTAGCTTTGCGCGAAATTTAAACAAACAAACATTTTTACCTTGGTGTTTACAGTTACCCATGCTGGAGCTGCATAGTCTATTACTGGTCTAATATATGTTTTGTATATTTTCAAAATGTTATCTGTAGATGCTCCACTGTTTTTACCAGTTAGACTCCTTACATAGTTGGTTCTTCGCCAAATTTTATTTTTAATTTCGTTGACATGATTGATCCAAGTTAATTTTGAATCATAAGTCAGACCTAAAAATTTTGCTGATTGGGCAATCTGGAGTAGAGTGCCATTCATATATATTTCTGGCTGTTGTTTTTTGTGTTTTGTCGATTTCGTAAAGACTACGAGCTGAGATTTTGCTGTGTTTATTTTACTTCTATATTTTTCACAGTATTCACTAATTCTATTTAATTGTGGTTGTATGTTTGTAGCTGCTATCGTGGGTGTTGCAGCACTTTTCCAGATTGCCACATCATCTGCGAACTGTGATGAGAATCCATGATTTGGATCCTTCAATGGCATATTGTTTACATACATGATGAAGAGTATAGGGCTAACCACCCCTCCCTGTGGGACACCCGCTAGTGGAGTAAAGTATTCGGAAAAAGTTCCTTCTACGTTTACTCTACATTTTCTGTTTTCCAAAAAGTTAGATAACCAGCGAATAATTCCTCGCGGTAGTTCCATTTCATTCATTCGGAACCTTAGACCGTCGTGCCAAACGGTGTCGAATGCTTTCTCGATATCGAGGAAGCAAGCGACTGTACATTTGTTTTTGTTGAAACTATCTATTATGGTTTCGGTTAATCTTTTAAAATGGTCTGTCGTTTGTCTAAATTTTCTGAATCCATTCTGTTCTTCTGGTAATTTTGATGTTATCTCCAAGAATGTGGAGAGTGTATTACTTATTATTCTTTCAAGAATTTTGCCAACACAGCTGGTCAGGCTGATTGGTCGGAAGCTATTTGGTTTATTCGCTGGTTTTTCCTTCCTTATGGAACATTAAAATATTTGCTATCTTCCAAGAAACTGGGATATATCCTGAGGATAGCGATAAGTTAAATAGTGAATTTAGGTGGTCAAACAATTTCGGAGTGCCCTTTTTTAGGAGAATAGCTTGTATTTCATCTTCTCCTGGTGCTTTGTTTTTGGTGTTTTTTATTGCTTCTAGTATTTCATGTAGGGATATTTCCTTTGTTAGTAATGTGCTTTCATAATCAGTGTTAGAACTTGTGTTTGTATCAGTTATGTTTACTGGAAATATTGGTTTATATTGATGTATATTGTTTGCTATGTGATTAGTGACTTTATTGTAGAAGTTTGTATTCATATCTGGATCTGTGTGAGTTTTAAATGTATTTTGGAGTTGATCCTTGAAAGCTTCGGCTATTTCTTTATTTGTGTGTGCAGTGGTGTTATTATGTTCAAGTGAAGGATATTTCTTTGTGTTTGTGTTTTCATTTGTGAATCTTTTAAGATGTGACCAGTAAGTAATAAAACAATCAAAACTAAACTACAAACAATCCAAAACACACTTCTCACAACTGCATACAGAGTCCCGAGATCAATATCATCTAAATTCATTCATAATTACTCGAACATACCAACCATATCAGATAGACTCCTAAATATTACAATTAGGTACTTTAACAAAAATTGGATGAAAAATGATTTATTATGCGAACTAGACAGGTACCTCATACATGATGAAGAAAATCCTAAATATCTCTCCCCAATTAACATATATTTTAAATATAAAAGAAAATAAATTAAAGTAAAATATGTATGTATATAAACTTTAAATCTTATATTTATAGTTTACATATTTATGTATTTAAAAAAATAAAATAAAAATAAATAAATAAATTGCCACCAGCTAACTTGACCTACTGTGAATAATATACTATAAATGGACATTGCCCTGAGAAGGACCTAACATACAAACAGTTAGGGAAAATAAGTTCAGGAAGGAGGAAGAGGTCAAAGAGAACCTGACCCTCCAGGACAAAATACCCAGATACCATTGATCCATCGCAACCTTGAGGTTTCTTTTATTTTACATTTTAAACTATTTATACAGTTCACCTTATACTGTTATCTCATTACGACTTTAATTTGCGAGTGACTCGTCTTCATACTGTTTTTATCTTCCTTGTTATAATGTTATTTTTTCTGTAGTTTAGTTTCTTTTATTACATTTAATTGTTGTATTACACTACATTAGCGTAAAAATAGTTTCTTTCAGATAACTCGTTTTTCTGCACGTTACTCACGTTCTTTTCTCTTGTTCATCAGATTTGTATACAAAATTTGTAGTATCTTTCTACTGTTTTAAAGTCTAACGAAAAGACTGACGTCCGAGACATAGAGCGCAAAACAAACTTTCATTTAAACATCTGTTGTTAACCTTCTTTAATAGACGTTTTATTATGTTTCTCAATTTTTTAAATTCAGTCCAAGTGGTATTAGTTCGGTTCATAGGGCAACTACACATGGCTCGGCTTTACTGTAAGACACTCTCCTCATTGTCTCATTATTTCTGTCTAATAAAAGTTTAATTATTTGCCTTTTCTTTTAGTTTTTTCCAACTTTGTTGGAATGAATGTATTATAGCCTTCCTACTGTTGATATTTTATATAAACTGTACACATGTTAGAGATATGCATCTATTTAAAACAATTTTGAACATGGAACTTTTTCATCGTGCGGATAGTACTTTGACTCGAGCCTGTTTACACTTACTAATACGTGAACTTCATAACAAGCGGTTATCCTTAAATAAAATGAAATACTAATGAGTCGTTCTCTGTAGAACAACTAATTTTTTTATAACGTGCAATGTGGAAGTTTCTTACTCCAGTGCCACCTAGTGCAAGATGAGTTTGAAAATACAAACATGCTTTCTGGTATAATTTTTAAGATAGTTTTAATCGATCACTTTGTTAATTGCTGTGAAGCCAGCCTTAACTGAATGATAACTTTAACTTACTAATATCTTTAAGAAGCTAAATATTTATAATTAGTCGACTTTCTAGTTTCAGTTAAAATAAAATGTAACATTTGTTAAACAAAAAATAGATTAGTAATTAGATGAGCGTTGTCCACTAGAACTAATATAAAATAAAGCAGATAGGGATATAAAGTTAGAACTGAAAACTATAAAAGAGAATATGTTTTAGTTATTTCTCAAAAGGACAAAAACATTGTCATAAAATTATATAAAATAAATGCAAGGCCCATATATTATACAACACGCATGCTAATGATGGATCTAATGTTAAGTTCAGTTATTTTACCAATTGTAAAGCAAATTGAATTTTACTAAAAAGAATTAGGTGCTTTAGCTTTCAACACAAAGACATACTAATATTGTCTGGATACTTTTAAATAAGGGGTGCTGAATGTACAGAAAGTGTACAGTTATGTGATTTTCACAACTTTGTATCTCGAAATACCACGATATCAGAGAAGCAACCAAGATAGCTAAAAAATTACAAACATGTTTATACATGAGCGTACGTAATGTTATTAGTGTCATCTGTACGGTTTCAACGTTTTTATACAATAAACAAAGAAGACTGGATTAATAGATAGATTACATCTGTTTTGTGAAGTATTGAGTATTGGTATCTTGTTATTTACGTAGATAAATAACATAATGACTAATTATACAGCATAATCTGTGTGTATCTTGATGGCGAATCGCTCAAAATTAAAAGATTGGGTAATACAGAAAATAAGAAAGTCCATGGAGATGAGTAATACGAATCCGTTTGTGATAAAGAGGCAATTGCATATGTGCATTTAAACGACATGTTATCACGTTGAAAGCCTTGCCTTTCTCTTCCGCACCTGTTCAAATGAGGAAGTTCCCACTTTTTAAGGCTGATTTAAAACTGATACAATCATTTCCGGGAATGTATATATATATATATATGAAGACAGTTAGATGCTAGTATGTATCCGCCCAGCACAAGGAGCTCCTAAGTTTTATCTTTTGTGATTTTTGAACTTTTTCTTCTTCGTTGCCCTAACTATCTCGAAAGTGTAGTTATGCTTACAGTGAAACGTATCATTTTTTTTATGCTAATAATGAGATCACATGTTCAAGAAATAGACCAATGTGAAGAAATATAAAATTACTTCACTAAATAAGGATGTTTATATGTGCATATGAATAAGCATTGTAGATCAATCTCTGCATGGAAAATAAGATGAAAATCTAAATTGATGAAATGTTCATATAACTGTTGAAAAAGCAAAAAAAAAAAACAAAACTATATCATTAGTGGGCACATCGTTAAAAATTACATTAATTCCAAACATGCAAATAAACTACCGTGAATATGGTGCTATATGCTATACACACTGATGTTTTGTCTTATGCACGGAAGTGTACCATTCAGGATCATTAACAAAAGAAACTTATCGTCGGCTTATTAAGTCCAAAATAAGTATTTTTTTTATTGATTTTCTATTTTGAAAACGGAATTTGCTATTCTGGTAAGCTTCCTTGTTCGCCATTAACTATACCTCTTTTCAATCTTGGTCGTATTTTTCTTGAACTAGTTTCAAAGTGGTCACATCCCCTAATATATCGTAAACTAATGTGTTTTTTTAGTTTACTGTTATTCTAAAAATTTTCAATCCTCGTTAACCGTATCTCTTCTCAATCGTTGTTACATTTTTTTGTTAAATTAGTTTTTAAAGTGTGACACTTGGTTTACATTGTAAATTAATCTGTTTTTATTTTTTTTAATTGCTTTACTAGCACTGCGAATTTATTCAACATAGCACGTGGTAGGACGTATTCAACATAGCACATGGTAGGACGTATTCAACATAGCACGTGGTAGGACGTGCTTGTTTTTTAATGTATTTACTTTTAAACATTATTAACTGTGAAGCTGCGACAGGAACGTTAACATTTTTAAAAAACACCAAGTATACATAGCTCTCAGTATGCTTTACAGTCACCATATATTATGCGAAAGCATTTCATTTTGCAGAAAATAAATCGGTTATAACCCGTTGAAGCACAGTTAGAATATAAACGTTTATGAGATTTTTTGGATGTTTCTTGTAAAATAATCAAGCATACGAGGAATAATCTAAGATACTGGGAAGTGTCTGCCTCAACAAATGATTAAACATTTGGTTGAAATATACATTCACAATGGTTGTTTTTTTACAAATCCTACTGGAAATACGGGTATGTCAAATGAGACTAAATCACGTATTACCATTTCATCTTTAATTGTCTGCTCTGTTGAGGATATGAGTCATTTGCTAAGTGGGTAATATTTCCACATTCGTCCAATAGCGACGAGAACCCAAAAGTGTAGTTAATCTATTTTACCAAACATTCCAAGTAATTAGAATATGTTTCGTATATAAACAAATCATACACTTTAAATAATTCATAGAAATGCTTGAAAAAATTGAAATCACCGACTAACACACGGACTCATCCTTTTGAGTATTTGAACCGTGTATGACACAAGTTGTATTTATTGATGTCAATTCTGTGATGTATTTTTATATATACGTATTTACAGCAGTATTAATTTAGTAAGGATCAATTTCTTTTTCAGGTTTAAAGCTTTTTAGCAGAAGCTATAACAAAATCAATGATAACGTTATTGTTGTATTATGTATGTGTGTGTGTGTACATCTCAAGAGAGAATATTAATACTTAATAATTATGTAAAATAAAACAAAATGAAAAGGAAGGAATGCGTTAAAAACAACAAATACAAACCTCTGACTAATGTTAGTTTGTTGTAACTAAACAACAAATACAAACCTCTGACTACTGCTAGTTTGTTGTAACTAAACAACAAATACAAACCTCTGACTAATGTTAGTTTGTTGTAAATAAAAACAAACCGAAACAAACATTAAAAAACGTTGTACCAAAATCCCCAAGGTTTGTTTTTTGTTTTTGTTTTTCTGAATTTCGCGCAAAGTTACTCGAGGGCTATTTGCGCTAGCCATCCTTAATTTACCATTGTAAGACTAGTCATCACCACCCACCGCTAACGCTGGGCTAATACTTTTACCAACGAATAGTGGAATTGATCGTAACATTATAACCCCCCCACGGCTAAAATGGCGAGTATGTTTGGCGTGACGGGGAGGCGAACCTGCGACCCTCGGATTATGAGTTGCACGCCTTAACTCACCTGACCATGCGTGGCCGATCCCCAAGGTACAGGCAATAATGTGGAACATAAAATGTACCCTAGGATTTGAAATTGACTGCAGAATTAGAACCCACATTGTGGTGGGGATACACTGTCCACGAATCTTAACTTCCGTTTGCCAATCCCACGTAAAGAAATAAAATAATAGAAATTAGAAAATCTGGAGAAGGGTGCTCAAACCTACATCTATATCACCTATCACTGCTTGCAGACAGTTGTGGGAAGGTGACTTTTCTTCAGAGTAAAGAAGAAGAAGAAAAAATAAATAAAAATTAAATTAAGAACTTAAAATAATTAAAATAAGGTACTGTCACTTGTGGGTAAGTAAGTTAAATAAACTAATGATGGTAAGGCACTAATTAGTAGCTCAGTAGATGAATTATACTAGCGTGAATATTCCCAACCAGCTATTTATACTAGTTAATCTAAATATCTCGCATTATCAAATCATTTTAATTAATTGTTAAAGTTATTCGTCATCGATCTTTCTGCATAATACATTTACCATTGAAGAGTTTAAATAATAAAATAATCGTTTTTTACAAAAAGAAAAATGGGGGTTCGATATTTGTTTTGAATTGCGCATAAAGCTACACACGGGCTAACGGGGTTATTCGTCCCTAATTTAGGTGTGCGAGACAAAAGGGAAGAGCATCTAGTAATCACTAGCCACCGCTAACTCTTGTGTTATTCTTTTAGTAACGAATAGTGGGATTGATTGACACACTATAACGTCTCCATGGCTGAAGGAGTGAACATGTTTGGTGGCTATACCAGACTGGACGTTCATAAGGGTTAACTGGAAAGTAAACAGTGAACTAACTTTTAGAGCAAACGTCAAAAATACTAAGATTTTTGTAAGGAGAAGACTCTTTCGGGTGCATGAAGTAATGAGTTATATAACAATGTTACATTGCTAAAATACCGTTTTAAATAAAATGACTACAACATTAAAGAAATCAGAAATAAGACGGACCTGTGGTTTCAGGTGTTTGGATTCGAGACACAATTCATTGTATGATCTATATATTAAAGATGGTCACTAACCATACATAAGACGCTGATTTCTATCTCGAAAGCATGTCAAACACTTTCTGATGTATATCAGTATCTCCTTTAACTTGACATACAAGGTTTTGAAGTATTGGTATGAACATTCATTAAAGGTGATATTATTTAAATTAATTATGGGAGAAATGTATATTGCCATTCTAGAATACACACAGTCTGTTAATTATTATAATAAATGAAACACTTGTTCTACTTAACTGTCAACCTGGTCGTGTTTTAGCTAACTATTTGTCAAAACATAAACTGCATACTCAAAAAAAAAACGTGTCCAGCTAATATTCTAAAATATCCTTATGTTTACCCCCCTCTAAACCCTCGCCCGCTGGCCCTATCCATATTTCGCTACATTACAGTATGTCTATTCCTTATACCTCTACCAAGACAGCAGCTGACGGAACTGTTGGAAAGAGAGAGCGAGAAATAGACGTTTGCAGTAGTTTAATAAAACACGCGATGATGGATCTAGTTTTGATGGAGTTCCACAGTTGAAACTGTCAGCCACGTGCGGACTAAGCATAACAGAGTTGACAGTGGCGAACTGGAGGACATAGTGAAAGGGGGAAGGAGTCACGATCCCCAATGTGATATAAACTTAAGATTAAATGCTCGCGTCGATCATGCTGTGTAGCACAACGTGTAGTAACATGTCTATCACTGGAAATATTAGACTAGTGTTACACTTGTAATCAATAATAAAGCATATTCTAGGCTGGGATTTACTTCGTATTGAAGAAGTTTGATTTGTTGTATATAATTTAACTCGAATTGAAGTTGGTGACATAAATTACGAAGATGGAATCGGTATTCGCTCAAGTGGAAGAAAGGAAATGGAGATCTTATTGTTCATTTGTGTTTCCTTCTCTGAGAAAGGCAGGAGACTCAACCTAGCCGGTAAGAGTGCATTTTTTAAATGTCTTTTGTATGTTTGCATAAACATATTTGTATGTAGTTTTAGTGGAATAAAAGGAATGAATTTTGTATAACTCATTCAGTGTCTTCGTTTTTGTTCACTACAAAACACAAAACTATGTAATAGAAATTTTTCGACTTGGATGGCACCTATACGTACAGTTGTCCCTAATTTTGAACTAATGACCAAAGGAAAGTTAGCTAACCTGCAGCGCTAGTCACCACAAATGCTTCAATCTGACTCTTCGAAACAATGACTGTTCGCTTTATAACGCATCAACAGGTGAATGTATTCGGCGGTGTTATGCCAGGAACCCCATACCCTTCCATCTGCAGCCTGAAGCTAATTACTGGGCCATGCGTGGCCCTCAAACTATAAATTTAAATGTCTTAGTAGTTTAATATATTAGAATAAAAAAACGAGAAAGAAAAGATGGTTTTGTTAATGATAAAAGGCACTTGGAGGTGAAACCTTAGTACAAGTTGATTTTATGAGTTTATATAGAATGCAGAAAAATTATGTCAAACAGAAGAAAATGATGTATTTTTAATACGGTATTTTTCACTAGCAATATATGAAATGAAATAATATTAACTTATATTATTTTAGCTTTCAATGGATCAACAGCAAATGTGCGGACTTACAACGCTAAAAATCGGGTTTTGTTACCTGTGGTGGGCACAGCACAGATAACTCTTGGTTAGCTTTATGGTTGACTACAAACATATACAAGTTATATTTTCATTATAAAAAGTAAAATTACTAAAACTTTAAAAAGGCATAGTTTGAGGCATATAATTTTTTATAACTTTCGATAAATTAGGTCTGAAAATAATATATTTCAATGAAACAAATTTTATATAACATACTGAGAAAAAATGATGCCTACAGCGACAAGTCAATACACAAGAAAGTTAACACTCTATAATGAGTAGATGGAATGTAACCTAATCACGAGCTGGCTGTCCTCGCAAATTAAGATATCTTAAAATGATTCTCAATTATTTCACTCTGTCTTTGGTCAGTAAGGGTGATTCAGGTTAGTTCTAAATCCGCATACCAATATACCAATTGATAACAATCTTATAGCTGTGATAGTGGGTTGGACATGTTCTAGAGATCTGGAAATCTCGGAGTTGGTTAAAGGAGTTCGAATCCGTGCGAATTTACAAAGTATTTCTTGCATAGGTTGTCCCTTAGTGTTGATGGTTCTCCTTCTAGCTGTGTACCAGCTGGTAAATAGCTAAAAATCAACAACAGCAACAGATAGCCTTAGCCACTTCATCATAGACACAGAATACAAATACTTCATAAATGCAAAAATTAAAAATACATAAAAGTATATTACTGCTATAACCAATAACATTAATGAAACTAAAGAGAAAAAAAATATGGAAAGAATATACAGGATTTAAATAGCTCACCAATACACTAGATATACATAGCTCATCAATACACCAAATCTAAATATCTCAGCAAATCAACACATTAGATCTAATAAATAGGTCACCAATACATAAGATCTAAATGGCTCAGCAATACGCTAAATCTAAATATACACACGAACTTTATGTATTTTCTGTGCTCAGCCAATACCTTGAATTGACCAGAGCTAATTAAAGGTTAAAAATTATAATTTAAAAGACGAAAGATAAAATCAAATTAGCTGCTTCCATAAAGCTATGTTGATGTTCTATCACAAAGGCTGCAAATGAATCCTCAGAACCTCATGCATCCGCGATATTACGAGAAAGAAACATGGATTTTGATGTATTTATTTTTTATATCACAAGGACATAAGTTAGAAAAAATCTTAAACGATGCCCAGAAATAGTAATACTTACAAAAAATTGTAGATTTTTTTCATCTGCTTTCCTTTAACCTTAATAAATATTTATTTTCAAAAGGGAATCTAGTTTAGAATAACTCATTGAGGAAGTTACAATACGGTTAGGTAATTCGGGTACTCTAATGTTCATTTGTTCTAACCTCTGTGATTCGCGGTTCGTAATTAATGGTAAAAATTTAAAATCAATAAATGTATCTAAAAGTTACTTTGTACTCAATTTATATTGCCTGTTAGGTTTATTTGCATAAACCTTTCAATTTAGACATTCAGTGTTTTCAGGTGATTTGCCCAAATTAGCGGTCAATTAATGTACTTTTCATGAAAATATAAATAGGAAATAATTAATGAATATATTCTTTGTTATCACTAAAACTACAACAAATTTACAGTTATTGTTCCCACGACAGAAACTACAAATTACTGTTTTATTATCGGTGCTATCCACATCTCGAATATCGAAACCTTATATAATATATTATTTAATACCACAAAAACTATAATCAGCTGATTAGTTATAATAACCGCCATCATACAAACTACAAGCAAACTAATTGTTATAAGACAAAATTTTAAAACTGAAATAATTAATTCTTATGACATTATTGCATAAATTACAACTTGTCATTTTGATAGACTTACGACTATTATGCAACTCAGTTTGCCTTACGTAATATATTTGATTATATCACATAAATTAAGTGATTGATGTAATGCATTTATTTTTAACATTAAACTACATACGATATAAAACAATGTAATCACCATCATCTTACAAATGGCACAACATTAATGATTTATATTCACCGTTGTCAACTGTTTAAAAGTATTGAATTTAACTTCAGGCCAGTGACAACTCCAGGAGTTCAAATGTGAGGGGTGGTAGTTAGATAAACATGGAAGGATGGGAGTGAAAAAGTTTTCTTTTTTTAAAATAAGTTGAAAGAAAGAAAGATTAATTTTAGGGGAGACAGAGAAATTTTAAGGTATCACCCGTTTTCATTTGCCTCCCTTTGACGTCACCAATATTTTTTTTTACTCTCATAATACAAACTAGACGAAATTAAATTGCAATTTACAAGTAAGTATTTATTACAACCATTATAACAACTTGTGAATTATTACTGATAAAGGCTACCTACAGTGTTAAGCAAACTACAATTAATAATAGAATCTGTACATTTGAAAGGCTATGGCTTGTCGTTGTTCTAATCTATATATATATATTTTAAGGGTTATCTGGAAAGTTGTTTCTCTACAATCAAGCACAAAACTACACAATGAACTATCTGTGTTCTGTTTACCACGGTTATCCAAAACCGGATTCTAGCATTGTAAGCCCGATAGCATATCGCTGTGTAAGTCCGAAGACATACCACATTTCCACTGAAAGTGAAGGCTACGGCATTTTTGAGGACAGTCCTCGTTAAACTCAGACTGTTAACGTTTCTCTACCACAGTTTTTAGAAAATCAACGTTTCTCTACTGTAAGTTGTATAATATTAATGTTTCTCTATTGTAGTTTCCCAAAGATTAATGTCTCAATACACAGTTTTAACAGAATCGATGTTTATCTACGAAATTTCCACAGGGTTAATGTAATTCTGCACAGTTTGTAATCAATGTATGTTTTTACAGTTTACACGGAATAAACATTTCTTTACCTAGTTTATACAGGATTAACGTTTCTCTATACAGATTATACGAGATTAACGTTTCTCTACACAGATTATACGAGATTAACGTTTCTCTACTCAGATTATACGAGATTAACGTTACTCTACACAGATTATACAGAATCAATGTTTATCTACCATAATTTGCATGATAATAATTTTTCTATTATATTTTATATTGAATTAATGTCTCATTATCCAGTTTATACGGGATTAATGTTTGTCTACCATAATTTAACAAGATCCATGTTTCTACAATTTAGTTTATAGAGTATTAATGTCTATATATATATATATACTTTTGCTCAAGATTAATGGTGCATTCAGAGAATGTAATAAAACTATGTTTTCTACTCATAGTTTGTAAATGTAACTATTTATCTTTGTATACTTAATTATTACGATATTTCCAACAAAGCAATTAGAACTATTTGTGCCTTTATTTATTACGATATATGCTTTACGTTGTTTTTCTCTGGGGCTGTTTGTATCACACTTAATGCTTGTTCTCCTTAGCTCGTAATCATAACTATTTGTGTTTTACTCTTTGTACGACACAGCTAGTTGTATTAACGATGTTTCACATAGATTGTTTATTTACAGCTAACTGTGTCTCTCTAATTTTGTAACATAGGTCACAATATCAATACATCTCCACCTAAATTGAATATTTAACATTATATCTGTACCATAGCTAGTAATGTTGGCGTTTCTTCACAATGATTATATATTTATAATATCACTGTTTCTCTATTTGTGTGCCATAGCTAGTGATATTACTGTTCTTCTATCTATATTGTATGTTTACAGTGATCAATATTTCTCTATGTTATATAATTAAGTGTTCATAACAATTTCCACTTATCTCTCTGTATGTCATAGATAATAATACTAGTTTGTACAAGTAACTATTAATATTTGTTTGCTTAATTAGTATAATTGTTTCAGTACAACCTGGAGAGATAATTCATAACTCTTAATGTATCTTTATACTACAATATGTCTTTGTTATTTTTCTTTGGAACTCTTTACAACACAACTGTTAGTACTTGGATTGTAATTAATACTATATGTATACTATTGTTATTAATATTACTGTTTCACGATCCACATTGTATATTTATAACTGTTGGGGTTTTTATGTTTCTGTGCTATAGGTAGTAATGTTATGATTTCGTCTCTCAGATTGTATATACACAACTCTCAGTGTTTCTCTACCAAGGTTATACAGCTGGTAAACTTATCGTTTAATCTCATGGATACATATTTAGAAATATAAGTGTTCTAAGTCATAGCTAGTAAGGTTAGTGTTTCTTCTCCTGGATGGTATATTTACATTAAATTCTACTGCATGTTTGTTAGCGCCAAGCTACACAAAGAAGTTTTTTAAGAGCTACAAACATTTAAACTCACAATTGAGCTACTGTATATTTAGATCTATCGACGTGAAACATTAGTAACGTTAGATGTTTTCCGTCCAGAAATGATGCATTTAAACTATCAGAGCTATTATACCTAGGTATCATTAAGTAGACTTGTCAGTGTATTCCCACTAAGATGGTGTATTAGAGTGATAGAGCTATTATACCTAGGTATCATAAGTAGACTTGTCAGTGTATTCCCACTTAGATGGTGTATTAGAGTGGTAGAGCTTTTATACCTAGGTATCATTAAGTAGACTTGTCAGTGTATTCCCACCTATATGGTGTATTAGAGTGGTAGAGCTTTTATACCTAGGTATCATTAAGTAGACTTGTCAGTGTATTCCCACTAAGATGGTGTATTAGAGTGATAGAGCTATTATACCTAGGTATCATAAGTAGACTTGTCAGTGTATTCCCACTTAGATGGTGTATTAGAGTGGTAGAGCTTTTATACCTAGGTATCATTAAGTAGACTTGTCAGTGTATTCCCACCTATATGGTGTATTACAGTGGTACAGCTAGTATACCTAGGTATCATTAAGTAGACTTGTCAGTGTATTCCCACTTAGATGGTGTATTAGAGTGGTACAGCTAGTATACCTAGGTATCATTAAGTAGACTTGTCAGTGTATTCCCACCTATATGGTGTATTACAGTGGTACAGCTAGTATACCTAGGTATCATAAGTAGACTTGTCAGTGTATTCCCACCTATATGGTGTGTTAGAGTGGTACAGCTAGTATACCTAGGTATCATAAGTAGACTTGTCAGTGTATTCCCACCTATATGGTGTATTACAGTGGTACAGCTAGTATAACCGTTGCTTTTTTGTTTCTGTAAAATAGGTTTGTTTCCGTTCCTTTTTTGTAGTCAAGCCATAGAAGCTCATCAAATGGCTCTAAGTTTTCAAGTAGAAACTTTTATTTCATTACTCAATTTCCCCACCGATTTGAGATCTAATTACAGCAGTGTCTATTGAATATTCTTTCATGTTTTGTTAGAAAGTTACACCTAGTATTGTCACTAGTTGTCTGTCTGTGTAGAGTGAGTAGGTAATGTTGTTAGTATTTTATTTGAGAAACAGAATTGGCATAGCTAAAAATATCGATGTTTCTCTATTTCTGTAATATGTGTAATATTGTTTTTTTATTATAGAGGTAGACCTATTGCAATTAGTGTTGTTTAGCTTATGTAGTTACTATTTGTTTTGTCTTATATTAGTTTGTTTTGAATTTCGCGCAAAGCTACTCGAGGGCTATTTGCACTAGCCGTTCCTAATTTAGCAGTGTAAAACTAGAGAGAAGGCAGCTAGTCATCACCACCCACTACCAACTCTTGAGCTACTCTTTTACCAACGAAAAGTGGGATTGACCGTCACATTATAACACATACAGCTAGAACTGTCGGTGTTTATTTGGGTTTGTACTGAAGTTATTATTGTTCGTATGGTAATAAAGTGGTATAGCTAGAAATATCGGTATTTATTTGGGTGTGTAGTGAAGTTTGTGTTGTTCGTGTTTTTATAAAGCTGTACAACTGGAACTGTCAGTGTTTATTTGGCCGTGTTCTGTTTAATTAGTGATACAATTTGTAACACCAGTGTATATGTGCGTGTAAAGTAGATCGTATTGTTCGTGTTTTGTTATGGTGGTAGAGTTAATAATGTTAGCTTTCTGTCTTTGTAGAAGAGTTAGTATTGCTGTGTTTAATAGAGTTAATACTGTCAGTGATTAGTATTGATCGTGTTTTGTTATAGTGGTAGAGTTACTACTGACAGTATTAATGATTGCGTTTTTAAATGACACTTCAAGTATTTGTGATGTCTTTACCTTATTTCTTGACTAAATCTTACATTTATAAATTATTTGAGTGATTAAGTTACCTTTGTCGATATCAGTGCTGACCTTATGAATTTTGATTTTTTTCCGAAAACTGTTCAGGAAAATATTGGCAACATGAGAATAAATTGGTATTGTGAACCAGACGATGACCGAAGAAGGTCGAAACGTTGTTCGCTCTTCTATGTAAAATATTTTCTCAACCCAAACGAGCCGTTTTTGCATATAAAATTGGTATTTATTTAAAACCAAAAATGTTACCAATGTAAGCTGAGTTTATTAATTGTTAGTTTCCTTGAAACATAATATTGTTCAAAATGGAAAGACAGCATGAAAATTATGTCTAACATAGAACGAATAAACGTTTCAAGGAAGACTGTCCCTGAATATATTTCTGAATAAACGGGTATTTTAAGCAATTGCACAAGTTTTGTGTTTTTTAACCGTAGCTGTTAATTGAAGATAGTATCAAGAAACAAACTGTTGATATGTTCAGTAATCCATTAAATAACTCCCGATTCTGTGTTGGTAGAAGTAACACACCTCTTTTTAAAATCTAATGTATTTCCATTCAATGTGATCTTATTCCCGCACCTCGCACGAGGCGTGTAGTTTTCGATTTTAATTCTCCATGTCTGTTTACGTAGCGTTTTCTTCAGTAAAATAGTTCGCTATCAGAGCCCATTTCCTTACACTCAGTTTTCCAAATAGTGGTTCTTCGCGTTGCATGCAAATCACGGCTTTTTCTTGTTTCATCATCAAATAAACAAAAAAAAAGGTACTTGAGGGTGATTAGACAGTTCTCGAGGCCGCGCGTCGCGCGTTGGAAATCGGAGAAAAAGCGCCTAACCATTCTCTGTTCAGATTTCCATTCAATCATCTGTAATTTTTGAAACAGAAGTGTCAGGAGAAGTTTGTGGATTATAACCTTGGGTGATGAATGCCTAAACCGAGCAGCTCTTCAGTAGCTAAGTGAAGTCTCCAATTATAGGTCTACAGCGCCCTCTTGCACATTTTCTCGCGTGACGATGAGCAACTCCGACAGCACTTAACCAAATGGTTTTTTAATTGGAGAGCCTGATCCGTCTGTAAGATGATCGCCGTTACTATGTTGAGATGAACCCAAAATTCCGGGTCACACCTCGCTGAACAAGAGAAACGAGCACACGACAACGTATACACGTATAATTGTAATCAGGACGACGACTTTCCTCGTAACCTTTACCATTCTTGTGTTACGTGAATACGATAAATTTATTTTACAAATTTGACATAGATTTATAATAAAAGTAACTTTTGTGTATATTCAAAGAGAATATATTACCGTTTAAAAGGAAAATTTTAAGATATATCTAATAACATTTGGTATCGTTAGTCATTTATTATTAATTCATCTCTTATTTGTCTGACTGCAAGAATGCGTTTTTTCCATTGTCAAAAACAAAGCATTAGACTTTTCTCTGAATTTAATGTATAAAAGACAATTTCACTTATCTTTTCTCAGTAATAACACAAACATGTTTTATAATATCTTTTTATACATATATCAAAGCTGGTAAACTTTATTTTAGAATATACTCAATTCTTATTCAAACTAGAATTTTCTGAAAAGCCCTAAAAGTCCTCCCATATATCCATCTACCAACTTAGAAATTTTATTTCCACTTGTGTCTCTGATGTAGATAATCAATGACGTCAACCGATAATGACTTAAACTTCCATAAGCCGTTAATTAGCGTAATTTATACTCAGTTACTTAAGCTTTAATAAGTCAAAGATCATCTGAAGTAGGCTCTTTAAAGTTACCGTGTAACAATGTCCAAAACAACGGTAAAATTTTAAAAATGGAGCTGAAAATGTAAGAAGCAACAAGATATAAACTACAGGAGAACTGAAAATTTTATAAGAAGCAAGAAACGCATAGATATAAATTATCAATTAAAGTTTAGAACGGATAGTCCTATCGATAGCTGAGAATCCTTCCACATCAACCAAGTAACTCGGAATACATACTCCTAACTATGCAATGTTGTTGTTTTTTTCTTTCCATAGGAATTTTACCAGCATCTAAAATTGCTTGTGATAAACGCAAACAATTTAAGTATACAATTTTACTATATAATTTTGTTACGTCATTTGTACACCTTATGCCCATATCGTTATATTTAGTTTCATCAAGAAACATACAACAAATAATTAGTTTTTAGTATCAACTGTAAAAACCTATTATCTTTGTTATCTCTTAACAAAACTACAAGATACTATCGATTATTAATGCATAGAAGTACTGGTATATTTCAGTGCAACCTGAAATTATGTATATATATAAAATCTAAAACATTAGAATATATAGAAACAGGTATTAATGTGCCACAGTCTTGTTGGGTCTGAAATTTAATTTAATGTAATTTAAGTATGTATTCTATAAAAGCTTATAATGCCTGGAAGCACAGATTGGAGTTCCTGATAGATATCTAAATTGTACTCTATTTATTTACCGGGATAAATTTATAAAATTATATGATATGTATACATGTTATCTGACTATGTGTATAACATTTAGGATGTTTACTAAAACGAGAGATAGTCGGTTAACATACAAACAAGAAGATCAAAAACGGCTTGTATTGACACTACAGATTTGTTTGCTAGTTGATCTGAGTAAAAACAATTGTTGTGAATCAATTTCACATTTACAATTTTGTGTCAATTACCATTATTATTTGTGAATTTTATAAGCATAATTCTTGATTTGCCAGATCGATATTCCAAGTTAATGGGGTTATTTTCTAAAATTTGATAAATAATTATCTGCCTTTAATTTCAAATGCAGCAAAACTACAAGACAACATCGATTATTGGAGAATTAACTGCTAGAGCACAACGTTGTTCGGCGATCATACTCTTGGTTAAAAGTGTTATAGGCGATCAGTGCAACAGGGATGGCTTGTATTATTGGAATTTTAAAGGTCAGGGATAGAGTACTGTCCACCTAATCTGGACTCAATTGCTGTCTGAAAGCATAATTAGACTTACTGATTTTTTTTCAATTATTAGAATATCTTACACAGTGTTCAAATTTATTCCAAACGGCTTGTTTGTTGGTTGTTAAGCACAAAGCTTACATAATGGACTATCTTTTCCATACCAATCATGGATATCGAGATTCCTAACGGAACTTATTCAAAATACTTTTTTATGCAATGAACTCGGGAGTTAAAGGGAGATTGACAAATAATTTTCATTGGAGCGAAATTACAAGTTTATGGAGGTTATAGAAATAGTTTTTTACTGAAGTTATATTCCAGGGTTTTGGAAGATACAGAAATACTCCTCAGTAGAACGACATTCCAACTGAAAGACATTTGAGCATACGATTTTGCAGTGACAATTTATGTTAATAGACTTTACTACAACCAGATTTTCATTTTCTGAAGATCATTGAAACTTGTAAGTTTGCTTTAAAAACCAACGAGAACTATTTGAATAACGCCAATTTAAGTCTTTGTGAAGATAGATCGAGGGCCCGGCATGGCCAAGCATGTTAAGGCGTGCGACTCGTAATCTGAGGGTCGCAGGTTCGCATCCCCGTCGCGCCAAAGATGCTCGCCCTTTCACCCGTGGGGGCGTTATAATGTGACGGTCAATCCCACTATTCGTTGGAAAAAGAGTTACCCAAGAGTTGGCGATGGGTGGTGATGACTAGCTGCCTTCCCTCTTGTCTTACACTACAAAATTAGGAACGGTTGTTGTTGTTTTGAATTAAGCACAAAGCTACACAAAGGGCTATCTGTGCTCTGCCCACCACGGGTATCGAAACCCGGATTTTAGCGTGTAAGTCCGCAGACATACCGCTGAGCCACTGGGGGGCATTAGGAACGGCTAGTGCAGATAGCCCTCGAGTAACTTTGTGCAAAATTCTAAAACAAACAGATAGATCGAAGTAGCTAGAAACATTACTGGGTAATGTTAAGTCTTTGTGAGGATAGATCGAAATAGCTAGAGGATTTTCTAGATAACTTCAAGTATTTGTGAGGATGAGTTACAACAGCACTAGGATTATTTTGGTAACGTTATCGTGCGGATGGATCAAAATAGCTATAGGGTTCTTTGAGTTAACGTCAAGTTAAGTCTTGAAAACGAAGAATCGAAACAGTTATAAAAATATTTTGGCAACATCAAGTTGTAAGGATGGGTCGAAACAGCTAGAGGATTATTTTAGTAACCTCAGTTTACGTCTTCGTGAGGATAGACCGAAACAGCTACAGGATTATTTTGGTAACCTCAGTTTACGTCTTCGTGATGATAGACCGAAACAGCTACGGGATTATTTTAGTAACTTCTGTTTACGTCTTCGTGATGATGAACCGAAACAGTTATAAGGTTCTCTGGATAACGTCAAGTTAAGTCTTGGTAATAATGAATTGAAACAACTACAGCAATCTGTTGGTAAAATCAACTTAAGTCTTCGTGAGTATGGATCGAAACAGATACAGGATTTTGTGGTAAAATAAATCGTAAACACTCTTGAGAAGCACGAAACATTTTTTTTATACTTTCAACTCAGTGAGTAAAACATAATACAAAATATTATTGCTTGTTGTTTGTAAAGTATGTATTTTATAATTTTTTTTTCATTCTGAATCAGCTGAATGCTCATAATTGTTTCACAGAAACCGAAAGCATAATTTTTTTTTAAGATAAATAACAAAACGTTAGCTTTTATTATCTTATTCGAAATCGTCTTACCATTTGTTTTTTAGCTTGTTTTTGAATTTTGGGCAAAACTACACGAGGGCTATCTGCACTAGCCATCCACCGCTAACTCTTGGGCTACTCTTTTCCCAACGAATAGGGTGATTGACTTTCACACAATAACGCTCCCACGGCTGAACGGGTG
This sequence comes from Carcinoscorpius rotundicauda, assembly GCA_011833715.1. NCBI lineage: Eukaryota > Metazoa > Arthropoda > Merostomata > Xiphosura > Limulidae > Carcinoscorpius > Carcinoscorpius rotundicauda. The sequence goes on from CM022403.1 coordinate 46,349,963, forward strand.
AGCATGTTTGGTGAAAAGGGGATTCGAACCCGCGACCCACAGATTACTAGTTGAGTGCCTTAACCATTGGAACCCATGTTCACGCACTGTCCTTTCTAACTATCAAGTGAAATTTATAAGAACTCTTAGTGAATATCAAATAAAATTAATTATTTAATGTGTCACTGTTTATCTTTTATAAAGTTATAAAAATACCATGAGCTTTTTAATGTTCTACTTTTTTTTGTAAAATTACACAAATAAGTGGATGCGAATAAAAACAGTCATTGAGAACATTGTATGATATTGCAGTCACCATATCTCAGACGAGCAATAGAATATTACAATAAAGTAGTTTGCTTCTCCAGATAATTGGCTTTTCATGTATATGATGTTTACTCGGCACGAGGTCGAGTAGAGAAATATAGGATTATTTTATGTTGAAAGAAATTATTTGGTATCGCACCATTATTTCAAAATGTGAAGTTATAGAGCGCTGATGGGTAACAATATATTATCTGCGCCTTTCAGATGCATATTAATGTGTTTTTTATTTTCTTGGCGATTAAATTGCAAGTTTGAGAATAGTTATATTTTATTAAAGCTCTGGGAAGACTGTTTTCTTAAAACATGAGGTACGTTTAGAATGTATCATGAGTTTGTTTGTTTGGGAATTTCGCACAAAGCTACACAAGGCCTATCTGTGCTAGCCGTCCCTAATTTAGCAGTGTAAGACTAAAGAGAAGGCAGCTAGTCATCACCACCCACCGCCAACTCTTGGGCTACTCTTTTACCAACGAATAGTGGGATTGACCGTCACATTATACACCCCCATGGCTGGGAGGGCGAGCATGTTTAGCGCGACGCGGGCGCGAACCCACGACCCTCGGATTACGAGTCGCACGCCTTACGCGCTTGGCCATGCCAGGTCAAAAGCACAAAGCTACACAATTGGATAACTCTGCTTTGCCCACCACGGGTATCAAAACCCGGATTTTAGCGTGTAAGTCCGCAGACATACCGCTGAGCCACTGGGGGGCACATCATGAGCTAAACCTGAATACCGTTCAATGTATCGGTAAAACTATAAACACCGATACACATAACTATGAGAAAACAAATATTTTGTTCCGAACTAAAGGACGCAATCAGTAATTTTAAAATCCGGCTGTATTTGAATCATTTCAAAACTTTATTAGAGTATAATCACATCAGAATGTGGAGAGAGATCAACGATTTTAACACCTGGTGATTAAATTAACAACTTCAAACTTTAGGAATGATCGGATATCCTAACATTGGAGATTATATATTATATTTTTATTCCTTAAATATAATAAATATTCTCAAAATGAATATAAGTCAGTTTATCCTAAGAATTTTGATGCTATTTCAGCTTGAAAAAATAATCAAGATTTAAGTTTTGCGAAAACAACTGTCTTTATAAATGGTTTATTTGCCAGTCATATATGCGTATTTCTAATCTGTGTCCAAATCTCTCTGTCCAAATGAAAATATGTGAAAAGAGTCCAAAACTAAAATAGAAACAACTTTATAATTCTTTGGTATGCATGTTGAACATCGCACAGAGCTGCACGAAAGTTATCTGCGCTAGCTAGCTCTTATTTTGAAGTCAGATTAGAAAGACACAGCTAATCAACACCACTCTTCGCCATTTCTTGAGATACTTTTTATCAACAAATAGTGTGACTAACTCTCTTATAATAGCATCACCAGACCATGCTACGTCCAGTTTAAAAACAGTACCTTGCAAAAGTAATATCTCTACCAATAATGTCACACTGTGATGAAATACAAATAGTGTAAAAAATATTTTAATTAATTTGTTTTTATTCAAAACTTTAATGATGAAACTTAACACTGTTATATGCGAAAGAGATTGAATGTCAGTAAAACCTGCGAAACAATATATAAAAATTGAAATTTGCTGATTGTATAAGTATTCAGCCTCCTAAGTAAGTACTTGATGGAAGTATCTTTGGAAGAAATTACTGCAGTGAGTCTCTCTGTATAGATCTTTAGCAGACTTGCACATTTTTCCTGGAAAAATTGCTCCAGTTCTGAGACCCGACACGGTCAGGTGGTTAGGGCGTTCGACTCACTTTCTGCAGGTCGTGGGTTTAAATTCTCGTCCAACTAGATGTGTTCGTCTTTTCAGACGTGAGGATATTAAAATGTAACGATCAATCCCATTATTCTTTTGTAAAAGAGTAGCTGAAATGATGGCGGCGGATGTTGACATGCTTTTCCTCTAGTATTACACTGCTAAATTTGCAACTCGTGAAGGGGAGGAGATGATCCTGGTGGTTGGGAGGTCCAACCATAACAAACCACTTTGCTTTTGAAATTCTGTAGACGAGCGGCCTTGGGGTGACCCACACAGACGGCTAGTCTGGTTGGACTCGGGTGAAACGAGTACTAGTGTTGACGGTCTCAGCAGGTGTTTGGGTTTCATGCTTATTACCCTGGTGTTGCTGCAATGTCCTTGTTCGGCATTGCAGTGCATCCCCTTATAGGGCTCCATGGTGGGTGGGGAGAGTAAGTACTCAATTGTATTTGTATTTTATTTATTAGCATGAAAAAATAAAAATGAAAAATTGAAAAATCAAATCGGAAAACTCGGATGACTCTGTCACACAGTCACCATCACAGTTTGACTCCACGGCTTGATTTCTCATTATACATTCATTGCCTGAAAAATAATTAGGGCATATGTGTCCCTTTTTCATTCAAAACGAATTAGAGGAGCTTGCTGGCTCCCCAAGATTGTAAGGAAGCTGTAGTCACGAGACATATTGGTGGAAACATCTTCAACAAAACACACAAAACTCCTCTTGAAATTGAAGGCCGTGGAGGATATACCCATTTAGGTTATTCTCCATACTACTTTGAATTCCTCAAGAGGAGTTACAGTTGAAAGGGATTTAAAAAACATTCAAAAGTCTGAGATCCTTGCTGGTTTCTCCACCCAAGGTGTTTCTACAGTGCAGTAAATGTCCAGTCGCAAAGATGGAATTATGCTGTCTACCGATGTTCTGATTTTAACGTTTACATGACCACGTCAACCTTCCACTGTTAAGGCAAGTTATTTGAACTGTGAGATACGGCCATATACCTCCAAACCTATCAGATGTTTCCATTGCCAGCAGTGTAGTCTCTTGAAGACATCTCGTCGTAGATCTTCAGTATATTCTCGCTATGGTGGAAATATCACGATGCTTACGAAGGCAAACCAGAACAATTTTATGTTAACTGTACAGCCTTTGTACTTTCGATTCTGGCCCGAATAGGTGGAAGAGAAAGAGGTGTAATGTTTGAAAACTGTGAACAATATTTCATACCCAGAGGCTCGGAAAGTCTCTCACCTCATTCTGGACATATGCTACAGATTCCTTCCTACTGCAACCATGGTAGTAAAAACACATCTCTCTGTGTCTCTGACAGAGTCGTTTTCAAACCATGTGAGGAGTATTTTGCCCTCCGTAATTAAGAGAGTCAATGAGTCAATGCTTCTCTCTGTTTCCACCATTTCTTCCAGTGACTTTCTGGATTCACTTCATTTGGCTCCGGCTTCTGGCGTTTCATCGGATCCGTCTTCTCTTTTGGCCTCGATATTCGTCCACGCCTTCAGTCGCTGGAATCTTCGCTCACCGACAGAGACCTGCCCACTCAACCCAGGGCAGGATCAATGGAGGTTGATAGACCTTTACCTAATAAAGGGAATCAAGTTGGTCGTAAACCGAAGGGTTTTTCACCTAAATAGAAATGGCCACATTAATACAGTGGAACGTTCGAGGTTTCCATTTGAATATCGACAACATTAGGAATTTGATTAATTCTTATCATTCGGTGTGTCTTTCCTTTATAGGAAACATTTTTGAAACCTGCTGATACAGTCACTTTTCAGCAGTTTTCTTTATATTACAATGACGGGTTGTGTAATGGAAGAGTGCAAGAAGATGCGGTACTACTGGTCCATCAACATGTGCCCGCCCATCCTTGCCACTTGATACACTCTTGGAGGCCATAACCATCCGTATTTTCTTGGATTATGCTTTCACTGTTTGTTCTCTCTCTCTACCTGTCTTCTGAAAACATCTATGGTCAATCAGACCTTAATGCTCTTATTGAACAGATGTCTTCTCTTTTTTTATCCTGGGGACTTTAAATGATGTAGTAACCTCTGTGGTGGTGCTGATATTGATGGGAGGGGTCATTCCATAGAGTGTGTGCTCTCGGATAACAACTTTTCTCTCTCCAGCACTGGTTCTTACGCTTATTTTTCTTGTGTCTAGTAAGTTTTTACTGCTATTCATCTCTCAATCTGCTTCTTTTCACTTTTCTCTTACTTCTCTTCGGGAATTGGAGCAGTGATCATTTTCTTATTATTTTGACCGATACTGGCCGAAGTTGATGCCATCCGACTTGCGTGCCTTGGTGGAAACTAGACCAGACCAACTAGTCTACTTTCGCTTCTCTCTTTGAACTTGACCCTTCGATCGCTTGGAAGCAATCAATAGATGATTCTCTGGCAAAAATGACTGATTGTATTATTCAAGTAGCTTTAATTATTTGATTTTTTTGATGGAAAAAAATCCCTGTTTGCCCCTTTCCCAGTACCAAACGGTATGCTTGCGGAAGTAGAACGTTAGAAACAGGGTTTCGATACTCCTGGTGGGCAGAACACAGACAGCCGTGGTGCTCAATCTCAAACAAACCTTCTGTTTGTCCTTGTTACGTGTTTTATTATATCTCCTATTTTAAACCCCTTGCATCCTATATTTTTCGACGTTCGTACCCTTTTTCCCTTGATTAAAAACATATGTTTTTAGTTATAAAACAGAGTATGTTTTCACCCTACAGTGTATAATCCCCGTGAAAACATTGTTGCGTAGCTGTTTTCTCTCGCAAATAGTGTTGTATGCTTAAATTTTTTGTTTCTTTCATTTCTAGTATAATTTCTCAACTATATAATGTATTTTGATTCTCTCTGGAAGGATATTTGTATTTTCAAAATTATATATTACTAATAATATACACATCTCCAAATAATCTACTGGAAATGAGGCATGATAGTGGTCTGATACAGTTTGCATAGCTATCTATATATGTGTGTGTATATATATATATAATATTCAGTAACTGTAAAGTATAGGGTGATTACTGTTACCGCGCCAGATACGTTACGGTAGAAACAAAATAAACACATTGTTTTTTTATCAGCTTGTGAATAAATGTCAGGTATTATTCCATTTAGATAAATATATTGGAATTGCCAATCTGCGTGTTCGAAGCAGCAAAAAATACCAGATCCTCCAATAATATGCTACGCATTTATACGATTTTCACCAAACTTGCACGAACGTGTATTTCTGCTGTACACGCACCACTTTAATAAAATGAGTTTACTCTTATAAAACTAACATTTAACTTGTGAAGGAGGAGCTGCGGACGAATCACAGTAATGGCGGCCCCACGATAACGGAGTCAAGCCGTGACCGGTGCTGGAAAAAAAAGGTGCCAGGATGTGGCAAGAGGTGGATCTTCCGATAGCACGTGCGGCGGAACCGAGTTACTTAGGAACAACATGGGAGCTTCTCATTTATATAGTTCTTGTTGTCGTAATTCCCTTTCACCTGTTAGTACCATTTCCATCTGCAAACTTCACTAAAATAAAAATTTGTTTTACGTTTCGATTAATTTTCATATCCGTGCCAAAACCCCCTTATGCTACCAAGCGCACTTTAAACGTACTTCAATAAAACAAAAGTGGGAAGATGTAGGGTGTCTGTAAGAGAGTAATTGCTCTTTCTATTTCTCTGAACCATGATATTTAATTTGGGTGCTGTTGTAACAGCTAATACACACAAATTGAAGTTACGCAAACAAACACACTTGAATAATCGACTTCATGAAACTATGATAATTGCGGTAGTTAATTAGGAGAAAAGCTTCGATCACATTTTTGATTAATGGTCTCTATAAAACAGCGTGCAACAAAGTATTATTACCCATACAAGAAATGTGAATTTACCAACAGTGTGAAACATTTCGGAAACAGCTCTTGTTGACTGATTAAACACTGCTCTGAATACAATAAAATAAAATAATAACTGTGCAACTAATATGAGAACAGGCCTAACAAGTACGAAAACAAACCATGTGCTGTTAATATATAAGTAAAATTTAACTCAATTCCATAGAAACGTGAATAACAATATGGTTTCAACACTGCATCAAATACCCTCCATTAAACATTTATCTCACTATATTAAATGTTTTAAATTGTACATTTTCAATTCCAATATATCAAATGCCTTAAATTGTGCACCTGCTACTTCAATACATCAATGCCTTAAATACGCACTTACCATTACAGTATATCAAATGCCTTAACTTTTGCACCAACTATTCTTGCAGATCTCCCGTTTAGTGAAAACTTTGTCTTTGATTGTGTTTTACACAGTCGTATTTACACTTTAACCTGACAGTTTTTAGATCACATGTTTTGTTTTGTTTTTTTCTGATTTTTATTGGTCTTCAGATTTCCGGTATAATCTGCTGTATGTGAATGATCGCTCAGTGAGTGTTCCAGATCTTTGCTTTAGTGTTCAGATGTATAATTTTTATCTTAACCTGGTACGTTAGTAAGTTTATTGATCTATTTATTAGTCTGTTGTATGTAATTTTTAACCATGAACTAGTGTATATTTTACCATCCAGTGAATTTTATGATCAAGAGATATGTAGATTACAATCCACTTGAAATAGTTTTACTCTTAAAATAAGTATATACTGTCACAAGTATTTTCCCCACTTATTTTCAACTGAATTACCGATTTAGTTTACCTTTCTAATAAATTTATTTGTGAATGATTTTTATGTATAACTTGAGACAGAATAAAAAACAAATAACATTTATATCCTATAATAAGAATTTTTTTTTTAAATTTTAATGCAAAGTAATAGGCTAGTTTGGTCATTTATGCGATTATAGACCCGGCAAGGTCAGATTGTTAGGGGGCTTGAATTCTAATCTAAGGGTCGCGGGTTCAAATCTCCGTCACACCAAACATCGTCCTTTCATCCGTTGGGGCGCTATACTAAGCCAGTTAATCCCATTATTTGTTGCTAAAAGGTACCCCAATGTTTGGCGGTATGTGGTGATGACCAACTGTCTTCCCTCTAGTCTTACACTGCTAAATTAGTGGTGGCTAGTGCAGATAGCCCTCGTGTAAATTAGTGCGAAATTCAAAACAAGCAAAAAATTTACTATAATGAAGTAGTAGGGCATTATAAGTTGACACTAACATGTCAGGACACGCTGCGTTATCAACAATAGGTTTGTCATCACAGTAGAGGAAAACAAGTAGTCGAAACTATCATACAGCAGGACATAACATTACCAACACAGTGTATTATCAAGTTACTATTGCCAGAGCAGAACAGGACAACAATACACAGTCAACACTAATACACTGTTGGCCAAAATCTTAAGATCAATGAACATAAAGAAAAAATATGTATTTCACATTGTTAGACTCAAGCACTTATAAAGTTGAGCTTCGAAAGATGAAAATAAGAAAATGGAAAAAAAAACCTTTTTCAGCATTTAATAGGGAAAATGTGAACACTATAAAACTAGCATAAATACCAGATGGTAAAAAGTTTAGGACCATGTCAGAAAGAAGTCCTAAACAGGGTAGGAAATGCCTAGTAAGAGCTCTTAGTAGTGAGTTGTACGCCGGTCATTGCGAATAACTTCAAACATTTGCTGTGGCATGGTCGGTATAAGCGTTTGCAGAAGGCTGACTGACATGTTATTCCAAGTGGTGAAGATGGCTTCACGAAGATCATGCACTGTTTGGAATTTACGTCCATTTCTACAGACTTCCCCTGCCATCCACTCCAAACATCTTTAATGGGATTCAGTTCGGGCGAACACGCTGGATGGTCCAAAAGAATCACGTTATTCGCCATGAAAAAGTCCTTTGTCCTGCGGGCATTGTGGATTTCAGTGTTGTCCTGCTGAAAGATCCAGTCATTTCCACTCCACACACAACAAGAGCCTTCAGTCAACTAGAATGCTCTCTTCAACAATGTAGCCAGCTGCTGTTTAACGCCCATGTATAACCTGAAGCTTTGTTGTTTCATAGAAGGAGAAAGCATCCCAGATCATGATGGAACCTCCTCAACTGCGTCGTGTAGAAAATGTCTTCGGTGCGATATCCTTATCATGTCAGTAACGTTGGAAGCCATCTGAACCATCTACGTTAAATTTTTTCTCATCAGAGAGCAAAACCTTCGACCACTTTTCGACGTCCATATTTAGTGCTTCTCAGCAAAGTATAACCGAGCTGTTTTGTGGTGTAGAAGGAGGCGTGGCCTGTATAGACGCTTACGGTTTTAAACCTTTCTCTCGTAAATGTTGTCTTGTTGCTCTTGAGCTGCATTCTGCATCCGTAAAGGCCTCAATCTGGTTCGACTATCGGCTGGTGTTTTGCCGGACAACCCGTCGAATCCTCCTGCTTAACGTCGGCGAAATTTTTATTGGCTGAACACTTGAAATTCTCGTACCGTATCCCTCAGGATCTTTTAAGAAATTTGCAACAGCAGTTTCACTACGCCCAATATCACCAACGATGGCACGTTAAGAGAGACCTTGCGTTTGCAGCTCGATAATCCTGCCACGTTCAAACTATGTTCACTTTTTAGCCTTTGCCATGTTTTTACCCAATGTAACACTTGAAATGTCAGTGGGAAATGTTGACAACGCTAATACTTGGACACAAATGACTAAATTTCGTACGTGTTTACCGATTAACGCTTTGTTTCAGTATGGTCTTAAACTTTCGACCAGCTAATATTTAGGCTAATTTCATAGTGTTTACATTTTCCTTTTTAAATGCTAAAAACGTTTTTTTTATCTTCCTTTTTCTTATTTTCATCTTTCGAAGTTATACTCAAATTAGTGGTTGAGTCTAACAACGCAAAATGCGTTGACCGTCACATTATAACGATGCCACGGCTGAAAGGGCGCGCATGTTTTGCGCGACGGGGATGCAAACCCGCGACCCTCCGATTACGAGTCGCACGCCTTAACACGCTTGGCCATGCCGGTCCGCATGGAATTGTTTATAATGTCTTATCTGGTAAAGGATGACAGATTCGTTCTTACTAGTATACACTAATTTCCTTCCGTTGGGCTATCATATTGCAAACTGCGTAGTCCTGGTGAGTATGTCAATCGAAAAAGAAAGAATTTGATCTTTTATAAGGTATATTATTCGAGTTTAAAAGACTAACTTATTTTTAGCCTCTCTACTTCTTTTGGTTTGTTTCGTTCATTAGTGTGTTTCGTGAGGAACTGAGAACTTTGCGTAACTTATAGCTTCAAAAAATGTTCGTTGTAACTCAAATTAACAGTTCAATTACTCTCGTTAAATACATAGAATCCCCACACAAATTTAATCCATATAAAATCTCATTTATTAAAATACATCCGTCTTATTCCTCTCCCCTTTTCCATTGAAAGTAAACCATTCAATTACATCGTTGTCATGGTTAGTAGTCAAACGATCCAAGATTAATTAGAACTAGCTGATCCCATAAGCTAATAACCACGACGAAGTTTGATCTCCGATCGCCATCACAACCTTAACCTAAGTGCCCATTCAATTATAAATTTGAAATTATTTCTATTCCCTGTGTTTACTTCATTGTCTAACTGCAGAAAATACTCTTCACACACTTAATATAGAGCTTACAATGAAAGTGATTTGACAGTTATCTCACACTTAAACACCTGTCTTTCTTCTTGTCTACCTGAGGAAATAATGACGTTTAATTAAAAAAAAGGCAACTGGAAATGTGTTTTATAATTTGTGTACTTTGGCTTTCTTGAAACTTCCATCTCTAGTCAACACAATTTCGTAACATCTCTGTGTCATACATGTGTAATCCAGCTACAGCTGTCAACTGGAGCTGGTCTTTGATAAACGATTCTTTAATGAGCCTGTGTCCAACCGAGATGCATCTCCTGTCAAGACGCACCATGCCAAACCCTTGTAGAATAACGTGCGGAGACGCTGAAACACTTGATAGACAAACATTCTCCTATCCGCCTTCACTATTTTCATTTAGGATGTACCACAGCCGGTCGGCGATCATCATGTCCGGAGCAACAAATTCTTTGTAGTGCTGTACATATCAAAACTCTCTACGTTCTTTCTTTGTCTTTGTTCATCCTACCTTCTACACATAACTCTAAAAATACAGAGCTCTCTCTCACCTACTAATGAGTGTCTCTTACATTCTTTATAGGACAAATCTAGTTGTTAATTTGTAATGTGTCAATTCGCATTGAATTATACACACTTAAGTTGTTACTACTTTATTTATTTTGTTTTAATATTATTAAATTGATATCTTAAAGAAAATAACAATATTCTGTTAGAGGATATTTTGCACTGTTATTGCTTATTTGAGTTACCTATTAACAGTTATTGTTATCCCTTAAAAAAACGTGTGAACAATGTTGCAAAAGTTTTGTTTAGTAAACCATATAAGAGAACAGAAAACAATGAAACTATAAATATTGTTAGTAATATATAGAAAGAAGGATAATAACATTTTATATTGGCGATTTGTATAGACAAATACAGCGATGTGCCACAGCAGATGTAAGTTAAGCCGCTACAAATGACGTGTTCTTTTATGTATTACGTTGAAGGTTAATTCCAAATCATTAGACAAGAAAATGATACGGATAGAATCATGACTGGGGAATACGTTAGAGCCCTTTTAGATGAAAGGTAATTGCATAGTAAGATTGTTAAATAATGTAGAAAGCCTTCAGTGTTTTTCTTGGAAGAAGAAAAACTTGCATAATAGAGCGTGTATATTAGCAAAGGGATAAAATACGCACCAAGTTAAAAGCGAGCAAAGCCCTCGCTCGCAAGGTGAAAGTAAACGTTTCGACCTAAGAAAAAGCCATTGCGATAAAGTTGCCGAAATGTCTTGATACCTCTCATAAGATGATAAATGAATTAACAAGACCCACGTGTTTCCACCCACACATCAAGTTAATAACAGGTATATTGAGAAAGATAACTGGACAAAAAATTTGAACTTACAGCAATACTGTTTGAAAACATACCCGTCACAACCTCTAGTGCAATTATAGAGGACTTCTTTGTTGTTGTTCTTTGTTTTGCTTGAACGTGGTTTATGAAAAATGTACGTACAGAAGACGATCCATAAAACCTTAGGATAGGCTTCACCCTCTTTCGAAAACCTTATTATAATGAACATTTTAGTGATGGAAATATTGTGTAAATATGACAATTAGACTGCCAATAGTTAATTTCCTGGAGACTCAATTAACACGATAGTATCAACCTCAGTACTTCCGAAATAATTATTTATGACATGTAGGTTACTAAATTTTTTATTTTCAATGTCGCGCAAAGCTACACAAGAGCTATCTGCGCTAGCCGACCCTAATTTAGCATTGTAAGACTAGAAAAAAGGCAGTTAGTCATTCATCACCAACCACCGCCAACTTTTGGGCTACTTTTTTTTTTTAATTTCGCACAAAGCTACTCGAGGGCTATCTGTGCTAGCCGTCCCTAACCTAGCAGTGTAAGACTAGAGGGAAGATAGCTAGTCATCACCACTCACCGTCAACTCTTGGGCTACTCTTTTACCAACGAATAGTGAAATTGACCATCACATTATAATGCCCCCACGGCTGAAAGGGCAAGCATGTTTGGTGCGACCGGGATGCGAACCCGCGACCCTCAGATTACGAGTCGCACGCCTTAACATGTTTGGCCATGCCGGGCCGCTACTCTTTTCCAACGAATAGCGGGTTTGACCGTCACATTATAACGCCCCCATGGCTGAAAGGGCGAGCATGTTTAGTGCGATAGTGATTCGAAACCGAACCCGTGACCCTCGGATAACGAATCGAATGCCTTAACCTACCTGGCCATGCCGGGCGAGATAACTAAATGCAAATTGTTACACGTGTATGTCTTTTATTCACTGTTTAACATTGGTTAGTATGTGTTGTTATCAACTCCACATAAAAGACATTAAAGAAGTTAAATCTATGTACACTAACACTACCGATACCGAGAACTATTGAAGTCTAATTTAGAAAAGTGAGCTACAGAAAATAAGTCACATCTTTCCAAACCGCCTTAATAAAAACAGGTCGCATTATTCAAAAGTGCTCTAGTTAAAATAGATCTCATCATTCAAAACCATTCTAGTAAAAACAGGTCGCATTATTCAAAAGTGCTCTAGTTAAAATAGATCTCATCATTCAAAACCATTCTAGGAAAAACAGGTCGCATTATTCAAAACCGCTTTAGCGAAAACAGGTCGTATTATTCAAACTGCTCTAGCGAAAATAGATCACATCATTCTAAACAGCTTTAGTGAAAACAGATCTCATCATTCAAAACCGTTCTAGTGAGAACAGGTCGCATCTTTCAAAACTGCCCCAGTCAAAACAAGTCCCATCATTCAAACTTCTCGCCTTCCTTTGGCACAGCGGGTTATGTCTGCAGCCTTACAAAGCTAGAAATCTTGGCTTTGTGCTTAGCTTCAATCAAACATAACCACAAAACCGCCCAAAAGTTTATAAACAAAACACAAAATCCGTTTCTTTTTCTGATACGTAACTGGTAAAACGTCAATAAATCATTTCGACAGTGATTTTCTATCGATAGAGAGTTGACGAGTAAATATGTAACAGCAATTAATCCGTGATGACAAGAAAATCCACTTTTAAGAAAATTATATATTTAAAAACGGCTAGTATGGGTAAACAAAGCATTAATAGAGGAGCAAACAACGTTGTTCGCTCCTCTACTAGCACTTTCTCTACCCATACCAACCGTTTTTAAATATATAAGGCCTGGCATGGCCGAGCGCGTTAAGGCGTGCGCTCGTAATCCGAGGGTCGCGCTAAACATGCTCGCCCTCCCAGCCGTGGGGGTGTATAATGTGACGGTCAATCCCACTATTCGTTGGTAAAAGAGTATCCCAAGAGTTGGCGGTGGGTGGTGATGACTAGCTGCCTTCCCTCTAGTCTTACACTGCTAAATTAGGGACGGCTAGCACAGATACCCCTTGAGTAGCTTTGTGCGAAATTCCAAAACAAACAAACAATTAAATATAAAGGTAACAGCAGTTATTAACCTAATTGCAAATGTTATTAAACCTAAAGATTAAACAACTAGCATAACTTACCATAACATAATGAGAGAACATGAACATTATGAGTGCGTTTTCAGTGAAGAGCTTTTTGTAACTCTCACGCTGCTTCTTATTACCAAAACTGTTAACAGGCAACAAATGCAGGCAGCCGGAATATACATTTTCAAAAGTCGTTCAGCTTATTTTTATACACTAACCCACATTTGTTTGCGTTATCCCGTTTAAGCAGCTCATTATACCATAGTTTTCAACTGATTTTTATTTTAGCTATTTAACTTTTAATTTTATCTTTTAAGACAGCTCTTTTAAAAATGTGTTTTGTCATTTGAGCATCTTGGTTTTTGGAAATTATACAACTCGAAATGAGCACCATAGTGGCACAGATTCAAAATGCTAGAAACCGGGTTTAGATACCCTGGTGAGCAGAGAAAACATAGCCATTTTGTGTAGCTTCGTGCTTAACTTTAAATAAACAATCAAATCAAATGACCAGATTGTAATTTTTTAGTAAAACTGAAAATTCAGTTTCCCTTGCAAGATAGATCAAAGATTTGTAGTTCACAACCTGTTGCTTAAAAAAACCATTTCTATGGTATCGGTACGCTATAGGAGTGACAGTCAAATCTCAGTGGTTGATGAGACTAGAGCAGCCCAAATGTTATCGGCTGATGCTGTTGTTTAGCCACCTCCCTCATGTTTATCAACTCAGTTAGAGACGATTGTGTGTATCTTTACGTGAAATCATGAAATAAAGAAGTCCATGTACTCAGCGCCGTCTATTACGAATAGAGTTAAACGGATCATATTGCTTGAATGGAGCTGAGCCTTTCTACACGTAAATTCTTCAAATGGGCAGTATTGGAATAGCGTAATACTAGTACACTGACGTGTTTAATTAAGAGACAGAGAGAATCTAACAGCTTGTGATGGATTATTTGATTGTCTGAGTCCTACATCAACTGTATTATCCAGGTGGCTAAAGCATTCGACTCGTAATTTGGGAGTCGCGAGTTCGAATCTCCGTCACACCAAACATGCTCACCCTTTCAGCCGTGGGGTCATTGTTATAATATGGTCAATCCCATTATTCTTTGGTAAAAGAGTAGCCCCAGAGTTGGCGGTAGGTGGTGATGACTAGCTACCTTCTCTCTAGTCTCACACTGCTAAATTTGGGACAGCTATCTGCGCCAGCCCTCGTGTATCTTTGTGAAAAATTTAAAGCAAACCAAACCAACAATATGATAAACCAAATTTGAAATTCTGTTTGTTAGATCGATGTGAACTTATCAGCTGTTAGCATATGTAATAGAGTATTAAATGTTTTGAAATGTTAATAAAAACACACAAGATCTAACTGGGGGCACATAAAAACTCTTACTACTTATGGTTTTCATAAATTGAACTCCTAAGTCACTTTGAAAGATACTAAGTATGGATTCTTGTGTGCCTTTTGTAAAAGTTTAGACGAAAACTTCGTGTACCTTTAGCCACGCACCCAGTACTTTTAAATTCTGTAACAACAACTTCCCAGAAATATTAGATATATTTTTATGCACCGAAAATACACATGTTGAAGAACACCCATAAAAACGACTGAGAAGCCACAAGAAACACGTTTATAAAAAGTGCATAAACAAGCAAGCATTCCATATATTGTTTGTTGCCCGCGTATATATATATATATAAGTACTGGACTCTGTATTTGTAGACTTGCCATATATCAACTCCTTTGAAATGCTACTCTTTTGTTTGGTTAACATGCAAATACAACATTATACAGTCACGTCAAAATTAAAGACCCCGGGAATGGAGAGATGTGAAGAAAAGAGGAAAGACAGGAGAATTATTGGCCGAAGCGGGTGGTTGAGAAACTTGGTCTGTGAAAACAGATGCTAAATATTTCGTATAGCTACCTGCTGCTTTCAGAGTAAAAGGAAGACGAGATGTATGTTCACAAATGTAAGCGGTGGTAAGTTAGAGTTAACAGAGCGTTAAAGGCAATTATACAGTTCGTACAAGAAAGATATACTTTTTAACACATTGATTTATAGCGGTGCAGAGTAGTTGAGAAACGTGGTTTACTATTATATAAGTTTTTACTTTGACAAAGCAACATATATATGTATAAATCTATTTCAAACCCTGCATGGCCAGGTAGTTAGGGCACTCAACTCGTAATCTGAGGATCGCAGGTTCGAATCCTCGTCACACCACACATGCTCGCCCTTTCAGCCTTCAAGGCGTTATAATGTTACGGTCAATCCCACTATTCGTTAGTAAAAGAGTAACCGAAAAGTGGCGGTAGCTAGTGATAATAACTAGTTGCTTTCCCTCTCGTCTCACACTACTAAATTAGGAACGGTTAACGTGTATAGCCTTCATGTAGCTTTGCGCGAAATTCAAAACAAACTTATTTATATCACATGAACATAGAGTCATTCAGTTTTTTTAAGGGAAATTAAATAGTGTTCTCAATTGCTATTATATTAGATGCACTAGCGTATTTATTGGTCGGATTTGGCTTCGTGATTAGTGTGTTGATTTGTGAACCCAAGTGTTTAAATTTCACAGTCAGTTACTGTCAAATCGTACTTTTGCGCCGTGGATACATTATAAGAATTATAAACTATACTTATTTAACTCTACAAATACAATGCACAATCTCATACACACACATTATTCAACTATAGTAGCCCACGAGTGACGAATATTTATTTTAATATATTTGTTACTTCCTTCATTGAATCCAAAATTCAGTCATGACTAAACTTCAACCCTCTTCTGACAATACAGTGTTTCAACAAATCAAGGTACTTCAGTTTATTATCTTCAAAGAAAACTTGGCGATACATTCTAGAGCTGTGATATCCAGCTAATAAAACTGTTGGAATTTGTTTATTGCAACTGTTTTAAAGTGCCGAGGAGGTTAAATGTTTTAACTTAATAAAATTTATCACATAAAGCAATAATCAGCACCAGAAATGATCTCTATATCTCTTTCACGACTCAAGATTCCCTCTCTTACGGTAACAACTACAAAAACAAAACAAAAAAGTGTAGAAAGGGAAAAGAAAGAAGTAAAAGAGTTAATCATTTGCGAAAAGAAAAGTATCCAAGATATTAAATATAAACCAAAAGAAACGAATAGAGTGACAGCATTTACTGAAGAGTTTTTAGGTTTACCATCCTGCCCTGAACCAAAGTTCTGGCTATGATCCTGATTAGTTCGTGAGCATTGCTAATCAGGTGACGAGGAAATTGGCTACCTGTGTAATGCTTAAACGTTTTCGAAAGTAAAGTTCCTGAAAACCGCCACTTCTAATAACAAAGTAGATAATTCTTTCTACCAGTCATGCGTGTTGTAACTCATTAGATGAGGATATATTTGGTTACCTGAGCAACAGTTAAAATCGTTTTGTTTAAAGTTAAATTGCCTAAAATCGTTTCTTTAAACTGGAAGTAAACACAATGGACGGGTTCCTAGGTTTAAGACTGGTATATCTCACAAGCCTTGATGAGCTAATAGAGAAATTTTTCTGTTTATCTCTCTTTCTGTCTATGTTTCAGTTTTTCTTGTGAAAACGTAATCTTTCTCACTTTCTAGAAGATAAATATTAAACAAACTAAAAAATTAATATAGGTACTGACAGTCGGAAAGAAAAATAAAGATAGAAATTAATGAACAAAATCAGTAGACCAAAAGGTATGAAGATCTGGTGTTTTAACATTAACAACTTGAATAAAGGGATAATTATTATTTTATTATACAATATAATTTTTAAGTCCTAACATTTAACCTTCTGTTGTAACACGTATACAGATTGGACTATCTCATATTTCCCTCGCGAGGAATCGAAATTCGAATTTTAGCGATAATAAACCCACGATATTACCACTGTTTCACTTGTAAGTACTTGTTCAAGTCTTATATTTTGCTATATTTATTGACAACATTGCATCGGTAATCAAATATATAATTAATACGCTTTTAATTATCTCTTAACACATAGAAACAAACCTAAAAGGAAACTAAAGTCATTTAAATCAATCTTGCTTTTATCCACAAACACATATTAGTCTTACCGCAACGGGCCCGGGGTGGCCAAGCGTGTTAAGGCGTGCGACCTCGTAATCTGCTCACCTTTTCAGAGGTGGGGGCGTTATATAGTAACGGTCAATCCCACTATCCGTTGGTAAAATAGTAGCCCAAGAGTTGGCGGTGGGTGGTGATGACTAGCTGCCTTCCCTTTAGTCTGTTGAATTAGGAACGGCTAGCACAGATAACCCTCGAGTAGCTTTATGCGAAACTTGAAAACAAAAACAAACGTACCGCAACGTCCTGGAATAAATATATTAGGATAAGAAACACACTATGAACATATGGTCATATTAAACTCAATAAATCAACCGCTACTATAGTTAGATTGTTGTTGTTGTTTTGAATTAAGCACAAAGCTACACAAAGGGCTATCTGTGCTCTGCCCACCACGGGTATCGAAACTCGGATTTTAGCGTGTAAGTCCGCAGTCATACCGCTGAGCCACTGGGAGGCGCTATAGTTAGAACCGTCATAAATTAGTTTTCTTTACTCAGGTGAAACACATATTTTCCCATAGCTAGGTGGTTAGGGGCCTTAACTCACAATCTGAGGTTCAAGAGTTTCGAATCCCAGTCCCATCAAACGTGCTCGTTTTTTCAGTCGTGAGGGCCTTATAATGTGAAGGTCAATCCACTATTCCTTAGTAAAAGAATAGCCCAAGAGTTGGCGATGGGTGGTGTTGACTAGCTGCCTTCCTTCTTGCTTTTCGCTGCTAAAATAGAGACGGCCAGCAAACATTGCCCACGTGCAGCTATTTCAAACTAAACTAAACTACATTTGACACTCCTACATGCTCCCTAACAATACAACGGTCCTATGTATCATATAAAGATATTATTGCATAATATTTAATAGGCCTTGATTTTATTTTGCAAATAAATTCATTAAATATGAACCAGGTACAGGCCACCGGTTAATGTACTGGACGATGAATCCATGGTTTCGTTGTTTGCATCCTGCTCCCATAAGAAAAAAATTCACGCTTCACACTTTGAAATCTACAATGCGTTATAAGAGTGACGATCAAATCCCACTATTCGTTTTGACTGACCCAAGATGTGGAGTTTGTAGGTATAAAAGCATCTCGATTCTTTATTCTTACACATTCAGAAAGGTTTTCTTTTTGTGATGTTTGAGATAATTTAGTCTGCTTGTCAAATTTCGCGGAAAGCATTTGGAATACTATCCGAGTTGAGTGTTCCTAATTATGAATTGACAGACGAGAAGAATAACATGTAGTCAATAACGCCCACCGCCAGCTCTTGGGTTACTCTTTTATCAAAGAATAGTGAGATGAATCGTCACATTATATCGCCAGTATCTTTGAGGACATGTTTTGATCCTGCGACTAGTTTATGGTAATCTGAGCGCCCTAACCACAAGGCCAAGTTGGAATCAATTGTAATGACGTTTTACCAACAAAATTAAGATTTTTAATAGAGTTTTCACATGTGACTTGTAAACACATTTCAAATGTTGATATTTTAAAATTCCGGTTACATCTACATGGTAATATAAGAAATAATGTTGCTACAAAAATCAAAGACACGTTTCCTATATTTTAAATATTTTTATAGAACTTAATTAATACAAAAATAATTTACTTGGAATCTAAATTGTTTATTTTAGGTGTCACATTGCAAGGCCTCCCAGTGGTACAATTGCAGTCTGCGTATTTAAAAAGATTAAAACCAGGTTTTGATATCCATTGTGGGTAGAGTACAGATCGCTTAATTAGAAGCAAACAAACTAAACTATAGGGGGATTGACTTCTATCTTCACCCTCTAGTGGCTTAACGGTATGTTTCAATGCATATATGCTAAAAATAAGATTTTGACATCCGTGATAGGCACAGCTCTGATATCTCATTGTTTAATTTTTTGTTCTATATATGCAATGCTATTTTGGGTTTCCTGGATGTTTGATTTATAATTATTTTCAGAGTGAAAACTTGGTTCAGAGAATCTAAATTTTATAGATGCTAACAAGATCTGACAACTGCCTCGTATTCCTTTAAACTATGGCAATTTAAATGGATCTTATTTGTTTATTAAATTATTACACTTTTTTCAAGCTGTTTAGACGAGATAAGAATGTTTTTACGGAACGCATTTTTATAGTGCTTTAATTTAAAATTATGTGCATCATTCTTTTTTCACTTCGCCATGTCCGTGAACATGGAATGAAACGGTTAGACAAGTGTGAGACAGAACATTTCCATGGTCAGTTTTTACAAATTAATGGCACTGTCGAAAATGACGCTTTTTCTTTCATTTCTTTTTTGTTTGTAATTAAGCACAAAATTCACAGTGGGCTGTCTACGCTGTAACCACCATGGGTATTGAAACCCGATTTCTAGCGTTGTAAGTCCGCATACATAACGCAGACACCCCCTTTCTTAAATATTCCTAACTAAATGTATGCATCGTTCGTACGTTTACGATAGAAAGTTTAGTTTAATGTTACTCCCATATTATGGCATAGAATGAAGGTCAACAAAAGATCATAGGTCAGCAATTAGTAAACACGAAATAACACTGAAGTTCTATATTTGTACAAACACCACAATATAAATAACATTTACTACAGGGTGGTATCGTGTGTGCAGACTTGTCTACCAAACCTTCCTTCTGTACTAGAAGACATTACGAGAACAACAATGTCGCTTTTGTCATTGTCATTTCTACACGCTGACAATGAACACTGGCATGACTCACGCTTGCCTCTTAACCTTCCAAAACTACCAGCACAGAAATATTATTTGAGGATTTGTCATTTCGTTTGTACAAGCTATTTATGAGTAATGAAATACCCACGATTATCTACCAACATTTAATTTATACTTTGTAATATTTATCTTCGTCATACTATTTATACAAACCGTGTATTTGTTGAGCGCTATTTGCTCCCCTCCCCCCTGTAGCTCAGCGGTATGTCTGCGGACTTACAACGCTAAAAACCGGGTTTCGATACCCGTGGTGGGCAGAGCACAGATACCCCATTGAGTTGCTTTGTGCTTAATTCAAACAACAACAACTTGTGCGCTATTTAAATTACACGAAGAAAAAACCGCGCAGAATAAAAAGCATCTAAATACTAGATGATTTAAAATTTCAATCGAATGTCCAAACAAAAAAACCAAGAAAGTAGCACACATAGAAAATAAACATTATAGCAGAAACTACATAGTGTGAATTATAACATATGATGCTCCACAGTCCCTACCGTAAATATAATTATCTGACCTAGTTTCGTC
Source organism: Carcinoscorpius rotundicauda (assembly GCA_011833715.1). Classification (NCBI taxonomy): domain Eukaryota; kingdom Metazoa; phylum Arthropoda; class Merostomata; order Xiphosura; family Limulidae; genus Carcinoscorpius; species Carcinoscorpius rotundicauda. The sequence continues at coordinate 46,370,549 of CM022403.1, forward strand.
AATTAAAACTATTGCTTTTTCTGACAGTCCGTTGTTTATGTACACTTCTTTGCTACTTCGTTGATTTATAGCATGTAGTATTTTGTTTCTAAAATGCTCTGTTATAAATATGTTACAAACACATTCATTCCTTATCACAAGTAGATCAAATCGCTACGAATATTTAAATAACGACTGATTTTTGTTATCTCAGTTACGTAAGACAAACGTTTGACAATCAGAAAGACGGCGAATTATCACTTTAAACCTTTCCAAACTACTGTTCTGTCCTCAAAAGACTGTAGTAATAACTTAAGCAGTAGGGTGATCATAACGAAGTTAAAATAAATGTGAATTATTTTAAAACCTGATAGTTTTTCCTGTCCTCATATGGTATTTTTAAAACGTTAACTTAAAGATTTCTGAGGCGTATCGATCACATTTGACCTCGGTAGTTATGGCTAACAACAGCTGACTTAATTTTGTTTTACATTTCTGATGGTGAAACGTTATGTCCTCAATTTGGTTTGCAGTTTAGTTTAACATAGATGAATAGACGTGTATGCATCGATATAATAATTTACGAAAACTTAGTGACAACGAAAATGAACTTCCGAGTAACAGATTAGACCTATTGAAGCAGTTGACTGTTGTTCATATGTAACAGGTGGTGTAGGTCTCGTGCGTCAGATGCTTCTAACTTTGACGGTAAGTTATTTATCCTGCTGTGAGTGATTATCTTAAAAAACAAAAAACAAGGGTGAAACAATAGTAACACAAACTCAGGCATGTCGTACAGTATTGCCAAGAACATTTCGTAATATAACTAGAAACATAAATATCTCGTACAAAGATCAGTTGCGTTATGTATAGTGACAACGTGTCTGCTCTTGGTTGCTATACACAACGCCTAATAGTCCAGTACGGCGGCGTGAAATTGACGTGTTTTGACCGCTAATTTCCCACAGAGTAGAAGTTCTCGCAACTGAACCAGCCCTACCTGTCAATAGTTCTCAATTATTCATCGTGTAGTAGATAACACAGAGGTAATCCCCTCGCTTATCCGCTAGACATTAATTTTGTATGAGCTATTACAAGAAATGAGAAATACTAAGACAGGCCAATGTTTGCGTGTGCTATCTATGTGTGCTTAAGTTCTGAACGTGGAACTGACAACCCCTTGTGTCATCCTATATTTGTGTGCTGATTTTAATTTACCTTAGAGTTATTTTTATGCATTTATGATTAGTGTAATATATATCAAATAGTTGTATGAAGACCTAAATGATAAAATTGTTAAAGTTATTACAATATCGTGCACTAAACTTACAAAGCATTACAGCAACAGAGTAAATTGATAAAACGAAAGAAAAAAGAAATATAATAATTCTGTACAACATCTGGAATTTTTCCCTTTCTTAACTATTCCTCGCTGAACGTATTCGTCCCTCCTAGGTTTAGGATGGAAAGTTTATTTTAACATTATTCACATATTTCATCACACACTCCCATAGTTTGGTTTGTTTTGAATTTCGTGCAAAGCTACTCAAGGGCTATCTGCGCCAGCACTCCCTAATTTAGCAGTGTAAGACTAGAGGGGAAGCAGCTAGTCATCACCATCCACCGCCAACTTTTGGGTTACTCTTTTACCAACGAATGGTGGGATTGATCGTCACATTATAACTCCCACACGACGACGTGTTTGGTACACGGGGATTCTAAGTCACGACCCTCGGAATACGAGTCGAACGACTTTAACCACTTCACCATGCCGGGCCTACTCCTATAGACATTACAATAATAATTATATTTTCTGTTTAAAAACTGTTCATAAGTACTACTGTAACTCACTATTATCTAATAACCTTTCTTCTGTAAGTGATAGACATCCCGATGACAAGAAGTCGTTTTTGGTAGAAAGCATTGACCTGAATCGCCCTTGTCTAATGTATTTTTGCACTTTCAAACATGAGGAGGGCAACAAAGTCATTGTTGGCAGCCTCATTTCTACATATTGATGATTAAAAATAATTATTTACTAAACTTATTTCAATTTCTGAAGACACCACAAAGGTAACAGTATTCTGTATTGTTGTGTCACACTGGCAATCAGCAATGGTGTAACGCCTATTTGTATATCAATTTTTAAAGTATATTTACAGACACTACAAAGAGAACAACGAAATTTTCATCATTTGTACAAACTGCTTACATGTAAATAACTTTACTTCACGCCTGCTTTTCTAGCCACTACATTTACTCTGTATTGACGGATATGACGTGAAAAGCTAAGCCTTAATTTATGACTAAACAATATTACTGTTACAGCCATTAGAAAGTGAAAAGTGTAATTTTTCAGCAATTACATAATACAGTGCATGATTAAAATATTTGGCGTCATATTAATGTAGGTTGTTATATCTAATGAATTTTTCTCTCTTACTCTCTAAGTACCGAGATTGTAAAGCCAGACGAAAAGTAAAAAGATGCCCCGTTTATTATTCGATTCGACATTTGTCACACAGTTCAACCGGTTCGAGGAACTTTACCCCTCACGTCATAAAGAAAAAGCTCTAATACTTTTATTATTACTGTTGTTAAATCCAAATAGTTAAGTGACTGAGCATCAGACTATTCTGTAATGTAAATTACGCATTATTGTAAATATGTACCTACAAAACACCGTTTCCTTCTCTTGAAAAGATAAACAAAAAATTCGTTATACTCGTTACATTCGATCTATCATCAATAAGTGATAGAAATATTAAATTAAAGAAAAATATATTGATAAATAGTGCTACTACTGTTTAAAGATTGTATATATCATTACACTGTCCTATATGTTGTTATGATGTTACCGGTAGCCTTACAAAAACGAGTGTCTTTTCCTTGAAAACGAAATTAGTAAACAACATACAAAGCAGTTTTATTGCAACGATAACCCACAGTGAAACCATTTACTTACATTTTGTTTACTATTTTGTTGTGTGAAATTATTATTTGATTTTCTGAGTAAGAAAACAAGCCAATAATGAAATCCAATATCTCTGATTTATATAAAATCAATTTAATGAAATTATTTGAGAAGAAAATAACAGTTAATTTGTATTTTCTTTCAATTACTTTTAAACAATAACGCTTATACACTATAATTTTCTTACATTCAATTTTTCACACACAAAAATCCCAAAAATTGATATATTTACTTTGTATTTATTAAAGCCTTTTATTTTACTTTTAGTAAAGAAAACACACATCGTCTTATTTGTCTTTGTTATAATTAAAAGTATATACGGTTTCTTAGGCCTAATCACGAATTAGTAACTGATTGTTATACTACGTTTCGGCTGCCATCTACAAGCAAGTCCAATTTTTGTGTTGGCAGTAGGGGTGTGTCTGTTTTGGCTCACTTATTGGTGTGTTATCCACTAATCTGGTGTCTCTCTCATTAAAACTTTATCCAGCTAACTATTTGAATGTTTTCAACAGGGGGTGCTAGACTTTGCTGACTTCTCTGTTAGACTGACTAAATGAGTCGTTAGTTAGATGGCCTCTTTTGTTTCTGTCTTTGTTTTGAAATTTTGTGCGATTTAGCAGGGAAGGCAACCAGTCATCACCGCCAACCCTTTAGTTACTCTTTTATCAAAGCTTAGTGCAACTGCCTCTTTTACCTTTGTTGTTTTTATGTGTAGTTAATGTCATATTATTTTAATGTTATTCCAGCTCGTCGTATGACCTTCTCTGACATGATCGGATTTAGTAAACAAATGCATGTTACCTGAATTCTAACTTATTTATGTCTTTCTTTTCTGTTTTTATATTGGAATACACATTTGAAGGAGATTTTGTAAATTATGAATTTCTTCTCCATTGGCTTTTTATGTGGTTTGACGTGTATTACATTATATTGTGACTGCTTAAACTTTCTGAATTTATATTGTTTACATATAAGTTGTATATTTTCATAAAAATACAGGGAAATATGTATGTACGTCTGTAATTTTGTACATGTTTATTCTCAGTTTTGTTTCATTGTCTTCTTCAAATGCTACACGTATTCATTGTCATGTAAACATTTCATGACGCTGTTAATCATAAGAAAACATTTTTCTTCGATGTTACACATCCCGATTATTTTGGAAGTTATTCAGTATAGGGTTCCTGTTTTTACATTGTTCGGTAGTTTGGTTTATAGCTCCTGTTTTTACATTGTTCGGTAGTTTGGTTTATAGCTCCTGTTTTTACATTGTTCGGTAGTTTGGTTTATAGTTCCTGTTTTTACATTGTTCGGTAGTTTGGTTTATAGTTCCTGTTTTTACATTGTTCGGTAGTTTGGTTTATAGTTCCTGTTTTTACATTGTTCGGTAGTTTGGTTTATAGTTCCTGTTTTTACATTGTTCGGTAGTTTGGTTTATAGTTCCTGTTTTTACATTGTTCGGTAGTTTGGTTTATAGCTCCTGTTTTTACATTGTTCGGTAGTTTGGTTTATAGCTCCTGTTTTTACATTGTTCGGTAGTTTGGTTTATAGTTCCTGTTTTTACATTGTTCGGTAGTTTGGTTTATAGTTCCTGTTTTTACATTGTTCGGTAGTTTGGTTTATAGTTCCTGTTTTTACATTGTTCGGTAGTTTGGTTTATAGTTCCTGTTTTTACATTGTTCGGTAGTTTGGTTTATAGTCGAGGAATTTACCAGAACCCGTGGGTTTCCTGCGATTTATGAATTATGTCTTATTAATTCATCACGTCAAGGAATGTCAGCTATTATTCTATTCGCATTGTGAGCTGTGTCGAGGGATGTTATGTGTTTAGGTGATTCATGAATTTTTGAATTATGGCTAAAGTGTTTATCCACGTTAAGAAGGTATCATCAACATATGTGAACCAAACTTCCAAACTGATAGTGGCTTTCTTGAAAGTGTTAATTTCGGAATTTTCCATATAGATGTTACTATGATAAGGGTGAGCCCACAGTTAGGCTCTTTTGTTGTTGTTAGCGAGTTATGCTGTCACCGGAGGTTGCGAGTTATGTTATTGTGGAGACTGTGAGTTGGGTCAGCTCCTCATCACTTCTATCGCTTTCATTCTGTTAACAGAGTATTTGTAGCATGAGCAGCTGGTACGTTTGTGAAAAATTGATTATGTCAAAGCTGATAATTGCGTTTCCAAAGTTATATTCGTTTCTTCTTTAATTTCTACACATTGAACTGAGTTCTTAACATACGATAATGTTTGCATGTTAACCCAAGATAAAAAAAAGACCATACGACAAACTGGAATAATACTAAAATATAAAACACAATAAGAAAAGTAAAGATGGAATAAAAAATCCTCTACATTTTCTACAATTAAAGTCAATAAGACCTATGTCACTTTTGTAATGAAGTCGTACCCAGGTGAACGTTTGATGTGTTATCCAATCATCGAAATCATTTTATACTGGATCGAGACCACCAGCAATGTTGAAATTTAATTTCTAGGGTTCTCGAGATAAATCAACAAAATAAAAGATGAAATACTGACAAAATGAAGTATCTAGGTTAATCTTCGTACGATTCATATCTAGCCGTATGAATCTTTTATGTTCAAGAAGACTTAGGAAATGTCTTAAAGAAGGAAATATAATTCTCTGTCTTATACTTTCGTCGCAAATTTATTTGATAAAAACAAAATACATTCTTGTTATGTAGAACTTAGAGTCTTCTATGTCGGAAACTTATAGAAACTGTAGTTTTGTGTGCAGTATTATGTGAAGTTTCAATGATAAACAGGGATTTCCCAAAAATGTACTTGAAGAAATACTTTTGATTATAATTACGATCAGTTTTTTTGCAATTATAATAAATATGTACATAATTTTGTTCAGTTTCGACTATTTTCCTGCGCTTCCCTCCAGTGGCTCAGCGGTATGTCTGCGGACTTGCACGCTAAAAATCGGGTTTCGATACCCGTGGTGGGCAGAGCACAGATAGCCCATTGTGTAGCTTTGTGCTTAATTCAAAATAACAACAACAGCGCTTCCCTCAATAAAATGTTTTTGTTTGCAAATTTATACGTACTGCATAAAAAATTAATATACACATACGTTAAAACATCTTTTTTCAGTTTATAAATACGTTTTCTTGAGTAATAATTTAATTCTTTGTCTTTTATCTGTTTATTAAAGTTTTATAATTCTTTTTAAACACATCTTGCGGTCAAACACAATGCTATTTCCTTCTCCGAAATTCCGTGATGCTTGCTAAAACAATGTTATTATATTTCATATTAAAACCAAGTTAGAATTATCGTGTAAAAGTATTAATAAAGTATTAATGTTTCTGTACGAAGAAGTTTCATTAGCAATCAATGAAAGATAAAGAAGTTATTTTGATGAGTCGATAGAAAGAAAACTATGTTAGCACTTGTAAAATACATATTTTTGTGTGTGATATTGAATAAGGCGAAATAGAACTATTTATTATCTCCAGAACTGCATCTGCATATCTGTAGCATGCATCCAGAAAACTTAAAGTTAACCTTACAAAATTTATTATATTTTAGTGCTTGCCAGTTACGTTGAAGTATACACCTATACACCATTGTTTTCAATAACTAAATAACTTCAGTCATCCATTTCTTCTTTCCGATTAATGAATAACGAAAGTAACTTTTGTTTTATTAATCACAAACAGAAGAAATGTAAAATGGTTGGGTTTTTTTCTTACTCGAAAATTTCATTTTACGTCATGTATTTTTTCCTGCGGACCTTTTTTATACTTACTTTGGTGTTCGAGTTAAATCTTATAACGCTGATAGATGCAATTAAAATTCCACATAAATAACAGTTCCAGTCCAGCCAGGTGTAGTGACATCTTACATAATTATTAGATAGTTCCAGTCCAGCCAGGTGTAGTAACATCTTACATAATTATTAGATAGTTCCAGCCCAACTAGGTGATGTAACATCTTACATAATTATTAGATAGTTCCAGCCCAACTAGGTGATGTAACATCTTACATAATTATTAGATTGTTCCAGTCCAGCCAGGTGTAGTGACATCTTACATAATTATTAGATAGTTCCAGTCCAGCCAGGTGTAGTGACATCTTACATAATTATTAGATTGTTCCAGTCCAGCCAGGTGTAGTGACATCTTACATAATTATTAGATAGTTCCAGTCCAGCCAGGTGTAGTGACATCTTACATAATTATTAGATTGTTCCAGTCCAGCCAGGTGTAGTAACATCTTACATAATTATTAGATTGTTCCAGTCCAACCAGGTGTAGTGACATCTTACATAATTATTAGATTGTTCCAGTCCAGCCAGGTGTAGTAACATCTTACATAATTATTAGATAGTTCCAGCCCAACTAGGTGATGTAACATCTTACATAATTATTAGATAGTTCCAGTCCAACTAGGTGATGTAACATCTTACATAATTATTAGATTGTTCCAGTCCAACCAGGTGTAGTGACATCTTACATAATTATTAGATTGTTCCAGTCCAACCAGGTGTAGTGACATCTTACATAATTATTAGATTGTTCCAGTCCAACCAGGTGTAGTGACATCTTACATAATTATTAGATTGTTCCAGTCCAACCAGGTGTAGTGACATCTTACATAATTATTAGATTGTTCCAGTCCAGCCAGGTGTAGTAACATCTTACATAATTATTAGATTGTTCCAGTCCAACCAGGTGTAGTGACATCTTACATAATTATTAGATTGTTCCAGTCCAGCCAGGTGTAGTAACATCTTACATAATTATTAGATTGTTCCAGTCCAGCCAGGTGTAGTAACATCTTACATAATTATTAGATTGTTCCAGTCCAACCAGGTGTAGTAACATCTTACACAACTCTTAGTTTCAGTCCAGCTAGATTTAGTGACAATATTGTATAATAATTAGATAGTTTTAGTCCAAATAGTTGCAGTAATATCTTATGTAGTTGTTAGGTAATCTCAGCCCAATTAAATATAGTGATAATCTATGTATAGAAATCAAAATCTCTCTGTTTGTTTTTCTTGTCTTATATGATTATTGCATATATTTAGCTTTCGGAAAGGCATGGTTAACTGCAGAATGCTTGATACGCGCATAGGCACCTCCAAAATTATACATGATGAATGAGCGAAAATGTTCTTATAAATATATTTAAGCTGTAAATGTAGGGCACATAAAAACACTCAGTATGTAAACATTATTATTCCTGTCCCATTATGAAATGAAGCAATAAGTACGTTCACCTGTGCTTATGAACAGCCAAAATATCTGGTAAACGCTGAATTAATCTTCACTTACGTATTATGAGCTGATCATCCAGAAGTATCTGATAGTAGATTCACCCTGTAAAATGTTTAGCTATACAAGGATAATTCAAAAGGTTAATGAACATGAATTATAATACTACTGCACGTAGAGATGGTTGACTAGTGTGACATATCATTAGTGAATATGAATTTTACAAAAATAAAATACAGAATTCAAAACACGAAGAATTACGGACTTTTTGTTTTTTGGAATTTCGCACAAAGCTACTCGAATATTATCTGTGCTAGTTGTCCCTAATTTAGCACTATAAGACTAGAGGGCAAGCAGCTAGTCATTACCACCCACCGCCAACTCTTGGGCTACTCTTTTACCAACAAATAGTGGGATTGACTGTCAGATTTTAACGCCACCACAGCTGGAACGTCGTGCATGTTTGGCGTGACTCGGGCGCAAACCCGCGACCTTCAGATTACGAAGCGCAGGCCTTAACGCGCTAGGCCATGCCAGTCCCTGAAAGAAGTGAGTTTTGTTTGTTTGTTTTAATTTCGCGCAAAGCTACTCGAAGGATATCTGCTCTAGTCGTCCTTAATCTAGTAGCGTAAGACTAGAGGGAGAGCAGCTAGTCATTACCACCCATCATCAACTCTTGAGCTACTCTTTTACCAACGAATAGTGGGATGTTATAACGCCCGTAAAAGGGTGAGCATGTTTGATGCGATCGCGATTCGAACCCGCGACCCTCAGATTAGGAGTCGAATGCCTTAACCCACCTGGCAGTATGTATAACGAAGTTTCAAAGTAACAGAACTAAACCTTTTAGCAACCAAACATTACATGAATATTTTTATATAACTAGAACATATGACATGGAAGTACGTAATACAGAGAGTGTTTATCATCAAATTGTTTTAACTTCGTGTTTATCAGAAGTTCTATAATAAATTTACCTGTTGAGCGCATCTCAAAACGACATCAGTTTTTAGCCGCAGCATAGCTGCTCATAGAATGGGTCCAAGTTTGTTTTGTTTTAATTTTATTTTTTGAGTGCAAACTTTCACTTCATATCTATTTCAGTTTTGAACTCAGAATATTTGGTTTGTTTTGAATTTCACGCAAAGCTACACGAGAACTTTCTGCGCTAGCCGTCCCTAATTTAGCAGTGTGAAACTAGAGGGAAGGCAGCTCGTCATTGTCACCCACCGTCAACTCTTGGGCTATTCTTTTACAAACGAATAGTGTGATTGACCGTCATTTTATAATACCTCCACGGCTGAAAAGGCGAACATGTTTGGTGCGACGGGGATTCGAACTCGCGACCCTCAGATTACGAGTCAAACATCATAAACTACCTGGCCATGACGGGCCTGCAGCTATTCATCACCACTCAACCAAGGAATAGTGGGATTGATCGTCACATTGTAACGCCCCCATGCCTTTAAGAGCGAGCATGTTTGGTGTGACAGGGATGCGAGCCCGTGACCTTTGGATTACGAATCGAGTGTCTTAACCACCTGGCCATTGCTGGGCCGGAACTCAGAAGGTAAAACCCTTTCGGATTGATGCATTGACCACGAAAAGGTCTCGTAGACTAATTTACTCTAATTCTGCCCAATAGAATTTCAGTTTAAGGGTAGATTAGTAGAGATCCTGATGAATAATTAAGTATAATCAGGTATACGTGTGCCCCACCCTTTGTGTTGCTAGGATAGAAAAATATTGCTAACGAAAAGAAAAAAAAGGGAGATCTTAAGGATTATTTTACTCTAATCCTGTATTACGTATTACGACATCCAATATAGCCTAAAACTGAATGAAATTGTAATTTAGATTTAGACGTTAATTAAATATCGAATGTATCAACTTTATAATAGTTGCCAAGAAGATTGACACACAAAGTTTTCTTTCTTAATACAAATATGTTTTAATATAGAAACAATAATACAATTTATAATAATGGTTATTATAAATAATGATCTACGTACAAAAACTTCCCAAATTTACAAACATTATTGAGTCTTCTATTTGATTCGGAACTTCCTTGATATCTTATCAAGAGTTCACGATAAATTCTGAGTTGGCATCGGTACATCTCTTAACGGGGAACTAGCTTGCTCTTGGCTGATCACACAGCGATTATAAATCAAGTTTTTTACCGCTGAAGTTATGAAATGCTTTTGTAAAAGTATTAACGTCCAATGTTAATCCGCTGAATTAAACGGTTTGTAATGTTCGAAGTGTATAAACGTTCCTTGTCAATGTCTGAAGTTCGCGATTTAAAGCGTTAATCACAGTTATAGCTTACGAGCTTCATAGTACACTAAATGTAGCAGACCAATAATATATATATATACTATCTCTTGACGCATTGTGTTCGTTATCTTTTTTAAGCGTTAGGCGATGGTCTATAAATTTCAGCTAAAACAACAATACTGGTGATCACAAGTATTTACATACACACATTAGTATATTAATGAATCTTATATACAAGAATCTTCTACAACTTTAGAGAATAGACTGGAATTTCGCAATACGGATTTAACGCTATAAGTTATGTACATTTTAAAACACAAATTTATCTTAAACAAACGTCGATATTAAAATAAATATATATTAGTAAAATCCGTCGCACCTGCCTAGAAGAATCTCAAGTACCGCGCTCATTGAGGATTTCTAAAGAGGAGCGGCGCCTGACTGAGCTACATTACAGTTTAATGGGATACAACACAATGTAAATTATGGCCATAACCAATCCATCTTAAATTCTAAACTTCAGAGTGTATACATGTGCTATTTTTCTGCACTAATTTCTACAAGTTTTCTGTTACAAAGATCCAAACACTATGTAATAACGGGTTCTCCTACCATCTTAGATCTGAACCTTTTCGAAGAATCAGGATACAGACCACCCAGGGGCACATTTGTCGAGTCATGTTACGGGGAACTAGTCGAATCAGGTAGAAAATATGCATTATGTTTTCGTTTGCTATCCCTTTCGTAATTACTCGTTCTGTTTTTATGTTAAAAAACTTGAAAATTTTGGCAATTATTTGTAGTTGAATCTTTTTATGTCATGAGTTGTTTGTTACTTATGTTATATATATTTTAAATCTCATACATTCTTATACTTAAATAATCCCTCAAAGCAACAAATGGCCATCTAGGAATATCGAAATAATTATGTCTTCAATACTTATGGGCTGTTTCAACAACAAAATAAGTCTGTTTAAGACTGTTTAATCCTGACCTATACAGTCAGAAAATAATTCAAGATAACGAAACTAAATGGAAACTCAATAAACGAGGCCCACAAAGACGGGAGGTGGTACTTTTGAGATAATGTTTTAACATACTCGATTTTCACCACACCTAAGTTTCTAACTATGTATTAAAATTAAAACATAAAATCAGCTACAACATGCCAATTTCATAAAAAACTAGATTTTTTCTACGGATTTATTGTAAGAAAGCACATGCCATAAAGGAATTGAAAAAGACACGAGATTTTAGCCGCAAGCATCAGTGAACAGGTGCACATGGTCTAATTTTAATTAAATTTGTCTCATTGGAGTCTTGAAAGAAACTATCAATCTATATAGGAAAACTAAACTATCGCTGAATAATCCTTGTGGTAGTTAAAAGTTTACAAAAGGGTATATGGACTATATCTGAGCTGAGCAAAAGCAATTGCGGTTAGTTATTTGTTTCGGACTAGACGGAAAAGGGAAATTGATGTTATAGAAAAATCAAGATACGACAGGAAGAACTGTTTAAGCAGGTTAGGTTAACTGAATATACATTTTCTGTTGTACAGAATGTATTATGGAGAAGCTGCAATCGTAGTATTTAATACTTAAAACAGGAAGAGTAGATATGGTCTAATCACATTTCATGTTTGAAGTTAATGCCGTAAAATACGACTACAACTGATATCGTTAATAATTTTGATAGTTAACACTTAAATAAATAGACCTTGTTTCACACAGGAAGTTACAATATAATCAAGTTATACATTAGGACACTTAGTTTCACACCTAGCGCTACTACTGGAGAGTGATTACCGTCCTTAGCGTTGCTACTTGTGCGAGGTTACGGGTTCCACACCCAGTGTTGCTACTAGAAAGAGGTTACCGGTGACACTCCTAGCTTTGCCGTTGTGAGGGGTAACGAGTGCCATTGGTAGCATTGCTACTTGCAACGGATTAATATTTTTCACACCTAGCGTTGCGACTAGCTAGAGAGAAGATACAAGTGCCCTATCCAGCGTTACTGTTTTGAGGAGTTTTGTTGATTATGTTCTGCTCTCGTATCAAAATACTTGTTATTTGCAATAAAATAAGTAAATGGTTATTTACCCTTAGGTATCTCTAATTTTCAACTGATGACTTAGAGGAAAAGCAGCTATTAAATAGCAGATTCAGTCAACATTGGGCTATTCTTGTTCGATCGAGTGGTTAGATTTGATAGTCATTCTCACAATGTATACACACGGTCCCCAAAATACAGAATGCATTTTTTTCTGAGATGGGAACATTAACCATTAATTTTTTAATTCAAAGTCCGAGTACGCTCACCACTAATCCACGCTCAACCCAACAGTATTTTTGCAATTTTCACAGCTAAGTAAATTAAACTCAGAGTAAAACCAGCAAGGAAAATTAGCTTTGATTGATTATAATCTTAAGCATTTGTTTACACGTGAAAATCTGAGATTCTATGGATTACTCCCATCACTAACAAAAAGAACAGCGCGCTCATCACTTTTGGGCAGGGTTTGCACTACTTTTTTTGATAAGAGTATCCCAAAAGTTTGTCTCTAGTCTATTAGTTCAAAATTAGTTGTGGTTCGAGTGAGGCTTTACGTGATATTCATCAAAACAAATTAGTGATGGTATCCATCTTGTTTCTAAAAAATTTGAATGTTGATTCGATATTACCTCCTTCTTACACAAAAAAAAATATTTTACTAACAGATGGAGTTAAATATTCCGGATAGGAAAAGTACAAACTGTTTTTAAACTTATATATTAAGCCATCATTAACTTCTCGTGCAAGAATGTTAACAATAAATAGGCTTTCGATAAAGGCACAGTACTGGTTCATAACCACTTTGAAGTTAGAGAGAGCGTGGATTGTCCTGAAACATATTATGTTTAATAAATAGTGCTAAAAGTTGATATGGATAGATAGACAGACAGGAAAGAGTCAAAAAATTGTATGTGATCTGAAATAAAGACAATATTTTTGAAAATGATGATACACATGGTCTGTTGGATTTTTTTTTAAAGGTCCTTCTCTGAAATTCGGGGTTACATGTTTCACTGGTAAGAAAAATAAAAGATCTTTATTAGTAGATGCGATTTGAAATTATAGTTTTAATATTACTCAAGAAACTAGTAGGCTTAACGATGATCAAATAATACTTTGCTGATAAGAATCACCCAGAATGTAGCTGTGTTATTAATAACATTGAAAACTGTGTACTGCATATTTAAGTAGCTTTAGGGATAAACTTCTGTCTCATCTTCCAGCCTAACTGACGAGTTCTGGTGTTGATGTCAATACCTATCTGATTTAAAAGCAGAGATATACAAATTTAGATTAATGTTCATTTGCAGTCTACGGGATATTTACCCTAAATGTTTAACGTCCTATGTATTTCCAATGCTTTGCAAATTTTCAGTGAGTAAACTGTATCTTCGTGTTAAACATTATTTGCTTGATAGTTACCACATTGGAAATGTTCTTTCAGATACTTTTATCAACAGAAACCTGAATGAAGTCTGTATTAATTTTGAGTAATCAAAATTGTAGATATCTTTGTACTTTAATGTTAAGGTGAAGTGCGTATGCATACTATTGCAAATAAACAATATTATGTTTGTAATATGAGAATGTTTGTACACCTACAGCCCCCCTGAAAGTACAGCGGTATGTCTACGGATTTACAACGCTAAAATCAGGGGTTCGATTCTCCTGGGTGGACACAGCAGATAGCCCGATGTGGCTTTGCTTTAAGAAAACACACATTGTACAACAATGGAAAATTATTATTAATCGTAGTATGTACAGAGCAGTTAGTATGTTGTAGAACTTTGTGTTTAAGAACAAACAGACCCACAAACAAATAATTATTAAAATGGGAGATAAAACACGTAACTTAGTACTTAGTAACTAAAATAGTTTGTTTGAGTTGTGATATTATTAATGAATAATTTTAATTGAGGTTTGTTTTTGAGGCTTCGCTCACTTTTGGCTAAACTATAAGCTTGAAGACTTAAAAAGATAAAATTCACAGTTCAAATCCAGCGATGCACACAACGCAGATAGTCTGTTCTGCAGAATTACGCTTGATATAATATAAGCAAGACCGTTTCTTTGACAATGACATAATAAGAGAACTTCGAATCCAGTAAAAATCGTAATATATTTTTCCGTATTTTACAACTTTATCGATTTAAACACAGTAGCAACACGTTGAAATAAAAATATCTAGTATTTATTTGCAACCAAAAAATATAAATTTTCTGATTTAGGTAATAAATATAAATTAAAATAACTAACAATGATGTTATTTACTTCTTGGGAAAGTGGGTTTAACGAAAATATTCAGTAAAAGTGTTTAATTTTGTGCTCCCCAGTGGCTCAGCGGTATGTCTGCGGACTTACACGCTAAAATCCGGTTTTCGATACCCGTGGTGGGCAGAGCACAGATAGCCCATTGTGTAGCTTTGTGCATAATTCTAAACAACAACAACAAAAAGTTTAATTTCGTTTTAGCCTGCACGATGACTACCTGTAGTGATCCCTTAATTTTTAAGCGATAGACTAAAATAGATCAGGTGGCCCGGCATGGCCAGGTGGTTATTGTGGCGGGTTATAATCCCCGTCGCACCAAACATGCTCGCCCTTTCAGTCATGGGAGCGTTATAATGTAATGGTCAATCCCACTATTCGTTGGTAAAAGAGTAGCCCAACAGTTGGCGGTGGTTGGTGATGACAAGCTGCCTTCTCTCTATATTTGCACTGCTAAATTATGGACGGCGAGCGCAGATAACTCTCGTGTAACTTTGCGCGAAATTCAAAATAAACCAAAAGAGGTCACTCGACATCAACAACTCTTGGGTTACTCATGCCAGACAGAATGGTTAGGCTTAACTGTTATTATTTTGGTACATCTACATCTTTAAAGTGGCGAACGCGGTTTGTTTTCCGTAACGGGACGCGAACCATGAAACCTAGCTTTACATTACCGCTCGATCAACATTATTTAAAGAAAAACAAACAATAAGACATAAAGGTTTAACGTGTTCAGTATTATCACTTAGTATTTTATTTTTTCCAATAATAAGATTATCTGACACCATACTTAATTTTGGACTACTACCGACTGTAGGGAAGGCAACCAGTCAACAGCTCCATAACACCCACTATCCTCGTTTATGTTTTGACTTTTTTTTTTTATAATGCGATCTACAGCTAAACGTAAGGGGAACATTTTGTTGTACGGTACGGCTTCGAACGCGGCTCGTCAGATCAATCCAGAGCTATACAACAGGGCGAGCACGCTCCCTTTTACTGCTACTAACATGCACAATTAAAAAGAAGTAACCACTGGTAACTAACCCAGAAATACAGTAAAACTAAATATACTTGTATTTATTGTACACTATACACAATTATACAGCCAGAAAAATATTTCATAATTAATTGTGAACGAAAGTTAGCCTATTTATAAAAAAATTACATGAAAATTTCTCCGTTTTACTAAGTTAAAAATGTAAATAAAAAAACGAAGGGCAGAAATAATGATTTATTTTCCTTTTTGTGAGAAGACAAGTATCTTCTAATCGTTACTGTGTTTGTTAAATAAATTGAGGTATAAAGCATTTATTTTTTTGCATTAAAAATACAAAAAGACAAATTAATTTTGGAAATCTTTTCGTGAAAAGAAAACCAAAAAACACCCGTGTTTTGTTCATTAAAGTTACAAGAACAGAATATATGAGAGAATGAGTTACAAACTTCACAATCAAATTTTGTGATCATCATACAACTTCCAGAGTTCGTTCTATGTAAAAGATTCGTCCATATTGAGCGAATCTTAACAAGAAAACTTCTTCCGTTGTTTAAACTGTATTTATAGAATTGTTTGGTTGATCAAACGTGGATCTAGAATCAATTATTCTATTACATGAGTGCTAACGTTTAATAGCAAAAGAATTTCAATGTTTGTCATTTCCCTTCATTGTATTACTTACAAGAACTGCTCAACGATCAGCAGTGAAGGAGACTGAATGGTCCATGAAACGTCTAACAGAGAGATCAGTGACTGTGGTATGGGATATGAAAGAAAAGAACGTGAAGTGATAACTATTTAACGTTATTCATCGCTAACCCTTGGGCTGTTCTTTTACCAACGAATAGTGTCACTATGGTTTACAAGATGGGTTATAAAAATGGTAATTTTGTAAAACATATCATCCAATTATTATTTGATAGACTGTTTAGGCAGAGTGTTCATGATGAAACTTTGTAGAGTGGACGGTGACTGCCTGTTGCGGAGACACAAGTGTAGAGGACGACGTTTTGAAAGTCTTCCGCCTTTCGTTTCGAAGAGTTCCAACGCCAATATTTTGGACCCGATACGTAAAGTAGACATATCACACATAACGTGTAACGAAACCAATGTAAAACGACGAAGTTACTTGCATCTTGTCGACTTAACAACTGTAAATATTTGAGTTTTATCAGAGTTATTATGCAGCTTAGCTTTTGAACCATTATTAATATCATTGATAAGTGCTGTAATACACGGAAGTCGCTCTTCACACGAATCTCACTAAATTTATGCTGGAATCATAAATCTTAATTTTTGCTTTTTTGTTATTATTAGCTATTTGCCTTATAGATCAAGACTTGGTAATTTGTGGATCACAGGTTTGATCCCCTCAACACGCTCTTTTTCACAACCAATTCGTTGTAAAAGAATAACCTGACAGTTGGCAATTGGTAGCGTTGATTAGCTGTCTTCTTTTGTGGCCCACTGTATATCAAACACTTTTTTTATTATTAGCGGTATAAATAATATAGCTTGTCCATAGGATCACAAGAAAACAAACAAGTTAACAAAAATGCCGCAATATTCGTGGATTTTCATTTTACTCACATTTTAGAAGTCCGGGACAGTTTATGGCGGCAGGGAACAAGTCCTTGGTATAGAAGGAATTGACGAACGCTGCTCTAATCTGGGATTTTAAAATTAGGATCGACTAATTCAGATATCCCTTAAGAAACATTGTATGAAATTCGTCAAAATATAACTTTCACCTTATTTTCAGTGAAGAACCTTAGTAAACTGCCTAACTTAAATAAACTTTAGAAATAGTTCAATGTAGGTATTTAAAAAATTCCGTTCTTGACCTTGCGAGAGATTCCAGAACGTCATTGAGTGAATATTAATGTTTATCTTAATTAAAGTCGAATATTGTAATGTAAATCTGTAGTCCACATATTGTGTTGGAAACTGTATAGTGAGAAAATTACAAGTTTCTCTTTTTCTCGAATCGTATGGCATAATTGCATGTACATGACAAATTACGGAATCTTTTTGGCTAAAATTGGGTTTCAATGCTCGCTACAGTTACAGCATAGATTGTGTAGCTACAGGCACCACATGATGGTACAGTGTGAACAATTGTATTTTTCAGTTGTATGAAAATATTTTGAACTAATTGAGAGAAATTGTAATATTCTTATTTCCATGTACTTTGCTGTCAGTAAATTCTTGTCAATAACAAAATGCAGTTCACTGATTTGAGTGTCTGGGAATCCCTGATATAATTGTTAAAACAACTTATAATTAAGACGGTTTCTTTGTATTACCTTTGCTTTAATAATTATTATGGTCTATTTTGAGCAGTAACACAAAAAACATTCCTCGAATGCAAAGGTACCCGTGCTACGCACGGTATTAGATGTTACTTCCACTTCATGTCGGCTTCATGTATTTTGCTACCGACTTCCTCGCTCAGTTGAAATATCATTCGAGGCATTAAAGCGGTAACGTAGATATGGCTTCTAAACTTAAACCGCTCATTCGATTGCCTACCCGTCTACATTCAATCTTTGAGAAGTCTGCTCGAGTTCCTCCGCCGAATTGCTTTGAAATTGATTCAGTCAGGTTCTTCCAACAACATGTGACACCAGACAGACGAGTATGCAACTCTGTTTTATACAGTGTGATTTTATTTTTGATGAACCCGTAAAAACTGAATGGCTTCTTAAGGTATTCATGAAAAATACTTGATGGTAATTTGTTGACTAAATTAATGGAGTTCCATACGTTGTTATTTATTCATTTTCAAAATTTGGAAAAAAAGTTTTCGTGGAGTACTTAAGAGGTATGCAAACTCCCTGTTTGAAGTTTTATTTATATTGGCATTTTCCAATCTATGCTAAAAGTTCTGAATTTAAAATATTTTAAGCAATCGAGTTCAGATTTACACAGTTTGGAAAATATAAAAGTGTTTTAAAACTTGTATTGTCAGCAGATAAAGAAGGTGTTGTTTTCAGATAGCTGGTTTGAAGAAAAAGACTACTTTTCGAAAAGAAAAGAAAAAATTTTCATGAGTTTTATTTAATAATACATCGCTTTAGGGATGGCGAAGTGCTGTTCGTGGGAACGACGAGTCTTGTACGTAACTGGAAGATTAATTCGTGCAAAAGCTGTGAGTGAATTTCCAAAATAATTATAAAAAAAACAGTGTAATGATGGAAGTGAATATTAATTATCAGAGTATCCCTTCACCATCAAAATTATACAAAATAACGTTAAATCTAATAAATATGCTTCTTGATGTGTGTGTGTGTTTCCTTATAGCAAAACCACATCGGGCTGTCTGCTGTGTCCATCGAGGGAAATCGAACGCCTGATTTTAGAGTTCTAAATTTGAAGACTTACCGCTGTACCAGCTGCGGACGCTTCTTGACGTTGCCTTTTCTCAAAATAACCTTTCTCTCACGATACTGAATGTAGGTGGTTAACAGGTTTGTCTTTATCAACAGAGGCCCGGCATGGACAAGTGGTTAGAGCGCTCGACTCGTATTCTGAGGTTCGCGAGTTCCAATCTTGTTACATCAAACATGCTCGCCCTTTCAGCCGTAGGGGCGTTATACACTTACATTCAATCCCACTATTCATTGGCATGAAAATACCCCAAGAGTTGGCGGTAGGCGTGATGGCTAGCTGCATTCCCTCTAGTCTTAAACTGCTATTTTAGGGACGGCTAGTGCAGATAGTCCTCGTGTAGCTGAAAGTGAAATAAAAAACAACAACAGAACTTTATCGAGAGATAAGCAAAGTACTTTGATTTCAGCTGTGCTCCGCTAGGACAGCTATTTTATAATATATATTTTATAATATTAAAATCAGGGGTTCAATTCCCCTCGGTGGACACAGCAGATAACTCAACATGGCTTGGTTATAAGAAAAACACAATAATATTATGTCAGTTTCCACGTTTTAAAAAATGTAAGATTTTGTTTAGAAACCTGAAGGGGGGCAAATGCGACTCAGTGATTAGTATGCTAGATTGTGAAACTGAGATCCAGTGGTTCGCGTCCCGTTACTACTATCCCCGACAAAAAAACAGTTTCGCTCTCCGTACTTTGGAGTCCTAGATTTGTTATAAGAATAGTTATTGGTCAAACCCATCAATTCAGTCTGACAAGAGAAACCCAGTGGTAGTGTTGACCTATTGCTTCGAAATTAATGGCGACTAGCACAGATAATCCGCGTGTAGCTTAACGCTAATCCATCAGACAAACAAACTTAAAAACATGGTTACCGGATAAAATTGTTATTTGTGGAAAACAGTTTGGTGTACTTCTTGTATAAACTAAGACTGAGACAAGTTGCGATATACGTTGTTATGATTTACTTACTTTAAAGTCGTAATTCTGTTTATTTGATGTATTAACTTATTAGTCAAACATTTCAAACGAATTAACTTTATTCAGTATTGAACTCGGTGTTTGTGTTTAAAGAAGAAAATATAAAATTAGCAGTTATCGAAAATAATGTGTCGATACTTATTGCTAGATATCTTTTCATGTGATATTTCCTGTTGTTGTATGTTATAAAACTTCAGACCACACACATATATTTGTACATATTTAATGCCTACTTAAATTTATAACTAATAAAACAAACAAAGAGTACAAATTCCCACACGGGCTTGGCATGACCAGGTGGTTAGGGCGCTTGATTCGCAATCTGAGGGTCGCGGGTTCAAATCCCCATCCTACCAAAGGAGTTTATACTTTCAAGTGTGTAGCGTTATAATGTGACAGTCAATCCCACTAAAGAATAGGCCAAGAGTTGGCGGTGGGTGGCGGTAGTTAGCTATGTTCCCTCTAGTGTGTTAAATGTTTATTACTGGGTGTTTCCGCAACATTGAAGTTACTTTCCTGTCAACAGTGGCCTATTGTTTTAATTATTGGATGAATAGAGCTTCCATTAATTAACGCTAAGCTGCTTTCTCTTTATTTCTAGATATAAATATACATTAAGTACCTTAATTTGTTACCAGATTTACACTGTAGCAGTTCGCCGGTGTGTCATAAACTAGTATACAAATTTACAACGTGGTAATTTTGGATTTGGTTCCTCACGGAGGACAAAGTACAGATGGTCCATCATTTAGGTCACTGCCAAAAAGGAACATTACAGATATACTGGCTATACGATAAAGATCAACTGTTTTTCTTCTTTTCAAAAGGCCTGACATAGCCTTATATATGGCCTTATGGTGGGGGCGTTATAATGGTGCGGTCAATCCCACTATTCGTTGGTAAAAGAGTAGCCCAAATGTTGGCGGTGGGTGGTGATGGCGAGCTGCCTTCTCTCTAGTCTTACACTGCTAAATTAGAGACGGCTAGCACAGATAGCCCTCGAATAGGTTTGTGCGAAATTTCAAAAGAAAAAAGCAAACAATTCTTTTCAAATTTCATGAACTTTCATCCTATTATTGAAAATGTCAATTGTTCGTATTTGTAAAGTTATCAGAATTTTACAGAATTTGACTGTTTTGATGTTTTACCGAAATTTGACAAAATACCTAAAACTGAATCCTAAATATTTGACTTACTAAATCATTGAGATTCAGTGTTTTAAATAAGTGTAATGTATTCGTGTATGATTAACAAAGTAATTGTAACTACACTGTTTACGAAATGCTGCTTTTATCATGATTCTGGAACACATTTAAAAAAGAATGGTGTTTATGGTCTCACAAACCAACGTAGAGAATGATATAAGATCCTTGAGTGTTTTCATTTACCTTGTATAGCTTACAATAACATTTCTCTGTAAACTCTGCAGTTTGGGACCTGAATTAAGGAGTAGGCAGTACGTTTAAGAGTTACACTTCCAAGTTGCTGCATACATTATTTATGAATTGAAAAGTTATTTAAAGACCGGAAAATTGTTAGGCACTAGTACCGAATTAGACAGATTTTCATCTGAGAATGCTTGACACCAGAGCAATATTTTGTCCATTCTAACGTTAGCTAACGACGAGTACATATTAGCAAGAAAAGTTCTTTTTTTTTGTTAAGTATCCACACGTGGACAGTACCGATGCTAATGACGTGGATAACAGTTTGCAGCTGGCCGTACAGAGTAAAGATTTTTCAAGTTTCTGACCAAGTGTTGCAACGGGCAGAACTTTCATTGACCATCTACCCCATAAGCAAGTAGAGGCTTGGCCCAATTAAAATACGATCAGCCATTATAGAACCACACTTTTGCTGGTAGAGGTCTCAGGTGAAATGACCATTGGATTTGTTCGTGCTAAACTTGAGCAAAATAAATGTGAACAGAAGATTTATAACGAGGACAACATCTACATCGGAATGCACATGGTGGTGGTAAAGTAGAAGATGGCAATTATAAAAGTATCTTTGAAGGCACACGCCCCCTTAGTAGCTGAAAAAAGGGTCATTTGTCCGGTAGGTAGGCCACAGCTGGTGCTGAAGCCAGCTAAATCTCTCTGTTAATGTTAGAAGTTGGAACATAGGGAGAAACTCTCATTATCACGGGGGTTGAAGTTGGTACACACGCAGGAAACAGACAGAGAGAGAGAGAGAGAGATTTGAAGGAAATTAGTACTCATCTGTTAAAGCACGCATGCTGTTTGAGAAGAGGATTAGCGGTGGGAATTTCAAGTGATTAATTAGAAAGAAGAATTAAAAGATTCCCTGCGTAGCATGTGGTTAGCGACACATGAAATGTGAGAAACACTGTGCGTTTAGTGTTAGGAATTGACGTTGTGACACTGAGGAAATGAAATTAAAGATTTAGTGTGTCGTATTTTTGTCGATTCAGCTCTAAATAAGGTTTATGGAAACTGTTTTTTATTATTTTGTGTTATATTTTGTACAAACTATCAGATATTTTGTATATATGTATATTATATACACATACAAATTTTCAATTTTTAAAATTGGTCATTTTGATATTCTAGGAAATTGATTAATTGCAAATATGTGTGTTTATTTGCAGTTAAGCACAAACCCACATAATGAGCTATCTGTGCCCTGTCCACCATGGATATTAAAAACCGGTTTTTAACATTGTAAGCTGTTGTTTTTTAATTAAGCACAAAGCGACACAACGAGCTATCTGTGCTTTGCCCACCACGGGTATCGAAACCCAGATTTTAGCGTGTAAGTCCGCAGACATACCGCTGAGCCACTGGGGGGCAACATTGTAAGTTCGCAG
Organism: Carcinoscorpius rotundicauda; assembly: GCA_011833715.1. Lineage (NCBI taxonomy): Eukaryota > Metazoa > Arthropoda > Merostomata > Xiphosura > Limulidae > Carcinoscorpius > Carcinoscorpius rotundicauda. The sequence continues at coordinate 46,393,570 of CM022403.1, forward strand.
ACATTTCACTATACCACTGAGAGGCAATTGGAAATAGATAGTTAAAATATTTCCCAGAGATAAATCCTACAAATCTAATAGTTATTTTCATTTCAATGTTAATTTCGCTTAACTATCCAATCAATAGATTTTATATCTTATGGTTTAATTAGTAAACTTTTAGAGAAACAAAATTTTACTAATAATTTGACAATGTATGCTTTTCTCTAAGCCTTTCGCATTACAGCTTTATGTTTTCCGTTTGAAGGTGTACTTATAAGTTAATTAACCACACACATACACACGCATATATATATTTATATATATACCAACCAAAAAACACTACTAAATATATTTTATTGTTATACGTAATTTTTCTTTCTACTAAAACGCTATTAAATATATTTATTATAAATAAACTGTTTTCTACTAAAACTCTTTCCTGAATATAACTTAATGTTATGCAGAAACTCTTTGTTTCTACTAAAGCATATGCTACATACATCTTATTGTTATCCAGAAACAGTTATTATTCTAAGACATCTAACTGAATATATTTTACCAGTTTAGTTAAACCGTTTTTTTATTAAAGCGCTTTACTAAATGTTTGTAATGTTACACATAAAATCTTTCTTTCTTTTAAAACACTTACTAAGTATATTTGATTGTCATACATAAACTGTTTTTTTAACAAAGCACTTGACTTAATTCACTATGCTTGATGATTTACGATTTGTATCTATTTCTAAAGTACCTAACTAAACCATCACAATTACTTATCTACAAATGTTTTCCATGAATTGGCTAAATAACAGCTGATATTGCAATATCATACTGTTTCTCTTTTCATTGTTTTCATTATCTGTTGTCCTTATCACGTGATGGAACATGTTAAAGCTTTCTGTGCTATGAGATACTAAAAATAAATAAAAACGAAACATAAATTCCGGTGTTAACCCATATCAACTTAGTCATTTTATATTCATCTTTTATTTTCATTATATTCGTGTATCACCTGTGTGTGCTCAGTAGCTACAGTTACCTTGATGTGTACAAACCCACATTCTAGACTTAGATTAAAACAAAAATGAAGTTAATGTATTTTAAAATACATTGAAATATGCTGCAAATTCAGCTATTTTAATAATTAACATCGTATTAACGAATGCAATGATACAGAAAGAAATTATATTTTGCCTGATTTAAACACGTATTTAAATTAATATTTCGGGCCAGGCATGGCGAGGTGGGTTAAGGCGTTCAACTCGTAATCTAAGGGTTGCGTGTTCGAATCCCCGTCGCACCAAACATGCACACCATTTCAGCCGTGGGAGGCGTTATAACGTGACGGTTAATCCCACTATTCGTTGGTAAGAGAGTAGTCCAAGAGTTAGCGAGGGTGGTGATGACTAGTTGCCTTCTCTCTAATCTTACACTACTAAATTAGGGACGGCTAGCGCATATAACCCTTGTGTAGCTTTGCGCGAAATATAGAAACACACAATAAATTAATATTTACATTCAGAAACAAACAATAAATTAATATTTACAACTAAAAACAAACAATAAATTGATATTTACATTCAGAAACAAACAATATATTAATATTTACATTCAGAAACAAACAATAAATTAATATTTACATTCAGAGACAAAGAATAAATTAATATTTACGTTTAGAAACAAACAATAAATTAATATTTACGTTTAGAAACAAACAATAAATTAATATTTACTTCCTAAAATAATATTTCACACATATGTATAAACAATGCCTGTAGAATAACACAATCACTGTTACGCGTAGCAAAGATTGAGAAACGAAATTATTTTATACTTGTATAAGTTGCTAAATTACTCAAAACGGATTTATATTTGGGTTGTTTTTTTTCGAAACTATATTTGAAATAAACTTTCTATGTTAACCAGCATTGACTTGTTTTAGTAATTGATATAATTTGTTTTGATTTCTATAGACGGATTCATATATAATAATTCAAAATGATACGATTCGTTTCATTCCGTTAAAAATGTAAAACTGTGAAAATTCTTCGCTTTTCATTTTAAGACGGATGAAACGTCGATAAGCTTGTGTAAAGGACGATTGTAAAGTATTACCTAATATTTTCGATTGTATTTAATTAGTGCACATAACATATATTTGAGATTCTATTTTACGTAAGACTTGTATTAGATTTCCTCCTACACTAGTTGTTCAGACTTGTAAGGCCTGTGTTAAATTTCCTCTTACACTTGTTGTTCTGACTTGTAAGGCCTGTGTTAGATTTCTTCCTGCACTGGTTGTTCAGACTTGTAAGGCCTATGTTAGATTTCCTTCTACACTGGTTGCTCAGACTTGTAAGCCCTGTTTTAGATTTCCTCCTACACTGGTTATTCAGACTTTGTTACTTTCTCTCTGTGACCACAATATGACTATTCACAGGCGCTGGACTCGCCCTCGGAAGGGCGCTGGTTCGATTCCTCGTCACACCAAGATAATCTTGCTCTTGCAGCCGGTTGAGCGTCACAATGTGACGGTTAACCTCATTGTGCGTGGATGAAAGAGTTGGCATTGGGCGGTGATTACTAGCTGCCTTCCCTTTAGTCTTACGCTGGCAAATTATGGACGGCTAGCGCAGAGACCCATTTTGTAGTTTCGCGCGAAATTTAAAACTGACAGCTAATCAAAATTTTACAGACATGAAGAGAAACATTTGTCCACACAAATAATTTTCTTTTTTTTGTTGTTTCACTATGAGAAATTTATATCATGTAGAACTAAATAAACACCACCTATTATCAGAATCTTCAGATTTTTCACTTCGAATTTTGCTCGTTATTTGCTCGAAATTTAAAACAAACAAACAAATATTTAGTCAATACAGACAAGTTATCTAACTTTTGGTGGCAGGATAAAAGTAATAAATATTTGCCACCATCAGATCGTATGTGCCCTTCGGTTCCTGTATGTATAACTTATTTATTTGTGGCCAAGCGTGTTAAGGCGTGCAACTTGTAATCTGAAGGTCTTTCAGCCGTGGGGCGTTATAATGTGACGGTCAATCCCACTATTTGTTGGTAAAAGAGTAGCCCAAGAGTTGGCGGTGGGTGGTGATGACTAGCTGCCTTCTCTCCAGTCTTACACTGCTAAATTAGGGACGTCTAGCACATATAGTCCTCCAGTCGCTTTGTGCGAAATTGAAAAACAAACAAACAATTTGTGGCAAGTTGGAGGAATCGACTAATCCAAGTGCTTTTTCTTCGTAAAGATTCACAGCTTAAAATGATGAGAGAAAAACCCGTATGCTCGGAAAATGAACTTGTATTATTAGAATGTGGTTATCAAAAACATAGATGACTTGTGATATTATGTACCCAAAACCTGGTGAATTTTAAAGGTTCTGTCAGCTTTCTTGAACTGGTTTTAGTACTACAACTGTCAACACAACTTGACAAGTTATAACTTTTAAGTATTATTACATATCTCTTTAAATTACCCTTTCAGCCGTGGGGGCGTTATGAAGTTACGAGCAATCACACTATTCGTTGGTAAATGAATAGCCCATGAGTTGGCGGTGGGTGGTGATGACGAGCTGCCTTCCCTCTAGTTTTACACTGCTAAATTAGGGACGGCTAGCGCAGATAGCCCTCGTGTAGCTTTGCGCGCAGCCCCCGCTAGTACAGCGGCATGTCTCCAGAGTTAAAACGCTAAAATCAGGGGTTCGATTGCCCTCGGTGGGCTGAGCAGATGGCCCGATGTGGCTTTACTATAAGAAAAACACAAAAAAACAAGCAAAGCTTTGCGCGAAATTTAAAAAACAAACTTTAAATGTGACTGTGTTTTTATATGGTTCGAAATATAAATAATTTTTCTTTTTATTTTCTGTTGTAATTATTTGTAATATTCTGCTTACACTGATTTGTGTTCATCTGATGGGAAGTAAAGTCAGTCAGAGCTTCTTGAAAGACCTTAATTAATATTATTAGGCTTCTGATGTATATTTCTTTCTTTCTGTGACAAGTATCCTCAATAGACAGTCGATATCTCACTTGGCACCTATGACGTCAGCTCCACCTATCTGGCTTATTCTTAGTTACCTATGCTTATTTATCTGTTTTTATGTGGTAAACGAAATGTCTGATGTTTATTTTTCTTTTTAATTACAAGAGTAGCTGGAGACAAAATATTTAAAAAATTCAGGTTAATGGCTGTCTTGTATCACAGAGATCTGTTTATAACAGCAATGGCACAAAGTTACCTGTGAAGCGAGTAAAACATATCGAAGAGAGTTAAGGAAATAAAATTATAAAAATAAATATCTATTAATAAAAAACTGAAGTTAACATTTTGAAACATTATAATTCTGCAGTGTATAGCTAAATCAGCTGCTTTTGAAATATCTGTGGTTGATTTCGTTTGGAAAATAAAGAAGGATTCATAATTTGTTAAAGTAAGTTTCTGTAAGATACTTGTTTTTTATGGGCGGTGTGAGAAAATTAGCGTGATTGAGTATTGTTATTCGTACAAGGAATCCAACTTCGTGTTTGAAGAGATTATATTAGAATGCTAATTTGATAAAACAACGATTTTATCCTTAGAAACGTTTATCTTCCTCTGGCCAGTTAATTTTGTAAATTTTTTATTTTATTTAACTTTAATTTTGAGAAATGTGGTGAAAAATCAGTTTGTGCACAGAAATACTTTACTATTATCTATTTTATGGTTTTCTGTTTATTTTGAGTAACAGAAAAACCATTTCTGAACGCAATGAATTTTTTTCAAGGGTTACCGAGAGTTGAAGGCTGTACAGTTGACCTGTTGTTGGGCGATGGGCATTGTCGTTCCAAAATATGGAACATATAATGTAGTTGACGTATTACCAAACTAGTAGCTTAGCCAGCCACAGATGTTGGTTTGTGGAATTACTTGCTCTTTTTATACGTAGCGAAAGAATATTCCAAGTTGTTCCATTGCGCGAAATTAAAAAAACAAAAACAAAAAGATTCGAGTGTTCTATATTTCGCCAATTTGATATAACTATTATTTTGTGTTTACGTATATGTTATTTAACATGTTTATTTAGCTTTAAAATCTCAGTTAAAGTAGATGTTTTATTGTTGTTCTTTAACTTGTCGCCTGATTCTTGGTTAAACAGAGTTTAATTTTTATGAAAGTTAGTTTTAAAGTTTACGAATTCTGTACGTTCAACAGATTTAATTTCGTTATTAACTAATTTTCTTATTGAATTTATAGTAATGGAGAAGGTTATTTATGTATGCCAGCAGTGAAAGCCTGCAAATGGTCTCAACTTTAAAAGAAAATTTTGGTTATCTAGTTGTTTTTTAGTTTTGTCAGACTTACATCTTTTTACTTTAATCTCCTAGCAACTTGTTATTTTTCTTCTCTATAGAATCAAGATAGTTGTTCTACAGTGTACGATAATTTTCTTTCGATTGTTAACAATGAAAGAGGCAACCAAGAAAAAAGTTCTCTATTTTAAAATGTGGTTTATTTCGTAAGTGACAAGATGACAAAGTTCTCTTAAGTAAATCTTCATCCTGTAATTTTATAAGGTGCAGAGCTTTAGACTCTAGCTTGATCTTTTCCAAGATGTGGCTTCATATTAGGATAGTAACGAACCAAAAGTAACATTTATCATTGGAACGGGCTCTCAATTGAAAAACTGTGTTCTTGTGTTTTTCCTTTCGGGCTATCTGCTGTGTACATTGAAAGGAATCGAACTCCTGAATTTCACGTTGTGAATCCGTAGAGTTACCCCTGTACCATCGTGGGACTTATTGAAAGATATATTAGACATAAGTTTACTGCAAGCAAAAATATGTTATGTATGCACTGGACTACACATTCCATTTGGATAGGTATTTTTCACCAACAAAGTTGAATGTTTAATATCCATGACTTGTATGAGAAACAATTTGTAGTTATTTCTGACTTATAATTTCTACCTTGTCAGAAATGGATATATGCTGGTAATTTCTAAAGGTGACACTGGAAATTATGCTCTCTAGTAAACAACAACATAAAAATGTAAGCTTTGTAATTTCAAATTCGTTCTTGGACAGGAATAAAAGGTCCTTACTTTCAGCTTACTTACATTCCGTGTTGTGGCTTACCATTCTGTACTTTAGCCAAAACTAGTATCGACTTGATAATTTCAGTTTCGAGAAGTTCAAAAATATAATTCAAAATTAAAGATGATTTCAGCTGTTTTATTTAACTGTTCGTTATGTTGTATTCACGTCAGAAATGCTTTATAACTAAATATATAGGTTTATCTCGTTCATGCGCGTGATTAAAAAGAAATTGAAATTTGAAATGTGTATATATCATTGTGATATTTCAAACATCTGTATATCGAATGTTAAAATTTATCGGCCCGGCATGGCCAAGCGCGTTAAGGCGTGCGATTCGTAATTCGAGGGTCGCGAGTTCGCGCCCGCGTCGTACCAACCATGCTTGCCCTCCCAGCCGTGGGGGCGTTATAATGTTATGGTCAAAAATTTCTTTTGCCACTATTCGTTCGTAAAAGAGTAGTCCAACAAGAGTTGGCGGTGGGTGGTGATGACTAGCTGCCTTTCCACTGCTAAATTGGGGACGGCTAGCACAGATAGCTCTCGAGTTGCTTTGTGCGAAATTTAAAAAAAAATCTTGCAACTTATCTGCTACCATTATAAACTTTTATTTTTATAAAGTATTTTTAGATTTGCTATCGGCTACAGCCACCAAAACTAATGCTTTGTTACCAACTTATATAAATATAACTTAGTTACTCGAAGTTATAATATTCGGAAATGTCTGATAAGAAGAATTACAATATATATATTATTAAGTTCATGATGATGGGTTATATACTTTTAATTTTAAAATTGGTTCACTTATGCTCACACCTTCTGATATGTACATCTTAGTTAAATGTATCGTTGTTTCCATGAAGTAAGGTGAAATCCCTCTATGCTGTGAATTAGCCAATATGTGAGAATGTAATACCATTCTTAACGCGTACACCAGGTGTTTTCAATTAATTTAAAATTTGATTTCAAAAAGCATTTCAATAAGATTTTACTAACTGGTTGAACTTGAGTTTCTAAATGAGCGAACTCAGTCTGCCTCTCTTGTTTCATTGCAGAGTATCAGAGTCGCAATGAACACCAGAGGGCAGGAGCTACTAAAGGCAGGAGACGGGCACATCCCCTGTGAGTCCTTTTTTTTTTTCGTATTCTTCGTAATTAACGCCCCATTTTATAATAATTCTTATTATTGTGGCATTGTTTTTGTTTTATTTTTAATCGTAAATTACTTTTATTCTGTATGTAATGGTTGCTTGTATATTTCACGAACAGAGACCGCTATTGATAAAAATGGGAACGCCTGAGTCTTAAATCATGTTCTGTAGATTTCTATATTTCTTTTTGCATGAAAGTTTTGCAGTGGTTTAAGTGATTTTTCAGATGTGCAAAACAGTGAAAGTTTTTTCCAAAAGACTTATAAACAGTTTATGTAAAAATCAGTTATTTAATATATTACCAGTGTAAGGAGTTAATCTCATTTTGTCCTGTTTCTTTTTTTTTTTTTTTAAAAAGGTATTTGTTTAGTTTGTACATATTCGAGGGTTTCGGATTTGAAGTTCAAAATCAATTTATGTTTATTTCTTTAGTTTCGCAAATTTCTTTTACCTCGATGGAACAAATACGTTCATGTGTTATTTATCAAGCTCCACTGATACGTTCATGTGTTATTTATCAAACTCCACTAATACATTCATGTGTTATTCATCAAACTCTACTGATACGTTCATGTGTTATTTATCAAACTTAAAACGGGTTTTTACTTTAAGCTAGGCAATTTGAAAAGTAGTTAAAAAATGAATTGATTTTTTTTTAATTTCTGTGTTATCCAACAATTCGCGTTGTAAGTCTAGTTATCATAACGAATAATTTAATTGTTTATTCGAATGGCTAACAATTTCCATTTACAAAGGCAATATAATACACAGTTTCCAGTTTTACGGCTATGTGAATGTTTTAAAGAATAATGACCTCTTATTTGTTTCCCACACTAAACCCTGCTGAGAAAAACAATTGAGTGGTTGTATTTCAGAGGTCACGTTAATATGGTGTAAACAAGTTATATATTCCTGTCCTGTCTAAACAGACTGTCATGGTGGCGTTTCAAAACGTATAGGACGTTCTCTACATCAACATGTTTCTAAAGCAAGCATTTCAATCAAAGGATTTATTTTTTACAAATGTTAGTCCAATCAGTCAATACCTAAGCTGTGTCAAACAGTCAGTAGTTTTATTAGCTATGTGTTTAGTTAAACAATTTCACATACACATATATGTTGTACACATTATTTTGGGCCCGGCATGGCCAAACATGTTAAGGCGTGCGACTCGTAATCTCAGGATCGCGGTTCGCATCCCCGTCGCGCCAAACATGCTCGCCCTTTCAGCCGTGGGGGCGTTATAATGTGACGGTCAATCCTACTATTCGTTGGTAAAAAGAGTAGTCCAAGAGTTGGCGGTGAGTGGTGATGACTAGCTGCCTTCCCTCTAGTCTTACACTGCTAAATTAGGGACGGCTAGCACAGATAGCCATCGAGTAGCTTTGTGCAAAATTTAAAAAAAAAACACTATTTTTTTAACATATATAAAAAATATACACTCGTGATCATTAGATTGAACGAATCCACTTTAAAGGTAGAAAACAATATGAAGCTTAAAAGTCAGTGTAAGGCTTACGATTCACATACGATGTTGTAGTCATTTTATTTACAACGATCGTTATAGATACAATTCTGTTTGACAACATACATTAAATGTGACAAAGGAGAAGTGTTATTCGGAGTTTATGACGGCTAAAACAAGAGAACGAATATTATTTTCCTACCTATATTTCTTTTCAGATGGATAAGACTTCTTTTTGTGGTTTAGCGTTTCTTTAGAGTACGAAGTAAACGTGTTCATTTATAAGCAAATTCGTTGCAACTAGAAAAATATGGACATATGAAAAACTGGTAAGATCAGGGGAATTACTGTAATATAAGATACGTAGAAGCGATCAGTGAAATATTGGAGAGTTTAATATCGTTTGTCAGTCAATCAAAGATATTGGTGGAGTCATACTGACTGCTGGCCGCCTAGCTGATAACTACGGATTTAGTATTAAGTCTATGTCCCTCTCCATTGTCATAATATCCAATTGTTGTTAGTTGATGCAGTTTTTCTCTGACATATACTGAACAGCTAGACCACGGTCTATGAACATGTCACAAAATTTCTGTGGAAAGCAACGAATTGTGATGTTTAGTGCAGCTTACCTTTATTTTTGTTATTTTCTTTACTTTGACATTTTTTTAGCTACATTGACTATGCATTTAAAAACTGAATTTAAAATGTCTCTAGTAAGACGAGAAAAATGTCAGATAAACCGAGAAAGTGTACGAATTATTCATCTAAAGGTCTTTATGTTAGTTACGAAAGCTAAGAAGCTGTGTTTTTTTTAACTTGATGATCAAAATCTTGCAAAATATAGTTGTAGTCGTAGGTGGATAACTTGTCTTTTAAGAGGTGTGAGCTTTGAGCATACGTTTTCAGTTTAGAGTACTTATTTTGAATTTTCATAACTAGTTTGTTATCTGTGTGAGTGTGTCTTATCTTGCTCTCTGGGGTTTCATACAAGCGTACACTTGTGGGTCACGTGAGCTACATTATCAAAGATTTCCAGAGGGACATTTAGACATGCGATACTCTCGTTATCAACTCTTGTCGGTGACATCGCTTGGTCGTCGTTCCGACCTGTTCCTACTAATGTAGAAAATTAGCTTTAAAATTCGTTTTGTTCCGTATGAAATTCATTAAGTACAGAAGATTGAGCACTTTGATAACGGACTGCATGTTTATTGAAATTCTAGAAGCTTCGTAAACGAACAATATTTCTTTAATGTGTAACGTTGCTGGTTGGCAAAGAAAATATTGTATTATTTTGATATCTATATATATTTACCAAAAACAAATGTCGTAAAAATATCAAATTATGCATATAATATATACTTTAACCCGAATATTTTCTCTAACTGACAACAGGACTGTACGAGCTGTATAAATTAAGTTGAAAGTATAATATGCTATTCATTTTAGCGAAACAAAGTAGTCAATAAATTACTTTAAGGACTATTAAAACACTCAAAAGCGCAAAACATTCTGGACTAGAAATTCGATTTTTATTTTGCTTTTGGCAAAATTCTTACTGACACATATTTTGACCCTGCTAGTGACTTATTCACCCATGATCTTAACGTAGAATTCCCTGGTAAATATATTGTAAAGGCCATGAATTTTTTAATAAGCTTATATTGAATTTTCTTTTTATCTACGACTTAATTGTTCAACAGATAAATTCGTGGTGTTAAAATGTTGCGTAAGTGCATTGTGAATACTGTAACATTTCCGTAAATCATCGCAACGCTCGTTTTATATTTTCCTATGTAACACCCGTTTGTTTGTTTTTTTACGAATCGTTTCATATGATAAAGTAAGACCTTTTAATTTTAATAAAACGAAAAAGAACCTTTAAACGGTACACATCACATAAAAGTAATTAATTTCTAGATAGGAGAAATGAAACTGAGATGAATGTATGTACACATCATTAAAGGTTGGGTTTCAATTTCACGTAAAGCTACCCGAGGACTATCTGCGCTAGTCATCTCTAATTTTGCAGCGTAAAAAAGTAGCTCGGGATCGCCACCCGCCGCCAAGTATTGCCAACGAATAGTAGGATTGACCGTAACGTTATAATGTTCCCACGGCTCAAAGGGCGAATATGTTTGATATGACGAGGAATCGACTCGGGACCCTCAGAGTAGGAGTCGAGTGCCTTAACTACTTGGCCACGCCGACCCGCATCAGGAAAGATTGAGTGTGATATAATTCTAAGATATTGTGAGTAAAACGTACGTGTAAAATATACAACTAAGCCTCAGTTACATAGCTATTCGAAATCCAATTTATTCTTCCCAAGCTAGAACTTTATTTTTTACAGAAAAAAGAATAGAATACATATTAGAAACCTTAATGATAGCTAATTTAACTTCTTTTGTAATTAAGAATCACCAGGCGATCTGCATGACTTGTAGATTAGTGCATTACTTGTGATTTTTCCAAACCACCGAGTTGAGGCCAAAAACGAACTAACTGTTCTAAAATTTTTAATTATTTATTATCTATTAAATAATTTTAGTATTTTCAAACATAAGAAGGAGTAAATTACTTCATGTTTAATTTGTAACACTTTTTCTTTAGTTTATGCTTTGTGTCATATTTGCAGGTAACACTTAGAAACTATATAGAGTTTATTTTTTCTTGAAACAACATATTTCATTATGTTCTTTAAAACTTCTGAAAATCATTTCATGACGACTTGTACTTAGAAATATTCTTTTGTATATTTATTCAAGCATTTTCTTAAGAATTCATTTAACGGTCTTTATCAATATTTTAAAGTTTGCTCTTCTATTTATTAAAAGATGTTTAATCAACAAATTGTTTGTCAGATTTTAATTTTTTTCCATTTTCTGGGAAGACTGTGGTTATCTATTACATTTTTTTAAAATTTCTACCATGTTTATTGTTTAGAAAAACCATTTATAACATATTCCCTATCCCTAGTTTAAATAACAATATCTCAGGTGAACTGCAAATAGTGCACGTGTATACCACATAACTTCACAATGCTATGCTTTCAAGAAAGGATGGAGTATATATTTGAATATAGCTGTGAGTGCGTTATAGACATGCCAATCAGACCTGTTATTCTGTTCAAAGAACAAGACAATGGACCTGTTACGGTGGGTGTCGCTGACTGACTTCCAAAACTTCCCTTGAGTAGTATTTCAAAACTAGAAACGTCTATATCTAAGCTCTCACAAAAAATATCTGAAGTGGCCTTTTTAACCTGCCCTCCCTAGTGGCTCAACGGTACGTCTGTGAACTTACAACTCTAAAAACCGGGTTTTGATACCCGTGATGGGCAGAGCACAGATAACCCATTATGTAGCTATATGTTTAATTCAAAACAACGACATTTTAACCTAAGAGTGTTTAATTTTTATTCACCATACATTTAACTCTGCAATGGATGTCATTTCCCTGAATGACGCTACCAACGAATGACAATCATACATTCTGGAATTAATGACATAAATTGATGAATATTAGAACATATCAAAACACAGTTCTTGTTAATGGGGATCACACCATATTACTTGTTGAAAACATATTAGTAACGCATCTGTTGTCTTAATTTTTGCATAGATCAGCAATTCCACTTTCATGAAAACATTTATTATAATCGCTCATTTTACCTGTAATTTCAGAAACTTCGGCAAATTAGTGACTTAAGTTTAAACTACACGTTACTTTTTGGTCTGGCCCAGCATGACTAGGTGGTTATGACGCTCTGCTCGTAATCTGAGGGGCTAGGGTTCGAATCCCCGTTACACCAAACATGCTCGCCCTTTCAGCCGTGAGGACATTATAATGTGACGGTCAATTCCGCCACTTCTGGGTAAAAGAGTAGCCCAAAAGTTGGCGGTAGGTGGTGATGTCTAGCTCCATTCCCTCTAGTCTTACACTGCTAAATTAGGGACGACTAGTGCAGATAGCCCTTACGTAGCTTTGTGCGAAATTCAAAAAACAAACAAAAAAGCATACTTTACGGCTACAGAGCTATAGCTAGATACATCTTGTTTCTGTTTACGTTTGTTTGTTTCGTTTATTTCCACGAAAAGTCCAGGTGAGAGTTGTCTACGTTAGTCGTCAATAATGTAGAAATGACAGACAAGAATAAAAGCAAACCAGGCATCACCACCAACCTCCAACTCTTGGGTGATGCTTTAGATCAATGAGTGGGATTTGATCATTAATTTTATAGCACACTCGCATCACCAAAATTTGAAACGCAATTTTCTTTTCTTTTTTTCGATAACGAAATGCAAACCATGGAACATGATATCTACAGCGGTACGGTAACTTTTAGCCATTCACGCTTTAAGTTTTATTTTTAAAAAAAGTTTGTTTAACGAAGTCAAATACTTTAAGCCTAATTCTAAGCAGTGCTAATGTCGCAATCCTATGTTTGGAAATTGGAAGTTGGTGGTTTAAAAAACAACTAAAATTACTGACGTTTACAAGTAATTTTATTCACAATTGACGTATGGAAAACTAGGCAGCAGCGAAAAAAATTCCGTTGAATGTTAAGTAAATACTCGAGGAAATAAAAGTTTGAATAATTTAATATACGTGTGGACTTATTATAATTGAGAAAAAACGTGAACACCTTCGAATTCATTAGGAATTCAGAGCGGCTTCCATCTCACCTGTTCTTGTCAAACAAATCCTCACGTATGCCAGATCCATACGTTTAATAACTACTACGTTGTTCTCGGGCAACAAAACTTTGGTTTGGGATTAACTGCTCAATAAGTTTTAAGTATTTTACTTTCATCACTTGTGCTGACAGTTTTAAGTCCGAAAATAATTAGTAAGACTCGTAATTGTCGAAGGTTCTGAGTATAAAGTAAACTTACAGAAAAATAAAACATTGAAATCAATTTAGATATGATATATGGTAAAAAAGACCTTTGAGTGGTTATTTGACATCACAGTTATCGCGTTTCTGCTACTTCATCGTTGATGTTACTAATTAAGACGAAGGAATGGATCTGAGTCCATGTTGAAGATGAAGATATACAGAACTGCTAGTTTCACAGTAAGATAATTGTAAGCGACAGAGCTTACTAAATGTATTTTTAATGGCAAAATGAGACGAGAGATATCGACGGGCCAGTACACGTGTTCTGTATGCCACAACAAGTGTCCCCGAGATTGAAAATGACGACTCGTTGAGAATGAGCCATTTGCCTAAAAGGCTTTTAATGCACTTCGTTGACTTCCTCTACAGTTTCGTAGATTAATTTCCATGCCATGCCACAGTCAGTTCTCTTTTCGCACGTGCGACTGCCTCGCCTTTTGCAATTTGAGGTTTCAAGTCACGTGCTGAGAAAATATATTTCCTTTCTTGCGCTTATCCATGAGTTTTGTTTTTTTTATATTATAATAAACTTTCGTCTATCGGCCCTAAAGACTAATAGGTTTGCCACTAAGGTGGCGCTTTTGTGTCTAATTTTTCAATTTTTGTTTTTTATTTGACGGCTGAACGTTTGATGTGACTGATTTTTATAAGAGATTTAAAACTCTGCCACTGAAGCAATTGCGACAGGAAATGGATTATACAAATATAGGTAAAACAAATTATTTAGTATTCATTGAAGTGGAAATGTCTTTCTAAGAAGCATCATCATGTTTCATGTTGAATATAGTCACATTTTAAGACAACCACCCTCAAAGACTGAGTTTAAATATTTTACATTTTTTTACCTTAGAAAGCCTTTTAAGGAAATGCGGCGCACTCAGGAAGCGTCACAACCTTCAGTTGCTCAAAAAGTCTATTAATGTAACTGTTCATAAAGTACTAGCATGCCCTAAAACCTTTATCACACATTAGTACGCTTTATATGTGTAATGATGTCATTTGTTTCAAATTTCTGTAACATTCCGCCATGATTTCTTTTCTTTTTTCAAAGTTTTTGAGTGGTGATTCGTTTTTTTATCCATAAATATCGTAGTATGCAATATAGATGCATTATTACCCGAATCTTACCTTGCTGTTTTTTTCTCCTTCACTCTTTCATTGTTTTTTCACTTTTTCCTCACGTTGGCATTTGCAAACCTATATGAATTTGAACAATACGTTTACAACAAATCCTTCACATTATGGGATAAACTATTTGCTATCTGAAGACCTCACCACTGAGTTCCCGGATGTGCCTAACCATTTGAACTCGCACGTTCGAGCCGATAAATTAAATAATGCCTTTCGGCACATTGAAATAAACCATATTCAGAATTCACCCGAGAGTGGCTTTACTAATTATTAATCAGATTTTTGAGGCAGTTAAAGAAACTAGACCCCGCGTGTGTGAAATCTTTGTAATGTATACCCTAGTTCATAACTTCATTATGTTATCTCACCTGAGGTCTCTACACCCTTTAATTGAAACGGCTGTCTTCAAACAAGTATATACATGCATTTACTAATATGTTGTAGAGGTCCTCCTTCTGCTTCAAAGTTGTTCACAGCCTCCAGGAAGTTACATCTATGTTGTTTGATCATACGTCTTCATAATTTACTTTTAGTATAGAATCTCTCTTAAACAGAAACACTTCGTGTGAAACTTAGCTCTCCAACTACAACTTAAACTTTTGGATGTTATATGACTAAATTCTACAAAGACGTGACTTGTTCGGTATTGGTCGTAAACTAAATTAGGAAATTTATTTTTTTCTAAGCCACTTTTACATCATAGGTTCTAGCACTAAACAGCTCAGAAATCTTTTATGACGAAGACGGTTCATAAGTACTTTGCTTGAAATACTAGTGTAAAGTGATATTTATTTTGAATTTAAACAATTAGGACACTGTTATTAATAACGTCCTTTATGGGATTTGTCCAGTATCAACACTTTAAAGGGACTGAAATTTACAACGTGAATGCCATTTTGTGCACGCAGAGGTCAAATACCATGTCAGAGACCTCTATAATTCTTTACATAATCATCCCTAACATTGCAGCTCTAACCATTGAGAAGTTAACATTTAGAAGGCAGCCAAATCAAACAGCAGTATCCGCCACTAAAACAGCTTTGTCTGACTGTTTGAATCGAATAACGAGATTGACCATCGTTTTAGTAACGCATCCACATCCGAAAGAACAGAATGTTTTGAGCGACTTCGCGACGCAAACCTTGAAACTTATGTTACACAACCTAACGTGTTAACCACATGGCTATGCCCAGCCTAAATGTTTTTTTTTCTATATGTATTCCACTTCTCTTATCCTTTAGAAGTGAGGAAAAGAAAAGAAAAAAGAGGCGTAAAAATTATTTCGGTTTCTTTTACTTTCAGGCACAGTAATAATTATAATTTATTGTGCGTGAAACCGCAATCAAAAATTAAGGCTTAAATTAGATATAAATATATAGATAATTTCCTTTTTTTGCGTCAGCTGTAACCGTTACTTATAACACAACACCATAAAAATAACTATATTTATGCTTAAATATATATTTACGTGCTATATAGAACATGGTTGTTTGTTTGGTTGTTTTTAAATTACGCACAAAGTTGCATGAGGGTTATCTGCGTTAGCCGTCCGTAATTCTGCAGTGTATGATTAGCCAACTCCTTGTTGGCTACTATTCTACTAACGAGTAGGAGAAGTGACCGTAACATTATAATGTCCCCATGGCGTAACAGATATTTGAATCCGCAATGTTCGAGTTATGAGTAGAGCGTCCTACACACTTTGCCATGCCGAGCCTTAGAATAAAAACAGCTCTGTGTGACACTTGCACAAACATATTACCGGATTTTTGTAAGTTGTGATTATAAAGAACTGAGTGGAAGCTCTCTTTGTGTATCGACATAGGAAGACGAAGAAGTATTATTGAGGTGCTACGTAAGTGCTGAGTCAGTACGATCCGACGTAGCACAATACAAATCAAAATCTGGTACACCTAACATGAAACAGAGAGATAGTGAATGTGCTTGTCAAGTGCTTCTTGTTTTCTCACGTTTGTTAGACAACGATTTTTTTAATTATCTTTTTGAACTTCGGAATGACTTTATTTTTTCTTCATTCTTGAGTATATTTATTGATTGTTGAGTGAAGATTATGTAAAGATATCACTGTACGTAAACAACTTGAAAAACTAAAACATACGTCATAACTCGTTTGTTTGTTTTTGAATTTCGCACAAAGCTACACGAGAGCTATTTGTGCTAGCCGTCCCTGATTTTGCAGAGTAAGACTAAAGGGAAGGCAGCTAGTCATCACTACCCACCGCCAACTCTTGGACTACTCTTTTACCAACGAATGATGGGATTGATTGTCACATAATAACGCCCCCACGGGTGAAAGGGCGAGCATGTTTGGCGCAACGGGGATGCGAACCCGCGACCCTCAGATTACGAGTCACACGCCTTAACACGCCTGGCCATGCCGGGCCCAAACGTCATAACTCATAAATGATCAGCGGAATGGGGAAGATAAAACTATAATTATATAACATTTTTCCCCCTTTTGTTGTATCTCTTTTCCTGCACTGTTCAGCTTCTGAATAAAATATGCATTTTCCTGTTCAAAACAAAATTCCTTAATAAAACTTCAACATAAAATTAAACAGTTTAACAACAGCAATAGCTTATACAATGATAGCGTAACGGGGTAAATAAACGCTAAACACTTAAGATTTATTTAAAATATTATTTATACTTTGAAAGATTTTATATGTCAACCTTGTCAGTGTTTTGTCTCTTAGTATGCGTTATGTGGCCTAATATTACAAATATTCAACCAAAATGTTACTGTATTAATAAAGCTTTAAATTCTTTTTTTTTTACCCAATTAATAAACGACATGAAAAATCTGTCCTTCCTTAATGAAATTTATATCTCTTGGTAAGTGCCGTATAATTAATTACGTTCTTACTTTTAGCGTGCCAGGCTGAGGATCGCGGGGTCCAGTGTTCGAGCCATTACCTATTAGTACCTCAAACAAGTGAAAGACATTTATACTATTTAACTGAAAATGCCATTAAAACACTTTTAGCAGAAAGTGTAACTAATTGGCTGTCTTTTCTCTAGGCAAAAATGTAAGAGCGACTGTACCTTACTTAACCTTGGGAATATCTAACCTGACTTTTAGTTCACAACTGGCTGAGATAGCCCATTGTGTAGCTTTGTGATTAAAACTTCAAAAGTTCACAACTCATATGAGGTACTGTCCAAGTTGACTATCCCAATTCTATGATCTTACCTTTAATACGAATAACCTTTTTTTTTCTTAATTTGAAGCAAATTAAAGATACTTTCTTGATAGTTTCGTGTGTTTAATTTTAATCTTCTTCTATTTCATTTTGCATACAGTTTGGCACGTGCCTAATATAAACTTCATAAATCATAGAAACGACAAAGAAGATAATTATAGAAAGTTAACTGCAATAACTCATAAAACTCCAAGTTCTGGAAACTGAATTATAGTCTCTGCTGAAATTATAACTTGAACTAATTTATCACTGAGATATACAGAAATTTTACTAGTAAAGCTGATAATATGAAGTATGAATACCAACATCGAAAATTAATAAATTGTCGGTGACGTAAACACAATTCTTACCACGGAAACAAATGACCTGTTCCTATATTTTTACTTTGTAATTCCTAATTTCATACTAGCTGTTGTCTACTTTGTTAGAAATTGTACAACAATAATTAGTTAATTTATTTCCAACTTCCATCAAACTTACATTAATATCCGTGTTCATTAATATGAAAATATTACCAGCTAACTATCAAAAACAGTATTACCTACTACTTATCACAGTTAATATAGAATGCAAACGACCGGGCATCTTTAAGAGAAAAGTCATTTTTTAATTATGAAATTAAAAGGAAAACATATATATATATATATATATAAGAAAGTTAAGAACAGTTTTTATCGCTTAGTACAAAAACAACAAACTTTGACCAATTTTCAAACTTTATTTTCCACATAAAAACTAATACGGTGAAGCCGGTCTAAGCTGAAAACTGCATAGGGCAGAAATCTATAAAAGTCGGAAAATACAAACATTTTGCAGCATCAATCATCTTAAGATTTCTTTTATAAAAGGCCATCTATATGGGTAAACATGCATAACATAGACAGAAAACTGTCTTTCACCCCTCTCTTCTGTCAGCAAGTTGTATTCTAACCTCTGGGAGGCGGAAAAATGTTTTGATTGAATATTAATTTCTTACTTAATTAATAATTTCGTTAACTATTAATAAATTCTTGTTTATTTAATAATTTGCTTAAATATCAATAAATTATCAGATATTTTGTTACAGTAAATATTGGTTAAATATATTCTGTTCTTTTTTCTGACGTCATTATTCCAGAGGTCTCTATTCAAACGAACGATTGACTGTACTTTTGGTCACCTTTGATGAAGGGAAACTAGAGAAACCATGGGTAATAAGTGAAAGTGGAAATATGCGCTGTTTCAAAAATTTAAGGAAGAATCAACTTCCTGTGGAATGGAAAGTGAATAATAAAGTTACATATAATTAAGGAAGTGCATGTTGACTATGTCTAACCCAGAAAACCTGTGTAAGCCAGAAACTGTATTAGGTCCCGTGTCATTCCGCCTCAGACAGGTGTTACTGTGTGTATGTTGTTGACACGTTCTTATTGTTGTTAATAACGTGAATGAAATTTCAAAATAAATAGAAATTTGTACCATGCAACTAATCTATTTGCTGGTTTATTTACGTTTATGATTAATTTCAACCATTTCAAATATATATCATAATAATATGTAGATAACACAAAAACCGTTATAAGAGGACAACGTTGTAATCAGCAGTGTATCACTTTCCGTCATTAAACATGTGATTAGAAACATATTAAAAATTGAATTATAGTTTTTGGACAGATTGTAAAACGTTAAATAAAATAAAAAAATATTTTGCCCATTTAATGCCGGGAAGCGGATCGAAAGAATGAAGTTGTGGGTGCTTCAGAAGAGTGACAGTCAATTCTTGTAGCAGTGGATGCTGCTAACTGGCTGCCTTCTATCTTTTCAATACTTCAAAATTAGGGACCGTCATACGAGTAAAAGTGTACATGAAGCTTGGGATTTTCTGATCTCGCTATTCAGTCCAGCGCTAAAATCTCGGGTTCGATTATCTGTGGTGAATACATCAAATAGCTTAATGTAACTTGGCTCTAAAACAAAGTTGAAAACACCAATACCGTTTAATGTGTACCGTGATAATATTTTACAACATTAACACCTTGTTACATAATAATTTCATTTAGCAGATTTTTGACAAGATAAACATTATTTTAGTGGAGTTGTTTATGGAAAACATTTTCCTCAAACTGTGTGATAAAGTCAAACGACAAACTAAATCTGTGTGCTTTCAACAAAATCTATTAGACATTACTTATGTCGATAGCCCTTAAGCTTGAGGCTGATACTGTCTTTTGCAGCAAACCCAGATGTCACTTAAATTGTTTCATATTGATTTAATAGCATAAACTGTTTAACTGTGTCTATTTTTTCAGTTACAATTGAAGCGAGTTTTAATCTTCCAAAGCAGTTTTGTTCAGGGAAATTCATTTATAAAGTAACGGGCCAGGTGTAGCTACTGGTTAACATATTTGAGCTGTGATTCCGAGGGCTCAGGGTTCGTTTTTTATTGTCCCAAAAATGCACTTCACTCTTTAGGATATCAAGTGCACTACAAAAGTAACAGCGAAGTCCTGTTATTTAAATTCAGTAACAAGTGCTGTTCATTACACAGTTCCTGGCCAAGCATGGCCAGGAAATTAGGGCGCTCGACTCGCAACCTGAGGCTCACAGTTTCGAATCCCCATCACGCCAAACAAGCTCGCTATTTTAGCCATGTGGGGGCGTTATTATGTGACAGTCAGTCCCTCTATGCTTTGGTAAAAGAGTTGCTCAATAATTGGCTGTGGGTGGTACTTGCTAGTTGCCTTCCCTCTAGTCTTACACTGCTAAGTTAGGAACGACTGACGCAGATATCCTTGCATGAATTTCCAAACAAACAAACAAAATGATAAAATTTCTTCACATTTAATAGTTAAAAATTAAGTAGTGTTATATACAGACAGCCACGGTCACGGGTTGGAATCCCCGTCACGCCAAACATGCTCACCTTTTCAGAGGTGGGGGCGTTATATAGTAACGGTCAATCCCAGTATTCGTTGGTAAAAGAATTTTCCAAGAGTTGGAGGTGGGTGGTGCCTTCCCTCTAGACTTGCACTCCTAAATTAGAGGCGGCTAGCGCAGATAACCTTCGTGTAGCTTTACACGAAATTCGAAACAAACAAACACACACAACCCTTGTGTAGCTTTGCGCGAAAATTCTAAATAAGCATACAGTCACAGCGCAATGTCTTAAATTTCGGTGTAACTTGAAATAATTCTAGCGTTAACTGTTGATGCGAATTATTTGTTTGAAAATCCTTTTGTTATTGAGTGCCATCTATGTAACCTACATGAAAACACTTTAAACTAAAGTGTTAAAAATAAAACTTAATTATTTACAAGTTGAGTAGTTATCTATTAATAGACATGTAGATGTAATCCTCCTTGGAAATGTATCGTTATAGAAATTAGTAAAAAGCTTCCATTATCACAGCATTAAATAAGTATGTGAATAAATATTTAAGCTTCTCAGAGTCAGTAAAGACTTGGTGAAATAGGGTTATGGTTGTTGTTGTTTTGAATTAAGCACAAAGCTACACAATGGGCTATCTGTGCTCTGCCCACCACGGGTATCGAAACCCGGATTTTAGCGTGTAAGTCCGCAGACATACCGCTGAGCCACTGGGGGGCTAGGGTTATGGAGAGAAGAGGACTTAGCTGTTGTGTCATTAGGATAAATTATAATAAATCCAAATATCCCAAGCCTTTTGCAACCAGTTGGGCCTTAACATACCTTAAGTGTTTTTCTAATTTATTATTTTTTTAGAGAAAGAAGCCCAATAAAGAAGGTGATAAAAATAAGTTTTAAGCATTGATGACGAGAAAACCCACTACTACAGAAAATTGTATATTCAAAAACAGCTTGTATGGGTAGAGAAGGCATTAATAGAGGAGCAAACAACGTTTCGATCTTTTTTGGTCATCGTCAGGTTTGTAAAATATTTTCTCAACCCAAACGAGCCGTTTTTGCATATATAAGGTCGAAACGTTGTTCGCTTCTCTATTAATGCCTTCTCCACCCATACCAGCCGTTTAAAAATGTATGAGTTTTAAGCCTCACATAATTTATCAAAACACAGAAATCTTCGCGTCAAAAACTATAATTAAAAATAAACATAACAGTTTAGACATTTTAAAAGTACCGTTGTGCTGAAACTATAATTAACAGAAACATTTTTATCTTTATGTTTAATTTTATAAACCTGAAACGGAATTTTTTATCCATGAATGCAACTTCAAATTCATGCATTCAACATTATGAGACATCTTTCTGTCGACTAGTTAGATTTTAGTTCGTCCAGAAGATAAAATTCCTGTTCATATGTCATTGGTAAGTTGTTTCTGATGTTTTAGCATCCAGTAAAAGTCGGTGTTTATTCAGTTCCAATGTACGATTTTAAGCCATCTAGCAAATGACCTCACGATACGTGCTCTAATTTTGTTAGTCTCACGGCTAGAGTAAGATATTTACCATGGAGGTCTTCTAGTATACTTTCTAACTACCTATTCCCATTGGTAGTTTCTTCATGTTGTTTTGTTGTTGTTTTGAATTAAGCACAAAGCTACACAATGGGCTATCTGTGCTCTGCCCACCAGGGGTATCTAAACCCGGATTTTAGCGGGTAAGTCTGCAGACATACCGCTCAGCCACTGGGGGGCATAGTTTCTTCATATTAATATAACTGTTTTCATTATATTACTTGAATTGTAGTTCTATGAATCCTTGGGATCTGGAGCATGCCCAAGAACTTCTGAAAATTTCATGGACATTATAAATTTGGTAGCGAGTATTAAGGCAAGAGCAAGGAAGAAAATTGAAATTAGTGCCAAATGTCGAAAAAAACTAAAGTATGAATAAATTAAATGGTTTTAGAGTCATTTTGGGGCGAATCTAAGACTCCCTAAATTTTAGTAAAAATTTAGTGGAAAGATGAAAAATTTCTGCCACAAACAGACAAAAGATGCTTAATGTTTATTTTATTTTTTGAAATAACTTTGTATATCCTAATTAAGTTTTTATAAAATAAATGTATTTTAAATGTCTTGACTGGTACTTGTGCCTCATGGTGGTTTAGTCTTTCAATCTGAGAGGTGTGACATGGCCAAGTGGCTAGGCCACTTTATTCGCAATCTGAGGATCGGAGGCTCGAATCTCCATCCTTTCACACATACTCGTTCTTCTATCCGTTGGAGCGTTACAATATAACGAACTTATTTGTCTTGAAACTTCCGTTTCTCATGCACTTTATATTGTAAACTTTGTAATTTAATTTTACCATTAGTTTATGAGTTTTAAGACTAGTTGTTGTTTTGAATTAAGCACAAAGCTACACAATGGGCTATCTGTGCTCTGCCCGCCACGGGTATCGAAACCCGGATTTTAGAGTGTAAGTCCGCAGACATACCGCTGAGCCACTGGGGGGCTTTAAGACTAGCACCACTCACACATAACATTTGCTCATCAGTTTTAATTCGACTCCAGGTGGGACAGAAATAGGCTTATGTACTTACAAATTTAAAATATCCGCGTCAGCCAAAGCGCAAATAGCCTCTTGTGTAGCTATGCGCAAACAAACCAAACCAGTTTAAAATACAAATATGTAACCAGCGACAAACAAAAATAAAGCATCCAAACCAAGTGTGTGCCAAGGTTTTACGTTTATTACATTAATTAGGGACACAAGATAAAACTGTTTGTTGATCTATTGAATTAGAACTAGCAGTGAAAGAGCACGAACTTGATTCGCCCCCTCAGTTAGGACGTGCACGGCGTGTGATTTGACCTCGAGGTGGGCAGGGCACGTGAATTTTGTAGGTTTTCTAGGCAGCTCAGACTTTGATTTGGTGTTTGCACAAAAGTTTTGTATTGCATAAATACTATAGCAACAGAAGCCTTCTTTGTACAAGCGTTTCCCTGTTAGGATATTTGTTCGCTGGAGGGAAACTTCAAAGTTCGAATTGTTTGTTTTGAAGATTATAAAGTTCACAAATACTTAGCCAGGGTACATTAATTATTCACCAAAGTTTATAACCTGTTTGTTTACTCTACACTCACCGTCTCAGAAATTCATTATCACATATACGGGAACACCTTCATATATTTTGTACAAATAATCACATATACAACAGTTTCTAAATAGAGATCCTATCCTGAAACTTAAGATATATGATATCACATTAACAACAATGTGGTCAATTCCACAAAATGTTTAAGATCTATTACTTACGTATCAGACATTCTTATGCTATATATCCTCGACTCACCAAACAAGCTCGCATTCCAGCCGTAGGGGCGTTTATGTGCGGTCAATCCCAGTATTCGTTGGTAAAAAAGCAGCCCAAGAGTTGGCAATGAGTGGTGATGACTAGCTGCCTTCCTTCTAGTCTTACACTACTAAATTAGGTACGGCTAGCGCAGATAGCCCTCGTGCAGCTTTGCGCGAAATTCAAAAAACAAACAAAAAACTTATGCTATAAAGCTCTGAATTTGGATCACGTTGTAAAAAATATCAAACAAACGCCAAATTATAGTCATACAAACATAAAAAAGTTTCTCTTATTAATCACAAAAAATCATATTCTAAAATGAATAAAATGTTGTTGCGAACTAAAGCCTATTTATTAATTAATTTTGACTTTTACAATACTAATAGGTGACTTGACGTACTTGTATGTATGTTTTTTTATAACAAAACCACATCAGGTGATCTGCTGCGCCCACCGAGGGGAATCGAACCTCTGATTTTAGCATTGTAAATCCATAGACATACTGCTGTACTAGCGGGGGACAACAGCGTACTTTTCATCAATCAGTTATTTTACATTTCTCTTGTTAGTTACTGTGTTATAGTTACACTCTTGTGCAAGTTAATTGAAACAAATGGTCATTTTACGGTGTAGGCTCGTTGGACCCGCTGATTTCCTTTAGTAGTCATTTTTTCACACAGATGTGTTTTGCAGTACGGTCGATCTATTTTTGGGATATGTGACGAAATTTGGAGTAATATTACGTCATTCGAAATTGCGTTAGAAGGGCAAGGAGACCAGTCAAAAACAACTTCTTACCGATTCAATGAAGAAAAAACGGTATCAATGGGGTCTGAAATA
This sequence comes from Carcinoscorpius rotundicauda, assembly GCA_011833715.1. Lineage (NCBI taxonomy): Eukaryota > Metazoa > Arthropoda > Merostomata > Xiphosura > Limulidae > Carcinoscorpius > Carcinoscorpius rotundicauda. The sequence continues at coordinate 46,418,581 of CM022403.1, forward strand.
CAAGAACTGAACACAAGAACAATGGAGGAAGGTGTTATTCAGTGACGAAACTCATTTCTTCGTACAGGGTCAAATAAGTCTGTGTGTTCGCAAATCTCCAGGTGAGAAACTTCGAGAATCTCACATCAATCAGTTCATAAAACATTCCTTGAAGAATATGTTTTGGGGCTGTTTCAACTACTATGACGAGGAGGCTCACATATCGTAGAAGGTATGATGCGAGGACCACAGTACATCGAAGTTTTGCAGAGAACAGTCATTCGAGAATTGAAAAAGAGATTTCTAGATGGATCTGGCATTTTTCAGCAAGATCTGGCTCCGTGCCACACATCGAAACTTCTGAAGAATTTTATAACTACAACACGATTAAAGGTGCTGGATTGGTCTGGAAACTTTCCAGACTTAAATCGTATTGAAAATCTTTGGGTGATTTGTAAAGAAAGACTTCGGAGAAAAGACTACTCCAAAAGATAAGCTAATTGAGGCCATAATTAGGGTGTGGTACCGCGATCCAAAAATTGGTAAAGATTGTAACCAACTCGTGGACTCGATGCCAAAGCAGATTAATGATCTTCTGAAAAATAAAGGCGGTCATATCATGTATTAATTTGTGAGTAATTTTTGGATTCTTAGAAATAAAACGCAAAAAAAAATTGAAAAACTCGCAGTTTTCCGTCTTGTTTCAATTAATTTGCACAAGGGTATAGTACTGTTTATATGATGGTTTGGATTCCCTAATACTGCTATTAATAATGCATTATAACCAGTACCGTCCAAATAATAACTGGTTATTAGCTTGTTAAGAATATTGGTTTTAAAATTGTACTGTTAATTCGAAGATTGTACAGTGCTTTTATTTGTCTCTCTGAGTATTTTAAGACCAGTTATATTAATCTGATGTTTGCTGGTCCGCTATTTCTTTTGAATGTTTAACAATGTTAATTCAAATAATAACAAATAATGGGTGTTAAAATTGTTTTATTACTCTTTTCCCTACTTATGATCTGTAAACGACTTATGTAAAATTGTTAAAAATTATACTTCACTAATTTAATCTAGTGCACACCATAAAGGTTATTGTTTATGCAATTTGAAAATATAAATGGTGTCTCAACCAGTGCAATGTTCGTCGTATCCCAATTAGCCTGAATGTTTGTTTTGAAATTTCGCACAAAGCTACTCGAGGGCTCTCTGCGCTAGCCGTCCCTAATTTAGCAGTGTAAGACTAGAGGGAAGGCAGCTAGTCATCACCACCCACCGCCAACTCTTGGGCTACTCTTTTACCACCGAATAGTGGGATTAACCGTCACATTATAACGCCCCCACGGCTGAAAGGGCGAACATGTTTAGCGCAACGGGGATGCGAACCCGCGACCCTCAGATTACGAGTCGCACGCCTTAACACTCTTGGCCATGTCAGGCCTTAATTGGCCTGATAATCCATAATATTAAATGAAATGTCATAGAACAATCAATAAATCATTATACTTTTTCATAACTTTCACTGTTAGATTGTTATAATATCATTGCTTATTATTACCGCGTGTTACGATAGCTACTGTTCTTATGATTTTGTTATATCCCATTATTTATTAATAACCGTGTAGTGTGGGCCTACATTTCACTAACTTAGCTCAAAGCACGTATTACAGTCACTTCTGTTGACTTAATGTGTATTCCTACGACTTTATTACGACAGGTGTATTATAACCATTTGTGTTCGTTTGGGTGTTGCTGTTTTTTGTTTTTTTTTTACCTCACATTTTGTATTTATGAGTTTCTTTTCCTTAACAAAATGTGAATTTCAATGTAGAAAAAATGATTTAGTAAAGTAATCAAACCACTTTAATTTGTTACTACGGGTGAATTATAGTCACAACTGTTCATTTCACATTTTACGTTGCATTACTTTATAATTACGACAGGTTTATTATAACCACTACTGCGTAGCTGATATCTTAACATTCCGTTATTAATGTTACTACACGTGTTTTATTGCCACTAAAGTTCGTTTGCTAGTTTACTTTTATGAGTCATTATCACGGGCATTTTATGACGTTTACTCTTTAATGTTTTGTTAGATCCGCTTTTGTAATAGACCGGTATATTACTAACAGTGATGTTAGCTTGATGTTTTGTGTTCCACTACTTTATTTTGTAATGTCAACGTTACGACTTATTTGATTATTTATGTTCCTTTATAGTTTTACAGCTGACTTGACATTTTAATTTGTGTTTGCAGTTCATTAAAACACGAGTCTTATTATCACTTTTCATCACGAGGGTTGTATATCATAACCACTATCATTTGATATCCCCTTGCTATGTTACGATACCCTGCTGTATGTACGTTACTTTTTAAACGGTGTTTTTACTTCATTAAAACACGTGTCTTATGACGACTTTTCATCACGAAGGTTGTGTATCATAACCAGTCTCGTTCACTTTGTATCCCTTTGCTATATTACGATAATTATACTGTAAGACGGTATTTATATGATACTCACATAGTTTAGTCCCAAGATGGTATAAGATGTTTTTATATGTTATTGAGCTTCTAAATCAAATTTTACACATGCTACTGGGTAACCAGTGAACGTGAAATTATATATATGTAATAATATGTTTGTACATGTGGACGTGTTTCTGTACGAAATTTCATCTGCGAATATCCCAAACATATCAATGAGTTGCCATTGCTTATGATTTAGTAAAGGAACTATTTGGGTTGTTTTGTTTGTTTGTTAACAAACGTTGTTCGCAGAGTGTTTCAAAAAGTGTAATTACTCGTGTCAAAGTATATAAACAATTCATGCACGTAATTAGAAAAATTTTAGTACGGGTTATGATAATAAACCATGACAAAATTGCGATAACGTACACGCGACAGCGGAGTGATACTGCGTTAGGAATGAAGTAAACTGTTTAAATAAATAACTTTTATTAAATCACTTTCAGTGGATGTTCTGTTTATGTTAAGGTGAGACTTCACGATCCATAACTACGATAAAAAAAAAACAGTTTTACAAAACAGGATATGCTGGTAGGAGAATGGTATAATTATATTTCACGGTGCTTGATTTATGTCGTAAAATTTGCACTAATGACAATCCCTGTAACTATTTCAACCCGTGACAAACCTATCTACGACAAATAGGAGTTGTTAGTTTGTGGTTAAAATCGTGAAGTACCAGCGACTAGAAAGAAAAGGAAAAAGTACGTGGTCTCCATCATCCACTTATCAGCCTTCTGCACGAACCTGTTCTTCACCCTGTGGGGCTCTTGTCACGCAGCAAGTTTCGGCAGGTGGCAGTGTTCCCACAGCTCGGTTCTTCGTTGTATTGGCTACGAAATGGCGCGCGAACGAGGACCACCCTCTCTTCTACTGCAGTGCTTTTCGTGCCATGTCGCAAGCTTGTCTGTTTCTCCAAATAACCCGCCTCCAACTTAATAACGTATACTGTCGCTAAGAGATCTTACTGACAATTTTCAGCAATCGAAGTTCATGCTCTATTCATTTTCTTTTCTTTTACATTTTTCACAGCTGAAGATGTAGTGACATTGCGCTCATCTTCTGGTTAAAAGTCGGTTTTATTAGCTTGACGACAAAAGATTACATCATTATAAGTTGTAACTCTTCCCACGGAAGAACTGAAAGTGGGCGCAACATCACATTCACGAGAATAATACCACCTTATAATATTACAGTCTCTTACCATTAAGCTAATAAATCTAGCTTTCAACCAGAAGACGAACGCACTGTCATTAAACTTTCAAACGTGAAAATTTAAATTGTCTTCAAACAAAGAATGCACTTTGATCGTTGAAAATGAGGTAAACTAAAAACACTTGGGTAACGTATTTCACTACCGTTTCCTAGAGTAATCTCTTAACACCAAGTGGTTTTTATAAGTGAATATATTGTTTTTATACTTATGCATGACAAATAGTTTGTTTGTTTCGGAATTTCGCGCAAAGCTACTCGAGGGATATTTGCGCTAGCTATCCCTAATTTAGCAAACTCTTTTTACCAACGAATAGTGGGATTGACCTAACATTATAACGCCCCCACAGCTGAAAGAGCGAGCATGTTTGGTGCAAAGGGGATTCGAACCCGCGACCCTTAGATTACGAGTCGAACGCCTTAGCTCACCTAGCCATGCCGGGTCGCATAACAAATAGAACCATCTCGTATTTCTAATTTTTCTTCTTTCTTAAGTAAAAAAAAAGTTTCGTTTCCATTTCTTTATTCGTGAGACCTTTCTAAAAAAGTCCCACTTGCCACTTAGTCCCTAGAGCTAACCTGTCGAGCCTACTGCCCCTTATCAAAGTATATATAATTTGTATTAAGAAATATTCAAAAGTTAATGTTATAACAATTTAAAAATATATATTTCGATAATTTTCATAGGTAATTTTAGGAATAAAGTTCATATAGAAGCATCAAACAATAGAGTTTAATAAGAAAAAATATATTAATAGTGATTAACTAAAACATTGAATTTCCATTACTCTAATAAGCAAATAATGCTATTTTGTTTTGTTTTTTGTACTGATAACATCCTGTTATGTACGATTGACCCTTTGAGCTTGATATTTTGATTATCTGCTTAACATTTTTTTTTCAGAATTCCCTGTTTGTACTTTTTGTTTTCGTTGTTGTTTTTATACAGGAACAATCATTCTATCTTTCCACAAAAAAACCACAAGTCTTTCAAGTTAAATAGATTCCATATGATTTTCTGAAGAGTGCATCCAGAGCTTTAGTTTATAAATCAAGTACAATAATTATAGACCTTGAAGCCTTTTTAAGTATCTTTGAATTCAGTTGCACTCTAATTATAAAACAAAATACAGTTGAATTTCAGTTATTTTATCGAAACTTATTTCTTTTAGTTCCCGCACCAATCACATAATTAGCGATGTTTTAATACAAAGTTTCAACAGGATTTCTGCAGTACAATATGCAGGATAATAACATCCTATACCATCAATCGTCTTTATTTGTTTATTATTGCAGTTTCTTGATGCACTATAATTAGTCAAATGTCAATAATTATACATTCAGTTACAAATATTCGTGCGCACATTCTGTTAAATAGGCGCAAGAATACTAGCTCGTGCGTAGTTACTAGCTTCTGATTAACCATATAAAATAGGAATTAGTTAATACGAAACTCAACCTTTCATTTATTGTGATAAGCTATTGACGTGTCATCAAGGTAACAATAAAAAGGAATATACCAACACACACATATCGTATGTTACATCAAGTTCTATGTAATAGCACATTAAATAAAGAATGATTAAAAAATCACTTCCATTTGCCATATAACCGCTAGAATGAAAGAGCACAACTACTTCATTAATAATTTACAAATTTACGTTTTAGATATCAGTACAACTTCAAACAGAAATACCAATTTTTGCTAATGATATGATGGAATAACATACGTTGATGATTGTCACTAAAGTTCCAAATAAATACTGCATAAGGTACTCTATAGGCGTAACCTTGCAAAAACCAAATTATTCACTTTTATTCTGAATATGCTGAACTTATCAATAATTTATTATTTATTTTGGTTTAACAAGTAATTTAAGTGCTCTCAAATGTTTGATTTTAACTCATACTGGGTAATAAAAGGAGTTAACTCATTTAGGTATCAATCAGAAAAGAACAGAGAAAGACGTTAGTATGAACGAGACAATGCAACTTGTGAAACAATATTCACACCAAAAAAAACTTGACTTGTAAACAATTCACACTTTACTGTCACTGGAAAGTGTTTTCAATAGCGTTTCAAACATTTTTTTTTTATATTGACCATTCAAAACTTAATTTTGAAGAAGTGATCTTCGTTGCAAACTTTTAGTTTTTAATATTTATAAATATTGTGTCTGTATTTTGCTACAGTTTATATACTTAATATTTTTATGGCTGCTATATATACATATATATTACTCTGGTTTAGCCTGCAAGCGGAAAGAAGAGCAACAGCAACATCAGAAAAACCCCAACCAGCCCAAGAAACCCCGATTGGTTTTTACAGACCTTCAGCGCCGTACTCTGCAAGCTATTTTTAAGGAAACCAAACGCCCCTCCAAAGAGATGCAAATGACAATTGCTCAACAACTGGGGTTGGAGCTGAGCACGGTGGGAAATTTCTTCATGAACGCTAGACGTCGCTCACAGGATAAATGGCTAGACGAAGACAAGTCCAAGACTGCTGGTGATTTGATCAGTAACAAAGGTATCAACTTATCTGGAACTCCTATGATGACCATCAACGCCACCACACCGTCACCAACTTCAGCTCCAACGCCAACCTTGATTTATGCAAATCCCGCAAGTATCGCTACTTCGTCATAACCCTAGACAGTATCAGTTACTAGCGGAGCCCTCTGTTGGCACAAACTTTTTAGTGAGCATTATTTTACCAGACGGAGGGGACGACAAAATTATAAATGTTCAATGTGTAATAAAATAAAATAAAAGCTATAACAGCAGGATGCAAGCAAAACATTTTTTTTATTGTATTAGGCGTGGAAAATAACTTGATTTCTGAAATTTCTACCACGGGCTAAGCCTAACGGTTTCGACACAAGTCATAATAATGGATTAGTTGATTTTAGCATAAACCACCGTCTGTGTAACAGTGGTGGTAGCTGATTCCAATATAGAATAAAACAAAATGGCTCAAAGTGGCAGTAAATATTAAAACATTACAAGATTCGCACGACCTGAAGATAGCATTCATGCTTTATGTAAGTGTAGGAAAGCTGTAGATTTGCGCATAGTTAGTGTTCAGCTCTTTTGTGTTGTGTGTTTGTAACTATCAAAATTTGACGTTACGCCTTCAGAGTATAAGACGATTGATTGACAATAGATGGCAGCATTATCAATGACAGTAATTGAGATGCTGGTCGAATAAGAAAATATTTGTAGGCCAGTATATCGGTAGATAATGTGTACTTATTTGTGGAAAGTTAAAGAAGAACAAACCATAATTAATACTAGAGTGAGTCCTACTTAGTATTCCAGAGAACTCTGGTGTCATCAATTTGCTCCTAGTTTCCTGGAATATAGTCAGTGCATATGTGTATACATTGTTCATTTTTTAAAAAATTCAAGTGAGGTAATTTATTATGAGAATTTAGATTCTCGTTGACTTACTTATTCTTTATTCTATGTTTTGTCTAAACCTCAGTAAATCATATTTTCTTTAAAATGTTACATACAAATGAGAGAAATCAAAATAAAATACTTTAATAAAAATGGCAGTGAATAATGAGATCCTGTGTAAAATAAAATCATTATTTGTTGTATACCAAATTCTCAGAGCTCAAAAAGAGTTAAATTTATCAGTGTAATTGAGATTAAATTTTATATTTAAAAATTGAACAACCTGATATTTTCGTCAGTTCTTTTCGTGCTATAATAATGTAAGTGTTAAGCTTATTAGTAAGCATACTTACGAAAACATGTATTTTAACTTTGTTGATCTTTACGAAATATAATTTATTATTTCTTTAGTAATTTTTTGTTAATTTATTGGTGGTCGTACGTTAGTTTCTTCCTCAAAGAGCTTACCATTCAAAGCCCTTTTAATTCAATTTAATTCTATAGTTTAATGTTTGTATTTATAAAATCATTCTAGTCATAGTTTGGTACTTAAATTAAATGTAAGATACTTTCAAATTTTACATTCTCTGTACTGTAGTGTTTTAGAGTTTAAGCCTATTTATAAACATTTCTATTTTACTGACAGCAGACTTTTTACTAATTAATTAAAAGAAGAAGTATTTAGAAAATAAAATAAATTAGAATTATGACGTTTTTAACCCAAGTTTCCACGCATTAGTTTGGTATCATAATACGTAAATAAAAGTTTTGTTTTACTTCCACAAAACTCATTGATTAAACTCGTCTGATGTTACGTATGCAGGAATACCCCAAAATAAGTAATATTTAAACATAGCTTTTATAATATGCTGTTTATATTTTTCTTTTTACTTATTTAAATGATTGGGTAACCAGTACCAAAACATATCATATCAAGGTTTAACCTAATGTGATAGTTGAATCTATTATATATTATTTACTTGTTATTGTTGTAATGATGATGTGTAATTTTAATTCATTTTAAGGTTTTACAGTTAAGCAATGTTTCTTGCAAATGATTCGTAGGTAATCATTATCTCACATTCATAATTGTTAGTCACATTCGAACTCTTACGAACCGGTTCAAATTAATCTCTTGATGCTTTTTTACGTTTCTTCCAATTTCACGAGATAAGAAGCTTGAAATTATTTTCAATGTCACTATCTTTTCTCCCTTTAATTTGGACTTTAAGCTTAGAATCAAAAAACAAAAGAAAACTGCCAGTATTACCTGTAAATTCAAAGCATTTTAAATAAAAAAATCATATGTAAAAGTTTCCTAATAACTCATCTTAAGGAAAGTTTATGATAAATACATCAGTTTGGAAGTAGCATTCTCTATTCACCTTAAGTTGCTTTTATTATACTCTCCGAAAGTAAGAAAATAGATATATTAAAACCTTTATATTTTGTAATTAGGAACTTACTTGTTATAAGTAATTGTTTGTTAATTTCCTTGTGATGTAACTTGCATTATTTGTGTCATGTTTTAAAATATGATAAATATTGAATCTAGTCTGTAGTATCAATGTATAAGAAATGTTTTGTGAAAGAAATAGTTTGATGTTGGTCGCTATGTTCATTTAACTCAGTTTACTTGATCTGATAAGTGTTATTTATTGGGACAGTTCTTGACACTTCTCTGGCATGTAGGATCTTTTACTGGTGTTTTAATTTTAAATATTTCTGATATTTTGTTGAAAATGTTTATATAGAAATGTAATTATCGTATATGAACATAAATCCTGTTAATATAGCAATTATGCAGGATTTAAAACGATAGTCACAATTCACTTGAAGTGCTCGAACACATCATGTTAATAATGCAGCCACAGGGCACTTAAAATGGGCATAGCTGATTCATTAGATTAGAAAAACCATGACAAATATATAATTACTTTAAAATTCATGTCACATTGTTGTATTCAACAATGAAGGACATAAGTAAAACGTTAATTTTTAGTAACTCATTAGTTCGTGTTTCGTCAAAGTTCACTTAAAACCTTAACTCTTAGATTACTGTTGCAATCTCATTTTGAAACGGTAACCTACCTCAGTTATCTTTGAAACTTCACAAACTTAAGTTTAAAAAGGTGTTACAACATTCAAATTATGGTGCCAGTTACTTCAAGTTCTACTAGGAAATGTCGTTTTAGGATAGCACTCTAGTCGTCTCAAAGTGTTTTATATTAACGTGCTAGTACAAATGATGTTAGAGAAAAAAAAACAGAATTGCTTTATTTAGGCACTGTTAATTTGACATTACAGAACACTTTTAATGTACAGTTAGCTATGTGATGATAATGTAACTACGATGGGAATGAGAGAATTATTGTGGTAAAAATCATTAATAATAATACATGCACGTGCATGTGATTTACTTCTTTTCAAATAGTTATTTATTTACGCGATGCTTCGGGTAAGACACCTTTCAGTATGTGTAGAGAAGAAACAATATACTTTGATTCATTATTTGTGGATATTGTACATTAGATGAAGGGTACTTGTTGCCATAGTTGCATACAGACAATGAAGATCATTTAATCCAGTTGTTATAACCACCTGCTGAAGGGTTTCTGGTTCTGTTTCTTTTTGTAAACATTGTGTACCTGTTGCCTTCTTCAGTCTGCTGTAGCTGTTGTGTACCTACTGGAGGACGTCTGGTTCTGATTGTTTTGACCTTTGTGTACGTGATGCAGGGATCTATTTCGGCTATTATAACTGTATTGCACCAGATGAGGAACGGGTGATTTACTTGTTGTGATATTCCTTGACTTAATAAAGTGTGTTCGATTGTGCCTGTTGTAGTTGAAGTGCACATGATGGCGTCCTGCTCGAAACGACGTGTAAATAAATATCTTGGTGACTGTATGAGCTTTGACATAATTAGTGTGTTCATTTAAGAAAGTGTCATATGATGTTGACAAATATATATAAGCTAAAAGCCAAAAATATTAGTTTTAGAATCATAGTTTTAATTTACTATTCTAACTTTGAATAACACAATTTTTAATCGAATATGAATCCTCATTTTTCCCACACTTCTCCTTAAAGCTGTTGTATTGGTATATTGGTATAGATCAAGTGTAAATATTTGCAACTGCTCAAGTAAAAATATATATTTAGTTTGACTTAGAAAGGTGTTTAAAATGATTTTTGTGAGAAATTAATCATCAAAGTTTTTCTTATATACTAAAGAATCAACAAGTGTGCAGAGGTTTCGTAATAATCATATTTTAATAAATCTGTAATTGTGGTGTTAATATACTCTGTTGTAAGATAAACAGAAAGAAATATTGAAGATTTTGTATTATCGAATGTACAAACTATTATCGTAATTATTTTCTGTGTCGCAATTTGTCGTCACAAAAATCAACTTGGCTTACTTAAACTTGTTTCCTTTTTTTGTTAATCGGGTGAAGAAATACATATGTCACGTGATCATTTACACGGACAAATCAAATTGATTTGGCAGTTGTCATATTTTTGTAACTTTGTTGATTGGACAGTCGATAATTTTGACAAAGCACGGAGGTTTTACCTATAGCCTCGCCACCAGAAGCTCCTATTTTAGTCAAACTCGTGACGAAAGAGAGCACCTTCACCAGAGCAATACCTATATCTGTGACTGTGACCTAAGTGTATAAGACAAGTTTGTAGCTCCCCCTAGCGGTAGTGATTCTAGAAATGCAAAGAAATTCTGTGAAATGTGTATATAGTCATTGATTACTAGTGAAACCTTATTTATCTTAGTAGTATAATATCAAAGGTATGCAATACTGGGCACCCAGTTTTTAGAAATTTGCGTATGATTTTTTAAAGATGTTTTTGATCTCACCTTCTATCATTAAATATCACTTATTAAATACACTATTAGTACACATCTATACATATTTCGAATGTACTAAGAAAAGCATTGGTGGGTTGCTTGTTCCTGTACATCATTTTAGTATGATTCGCTGTTCTGAGATAAAACAGCGCTCACGCCCTCTCTGTAATAGAATAAGCATGTGGAATTATGAACAAATTAAATGATTTTTTTAAACGTGGAAAATCTGTCATACTGCCTTTTTTTCACGTATGTTGTACAAGCTTTACCATATCATCTGCCTTTCGTATTTTGTTTATTTTTGCCAGTCAGTGCTATGTACTCATAAACAAAGATTTCCAGTGTTTGATGTGCACAGAAAAAGGTAACAATCGAAAACTAATGTTATAATATTGAATTGTTTCTGTGTATTGTCTCTGTCCGACTGTTGGACTTTTTTTTTCCTTTTATATAATAGTTTTTGAGCCATATTTATACTTTTTACTTGATTTTTATTTTCAGTGTTAATATTTATTTATTTTTATATAGAATGTTTTTTTCTAAAATATCAGGTTTTACTTGCAGATGATTTTACATCACTGTATCACATTACTTCTCGGAGCTATATACCAACTTATAATATTGTAATAAAATTGCTGTGTTACTTAATTATTCAATAATAACCTCTGTAACGTCACGTAAAATGTTATTTTACCAATTTGAAAATACATCATAACTATTTTCTAGTCTCGAAAGTATAAAATTAAACATCTTATTAAAAACAAAGTAACAACTTAATATAAAATGTGTAAGTACATAACTATGTAACCCTTAAATTAATGCATCAACGGCATGCAATAAGCCCTAACAAAATAAACACCTTTTTATTTGTTTGGTTCTTTAAAAATGTGACGAAACTCCTTTGTACTGACATGTTTTACTTAATGAAACACCACAACTTTATTTGTTAACTCTGTGTTTTTTTTTTTACATTTAGAAATATTGTTAAAGTTATAATGATCTGAATACGTTTTTTGGTTGTTGTTTTTTCTTCAATGATATAATTCCTAGTTATCTTCAACACAGCTGTCGCTCACAGCTGCACACAAGCAGATTATAATGTTTGAATGTCATGAAACAAATAAAGATGAATGTCTTATTTCGATTGGTTGTCTCTTATTTGTGTGTGTGTGTTTTGTCTGTTAGATATATTTTCTTTGAAGATTCCCATAAGCCTTTTGTATGTCTTTAAACAATATTTTTCTGATTAGTTCTATCGTAAAAAAAATGGCGTACTGTTAATATTTATCGTTTACTTTTTACTTATTTTCATTAAGTCTACAATTAGCTGTGTTATTCTCTTTTCTGTGTTTACATTTTCTGTTAAATAGTTTAGCAAGTTATTCTTCCCTTAAATTGTCACTGATAACATCCTGGTTTCTTCAGACCACGTGTTTATATCTGTATGTTTATGTGCTACGTTTTTTCTTTCCTCTTTTTTTGTATAATCATTTGTCATACTTGTACATAACTGGTTTTTAAGGCATAATGACGTGTTTTACAAAATACACACACATATATATATACATTAGATATAACATTGTCTTTCGTAAAAGAACTGAATGAATAATTAAATCGTAAATTGTTAGTAAATGATAATAAAATTATGGCTCATAAACCTCTGTCATCTGTGATATTATTCATTCTTACAACCCTCACCTAAACAAACGTGCGAACTTCTCCTTTGGTGATAAAGTCATTCCTCCACGACAGTATCCAATTACCTTTCATCTGTCATCCGCCGTCGAAACTTACTTCCAAAAGATGTAAAAACAGAATTTTCTTTTCTGATAGCGCTTTTAATTGAGGCTAAATTTGAAAAACTTTTGCGAAAAAAACTTAAATGTTCAAACTAAAAGGAAAATATTTTTTTTAAATTGTTAATTGAAACTAGTAAACAAATTTATGATTATAATTAAAAATTTTAAGTTAAAATTGGCGGGCTAAATATCCAAACTAAAACACTTTTTATGGTCAGCTGAATTCATAAAGAAAACTTTTCGATATATTAAGAAACTTGCATCTAAACTCAAATAATTTGATCGCTATCTAATTCAAAATAAGTCCACGTGGTAATAATTAATGAAAATACTTTCACACCAAAACAAGTAATTAATTTTTATAAGCTCCTTCAGAGAAGATAAGAAGTCTGCGTTGAGTGCTTCTTAATTCTTATGATTAGCTATGAAGATTCTTTTCTCTCACGAAGACTTACTATTAGTGGAATGAAACAGTGTTCACATTTAATAAACAGTTAAGCGGGGAGTAATTTCGTTAGTGATTCTTATGCTTAATAAATTATTTTAATGAGTAATAAATCATGCACGAATAAAATACTTTAATATTTGACTGATACTTTGGATAAAAATTGAACTAATAAGCAAGAAATGAGGCTTTACCTTAATAACGTACATGCTTATGATGTTTGAAAACTGAGTCAGCAACTCAGGTAATGTAATAAACCGGGAAATAAAATAACATAATGTTTAGGGACAACAAAGAACCTGTTGGTCCATCATGGCTGCCCCATCCTCTGATCCAAAATGAAACTATTAAATAAATAGATGAAAAACCTTATAGCTAGCCATTGTCGTTGATATATCTACAAGCTTTCTTTTGAATTTACTCATGTTTACTGCTTCCACAACATTTAAAGGCAGCAAACCATTCCATAGGCAAACCAACCTATTTGAAAAACAAATTTTCTTAGCTGAAGAAGGCTTCTGTTTGTGTCTCCTAGTTTTATAATTCTCGCTGTTAATTATGAAAAATATTGGTGTATCAACATTATCAATTCCTCTTACAATCTTATACATTTCAATCAGATCTCCTTTAATTCTTCTTTTCTCCAGATAAAACAGTTTTAAGAATATTAAACTCTCCTTATATAACAACCCTTCTATCTAAGGTACCATTCTAGTTACCCTCCTCTGAACTATTTTCAATAATTCAATGCCCTTCCTAAGGTAAGAAGTCCAAGACTGAACACAGTACTTCAAGTGTAGCCTAACCAGTGACCTATACAATGAAATTATAACTTTTTTAGACTTGTGTTAAATACTTCTGTAGATAAAACCTAAAATCATATTTGCGCTACCACTAGCAATGAATAGCACATTGTCTGGATAGCTTATGATCAACCGCAACACCGAGATCCTTTTCTTTCATGGCACTATTAAGGCTATTTCCATTCAGATTATACTTAACATTATAATAATCAACATCTAATATCTTGAATTTATCATCATCAAAACCCATCTGCCATTTATTTGCCCAACTCACTAAACGATCTAAGTCCTTTTGTAAAGCAGCAGCATCCTCTTCACAGCTACTAACATCGAAGACCTTGATATAATCAGTAAATTTATGTAATTTATTGACCATTCCTTCATCTCTTAGTCATTAATATAAATCAAAAAAGCAATAGTCCTAAGAGTAAGCCCTGTGGTACACCACTTGAAACATCAATCAGTTTGACTGAACTTCATTTATAATAACCCTCTGCTTTCTTCCATAAAACCATTTCTTATCGAGTTAGCTAAGTTATTCCCATATGTATAAAAATAAGTTTCTTTACTAGACTTTTTATGCGGCACCTTTTTAAATGCTTTGTGAAAATCCAAATACAACAAATATATGCTCTTGCTCTTCTCTACATTTGCAGTTGCATTTTCAAAATATGTCAATAGATTTATAGTTCAAGATGTTTTCTTATTGAAGCCATGTTGACTAACCGATAAAATTGTAAACTTTGTTAAATAACTTTGTAAGATATCTTTTATCTGGCCTTCCAAACCTTTTCCCCCAACTGATGTAAGACTAATAGAACTATAATAACTGGGACAACTTTTATTGACTTCCTTGAAGATAGGAATGGCATTAGCAAATTTCCAATTTGTTGGTACTTGTCCACTATTCATGGACTTATGAAAAAATGTTGCAAGTGGCTCACATATCTAATCTTTGACCTTTTTTAAAACTCTTAGGGAAATATTATCTGGCCCAGGAGCTTTATCATTCTTTTGACTTCCCAGTTTTATGTTAACAAGTTCCAAATTTATACAGTTGTCTTGTTCATCTTGTTTTCATATATCAATTGTTCAAGATGAGGAACACTGCTTAAGTCTTCACTCATAAAAACTGAAGAAAATGGAGAGTGTAATAGCCTAACCATTTCAAAATTATCAGATGTAAGCCTTCCTTTATCGTCCCTGATGAGTCTATCTTCATCCCAACATTTTCCATGCTCTCAACCATTTCTGTATTAAAAGATAACAAGAAATCTAAAGTAGCATTGTTTATAGCAAGTTTTTAATCAACTGGTGAAGAAATTCATCTTTAACAGTTTCCAGAAACCTTTTTCCCTCATAGTTTGACTTATTTCCCAATTAATATGTCTGAAATTAAAATAACCCTTAATTATGACTTCATTAATAGATGAACTCTTAACGTCTTTGTAAAGTTTCTTACTGGTTTTATCAGTGTCATCTGCTGATCTGTTTGTAACAAATTCCTCTTAAGAACTTTTCCCATTAACATCCACTACCAGAAACCCAAGTGGATTTAGTTTTCTTACTATTATACTAAATATTCTCCAAGTTTAAAATGATGTAAGTTACACTTTACCTACAGAGCCACTCTTCCCTATTAAATAATATAGAATTCTGTTTCTATTAAGTAATTTATAATCATATATTTCAAAGAGGTTTCTCTAATCAAAATCATCTACATTTAACTGTTTCAGTTATCTCCGTCATATCAAAATATTCTATACCTACCAGTGCTCTAAGGTGTCTATTTTTTCTTATACTTCTAGCATTATAAAAGAAACAATTAAACCTATTCTTATAACTGCTTTTAGAGTAATTTTGTACGCTAAACTTTCCTCTATATCTCAATTTTGTTTTCTTTACCTTATCTTTACCTCACCACTATCTAGTCCTCAGTTGAAACTTCCCTTAAAGCTGAGTTAATAGCTTTTACAAATATGCCAGCCCTTTTCCTACTTAAGTGTGAAACATTCATTCCAAAAAAAACATTTTCCTCCCACAAGTCCAACCAACTAGCCTGCTCATCCTTACACATTAATCTAAGCCTAGCACTTAGCTATGATGCCTTTCATCTCCACAATTAAGTTGTAACCTTTGTCTTAAAATCTTTTTATCACCTCTTATATTTATTAATCAACTCCTCAGACTTACTCTTTCTTTTACCGTTAGACTCTACTTGAACAACAAAAACTGCGCCATTGTCAGTCCACTTCGTGGAGCGTCATTAAGCCGCGCACCAGTAAACCGCGAAATCGCTGAAGCGCCTGTAGCAAGTCTTGTACCAAAATTTTTGATGTATTAACTCATTAAAAAATGTGAAATAAAATGGTTAAAAATGTACTTTATTTGTTTTTTCTTATTGTTTAACTGCCAGTTAATAAATTAGGTATTAAAAATTTAACAATTTATGCGACAACTGCGCAATA
Organism: Carcinoscorpius rotundicauda; assembly: GCA_011833715.1. Classification (NCBI taxonomy): domain Eukaryota; kingdom Metazoa; phylum Arthropoda; class Merostomata; order Xiphosura; family Limulidae; genus Carcinoscorpius; species Carcinoscorpius rotundicauda. The sequence continues at coordinate 46,435,090 of CM022403.1, forward strand.
TCGCTACCACGAGATTTAAAATGGCAACCCGCATGTAACACGGGAAGATGAAATTTTACAGGGAAAAGCAAACCATTGCAATGCATTGGTCGTTTGTGTTAAAACGGCATTCGTTAATTGTGTCTGAATAGTCTATACATTAATATTATATTGATAATGCAATGGCCCGGAAGAGGCTCCTCGGCGGAGCTGTTGGTGACTTCGGCTTTTCGGTCACAAAAGTTTAAGCCGCGGTTAAGCAGGATGACCCCCCAAATATCGCGGCTTAACAGCGCTCCACTGTATCTTGTCAGTTGTCTTTCTTCTGTGCCCTAGGGAAGCATAATCTAAATCTTTTTCTCCCTGTTTACCACACAGACTGTTCTATCTACACGCCGCTTCAAGGAATCGCCTATAACTATAATCTGTTTAAGTTCAAAATCCATGTCCATCTCTATTTCTCTTTCTCCACTGGATCCTCGTCTACACGTAAACCAAGGTATGAAGTCTGTTATATACAGTCTTGTGATATCGAGGCACATTGATATCTAACAGATAACCATAATGTATCCGTACATTATAGATTATGGAAATACTATGTAGAGAATAAATCTAACATGGATAGCAATTAAAATACAAACACCGCTAAAACCATAAACCTTTGATCACGGCTGCGCATACGATTTATATTATCTGTTGGGCAGCCTCGTAAACTCGATTGTGACTTCATTGGCTGCTGTGGTTGGAAGAGAAAGGTTTTCATAATATCTTCGCACAAGACAAAGACCAGAAGAGTTGTGATATACTCCATTTTTAAAATACGGTCCAAGTACCTATCCTAAAAAAAACACGTAACTACTCGCTACGTTAAGTGCCATATACAGGGAAGAAAATACACATAATTTTTCAGCTATCTGTACACCTTTAATATGCGCTTCCCTCGGTACCACTTGAAGCAAACTTTTATTAAACAAGTAAAGACTGCGTACGACAGTGAGTAAGCAAAAGGATTAACACATGTTTGCGACTTTTTGACATCCTGTTAACAAGAATGTCATAAGTATATGCAGAATACAGTCATGTGAAAAAGTTAGGACACCCTATGAAAGCCTGTGTATTTTTGTAACATTTTTGGATATATAGATACTTAATCTCAATTTTAACAATACTGAGAGATTATAGGAATATAACTAAACAATTAAAACTGAAGAAAATGCTTTTCAAGATCTTCTGTAAATGTAATTCTACAAAAATGCATATTCTAACTCAGGGAAAAGTTAAGACACCCTACCCTCTAATAACTAGTGTTACCCCCTTTGGCTGAAATCAGTGCAGTGAGACGCTTCTTGTAGCCATCTACCAGTATCTGACATCGGTCTGAAGAAAGTTTTCCCCGCTTCTCAATGCAGAATTCTTTCAGCTGTGAGATGTTTGAGGAGTTTCTTCAATGTAAGCCCATTTTAAGTCATCCCACAGCATCTTAATGAGATTAAGATCTGGGCTTTGACTCGACCATTCCAGGACTCTCCATTTCTTAGTTTTCAGCCAGTCCTTGGTGGATTTACTGGGTCATTGTCGTGTTAAAGGGTCCAGTTCCGCTTCAGCTTTAATTTTCGTACAGATGGTCTCACATGATCCTCAATCACCCTCTAATACACAGTAGAATTCATGGTGGATTCTGTGATTGTCAGCTGTCCAGGTCCTGCTGCAGCAAAGCAGCCCCAAACCATGACACTTTCACCTCCATGCTTCACAGTTAGGATGAGGTTCTTTTCCTGTAATGCTTTATGAGGTTTACACCAAACACATTCTCTGTTTTGGTGTCCAGATAATTCAATTTTGGACTCATCTGTCCAAGAACATTATTACAGAAGTCCTGGTCTTTGTCTACATTCTCTCTGGTAAACTTCAGTCTGGCCTTGATGTTTCTCTTAGAGAGCAAATATTTTTTCCTTGCACACTTCCCATGCAAGTTAAACTTGTGCAGTCTCTTTCTGATTATAGAAACATGCACTTTTACATCAACAATAGCCTGCTGTAGTTCCCGTGATAACATGTTAGGGTGTTTGGAGACCTCTTTTAGCATCTTGCGGTCTGCTCTCGGGGTGAACTTGTTTGGACGGCAAGATCTGGACATGTTGGCGGTTGTTTTGAAAACTCTCCATTTGTTGACTATTTTTTGAACAGTAGAATGGCTTATTTCAAAGTCTTTTGGGATCTTTTAAATCCCTTACCAGACTCATAAGCTGCTACAATTTTCTTTCTGAAGGCCACAGAGAACTCTTTTGCTCTCACCATGGTGCTCACTCTCGCTTCAACATTCAGGAGCACACCAAACTAAATGTCTGAGGTTTATATGGGGCAAGTCTTATTCAAAATGCTGAGTTACGATCTTCTAATCATATGCACCTTGTGGGATACACCTGTATGTGAGTTGAGCCATTTTAAGTGGGAATAAATGTGGGGTTGTCCTAACTTTTTCCTTAGTTAGAATATGCATTTTTGTAGAATTACATTTACAGAAGATCTTGAAAAGTCTTTTTTTTTCAGTTTTAATTGTTTAGTTATATTCCTATAATCTCTCAGTGTTGTTAAAATTGAGATTAAACATCTACATATCCAAAAATGTTACAAAAGTACACAGGCTTTCATAGGATGTCCTAACTTTTTCACATGACTGTATATGCATGAAATACATAATCTAAATGACACTGAATGAAGCCATATTTTCAACTAATTACGAAACACCGATATTAATAGATATTTCAGCTACAAAACTCTTCCAACTGTGAAGGTAGGAAGTTATTTTAGATGTGGCTCGTTTACATTATCTTTAAATTCAAAATGAAAGAATTGCGAGGTAGAGCTTTGATATTTTAAGTATCTATGAGGATCATTTGGTTTCTTTCTTAGACACAGTTTTATGTTTTTACGAAAAAATTTTTTTTCATGTGTAGATACAGTAGTTTAGTGGTAATAATTTTTTTATGTTTTCAGTAAATTAAATATAAAACCGTTTGTTAAATTTTTATGTACTAGCGATAGTATCCGGCTTCGCTCGGGTTATGACGTTAATTTATGTCAGATGATTATGTCAGTGTGTGTATTCTGAACCCATTTTAAAAAGTATAACCTATTTTTTGCTATTTTACTGGATGTGACCTTCAAAGGTAACCATCCCTTTGACTTGTCCTCCGACTCTAAACTTAAATAATAAAAGCAACTGATAAAAAAATAACATCTCCCCAGTGGCACAGCGGCGTGCTTGCTGACTTATAACGCTAAAATCCAGGTGTGGATACTCGTGGTGGGCAGAGCACAGAGAGCCATTGTACAACTTTGTGCTTAACTGTAAATAAACTTAACAAAAACAATGAGTTATACTTTTATTGCTGAGCGACATGTATGAAAGCCATTGTTGAAACATGTTGATAAAACGTACTGAGTTTTCTATATGTTTGAAGTTGTTATATAAAGAACCACTCTTTTCCTTCGTGGTTTTTTTGTGCATGTTTCTCTATCTATAATTTGTAATATAAGGAACAACTTCTTTTCTATATAATTTTTCCTTATCTTGCCTCATTAAATAGATGCAAAAACGCATGCGCGCACACACGTAGTTACGATAATTAGTAATACTCGGGTGCAGACTTTCAGAGTCCACTTAGAATAAATGCAGAATTTTAGGTTCCTAAGTTCTTTCGTCATGGAGCTATGGCAAACACATATTCTTTTCTACATCGTTTTTCGCTTGCTTACCTCACACAAAGATGAGCTTTCGCACGCATGAGAATAAGTAAACATACCCAGATCACACCTCTCAAGATCCACTCAGTATGTGCTCAAAACTTTAGGTTTACAGGTTTTTTTAACCTTGGAGTTATGGCAGTAACACGCAGACACACTCTTTTATTATTATGAAGTTTAAACGAAATAATAAAAAACATCAGTTTCTAATTTGTCAACTTCTTTAATAACAATAAACAATTATCCCACAAATTATATTTTACCTAGGTTTTAGAATGCACTTTAAGGAAAGAAAAACACAAACGTATGTCGTGACATTTGTATATATAATAATATTCACTAAGACGAACAAGTTATGATTGGTCAGAATCACAAACTATGTCTTTGTTTGTTTTGAATTTTCGCACAAAGATACTCGAGGGCTATCTATGCTAGCCGTCCCTAATTTTGCAGTGTAAGACTAGAGGGAAGGCAGCTAGTCATCACCACCCACCGCCAACTCCTTGGCTACTCTTTTACCAACGAAAAGTGGGATTGACCGTCACATTATAACGCCCCCACGGCTGGGAGGGCGAGCATGTTTAGCGCGACCCTCAAATTACGAGCGCATGCCTTAACGCACTCGGCCATGCTGGGCCAAACTATTTCACTCATTAATGTCGGATTTAATTATACAGATCTAACAGAAGTCGCTATACTTCTGACTGATGTCTATTTTTCGTCACTACTATAACTCCAAAATATGAATAAAAACTCGGAATAAAAAAAACCTGGAAAATAATTTTGTGTAGTGTATTAGAATTTTTTAATTCAAAACATCAGTCCGTATAGATTACTTAGATCTGGATTAAATTGTATTTGGCCTGGCATGGCCAAGTGTGTTAAGGCGTTCGACTCGTAGTCTGAGGGTCACGAGTTCGAATCCCGCTCGCACCAAACATGCTCACCCTTTCAGTCGTGGGGACGTTATAATGTTACGGTCAATCCCACTATTCGTTGGTAAAAGAGTAGCCCAAGAGTTGGCAGTGGTTGGTGACGACTAGCTGCTTTCCCTCTAGTCTTACACTGCTAAATTAGGGACGGCTAGCACAGATAGCCCTCGAGTAGCTTTGCGCGAAATTCAAAACATTAGTTTATAAAAGATATGCATGAGATCTATTTATTTATGATAAACAAAACAACAAAAGAAAAAGCTTGTGTTTTTTTCGAAATAAGAGCAAACTACATTAAAACTACAATGTGCTTGTTTGAGAGTACTTATTGGCGGAACGGAAATAAAGTATAATAGTGCTCAAATTTACTAAATGTATAATATATTAATAAAATATGAATAAACCATAGCTCTGTGAGAATTCATAAAAGTACAAATCGGGTAGGAATGGGCAGTTTTGCGCTTAACAACAACAAACAACGTATTCTGATCAGATATATTTGGAGTGCTTTTGTAATGAACAAAAACTGTCAATAGTTGCTCAGTTTAGGGTTCACATTCGGTGAATGGTCTCTACACGAGAACTTAGTGTGATATTTAAAATCTTAGTGTTCATGACTTTGGTTGCGAAAAGTTTAGAAAAAAATATCAAAATAAATTGTGTAGTAAAGGGCCCTTTCATTATGCATATGTTGTTTTTCTTAGTTAGAAGCTTAAAAATACCAAGTGTTGACTGTTGAGTTGCTGGTACCAAGGGAGTGTCGGTAGTGTCCCTTAAATTAAATTCAGGGTTAAGATACTTAGCATAATCCAAAGCTTAAAAGAAAGTTGTGACGGATTTGTTTAGAGCAAAAGGTAAACTGGTTAGGCCTGTGGAATAGGTTTTAGGTTATGAATGAATTATATGCTAAAGATAGACTCTAGCTAAGCAGAGCTTGGAAAACAAGATTCAGAGCATAATAAATTAAATAACAGTTTTGACGGTATACCTGTCAGATTTGATAAACATAGCCGAATGAAAAATAATCTTAGTTGCTATGATTCTAAGACTAGGAGCATTAGAAACAAAATAATGAGTTCTAGGGTCTATTTGAAATGGAAGAAGAAAAATTATGGGCAATATTGAAACTTAGTTTGATTTAAAGAATGCTGATAATAGTGGTAGATTTTCAACAGAAGACAATAGTTGGGGCGACTCCATACAAAGTGTGAACTGTAGCCTGTTTGGAATGAGAACATAAAGATTGATAGCCAAAAGACTAAATGTACATAGGTTGCAATAAGTAGTTTCTAGGGTTTTTTTTAATTAACAATTGCTATAGGTCACCACAATCTGGTGAAAAAGAAAGGATAAATGAGGTATTATTTTATTAGATCATGGTTACTACTTATAAAAATAGCTAGTGCAATAACTATGAGATAGTTTAGGGTTATACACTCTGATTGGGATATTATGGAGTCAAGTAAATAAAAATACAGATTTCTTATGAAGTTACTCTGTGTAATTTTCTGCACAAAACAGTCGAAGAACCATCAAGAAATAACATAAAGTTCGGTTTAATGTATACAATTAATAAGAATACGGTTGTAGTAGTTGAATGAGGATAACATTTGGTGAAAGATAATCGTTGCTGACCTTTTACTACATGTTGAGATAAAACAAAATGAAGTTTCTATATTTTTAAACTAATTTTGAGGCCATGACACAACATCATTAATGAATTGGAACTGAATTTAAAGAGGAAAATGATAAGATGAGCGATCAATCCTAACTTGTTCAATTAATAAAGAAATGAAAGTTAGATATCTGGAGTAAGGATCGGAAGCTTAAACTGACAGATAAAATATAAGACTTGCTTGCTGGTTAAGAAGGAAATTAGGAAATCCAAACAGTTTGTGACAAACACCTGACTTAACACTCTATGAGTAACACTGAATTTTACCTTAAACATGTAAATACAAACTTCTTTATGATAAATAGAGAGATATAAAGACTAAACACATAGATAACCAGCAACAGCCAAAGCTTCCCTTTGAGGTCAAAGAGTTTATCTCTCTTTTATTTTTGGTGGGTTAATATAAAAGGCAGGCCCATGAGAATTTGACAGCTACTTATGTTGACCATTTTTCTAAATTGAGTGGTGAGAGATGCCATAGATCACCAGATACTCTTACTTCATTGAGAAAATGCTCTGAAAAATTAATTTAGTTAAATCTATATTATAAATGAAATGTAAAAGTGTCGCTAAGTACTTAAAATATTCGGGGCTGAAGTCCATAGGTGCGGGAATATTTGGCTTTTCTGTATGACATCGATCATGTTTTTTATTCTGATTTTCTCAGTACACCAACTAGAAATTCAGGCATGAGAACCATATGTCAGTGCCTGGTGACGCCTCTGAATGAAAGCCAACATGAATTTCCTATATCTTGACTTGCTAATGACTTTTTCTTTGTTTTTTAAAGGACATTACCTAGTATTTTGACGAAGAAAGGGTGTGTATTTGATATTTTAAAAAATTATAAAGTTTGTAATAAAAACCCATTAAAAATAGCTAAAAAATTGAAACGTATGAAATGGATTGCGAGATGTTTGGATAGGATAAAACAAATTGTTGTTATTATTGCTAATGGATTTTCTCAGAGTCAATGTTGGGAAGCTAATATTTCTTATTTATATTAATGATAATGATAATTTTCTGCCCCCCAATGGCTCAGCGGTATGTCTGCGGACTTACACGCTAAAATCCGGGTTTCAATACCCGTGGTGGGCAGAGCACAGATAGCCCATTGTGTAGTTTTGTGCTTAATTCAAAAACAACAACTTTTTCAACTGCTTAATTAGTGGAGGCTGGCGCAAATGGCCCTGGTGTAGCTTTTCACGAACTTTCAAAGAAACCAAACCACTTTATCTCATACTCAGTAAAAATGATTCAAAAAAGCTAACGATGAGTGCAAACAAATTTACTGGAAAACATTAGCGGTGAAATTCTTGTTGATGATGAGCAGTAACTCAACTCTGCATGAAAACTCTACTGGTTGTTATGATATTACTGACTAAGAATTATATCGACTCATTTGTTTGCTTTTACTGCTATTTGTAACTTTAGATTTTGTGTTCTTGTTGTTTACAAGTTACGCCCTGGGCAAATAATTAGTTTGGTTTTCTTACTTATAACATTATAGCTTTAAACTTTATCTCAATAATATAGAATATATTTATAGGCCTAATAATACACTTAAACCTAATTTACAGAAAGCATAATGCATACGTTTAGAATATTTAACTTCAGCAATACATTTTTCCTCTATACTTTGTAGATAAATACCTTCATTAATCTCAGTGAAAATAGAAGTTATTAATAACAGCATTTCTTAACATTTTCGGTACTACGTACCGCATACTTTGGCTGTCTCGGACTAAACGACTAAAATGGAGGCACAATGACATAACATTACGATTTCCATATGAATATTGTGATATCTTTGTTTATTTCTTTGTTTTCGTGTGATCCTACGATCTAGCAAGATAATTGAGACACGTGGCACCGATCGGCAGACCAATGACTGAGAAACTTTGATATATACCGCTAACGATAAAAAAAAAATGTGTAATAAAGCACACAAAGTGCATTCCTTGGTCTTCAATATTTTTTTTACTTTAAATTCACTCATGTACAGTTCGTTATGTACTTGTTGCCCTTTTAGGTAAATTTCAAGGATTTGGGGTAAAAAGTTAAAATTAACGTTTAACTATGTTTTGTAAAGACTACCAAAGAACAGTAATATATTGTTTACAGTTACTGTTTCACAGCATATTGATTCCATTGTGCTATAGAAGACAAAGACTTCTTTTTAATCAACCATAAGATATTACAATGTTTTATTTCAATTATACATTCTTCCATTGGTTCAGTGGTAAGTCTATTGATTTACGACGCTAAAATAAGGGGTTCGATTACTCTTGGTGTTTAGTTTTGAAATTTGCGCAAAGCTACAGGAGGGCTATCTGCGTTAGCCGTTCCAAATTTTGCAGTGTAAGACCAGAAGAAAAGCAGTTAGTCATCACCACCTACCGCCAACTCTTGGGCTACTCTTTTACCAACGAACAGTGGGACTGACCGTCACATATAACGACCCCACGACTGAAAGGGCGAGCATGTTTGGTTGCGACAAAGACTCAAACCCGCGAATCTCAGATTAGGAGGCGAGTGTCTTAACCACGTGGCCATGCCTGGCTGCCTCGGTGGACTCAGCAAATAGCCTAATGTGGTTTTGCTATAGAAAAAAACACACACACCCAATTATACAGAATTATATAAAGTATCTGTTAATCAAACAATGCTGCATTATTAAAGTCTACGTTGTTACGTCTTGTTTACGTTGTTAAGTTTTATTAAACAACATTGCCAATGTTTTATTTCTTTGTATTTAAGCCTTCTCAAAGTGCTGCTATCTGTGATCTACCCACCACAAGTATCGTTCCTAGCGATGTAAATCCGCACACATAATACTGCGTCACTAAGGGGCTTCTACGAAGACACTTATTTTCCATAATAATTTTCTCTTTAAATTCAATACAAATATATACATTTTTTATGAGTTTAATATTCTAATTTTGTATTCAAATATAGCATAAACGTAGATATATACATCTAAATAAAATTTCGGTATAATGTAGTTTATTATACACAGCTTAGAAATTTTTATTGAAAAAAGTTGAAAATGGATTTACGACTGTTCAGTGACTTCTCTCTAACTTTATTTAATCATCTTTTTTATACGTAAAAAAGAACCTATAAAAAGTTTCAGAAAAAAAACTAGTTTAAATTAAAAAATTGGAAATCATAATTTTAAATGAAGAAATTGTAGGTCTGTGAGTGAAGTGACAAAAATTACACACAGTAATAGATATGTTCACCTCCTCGTAGAAAATTAATATAACACACTCGTGGCCTCCAGCCTAGCCAGGCAAACGAACCGTCTTCGGACAAGTTCCAAGCCACTTGAAACTGTCTTTCCTTTCATCGCATAACGATTTATCACTAACACCTAAAGGTGTTTTTAATTAATTCTTTCAGATTGTTGATTAAATTATGGTTACACAGCTTCCAGCCAGCAAGCAACAGTGGCTGGTGAACAGTAAACCGGCTGACAGACACTACAAATTCACGTTCCATTTCTGTGTTAATTAAATCTTTACCTCTGAGCTCAGTCCGTTTTAGGAGAAGACACCATCTTGTAAGAAGCCGGTCTCTAAAATCGACAAAAAAAAAGCAAAGAGGTATAAGAAACATCTCATTTTGTAATTTTTTTTATAGTTAAAAATGAACGGTGTCGTTGTATTGCATATTGAAAACGTGTTATTTCCGTGTAAGTGAAAAGTTGAAATGACAATAATTTCTTTTTTCGCGAGATTAAATTTCCACTCAAAATGATTTTTTTTATTATTAATATCCTGAAAGAATACATTTAGTCTCTCCCCTTTTTGGTATATAAAAGGAAAATATAAAACTTCGAGAACTTCTGCCTCTCATTATCAGGATGTCGATCCAAACTGTAGATTGTAAAACATTTAAGATTGAAAGAAAACATATTTCACTTTGTCATTAACGTCCTTCGACATTTTCAGGAATGTCATGCCTGTAAAAATGGATGTATTAGTAGAATCATTAATCGTGGGACGTATAAAGTTTTGCAGTATTAACATTTATACATTTCAGATTGCTTTGTTTCACATATTACTAATTTAATTTAGAAAATAAACCAATTATGTTAATAAGTTGTTTGAATTTACTGTCTCAATGACAAATGCACTAAAATGGTACAAATTGGAAAACAAAGTTTGTTTCGTTTGTTTTTTTGAAAATAATGCTATTGGCTAATGTCTCTTCGGATTGCGTTGGAACCTAAATGGAGTCTTAAGCAACATGTGGGCTAAGCGTTCATATCAGACACAATTAGAATTTAGACATATTTGTGCTTAATTTAGAACCACTGAACAGAGGAAGGTAACCAGTAAGCAGTACCCACCACCTACCCAGTTAACGTTACGAATGTAAGGAATGACTATCACAATTATAATGCCTTCACAACTGATAGTGCAGAGCGGGGTCAAGGACATATCGTAAATTGAACTTTAAAACTTCTTACCTATAGCTCAACACGCCATCTTGTAAATAAAACTCATAATTCTAAGAGTAAAAAATCACTTTCCTGCCCAACGTCCATAAAGATTTGATATTCCTGTTTTAATTTAACGGAGAAAGTTGTGACTTATTAGAGCTATGACGTTTGAAAATTCTGTAAAATTTTACAAGAAGACGAAGTTTTACCTGAATTTTTCAACTGGCTGTGTCTTTCTCACCGATTGAATCTACAGGTAAAGAGCTTCATATTTGTAAACATCGCATGCTATACTTTTTAGAGCTTGTAAATAAAATGAGAAAATAAAAATGGCGCCGATTTTATGCAAGAATTCATTTGAAAATACAAACATTGACTATTGAAGTCAAGTCTTCCTATGGCTCTGCCAGCACCACGAAAGAGCGAGGATAATAAATAAAGCATTGATATAATCTTTAAAGTGAAATTACATAACCTCTGAAGTTAAAACTATAGAGATGCAGCCAGTTTATAAAAAACAACTACTAAAAGAAATACTTTGTTGTTATAGCAACCCTCCGTTCAAATAACTTAAACCGATGATTAAAAAATCCTTCTTTCGTCTTTACGTATATAGTGTATAAACTCAATAGACAGTAAGCCTAAAACACGTAAAGATCCATTCTTTATGGGTTTTCTTAGATATGCTAATGCCTTTTGATATGTCTGATTGTGTAATACACTATCTTTCTGCTTGTTTCTCTATTCAGTTCTTTTTATCCTTTGAGTGTCTGTCTCCCCATTTGCGTCTACCTATTTTCTCTTTAGTAGAAGATGGAGATATTGGTTTAAGGGGCAAATTGAGATTGTGTATTATACCTGTCGTATGGAATAACAAGAAAACAGTAGTATAGTTTATAATAAGTTGCTATTTTTTATAACAGAACCTCGCAGTACTTGTATATGCAATAGATACGGTAGTTGAAAAACAGCTGCGTTTCACCTAGACCCATGCAGAGAATCATGACTTCAACTAATGTTTAATTATGTTTATTTTTCGTTCTACCTAGTGCAAAGTCATACTGGGTTGTCTGCTGTGTGTACTGCGGGGAATCGAACCTCGCATTTTAGGGTTATAAGTCTCTAAGATTATTGCTGATGCAAAGTGTGACTTTGCTAAAAGAAAACACACACACACATGTTGTCAGTCGAAATGTTTAATGTATTAATAATAAAGACTGGGAAAGTTATAATGATTTTATATTACGGTTAGATAGTGCTTATGATTGTAAATGAATTTATAATTCTGGTTTCCCATTAATTTTATTAATAACGAGAGTTGTCCTTTAAGTTGGTAAAGTATGTCACGGATTGGTGAGATTATGGTGGTTGTGTAATAAGTGTGTTACGCATTAATGGTGTGAGTTTGTAAGGTAACAATCATTTTGTGTAAATATACAGTGTATTAATGCGATGAGTAAGTAATGTGAGTCTCTTGATGGAGCAGAAATAAGTTTATGAATTTACACCGTTAAAATTTATGGTTTGATTCCCCATGGTAAACACAGCAGATAACTCATGTGGCTTCGCTCTAAAACAGACTCTAGTAAAGTAGTGACTGTTACGTGTAAATGTATTGACCATTAATGTTGAGAAGGTGATTTATGGTTTGTATTAATAGAGTAGGCCAGGTGGGTTAAGGCGTGCGACTCGTGATCAGAGGGTCGAGGGTTCAAGCCCCAGTCACACTAAACATGCTCGCCCTTTCAGCCGTGATGACGTTATAAAGTTACGATTAATCCCACTATTCGTTGGTAAAAGAGTAGCCCAAGAGTTGGCAGAAGGTCGTGATGACTAGCTAGCTGCCTTCCCTCTAGTCTTACGCTGTTAAATTAGGGACGGCTAGCGCAGATAGACCTTGTGTAGCTTTGCGCAAAATTCTAAAACAAAACAATAACAATTAATAGAATATATATAATGTTATCAGTTGGTACGTTAATGACAGTTTTGTGTCAGTTGGTAGGTAAAGTGTTTATGGTTGTGTGAGTTTATCATGTGGTAATGCTTATGACTGGTAATGTGATTATAGTTGTGTATGATCCTATAATATATTGATGTTAAATATAAGAAAATTAACAATGCGGGTGAGTTTATCATGTGGTAATGTTTTGGTATTGGTACTGTGATGATAGTTACCTCCGTTCACTTGTAGGTATGTGTGATTGTAAACAAAATTCATTGAAAATGTTTCATGGAATTTAAAAGGAAGTTGGAATACGACCCAACTTACAGAAAAGTAGGTTTCCAAATGTCAAGGTCAAAGAACTCGAAACTAAAGATATCTGTGTCTGTTAACATGGGGACCGATACTTAACACTGTTTTCATTCTATAACTCAGTCAAAAGTGGTCACATTTTGATGAAACTTGGTGTATATATACTGCTGGTCAAAATTTTAAGGCCAGTGAACATAAAGAAAAGATATGCATGGTTATTAGACTCAACTACTTATTTGAGTAAAGCTTCGAAAGATAAAAATAAGAAATAGGAAAATAAAAATAAAAACCTTTTTTAGCATTTAATAAGGAAAAGATTAACACGATGAAATTAGCCTAAATACTAGGTGGTCAAAAATTTAAGACCGTACAAAAAAGAAGTCCTAAACAGGGTAGGAAATACCCAACAAGAGGTTTCAGTTATTCCAAGTGGTTAAGATGGCTTCATGAATATCATGCACTGTTTGGAATTGACGTCCATTTCTATAGAATTTCTCTGTCATCCACCCCCAAACATTTTCAATGGGGTTCAGCTCAGCGAACACGCTCGATGGTCCAAAAGAATCACGTTATTCGCCATGGAAAAGTCCTTTGTCCTGCGGGCATTGTGGATTTCAGCGTTGTTTTGCTGAAAGATCCAGTCATTTCCACACAAGCGAGGGCCTTCAGTCATTAAGGATGCTCTCTCCAACATGTCAATGTAGCCAGCCGCTGTTTGACGTCCCTTTATAACCTGAAGTTCCATTGTTCCATGGAAGGAGAAAGCACCACAGATCATGATGGAACCTCCTTAACTGCGTCGTGTAGAAAATGTCTCTACATTGGAAGCCATCTGGACCATCCAGGTTAAATTTTTTCTCGTCAGAAAACAAAATTTTCGACCACTTTTCGACGTTCCATGTTTGGTGCTTCTCAGCAAAGTTTAACCGGACTGTTTCGTGGTGTGGAAGGAGAAGGAGTAGCATTTGAAGACGTTTACGGTTTTTAAAGCCCTTCTTTCTTAGATGCCGTCTTATTGTTCTTGAGCTGCATTCTGCGTCCGTTAAGGCCTTAATCTAGTTCGACGATCGGCTGGTGTCTTGCCGAACAACCCGTCAAATTCTCTTGCTCATCGCCGGCGAAATTTTCTAGGGCCGAACATTTGAAATTCTCGTTTTGTATCCCTCAGGGTCTTCTAAGAAATTTGCAACAGCATTTTTACTACGCCCGGATATCAATGGGAGATGTTGACAATGCTAAAGCTTAAACACAAAGACTAAATTTTGTTACGTGTTTACCGATTAACGCTTAGTTTCAGTGTGGTATTAAACTTTGACCTAGTAATTTGAGCTAGTAATTAGGCTAATTTTACAGTGTTCACATTTTCCCTATATCTGCGTTAACTGTCCCAAATTTTGCAGTGTAAGACTAGAGGGAAAGCAGCTAGTCATCACCACCCTTGTAGCCAACTCTTGGGCTACTCTTTTACCAACGAATAGTGGGATTGACAGTCACATAATAACGCTCCCACGACTGAAAGGGCGAGCATGTTTGGCGCAACAGGGATGCGAACCCGCGGCCCTCAGATTACGAGTCGAACCGGGACACTCTATTTAGTCTCCCTCTAGTTGTTTATCAGTCTACACCATTATTGGTTATTAAGGTATGGTGGTTGTGTGTGAGTCTCTATTGCGAAAAGTTAAAATATAAAATAATTTTGATCTTGCAAAGAGGGTGATTTATCCATAAATTGGCTCATCGATATGGTTATCTTCATCAGCAAATTTTTGAGAAATCTTTAAACCTTAACACGATATCGTTCATTTTGTTTGATTTTGTTGTGTCACTCAGTGACACAGTTGTATATCCACTGAGTTATACTGCTAGAATACAGGTTTCAATACCCGTGGTAGGCAGAGAACAGATACTCTTTTGTGTACATTTGTGCATAATAATGAGACAAACAAACAATTTTGCAATAATTCAAAAACAACTAAAAAATCCTTTATAAAATGTATGAGGTTGCTTTATGGACTCATTCTGGTAAGTTAGGTCTCTACTTTTCAAAGGTTGGAAATTTAACCGTAATGACTTTTCAACACTTGCAAACTAAATGGCCTAGTGCTGAAACATAACCATTTTTAATTTCATCCATTGATAGAGCTACCAAACAGTATTTAACATTAAAATAGCTATGACTGTCTCTGACAAAAAAATAGATTGCTTCCCGCTAGTATAGTGGTATATCTACAGATTTACAACTCTAAAATCAAGGGTTCGATTTCCCTCGGTGGGCTCGGCAGATTGTCCGATGTGGCCTTGCTATAGGAAAACACACACACACACACACAATAAAAAATTAATTGCAGTTTGGGTAACATGCGCACAGATGGGAATGTAAAGCGTGATCAGTGATACGATATTTTACACCCTAAGCCCTTCAATACACAGTCTAACAAGTTAAACATTAGGTCTTATAACGTTGCCAAATTTAAAGACGAACGTTGGTGTCATTTGTAAGTGTTTAGTTTCTAGGAATGTGTGTGTGTTCTTTCAGCAAAGCCACATGGGCTATCTACTAAGCCTACCGAGGGGAATCGAACCCCCTGATTTTAGCGTTGTAATTCCGTAGACTTACCTCTGTACTAACGGCGGGATAGTTTTTAGAAATACGGATTCTCTACTCATTATATTGCGTATTACTCATATGTATCACGTGATCTTTCTATTGCTCTGTCTGGCTATTGTTTGCAAATAGCAACAAAATTTAAGTGAACACTCAAAAGATTAATGATGCTTCTAATCTTCTTTTCCAACTAGTTCCCCCTACCAACAGAGCGGTATGTCTACGGACTTACAACGCTAGAAACCGAGTTTCGATACCCTTGGTGGGCAGAAGGTCGTGGGTTCTATTTCCTATCACCATAGATGATCGCCTTTAGAGCCATAATGACGTTATAATGTGAAGATCATTCCAGTATTTGCTGGTAAGAAAGTAGCCCAAGAGTTGGCGTTTGGTGATGTTGACTATTTGCCTTTTCTCTGATAAATTAGGAATGGTTGTCGGTTTAATTGTTTTCTTACTGAATAATTATTAAATACGTAGGTCATAGGAAGAAATATGTTTGTTGTAATATATGACTGTGTCTCAATAATTGTTTTACGTTATGTATTTGAACTTTCCTTTGTTTCCCTATAATAGTGTCATCTATTGAGGGAAAAATAAATTACTACATCTCTTAAAATTATTATACTTTCTGGACTTTAAGATCAATTAAAAATAACATAGAAAAACATGCCAAAAACTAGATGAAGAAACAAGTAGTTTGGAACAGATATTATCTGTGTCCTGTTAATGATTTTTATTGACTTACTACTTGAATGTTTATATCAATTTTTGAGTAAGTACTTAAACAATTTCAACAGTATTAATCAATGTATTAAAAACTTTTTTAAAAAATTCTCAGTAAAATATTTATGTATTATCCACAATGATAAACTATTTGTTATATAGCTGCCTTAAAACACTATTAATTCTTTCTCGATGTGGGCGGTGTGGAGGGGGGTAACTTTCAAATAGTTAACAGAAGTCGGTGTGGTTTCTCTGTTTTTTAGGGTGATTTATTCTTTTGTTTGTTTAGAATTAAGCACAAAGCTGCTCAACTGGATGTCTGTTCTTTTCCCACCGAGGATATCAAAATCCGGTTTCTAGAAGTGTGATTCTGCAAATGTATCGCTGTGTTACTGAAGGGTGATTTATTCTTTATAGATCGTAAACAGAAGTTCTTTGATAGATTGTTTTGGCAGAGTATTCATGATGAAACTTTGTAGAGAGTGTTATGATTGGTTGGATTAGCACTGTTTCTGATTGGAGGAGATATTTCCTGTAGACTCAACCAATCGTAGCCCCAGGTTATTCATCTCTAATACGGAATATCTGTTTAATGAAGGTTTAACAGTATTGCTATAAAATAATACTTTGGTTTCTTATTGTCTTCCAGAATTTGTCAGTGTCGATGATTCTAGTTTTCTCCCAGTTTATTCTGTGCCCAGTTGACGTGGTACGCTCTGCAATGGCTGAGTTCTGTGTTTTCATAAGTCTTGTATTATCTTTATGTTCTTTTATTCTTGTCACAAGTTTTCTTCTTGTTTCTCCAATTTATGTATCGTTGAAAGAACTCGGAATTTCATAGATGACGTTTTTGAGATTCTCTTTGGTAGATTGCTGTTTGTTTGCTACCAGAATGGACCTTAAGGTATTGTAAGGTTTTGACAGGACTTCTATGTGAAATTTCTTGGCAATGTGTTTAGGTTTTACACTGAAATGTTACAAATATGGTAGGTAAATGGTGGTAGCTGTGGTAACTTTCTCATCTTTTCTTCCTATCATGGTCTTCCTCAAGGATTTTTGGTGAAGGAGGAGATGTAACTACTGTGTTTAAAACTAAAATATTTTGGTGTTCTGTTTTGATGGATGTCTTATCGCAAATGTTTTTTGCTCTCTTGTTTAGTCATTGGATTATACCACGTTTTATTGAGGTTGGATGATAGGGCTGGAAGTGTATGTATCTGTCTGTGTGGGTGAGTTTTCTGTATACAGTTGTGGTGATTTATGTAGTTTGTTTGCTGATGAGTATGACAAGAAAAGGTAGACTGTTTTGTTCCACTATGTCCATAGTGAAGTGAATTCTTTTGGAACTGAGATGTTTCAGAAAGGCTGGTAAGTTTTCATGACCGTGGGACCAAATAACGATGGTGTCATCAACATAAAGTCTGTAGAACATTGGTTTTATACGTGTGGATAAAGGGAATCTTTCTTCAAAGTCTTTCATGTAAATGTCTGCTGGAGTTAGAGAGATTGGTGATCCCATGGCTAGACCATCTAAGACCTATTTTAGAGTGATTTGTTCTTTGTAGATCGTAAACAGAAGACTGCACGGATACTCTGTATTTTAGAGTGATTTATTCATTTTTACTTCTAAACAGAAGACTATATGGTTGCTCTGTATTTTAAGATGTTTTATTATTTACATGATCCTGCACAATTCTCAGAATATCACAGATCTATTCTAACATTCGTGGAAGTTTCGGCACACAGTATATAAGTTTATATTCTATTTTTGGATAACGTGAGAAGTTCATTATTAAGAGAAAAATTCTCATGAACAAATACAAGTGTTGTATAATTTATTGGTACGCCAAATTTTCTTCTGTTCGTTTATTGAGAATGTGAACAATGAAAATTATTTATCTTTACTAACTGTACTTCTGCAAAAAGTTTGATTTTTTATCTGTTTTATAGATAATAAATTGTAGAATGTATTTCTAAAGTTTTGATACAAACAACAATCTTCTTTAATTTATCCTAAAAAAATTTCTTAACCTCAGAGAAATGGTTATACTGTAATACTGTACCAAGTTTCTGTGAGTAACCACCAGATGGCTTAAGTTGTTTAAGATTAATAACCAAAGTGAATATTAATTATGATTAGCTATTTCATAGTTTGTTTATTAATCAAAATGATTGGTTATTTTATGGTTTCTTTAGAAGAGTTCGATACTATGGTTTCGGTTCTTGATGAAGCTCACTCACTTTATTACTTTGTTTGTTTAGAATTAAGCACAAAGTTACACAATGGGCTATCTTTACTCTGCCCATCACATGTATCAAAACCCGGTTTTTGGCGGTTTGAGTTTGCAGACATACTGTTTTGCCACTGTTGGACTTTATTACGTACCAGTGTTATAGTCACAAGTTCGTTTTTATGCAACATACAAGGTTAATATAAAGCCATCGACCTTTGTTTAGAACCATATGGAAATATATACTGCAGCACCAAAATACGAAGGCAGCGTATCCCTAGTTGGTAAGAATCCTCTTTCCACTGAACGTGCACATTGGTCTCTTGGTGCACTACTACGTAGAATTTATTAATGTTAGTAATTGTCTCACACACAGATAGATAGTTGGAGACAAATAACCGTGGACAAAGGTGCTTATGGAATTATAAAAATGAATGATTATGATATTGGTGGTACAAGAGTCCAAAGCATTCAGTCCACCAACTCGTACGGAAATCCCTTAAGAAAAACACCTTTAAAAAGACCGCTGCACGGACTTGTGTGAAATATGCAGTGTAAACACCAAAAAATAATAACTTTTCAATTTTTGAAACATTTGGAATATGGTGTTAAAGTTAACGCCATACCTAGCATTAGCTTCATCGCTTAGTACCTCATTGATAAAGTTAACGACATAACTGGCATTAGCTCCATCGCTCAGTACTTTAATGATAAAGTTAACAACGTAGCTAGCATTAGCTCCCTCGATAAGTACTCTAATGATAAAGTTAACGACATAGCTAGTATTAGCTCCATAGCTTATTACTTTAACGATAAAGTTAACGACATAGCTAACATTAGCTCCATCACTTATTACTTTAACGATAAAGTTAACGACATAGCTAGCATTAGCTCTATCACTTATTACTTTAACGATAAAGTTAATGACATAGTTAGCTTTAGCTCCATCGCTTAGTACTTTAATGAATGCTCAGGACTGCAGGTCTATAGATAAATTAGCGCAGAGTGCTCATGTTTTTTCTTTGTATTTCACTGAAGGGCTGCAGTCCATAAGCAATATTAAGCATAATCGTGTACCAGAATTTCTTAACAGATAAACCCTCCCAGTGTTTAAGTATGGGGCTCGTAATGCTAAAAACTGGGGCTCGACTTTTTTTTTTATTCATAACAAGTTTCCAAATGACTGTTATCGAATTCCCTGAATAGGACTGAACGTACAATCAAACAAATTAGACCATTCATGGTAATTTGTCTAACAACTTAAGTTATTATGAAGCATTTAGATATCTGTACATAAATAAAGCAAAGTTGTCTTCCAAATAGATCGGCAACTTTTGAAATATTTTACCTTATGTAGCACTACGGATCTGGATTCGTTGAAGATTATAAAAATATTTTAATACAATACAAATTATTGCTTCAAATTAGCAACCGGTGTTTTTTTGCTTATAGATGAAATTTCTTTGAGTGAAGATGCAAAAGGGTCCGGCATGGCCAGATGGGTTAAGGCATTCGACTCGTAATCTGAGGGGCGTGGGTTCGAATCCCTGTCCCACCAAACATGCTCGCCCATTTAGCCGTGGGGGCGTTATATTTTTACGATCAATCCCATTATTCGTTGGTAAAAAAAGGTAGCCCAAGAGTTGACGGTTGGTGATGATGACTAACTGCCTTCCTTCTATTCTTACACTGCTAAATTAGAGACGCCTAGCGCAGACAGCCTTCGCGTTGCTTAGCGCGAAATTCAAAACGAATTTATTGCAATGGGGTATGGGGGTAAAAAACCCAACAAAAAAGGATCAAACGTAAAGTTTGTAAAAAGAGGTTAAATTTGATAGAAAATGCGTCCCTTGTGCAATTTGGATACAATGATAGCACCTACTTTTATTACTGAAGTACATTTTAACCTTCCTATAATGCAGTTTACATCCTTTAAATTGTATTGGTAACATTTTACTCAACTTGTTACAGTACTATATTGGAATGACAACTAAGTTTAGGTAGCTAAGGTGAAGGTTTAAACTTGCAGATATGTGTATAATCTACAACTATTCGACAATTACAAGGGCAGTACAATCTCAGTTTTAATTCGTAAGTTTTTCAAAATGTGTTTTTGCTCCGTCTTTCTCTTTGTTTTTATTATCAAGCACAAATAGATTTATTGGTAGGCATGAAGCTTTCTCTAAACGTTTATTTATTTATTTTGCTTCATACATAAATCCCGGTTATTTTTCGAACAAATCAGCTATTTTTGAAAGTTCATTTACTTTACGTGCCACGGGGTAGCACGGGGTACAGTCCGTATTATCGACGGGCTATGCAAGCCTCCATTATACAGAGTGGTCGCTAGAAAAGCGGAAAATTTGAGGGTCAGATGAGATCATGAGTAAAACGCGTGCTTATTCATTTATATTTTGATTTCTTTTGATGAATAAAACGCATGATTTTAATATCATAAAATGCATTTTGAGCATCTATGAGTGTAATATAACATATGCCTTTAAAAAACTTTGTAAAAGTTATTCTTTGTAAGAATAAATAGCTGTTTGACAAATTTTCCGCTTTTCTAGCGACCAACCTGTATTATTTTTAATATGGGTATAATGTTGCTGTTGTTTTTGAATTAAGCACAAAGCTACACAAGAGGTTATCTGTGCTCTGCCAACCACGGGTATCGAAACCCGGATTTCCATACCGCTGAGCCACTGGGGGGCATATGGGTATAAAGGTGTTCGTTTGTATTGGCTCATTTTAGGCTTGAGTTGTTGTGTAAGTAAAGCTTCTTAAATTTTGCGTTTGTTTATGTTTGTGTCTTTATTCAATATTTGAGTGTTTCTATGGTTATGTTGTGTTTATTTAACTTGCAGCGTTCGAAAACGTGTGAAGATAACTTTTATGTTTTAAAAATAATATCCAAGCCCTATTATTATTATTTTTATCACAAAGCTATACGAGGGGCTGCTCGCGTTTTCTCCGCTACAGAAATTGGGGTCCTGATATTAACCTTGTAAAACCACAAAGGTATTATTATAATATTAATGCATAACGATTTAATTTAAAAAATCTACGCAATCCATACTATAAAGCCATTTACTGGCCCGTTTTGAACACGATGCATATTTCTACTCCAATAATATTGTTCACTGGAACCAGTAGAAAGATGTACAAATTTATTTGTAACTTACGTAGTCCAAAACAGATTTCAGCTAATAAATATTTTCTTTCGTGCATGTAATATTTTTTAGAAGATTATCTAAATTGTAATGGAAAATGTTAATGACGCAAGCTATTTTAAATCCATGTTTAGAAAAATATTTAGTGTTAAAGTAAATCCTCAAATTAAAAGTGCTGGCCTCCTGCCTGATAGTACCACACTGAGCAGAATCTATTTATTCAGTGATGTCGAGAAACCCACTTGTTGAGAATTTTATATGCAAAAACGGCTCGTTTGGGTTGAGAAAATATTTTATATAGAAGAGCGAACAACGTTTCGATCTTCTTCGGTCATCGTCAGGTTCACAAAGAAAGAGGTAACTGACCGGAAGCTGACCACATATTTGGAAGGGGTTGTGTAACTGAGTGTCGCAATGTAGAGGGTGGGGTTAGATGTTTGAATGTATAATTTTATCTATAATATTAATATAGGTATAATGGCGTTCCTTTATATTGGTTTATTTTGGGTTTAAGTTGTTGTATAAGTAAGGCTTCTTTAATTTTGCGTTTGTTTATGTTTGTTTCTTTATTTAGTATTTTAGTGTTTTCTATGGTTATGTTGTGTCCATTTGACTTGCAGTGTTCGAAAACGTGTGAAGGTGACTTTTTATGTTCTTTGAATCTGGTTTCCATTTTTCTACTTGTTTCTCCAATATAGAAGTCGTGGCAGTTATCACATTGTATTTTATAAATAATGTTGGTGTGGTGTTTGTCAGTATAGTTCTTACATAGTATAGACCTCAGTTTTGTGCCTGGTTTTTGAATAAATTTAGTATTAACTGGAATGTTATATTTTGTTACTAGTTTTTGCCAAATGTTGGTTATTTGTTTGCTGATGTCAGGAATATATGGTATACAGCAGTATATGGTCTCGTGATTTTTTGATTTGTGAGATATATTTACTTTTGTTGGTTGATTTTGCTTTCTGTCTGGGTGTGTGCGTATAATGTTTTCTACGGCTTGTGGAGGAAACTTATTGATGTTGATAAAGTATTGTTTTATTTTGTCTGATTCATCATTAATTTTATCTGGTGAGCATAGTTTTATGGCTGTGTTTATCTGGTTTCTTTGTATGTTGAGTTTTTGTTTTGTTTCATGTGCCAAGTCCCAATGAATGTATAGTCCAGTATGGGTGATTTTTCGGTGGATTTCTGTTTTGAATTGTGTGTCGGTTCTTATAATTTTGAGATTAAGAAATGATATTTGATTGCTTTCTTCCTGTTCACATGTGAAGTTAATGTTGGGATGTATAGAGTTAATGTGAGTGAAAAAATTAAGTACGTGTTCTGAGGATTTTAATCCCGCAACCGTGTCATCTACATATCTGTTCCAGTATAGTGGTGGATGTAATGCTGGATTAATTGCTTGTGTTTCAATTTGTGTCATAAAAATATTGGCTAGAACTAGTGATACTGGGTTGCCCATGCTTAGGCCATTTGTTTGTATATAGTTTTGGTTGTTGAATATGAAGTTTGTCTTTATTGTGGTGAATTCTATGAGGGTTGCTAACTGGTTACTTGGAATGTCTATGGTTGGGTTAGGGTCTCGGATATAGAGTTCTAAGGCTATCTTGCAGGCTTCTGTTGGTGGAACTTCTGTAAAGAGGGATATAACATCGAAACTGGCCATTAAGGCTTTATGATTAAGTTGATTTAGATTAGACTTGAAATTAAAAGAGTCTTTGATGAATGAGGTGGCTGATGTTACATATTTGGAGAATGCCCATGCTATGTATTTACCAAGATTGTAATTAAACGATTCATAAGTTGACATTATTGGTCGTAATGAGGTTTGGGGATACCGTATATTTGCGGTGTGCGTGAGTCGGTTTTACGTAGGTAGGAATAAAGTGTTTGTGAAATTGTGTTGGCTTTTTTCATTTGTGGTCGTAATTTGTTCAGTTGCGTCTCGTGTGTCTTTGTTGGATTTGTGTGTATTGGTTCAAATTTGTTCGTGTCTGATAGGATGTTATTCATTTTTTGTATGTATTCATTCATGTTCATTACTACTATAACGTTACCTTTATCTGCTTTTAGAATTTTTAGGTTTCTGTCTTGTTTTAGGTTTTTAATTGAATTAATGTCTCTTTTTGTAAGGTTGTTTTTTAGTTTTCTGTTTTTTGAAATTATGTTGATGGTTTGGTAAGAAAATTCTTTGAGAAAATCGTTTAAGATGTTGTTTTTAGGTGTTTCTGGAGAATATGAATTTGTAATTTTACCTTTTTCTTTTCAACAGATGGCAATACTGTAATATTAAAAATTTGTTATTTTGCAATTTTCTGTTTAATAAAGCCTTATTAAACAGATAGCAATGCAATCTGTATGTTTCACATCGTCTTATAGATTATAGAACGTATTGATTTAATAATCGTCTTTAATCTTAGCATTATGCTCATAAGTCTTTCAAAATTTTTTAAATCTAAAGTTTATTCGTTTGATTGTCTTTTAGAATTTTCTTGCAAAGTTACACAAGCGCCATCTGTGCATACATGTCCCTACTTTTGAACCGATAAAGAAAATGGAAGACAATGAGTCGAAGGCATCCATGGCCATCTCTTGAGCTATTCTTGTTTTGAAAAATAAACAAATGTGATATTTAATTTTATATCACACCCACGATCCTGAAGTTTGAAGTGTTTTTGTGGCAACGGAACGCTAACCATGATGCTTCACATTCATAATCTGAGGACTTAATGATTAAGACACGCCTGGTCCTTCTGCTTTACTATATTTATAAATCGAAATAAATTCTAACCCTAATCACGGGCCAGCCATAGCTAAGTGCTAAGCGTGCCCTAGAGTTCGTGATTCACGTGCCCTTTCTCAACAAATTCTTCTTAATTTATTTTGTTTAAGTGTTTAACCCTTCACACACTACAAACCATCGGAAATACTTTAGGTGTGTGAATAATATTTGATATAGCATCACAATTACTTGTCCGTTATTATTCACCCCTAGTTGCACAACAGCAAGTCTGTACCCTTTAAACCCTAAAATCCCTGATTCGATACCTGTTATATAGCTTTGTGTTTGGTAATAAACAAATAAGATACTATTTTTTCAGGGGAGTAACTGGATATTTATTTATTTATTCAGTTGTTTTCTTCATCAATATGTGAATTTCAATATCAAAAAAAGACAGTGGAAAGAACCAGTCTACTCTTTCATCCTGTTATTTCCTCCCATAACAAACTAGTGCCGTCGAACTCATGACTCATCAATGCCCCTAAATAATCTTTTCTTTACAGAAATCCGCGTTTTGTTGAAAAAGAGAAACTTAACATAAAATGATTCTACTTAAATCAAAATGAATTGGACATTGTAGCTAGAAGAACACTACTAGAGGGATAATAGTCAAGCTCCTGAAAAATATACTAGTTGTATGTTTGTTTATTTTGCGCAGTGCTACCTGCTTGTTATTTATAAATGATAAACCAGAGAAAAGTCAGTAGCTCAATACCATCTACTGCTAATTCTTGGGTTACTCTAATCCAAGGTTTTTTCAAACTCTGCTTCATGGAGTCCTTGGACTCCGTGAGAAAATTTTAAAATCTTAAATTTTTTACCTAAAACTATAAAATTGAATCAGAATACTCTGTACTCAAAAGAAACTAAAAAGTAAAATATATCTTTAACACAATACGTTTGTCGCGTGCACCCCAGTGACTCAGCTGTATGTCTGCGGACTTACAGGCTAAAATCCGGGTTTCGATACCCGTTGTGGGCAGAGCACAGATAGCCCATTGTGTAGCTTTGTGCTTAATTCAAAACAACAACAAAAGTTTATCGCGTATTGTGTCTTTTGATTTAATTTGGACAGTAGCACCATTGGTTGCTAGTAGATATGGCACCATCTCAAGATCGCATGCGTCATTGTAGATGCAAGATAGCCTAGTAATTTTCGTGTGAAACATCGGTTAACCTTGAGTATTGATGCCAACTGCCTTTTAAAAGCCATGTCTGAATTAGCAGCTGAATCTCGAAAGAAATGAAACATGACATCATAACTGAAACTTGTCCAAATTTGAAACATTGTGAGGCATTTAGAGACAGTATGAATTCATTCAATCTCAAAGTATATTTATATGAAGTACAACTATATTTATGACAATAATAATTGGTAATGTTAGGTGAGTGAGATTCATTCCAGTTTAATTATACAAACTTGGTACCAATGAGCTCTATTACGTCAAACGCCCACATGACGTCATGTTTCATTTTGTTTTGTTTCGTTTCGTTCCAGATTCAGACGTACGTCAGATATGGCTTCATATTTTATTTGGCTTTAAAGTTTTCATTAAAAACAAACACATGTAAAAATAACAGAGTATCCTTCAAAAAAATATATTATTCTAGCGGCCGATCCTTTTTCCCACAAATATTTATTTCGGACTTCATTATGGCAACACTGATTTTAGGTTAGCTAGTCATTGTGTGACGATAAAACTCAACTGCTTGAACGAGTTTTCAATAAAAAGCTATTTTATGCCCGAAAAAATACTTTTGAAGTGCCAAAGATATAAGATATGATTAATAAATAGCTGTCACTCTTATAATGGATAAGTGGCTGAATGTTAGTAATAAATTTGATAAGAGTAAGATATTTTCTAGGCCCAGTACGAATACATCGGTGTTATCGTCATGTGCCAGCACTTCAACGTAGGATGTTGTAAGACGTACCGAAACAAGAAAGGAAATAAAGTATGATAAAAGTTTTATTTAATATGGTTTTACATGGACAGGTAATGAAGATGGACCTAGTTGATTGTGTGTTAAATGGGGAACAGTGTTGAATAGCAGTAGTTTACATTCAGCTAAGTTAAAATGGCATCTCGAAACCAAACACTCCCAATGAAGAAATCCAACTATCGAGTATTTAAAAAAAAGTGTTTGTAATTAAATGTAAGGAAGGCTACATTTCATTGCTTCACATCGTGTTAGTTACAGTATTTCAAAGGTAGGTGAAGCTCATACAATTACAAATGCTTTAATAAGACCATGTGCAAAAGATTTGGTAGAATGCACGATTGATTACAATTTTTTTAAAAACATTAACTCTGTGCCCCTTTCTGAGAATTCGGTTTCTCGAAGAAAAAAGAATATGTCAGCAAATTATTGCTTAACGCAGTTAAAAAGACGAGTAAAAGCGAGTCCAACTTTTCTGTTTCAGATGGATGAAGCAACAGATGTTGCAGGTTATGCGATGTTTTTTTTATTGTTCGCTGAATTCACAAAACTAATTTTAAACAAGACATGCTAATTTGCAAACCCTTGACAACTCAAACAACAGGCAAAAATTATTTAAACTGATCGATTTATTCATGAAAGAATTGCTTTGCTTAAGCACTTGCACTGATGGGGCTGCAGCTGGGATTGAAAGGTTTTCACGCGCAATGGCAAGCATAAAAAAGAAAACCCTGACATCGAGAGTATCCACTGGTGCCTTCATCGATATGCACTTGCAATAAAACGAATACCAAAAGACTTAAGAGAGGTTTTGGGGGATGTCATAAAAGTAGTTAATTTTATAAAATCAAGACCACTCAACGCCAGGATCTTCAGTTTACTCTATGAGGATACGGAAGTTCGAATAAACATTTGCTGCTTCACACTGAAGTATGACGGCTTTCTCGGGGAATAGTGCTTGCTCGGTTTCACGAACTGCGTGAGGAAATAGGTTTCTCTTACGTGAATGTCATTTTGAACTTACATACAAATTAAGAAACAAATACTGAATACAGAAACTGACTTACCTTCTGGACGTATTTGCCTGTCTAAATGAAGTAAATGCTACAATGCAGGGTACCAGGGTAACGTACTTCAAATCTCAGGGTGAAATGAAAGCGCTTCAACATAAGCTAAAACTTTGGAGTAAATTTATACTTATGAAAAAACTTTCTTACTTCGAAAATGTCAGGGATTTTTTTTTACCTATGAATGAAATTTCCTTGAGTGAAAATACAAAAGGGCCCGGCATGGCCAGGTGGTTAAAGCACTCGACTCGTATTTGAATCTCTGTCACACCAATCATACTCGCTCTTTCATCCGTGGAAGCGTTATAATGTTACGGACTATACCTATTTTATTCGTTAGTAAAAGAATAGCCCAATAGTTGGCAGTCAGTGGTGATGACTGGATGCCTTCCCTCTAGTCTTGCACTGATAAATTCGGGACGGCTAGCGCAGATAATTTTCGTGTATCTTTGCGCAAAATTCAAAACAAACGAGAAAAAAAGATGCAAAAGTTTCAGTCTTGCAGCACGTATTTGATTTGTGTACAACTCTTGAAGAGTACTTCAATACTCATTTAGAAAATTCACTGTTGATGCAAAATCCCTTTTTGACTTTGGAAGTGAAAGAACAGCTGATAGAAATTTTAATTGATTACACCCTAAAAATAAAATTTTAGCAGGAAGAAATAACACAATTTTGTATTTAAATGAAATAAGTAACAGCGCTTTGAAAATTTTGATACGTTCTCTAACAACATATCTATGTGAGCAAGCATTTTTCACTGTATACAGCTACAAAGACCAAATTTAGAAACACGGTAAATGTTAAAGATGATCTGCGCTTACAGGTTACAACCGTAACTCCAAATATTGAACTACTTTGTGAAAGTAAGCCCATCAATAATAAATAAGTTCACTGTACTTTTAGTGATATAAATTTTGCAGGCAAAAAATTTTTGAACAAGTAAGGAGAAGTAATTTTTTTCTTTAAATATTGATATTTTTAATAAATTTATATTCTAGAAGCTTGAAGTAAACTTTATCTGGTGCTAGTTACCGATTATTTTTACTTTTAGTGTATTTTTATTAAGGTTCCGAAATATTTTTTTTTCTCTGATATGAATCTCCGCAAGTCTAAAAAGTATGGTAACCCCTGCTCTAATACAATGATAGGATTGATCGTAATATCATCATGCTGGAAGGGCGAATTTTTAAATTATGGAATTTTAATTCACAGCCCACTGTTTGTAAGTTGAGCATCAGGTATTCTTAATATTATCGCATTTAAATTATCTAACTTGATCTGGGTGTTTGGTGTTTATAAACGATATATGTAATAATAGATAAGAATAAAATTAAAAGTGATTTCTTGCCTTCGTGTAATCGTTTGTTTGAGCGTAAGACAGCGCACTGCCAAAGATGGGCTCCATAATTAAAGGAAAGATAGTTTGTGTTTTGTACAGTGCTAAACTCATCTAGAATGTGAAACAACTTAAACAATCATTAATTTTATGTTCACTTAATGGGACATTTATTGTTTGCTACATGTCACTAACGATGTTTTCGTTCATTTATTATTAAGAAAATAACAACTCAATCTCAGTGTCTTCCCTCCAAGTCACTTGTAGTTCGATCATTGCCAGAAGTAGGCTTAAGGCCGAAATATTGTAAAATAAATTGATTCAGTAAAATTATAGAAAGTATATTTGTAAAAGTAATTAAAGGTTAATCTTACTCCAGAATTTATTAACAAATAATCTCCCTATGACTCAGGTTTGTCCTCACAAACAAACAAGCATGACAAATTAACAGAAAATGTTTATCAATTCTTTGTACAGAGATCAATGTATAACTAAAGGGATTAAAGCAATCGAAGAAAGTTACTTAACAACGTGATTTATTGTCGGGCGTTTACAAAATTGTGCGGCCAGTCATGTCCAGATGGTTAAGGCAGTCGATTTGTAATCCAAGGGTCGTGGGTTCGAATCCTTGTCACACCAAACATGCTCGCCCTTTCAGCCGTGAGGGCGTTATAATGTGACCATTAATCCCACTATTCGTTGGTAAAAGAGTAGCCCAAGAGTCGGCGGTGGGTGATGATGACTAGTTGTCTTCTCTCCAGTCTTACACTGATAAAATAGGGATGGCTAGCGCAGATAGCCCTCGTGTAACCTTACACGAAATTCGAAACAAACCAAACATCAAAGTTACACATAACTTTTGATAAAGGACACTGCTTTAGTGTGATAAGAATTCTACACAATGTCTTGCAATAGCTACTATTGGGCTGAGGTCAGGAAAGAAACCAGAATTCTACATAATGACACACAATGGACAATACGTTTCTGCAGTGGCATAAGAAAAAAAAAGGGGTAAGCATTTTATCATAAGGTCTATATAACAAAGCATTAGCGCCATTAATGATGATTTTATTTTGCTTATCTTAGTTTCATATAACTCAAATAAGTTTCGTAAAGCTTATGTAAATAACATTAATGAAGGAGATTGTTCGTTTGATTATATTTATTAATAGAGTGTACGTATTAAGATAAAGAGCTCCCAAAAGCAGCTTTGAACTCACTTCTAAATGACTTAATTTTTATGGAACCATAAATATTTCGAAGTAGAGATGGATATTGAACGTTTGATTTCTAAACTAAAATTAAAATAACTAAAAATTAGAATCAAATAAATAATATTAAAAACAAAAGTATCACTGATCGAATTAACATAAAAAATAATGCTCTTGTCTTATTATAAAACAATTGAATAAAACCAAAATTGACCAGACATGACCAAGTGCGTTAAGGCGTTCGACTCATAATCTGAGGGTCGCGGGTTCGAATCCTGGTCGCACCAAATATGCTCGCCCTTTCAGCCGTGGAGGCGTTATAATGTAACGGTCAATCCCAATATTCGTTGGTAAAAAGTAGCCCAGAATTGGCGGTGGGTGGTTATGACTAGCTGTCTTTACGCTGCTAAATTAGGGACGGCTGCGCAGATAGCCCTCGAGTAGCTTTACGCGAAATTAAAAAAACAAAATTTTGTTAAAATGAACAAAGGTGATTATATTAATTTAGCAGAACAAAAGCTGGAAGACATGTCTACACTTGTAGGACTCAGTTATTACATGACTAAACAAACTGAGGTAAAAGCCAAAGATAATTTAAACATACACATTAAAAGGACGATGGATTATCAATTATTATCTTATACCTTTTTTCACCATTCACTGTGCTTAGTGTTATAAGCCTCCCAAGAATCACAAGTATGAATTATTTTTAGACCTATTGTCTCAGTGGATGAAAGTACATGTGAGCGTATTTGTTGACTTTTGGAAAACGTCCCTCAACATCTAATTAGGTTCATATCAAGATATCCACAGGATTTAAATCACTTTCACCTCACAATGGTTTACAAGATAATATCATTTTTGCCAGTTTAAACATTAAAGTTTTGTACTATAATATCCTCCTTGACGAAGATGTTAATCCTAGTATAACTTATCTTACCAAACATAAAATATTCGTTTTTGGCCTTGCGATGGACGACATTTAATGTCTCTTGCACTATGCCCTCAGTAGCAATCACTTTCGTCATGTGAATAAATAAATTAAAGGTATCACTTGGAAAAACACATGTTCAAATATCTCCATGGATGAGATAAAACCACAAACCATTTCAGAAACACCAATAACACTAGCCTTCTACATATGGAACGTAAGGTAATGTTTTCTTTGTTTGGGCTTTACTTGAGCACAAAACACTGAAATACACTTATCATTTTAAACTTCTCAAACTCGACAAACATACTAGCTTAGCAGAAGAGATCCTGGTTGCAAGAGAAAATTATAGAAGTTTCTCTTACGAACTCTATTCTAAACTGAGTCATACTGGTGTGTATTTCAACTCCTATTTAGCTCATTCCGCTGTCTTCAGTTGGTTACTATTAATTTACACAACAAGCCAACGAAGAAAAAACAAAATCCAGACGTGGTTTAATGTTAATAATTATCCCCACGAATGTAACAAAAGAACATACACACGAAAAACCTGCAAGTCAACTACAAAACTGAGAAAGAAAAACAAACCAGTTCTGAGAGGCTAACTTATAACTGAAACTGTTTTCTGTGAGACAGATAGACAAAACAGCATAAATTTACACTTATTAGATAAACCTGACAAGAAGTAAAAAATACCTATTGTTAAAACAGCCAACAGAACCTGGTCAATGTCCTGGACGTAATGACATTTGTAAATTTGTGCATTGTTAACAATTGTT
Organism: Carcinoscorpius rotundicauda; assembly: GCA_011833715.1. NCBI lineage: Eukaryota > Metazoa > Arthropoda > Merostomata > Xiphosura > Limulidae > Carcinoscorpius > Carcinoscorpius rotundicauda. The sequence continues at coordinate 46,466,915 of CM022403.1, forward strand.
ACACACAGATTTTAGAGCACAATATATTACGAATCTTACGTTGGAAGACGTATTCATCTGTTCGAGAAATAATTCTTGAAATTCAAAGAAACTAACTGCTCACACGGGGTTTGTAACACAGCCCACGGTTCACAATTCATAACGGTCAAAACTTACCGAATTTTCCACTGAACACAGAGATTTTATACGCAGTGGAGAGTACAATAAAGATGGCTGAACACAGAGATTTTATACGCAGTGGAGAGTACAATAAAGATGGCAGTGACGGAAAATATTTTTTATAGACATATAGAAATCAAAGTTTAAAATGAACAACAGAATCTGGGATCGTTGGTCACTTTTGCTAGATCTTCACGATTATCATAATACGTTTTTCCATAAATTGATTTAAAGTCCTGATGCATAAAATATAACAGCTATATTCTCCAGAGACTTTTCTTACCTGTATCTATAAGAATATACATGTGGAAGTTTCATGTGTGTATTCATATATTTTACAACTTATAGAACTTGTATAGAACATGTAACTTATAGAAGTATTATAGAAATCAATCTTAGTAATGTTTTTTCATACATTGGAATGTTTACTGTTTGTAACTTACCAGTAATACTTTGGGGACCTAGAAATAAAATCAGTTACTTCATAATTTTCACTAGAATAAGTTGAAGTCCTTTACAAATAGTAGTATTTGTATTTTGGTTTTGAATTTCGCACAAAGCTAGTCGAGGGCTATCTGTGCTAGCCGTCTCTAATTTAGTAGTGTAAGACTAGAGAGAAGACAGCTAGTCATCACCACCCACCGCCAACTCTTGGGCCACTCTTTTACCAACGAATAGTGGAATTGACCGTCACATTATAACGTCCCCATGGCTGAATGAGCGAGCATGTTTGGCTCGACGGGGATGCGAACCCGCGACTCCAAGATTACGAGTCGCACGCCTTGACACGCTTGGCCATGCAGAGCCTACAAATAGTAGATAGCTTTCAATGAATTCCTTCACGATGTTCAAAGTTTCAAAGTAATAGCCTTGTCTATTCTAATAATACACAACAGTCATAGCCAGGTTTATCCTGATAGCACATAACAATAATAGATATATCTGTAATAACAACATAAAATAGCCAGAAACAGAACTTTTCTATACAATCGCAGCCAGATCCATTTTTATAATATACAACAATTACAATCTAATCCATTTTAATAGCATACAATAATCATAGTCTGATCCATTCTAATAATCTACAACAATAATAGCCACGTCCATTATGATGGCTTACAACAGTCATAGTTAAATCCTCGTAAATAGCACACAACAATCAAAACCAGATCGATGTTAACAATATATGTAACGTAAAGCTCACAGAACATGTATCATTAATTGTCCATATCTTAATAAAGACATTTTTTCTCTAAATTATTCGTTATTTTACTGTATTCCTTTCCAATAGACTGTGATCGTTCTAGAGAATCAAACCCAAACTTTTAGTGTCATAAGCTCTTAAACATATTGTTGATCAACTACCGACAGAAAAATTACTATTGACACACTTAGCTTTCATATCATGTACCTTATTATACGTAATTCGATTTCTGCGTAGTCACATGTAACATTTTCTAGCCCTCCGGAAGCTACGTTTCTACGAAATAACATGGGCACAAGTTTGCATCCGCTTCGCAGTTTGGGAAAACCCCGTAAAAGCTGACCTCAGCAAAAGAAATCTAACAGAGATTTAATGAAATTGCATCATTTTAGCTGCACACAGCATTTCTTGCTTTGATTGGTTTTTTTTTCTCTTGTAAATTTTAAGATATAGACATAAATTCTCTTTTTTGTTCAGGGTTACCAAAAACCTGAAGAAAAATACCAAACTGAACAAAAAGTAAGTCATCAATTTATTATTTAATTTTTAAGTTCATTTAAATTGTTGAAAATAATCTTGACCACGCCATTTTATTTTCTTCCCTTTAAAGGTGCTAAAATGTTTCATTATTTAGAATTCTGAGATAATCCCTGGTCGAGTGACAGGCGAAGGTGTGAACTGTTACGTTCGTAATCCGTTTTTTGAGGGATTTTTTTTTTCACAGTTACAGAGATTGTAAAAATCAAACAGCATATATATACCAGTAAAATGTCTACGTAAGCAAATACAGGTTGAAGATCTGTGTTAAATTCAACGTAAATTAAAAGCTTGCATAATAGTAACAGTGCAACAAATTTATCGTACGTTTAAGAATAGCTTATGCTGAAAAAAAATCAAAACTTGATTCAAAACGAAAAATACTACTGACTCCAAGAGTCACTATAATACAGTAAAACTAACAAAAATTCACAAACTTTATTACTCGAGTAAATAACTATAGTACTGTACATATTGTCGAGAACTGGTATTTTATTAACGTAGTAGCATTGCTTTTACGAAATAGTGTAAACTTTTACTCTGATTATGTGGAGTCAGTAATACAGTCATATTAGATAAAACGTCACCTCTGTTTGGCCATTTTAAAGTTCTCCACGTTCAGTGCGTGGTCAGCGTTCATTGTTACCTACTGTTACATTTTTGAATAAATAAGGTTTGGTTATCTTATGCCGTAACTTTGATTTAAGTGCATTCATTTTACTGTCTGTAGTGTAAGGTGCTCTCACAAAACTTGTTCGTAATTTTGCTTTTGTATAATGCATTTTATTATTTATTATTTTTATTAATTAATAAAACAAGTTTAAACATTTTATGTTATCGTATGTGCATATTCAGTTCTACTTTATTGCTTGATTTACATATTGAGTAATTCATATAGATTGAGTTAAGAGCTGCTTAGCTCAGCTACGTGTGGTCCGGCATGGCCTAGCGTGTTAAGGCGTTCGACTCGTAATCCGAAGGTCGCGAGTTTGAATCCCGGTCTCACCAAGCAGGTTCGTCCTCCAAGCCGTGGGGGCATTATAATGTGACAATTAATCCCACTATTCGTTGGTAAAAGAGTATCCCAAGAGTTGGAGGTAGGTGGTGATTACTAGCTGCCTTCCCTTTAGTCTTACACTGCTAAATTAGGGACGACTAGTGCAGATAACACTCGAGTAGCTTTGCGCGAAATTCAAAATCAAACTGCTGCATACCATGTATTCCCGACATCAGCACAAAAATAACCAACATTTGGCAAAAATTAGTAACAGAATATAACATTCCAGTTAATACCAAATTTATTCAAAAATCAGGCACAAAACTGAGGTCTATACTATGTAGAAACTACACTGACAAACACCACACCAACATTTATAAAATGCAATGTGATAACTGCCACGACTTCTATATTGGAGAAACAAGTAGTAAAATGAAAACCCGATTCACAGAACACAAAAAGGGACCTTCACACGTTTTTGAACACTACAAATCAAATAAACACAACATAACCATAGAAAAACGCCCAAATACTAAATAAAGAAACAAACATAAACGCAAAATTAAGAAAGCCTTACTTATACAACAACTCAAATTCAAAATAAACCAATACAAAGGAACGCCTTTATACGTATATTAATAAATATAATAAAACATCTAAGCACGTCCTCTACATTCCTGTACTAAATTACACAATCCCCTTCAGACATGTGGTCAGCTATCGGTCAGCTGTCTCTTTCTTCCTTTGTGAACCTGTGAATCTAACAATACAATGATCATAAGCAAAAGGCATCTACTTCACAACATAGTCAAAAAGGATTTCTTCCTGGAAACAAGAGAAGGCTTCCAGTCTTACCTCCCATACTTCGAACAGCTAGAGAATGAAACCGGTATTCATACTCTACCATGCTAAGACATATTGGTGGAGTTATTGAATGCAGTGACTATAAATTTCTGTGTGATCAGACTGTAGAAAACCGTTTTTCTCATACACCAACTAGACCGATTATATAAAATATTAAAATCCGTTTAAGAAGGAATGGTGTGCTTTTTACATGACAACGTTGTGACATGGCCTTTTATGATGACAAATATGCTGCATATGCACAGTCTATAAATAGAACATTTTCGGACTGGGAGACAAGGATTGTCACAATGTGGTCAAGCTTCAAAATAATTTCAATATGATGTACTCGGCCTTCTGTATTGGTATTTCTGCATCTATTGTAATGACAGATGGCTAAACAGTTGCTTCATCAGCACCATTAATATGTCAACGAGTCCAGATGTTTTATGAAGGTTAATGTCTCTATAGGCTGCTGACCCACTGGAACACCGACAGGTAATTTAACATTTGGTACGCTAGAAGTAGTTATACAGACGACATATACCAACAGACATTTTAATACTTGATCCAAAGTGTACGAGTGGCCACCTGGTAGCAAAATATATAAAAAAAACTAACACTCTAGTACGCGGTTACACATTTGATGAACAAGCAAGTAGGTGGACATTTCGTATCTTACAACTGATATGTTATTTCGACGAGCACTTCATATTCAAAATACTATGTGCATAAATCACACTTAGTTAAGTGTTAAATATCACACTGAACTTTGATAATGGTCCCGTACTAGCGGTGAATTGAGTGGAAAAGTCCCTACAAAAAGCAATGTTTTTAAAAAATAAACAGATAGAAGCTAAATGTCTCTCTCTCTATATATATATGTTTAAAAACTGTCAAATTTACTTTGAATCACTGGCACTCATCACAAAGCCATTGCTATTTCAAAAAAATTAAAAGTACAAAATTTCACGCTTCGTGGATTTCTTATGAATGTCTTACGTCAGGAAAACATCGAGCTGTGTAAACGAAAATTACAAAGAAGAATTTTAAGATATACCAGTTTTTATATTGTTCTGTTCAAAGCCTAGAATTTTTTTTTACAAAATTGATTTGGATTATCAAATCTAAAAGCTTATTAATATTAGATAAGAACGCGAAAAACCGGGTTTCGATGTCATTAGGTAGATGTCACAGCACAGATAGCCCAATGTGTAGCGTTGTGCTTAATAACAAACAAACTATTCTACTTTAACAAATACAGAACGAAAATTAACTAATCTGTCGAGTTGTTCAGTCTCTTTGGTGATATCAAGAAAAGGCTACACGTTTTGCTAAGTATAACATTCATCAACACATAACAAGAGATCTTTTATTCAGAAAAGTTAGATTTTTCGACTCGAAACAAAATCCAGTAAGCTACTGCTAAATTCAATATGTATTTATCGTTTGAAAATCTTTAGTAATTATATACATAGAGTATTTTGTGACATAAAGGAGTAGTAGTAAAGAGCCACAAGCTGTACAATACACCTGCTTGATGTATGTATAGATATGTATGAACAGTTTACGAACAGAATAAGATAGAGTTCATAAAAAGGAGGTTAGAGTAGAGTTGAAATATTATAAGAACGTATATCAAAAGCCATAACTTGTAAAGAAGAAACAACAGTAACTTTTTCTTCATCTAGAAGATGTTGATGTAACTTATGATATTGTTTCTTAAATGTCATGAATATTTGTAATTTTTAGTCTTTCAACGCTATGATTTAATTTGACTGAAAATGACAGCAAGTAGTATCTAAAATATCAGTCTTGGCATCGCCTGGTAGATAAGGAACTTGACTCGCAATATGAGGATTGCATGTTTGCCCTTTCAACCGTTGGATAATGTTATGTGACGGTCAATCCCTCCTTTCGTTTGTAAAATCATAAAACCCATTAGTTGGTGGTGGTTAGTGTTGACTATCTTCCTTCCATCTAGTCTATTATTTCTAAACTGGGTGAGAACTAAAACAGATATACCTTGTGTAGATTAGCTCGATATTCAAAGCAAAACATGCTAGTATAATACATTCTGCTTTGGGATGTTACGTATGAAACGATTGAAAACGATGATTCATGTTCCATGTACTGGTGTTAAATGGTGTTAAACACCATATGCATGTTTTTCTTGCTTCGTAACAACCCCTTGCCACCGTGTTTCCATAAAATTAGAATGATTCGAATAATATCCTTGTATGTTTCCCATTCATTTTGTGTATCTTTTCATAAACTGTCTAGTGTTAGATGTATGAATTAAGTAAACGCTTAATTTGGGAGAACGTGGATGTTGTAATACCATTTTTATCGACTATCTGTTGTATGAATAAGTCATTCATTCCAATGTGAATGTGAATGTTCACCTTCTTTAGAACCTTGTTTATGATATTGTCAACGACGGTTAAAAATATGCTTCGTAGAAATTACGTTTGTTTTTATCACAAAATACTCTTCCATAATCACAGTATTCACTGTATGGATATATACTCTGATTTTGATTGACTATAGTTGTTACTCTACACATTGGTGCCTCCCTCTGGTAGTGATATGAACATTTCTTTCTGAAAAAGGCAATCACATACCTCTCTGATTGAAACAGTTTGCAGATAGTTCCAAGTCTAGAACTTTCTTAACGTTCACGACAAAACGATAGCTATTTTGATGACGAGAAACCCACTTGAAATAAAAATGTATCTCAGAACGGCTGGTGTGAGTCTTAATACTTTTATTAATAATGAGAGAACAACCTTTTGACCTTCCTAGGTCATCTTCAGGTTAAGATACAAAACAATAACTAATTTACATGCACTGTCATGGTCTTATAGATAACTTTAGGAGCTATACTATTCAACGTATAATTCAAACTTACTAGATGTAAATATATATGATAAGGCCTTGCTCAACTTTAGCTGAAATTAATAGATATAATACTAGTGCTTGAAAACACAAACTATTTTTTTACGTTTGAACTAGTACGGTAACTAGTACAGTTTAACGTACAATTCAAATATATGATATTAAGAAATACAGCGGTATTTACCGTGCATTTCAGTTTGGTTGGTATATTGTTACCTTTTATTCTTTATTTTAACTACTGTAGTCTTCTCCATCTGACACTGTGGTCGTCTGATTCACTACAGGAACAAGAAAGCTTACTGGTAATGTACAGTATACAACACGAATAAATAAAGAATAAACAAACAATTATTTGATATTCTACAGTATACAACACGAATAAATAAAGAATGAACAAACAATTATTTGATATTCTACAGTATACAACACGAATAAATAAAGAATGAACAAACAATTATTTGATATTCTATGATAGGTTGTTTAGGCAGAGTATTCATTATGAAACTTTGTAAAATGGACGGCAACTGCCTGGTGTGGAGACACAAGTGTAGAGGACGACGTTTCGAAAGTCTTCTGCCTTTCCTCTTGAAGCTGCCGTCCATTCTACAAAGTTTCATCATTAACCATCAAGATATACTGGCATAGGGTCCCCGAAATTGTTCTGTTTCAAGACTAAACAAAACCAAAACTGATAGTAACAAATACTTTTATTTCTTGCTTCTAAAGTTAATATGTCATCATGTGTTGTAGCCGACAGAGTGCATAACTATTTTCATGATTCGTGGTCTACGCACGTTTTGCTGAAGTCACAACATATAAATTACAACATTAATTGTTTCTTATGTGACGTCGATTTAGTATCCACTGATTGACTGACAGACAACACACTACTTTACAGTGGTGCGAGAGGTTAAAACAAATGACCTCTACAACTAACTTTCGACTCCCTTTCGTAGAAATAAACACTGCTTGAAGTAGTTTCAATTAGGGATAACCGATAATATGCTGAACACTTTCTGTATCAGATGAGCCCGTTTTACATGAAACGTGTGATACTGAATTTTCTCCTACCGAAATTTAGTTACACTATATTCGCAATTTTGTTTAATTAAATAATGTCTTTTCTTTATTGTCGTCAGGTGCCATTAAGCCTTATTTAGTGTTATTTTCAAAAGTTTTGAGTTGACTAACCACAACAACTAACGACCTCCTCGGCCTTTTAAAATATAAGCATGTTTTGATCACCTGTGTAATGCGTATATGCACGGAACTGCCTATGCTTGTTTGTTACAAAGCCGCTAATAACACATATTGCAATTAACCTCCCTTTCAATGCTTGAGCCCTAGTATGTATTGTACACAGAAGGAGTAATTTTAACCTAGTTTTTTCTTAGATTTACATACTGATTATTCTAGAATTAATAAATCTGATATACATATGTAGACCCCTGTTGGCAATGGATGGCATAAAGCAAGTTTGTAATTTGAGGAGGAATGAAAGTAATATGCCAATGGATTATTGGCAAACACGTAAAGTTATGATTAAAATTAATTACTGAATTTGTCTTGATGTTTATGTATTATCATGTAGAGTATCTTATTGGCCATTGCAACATTCACACAAGACGCTTAAATTACATTTTCAATTCTAATAATTCTCGATAATCTACTTGTGTGCTAATTGAGACCTTAAGATATTATTACTATCTCTGAAGATTCTCTGAATATAGGATGGCTCAAAGTTACTTTTTTCCTATCTTACAATTGCTAAAGAAATACGACCATACAGTTTCCATATCTTATGGTCTAACTTAAACAGATTGTATTAAAACGTCAGTAGATTTCTACTAATGTACTACTAATGGTTGTAAGCACATTTAATTGGTATTCAATATCAATCCACGTTTGCTGTAACATGTCCACAGTTACAGAGGGGATGGCATTTGTTACCCTTGTCTTAAGTACCGTGATGTTTGCTCTTGGTGTGCAATACACGATATCCTTAATATATCCACTTACCTTTTTGTTTGCTACCGTCTTCAATTATGCTGCACCACAATCACTGACTTGGACTTTGCAAGTCAAACGACACATTAAGTTTTTCTTTCATGGAGTAAATCTACTCACCAGAGTGAAATAAAACATGAGAATAAATAGTGTTTCAGTCAGGTTATAAGATGTTGAAAACTGCATAGTTATGTTTTATTAGTTATTAAATTATTATATTTTAAGATAGGAAAATTAATTTTGGATCATTTTTTTAATCTGAAAGATCATTCAGACAAAGACAGAAGGCTTTGTGACTATTTAATGTCTTCTCTTTGGTATTTATAATTTAAATACTGTTCACTCTTTAAAATACTACATCCTGAGAATAACCTATGTTCAATATTGTGCTCTTGTGTTGTAGTGAACTTCTGTCTTTACGGATTTACAAACCTTAGACAGTGCAACCTTTGTAAGGATGGTTCGATTGATGATATAAATGCGTTCTTGTGTCACTTTACTTTCTGTATTCCACAATAATAACTATCTGCCTATTTTCAAGTACACGTCTAAGAAAGTTGTTTGATATTTTTCTATGTTGAATAGGATAGCTGATGTTGATGATTTACATGGGTTAGAAAGTCATTAACTGAATATATTTGATATGGTCAACTACAAATGTATCATTAACACACCTGGACTAAAATTTGTTTCAAAATGTTTCATAAAAGGATGTTAAGTATTGGCGACATCTTTTCCATTTGTTCTGTTTATAGAATAAATATTTCTACTGAAAGTAAGTTGTAGGTATACAAATGGTAGTGAGCTTTAATTATGGTGGGGTATTGAAGGTCAATTTACACATACAATTTTGTCTGAGCAGTTGAAAAGTGACGTTAATGAATACATTCATTGCTAGATAGTTTTATTACATCGATGCTAGCAAGGTTATTTTGAGGTTTTATTATTGTTATTTCTATTATTTGACAAAATGACTATATTTAAGCACATACGGATATGTCTTGTTGGTTAGAAAAAGTGTCATTCTGACATAATTTGTGATGGCAAGTCTTTGAAATTTACAGTTAACCTGATGTCATTATAACAAGCCTTGTTGTGGTGTACTCATAGTTGCGTTTCAAATGTGAGTGTTTCTCAAGTAAGCGGATAACCTTTCTTACCATGTGTTTATTTTAGTTATTTGTATAACTTCATTGGAAATGAAGTTTGTCAGTTTTTGATCATGAGCTTATTTGTTCATGAGAGTTGTGACATTACTTCTGTTTCAAAGTACGGTATTTTTATAGATATGTTTGACATTAAATATATTTGTTTCTTAATTTCTTTTTAAGGAGTTTCCTAAGATTAATTTCACATACACTTTGAATTCATCGTGTTTTTCTTATGGTTAAGATTACTGAACTACTGTGATAATTGCAACTTCTTAGTCAAAATCCTATAACAGTTGAAAGCATGAGTTAGTAATACTTTTAGTACGAAGGTTTCGGTTGTTGTTAGTATATAGTAACTGAGGTTAACATCTGTTCTGAACAGTCATTCTAAGATATTATGGGTTATGCTGGTCTCAATGGACTTTGTTCACTTTCTATATTCACTTAATCAAACGTGCTCCAGGTAAAGCATGTATTCAAGTTAGCAGAACATTACTGAAAAACAAATAAAATGTTCAAAGACATCATTAATGGGCAAACAGCCCAATCTAGTCGATTGCACTCTAGTTTGTCTTCTTAAAGTCGTCTCGCATTTGAATCTTACAAACAACCCTTTCGAAGACTAGATATTTGAAAAGAAAAGTTGTATTAGAGTTAGTTCAAAGTGTATTAGTTTGATGAGTATTAAAAATGCAGTTACTAGCAAGAAAAGACGGTTGTGTGTCACTAATTAATACAAATCTAGAACCAAAAATGCCTTAAAGTTATGTTCAATAAATATAAAACAAAAAACATTTCCTAATCACTTCAACGAGATCAGACCTTTAAATGACAGTAAAACAACATGCTTTTGACTTTATGTATTTGAATCGAATGAGTAAAATTAGTATTTATACATTTGAGTTGGGTTGGCCTTGCCCCGAAGTTGATTTATCCAAAATGATTTGTATTAGTAGTGAATACCGGATGATTGGTATTTGGCTACTTTCTGAAAAGGAAATGAAATATGATCTAATAAATAAATGAATAAGATTCCTCCTTACATACTTTTGCCAAGGCTAGTTAGATATCTATGTTATTTGTCTCCACTATATCATCTGAAAATCTATAATTAATTACCAGACAATAGTTTGTTTTTCGTCTTTTGAATTTCTAGCAAATCTATATAACAGCTATCTGCACTAACCGTCCCTAATCTAACAGTGCAAGACTATAAGGAAGGCAGCTAGTCATCACCACCTACCGCCAACTCTTGTAGTCTAGCAAAGTGAAACTCTTAATTTTCGTTCTCAAGTAATTTCTTGAATTATATATACTTTGAAAGAATAGTTATTCCAAGCGTTTTACAGACCACAATTTCCTATGAATGTACACACATAATGTTTTTACGTGTACGTACTTTGGAAGGATTAGTATTCTGTGCACTTTACAGGCCCTGAATCCTGATTGATATATAGGCATAATTCTCCTACTTTAAACATTTTGACATTAAGGACTGTCGTATTAACATCGTGAAGTTCTAATTCACCTTTAACTTCTCCAGTACACTTATTTTGAACATGACATATAAACAATTTTGGCACATTGAAGTACAATGTTTTTATCAAGTAACAATGTTAAAAAACAGTTGATTTATCACCGGTTTTCACGAATAGTTATAAAACCTTACTAAAAAATTCAGACTGCAAGGTTTTACTATCAAATTACTCCTTCATTATATATATAACTTTATAAACAACATCTATTCGTTAAATATATTCACAATATATAGCCACTTGCTGAATTATTCTCAAACACCACAATTTCCGTTGTAACAAACTCTCGTACAAGACGTCAAACTTGAATAGAACTTGATTTGCACTCTATTGCTGGAAAGAATCGACTTCCAAGACCTCTCTTAAAGAAACACGAAAGTCAATTGAGAAACTTGTCAGGTGTACACATGAAAGAGGTTGACTTTGAAAAGTGGCAAGAAGATGGTGAACTTTTGATTTATGAGGTTAACATCAAATGTTTTTTGTTATATTATTGAAAACTAGGAAATCTGTCCGACTTTAATGCAAAAACTTTGATAAAGGGTCACAGACTTCACTTTTTCAACTATAGCCATCAGTCTGATAATAAGAGTGTTTTTTGCGGAATATTTTAGAATTTTCATAACGACAAGACACCCACTTGAAGTAAAAATATATTCTAAAGACGGATGGCTTAATTATAATAAAGTATGGAATAACGTTTCGACCTTCTTAGTTGTTAACCTGAAGATGACCTAAGAATATCGCAACGTTGTTCTGTACTTTATTTATTAACCTGACGATAATCTAAGAAGGTAGGAACTTCGTTCTGTACTTTATTTTAATTAAAGGTTATCAAGAGCCTGTTGCTGTCTTAAATGCTCTACGGTAAAAGTTTTCTCTTTCCAAGGAGATCAATAAAGACTTATTTAGTCTAAATATCGGATAATGTGGCCCTACGTAATTTAACAGTTTCACTGTGTCAATTCATCTTTGGAAATGTTTGTGGCATTTCCCACATCGAAACGTCTACTCATAACAGCATTACACTGACGAAAGATCAAGATCCACAACGAACCAACAATATATATAGATGATAGACACGCCATATTTATTTGTACGTCTGATTCAACTGCTTCTACGAAAGGATGGACAACCTGATCCATTATTACATGACAGCAGTAATGCCGTACCTCAGAAGAACCATAAAACTTTTAAACTTGTTTTGTAGTGATGTCTTTCTCTTTTTCCCTAACCTATCCTATTCAACAATAATAAACGGATGTATTATTCACTTTCGGAATTTTCAGACACGAACACTGAACGGTTTGAAACTTTACCTCACATGTGAAGATCACATTGACCAATAGCGTTGTTGCATATTTAGACAATCCCTTCAAAAGCCCAAAGGGGCTATATGATGCTGTGTAGTTAATTCGAGTACTGATTGGCCCCGTATGTCCAGGTGGTTAAGGCGCTCAACTTATAATCTGAGGGTCGCTGGTTCGAATCCCCATCACCCCAAACATGTTCGCTCTTTAAGCCATGGGGGCGTTATAATGTGACAATCAATTCCACTATTCATTGATAAAAGAGTAGCCCAAGAGTTGGCGGTGGGTGGTGATGACTAGCTACCTTTTTTATAGTCTTTCACTGCTAAACTGTAGATAGCTAGCGCAGATAGCCCTCACACAGTTTTGCGCGAAATTCAAAACAAACAAACTATAAACTGAAGCTAATCATTCTACAGGGTGGTCGCTAGAAAAGCGGAAAATTTGTCAAACAGCTATTTATTTTTACAAAGAATAACTTTTACAAAGTTTTTTAAAAGCATATGTTATATTACACTCATAGATGCTCGAAATGAATAAAATCATGCATTTTATTCATGATGTAAAGAAATCAAAATAGAAATGAGTAAGCACGCATTTTATTCATGATCTCATCTGACCCTCAAATTTTCCGCTTTTCTAGCGACCACCCTGTAGTTTCCGTCATACTTCGCCCACGTACAATATAGTGGTGATTTGTAATGAGCATGTTCTGTAGATATAACACTGACCTCCTACCACCTTCTCCAGGATGTCTAAAAACTGATCATTTACCCAAAGACGTGTTACTATAATGAGATTAAGCTTGTGTCCAATACTTGAACAGCTCTGGAATCTATATTACTGTTTCTACCTGCACTGAGTAAATAGTACTGTTACACAACAACACAAATAAATAATAAAAAATTACTCGACCAACCAACAATAAAGCAGTAAATGATCAAATTGAAAAATTGAAATGAGGTGTTGTCTTTCTAGATCATTCTCATAATAGGATATACGAGACGTATAAGTGTTCTTTGTTGACCCAAAGATGATCTAAGAAGGTCGAAACGTTCCTCTCTGCTTTATTAGTAAAAGTGTTAACACCCATACTGAAATATAAGTTTACTCAGATTTACTTTTTCTGGATCTTGATGAAGTATGTATACATATATCGTCATATGTACGTGAGTATAAGTTTGATAATACACTTTTCGTTTTATTGGTGCAACGTATATGTCTGTCCGTGAGCGAACCAGCAGCCAGTAAAATTTGCAAAATAAATTCATTTTTGTTTTAATTTCGTGCAAAGCTACTCGAGGGCTATCTGTCCCTAATTTAGCAGTGTAAAACTAGAGGGAAGGCAGTTAGACATCACCACCCACCGCCAACTTTTGAGCTACTCTTTTACCAACAAATAGTGGGACTGACCGTCACATATAACGCCCCCACGGCTGAAAGAGCGAGGATGTTTGGTGCGTGCGGGATTCGAACCCGCGATCCTCGGCTTACAAGTCGAACACCTTAACACGTTTAGCCATGCCGAGCCTATGTAATTGGTGTCAAGCACAAAGCTATACAATAGGTTATTTGTCCTTTATCTACAAAAGATATCCAAACTTAGATTTTAGTGTCTTGTGTCTGTAGACTTCTTTCGTATTAATTCCCCATGCTCATTGGTAAGTCGAAGGGTTCACACCACTAAACACCGGGTTTGATAGCCTTGATATCAGCAGAGATAACCCATTGTGTAAATTTGTGGTTAAAGACGATGGTGCAAACATTAATTTCTTTTCTTGAAATGTCCTTAATTCCACATCGCTGAAAAACAGAGAATTACGTTGCTTTACCGAAGTGATATAAAATGCAACGCTAAACATTAAATCTAAGAAAGACGTGAGATCTTTGTGTACTTATCGTCGCTTTTTCATGTTATTTGAAAATATGTACGATACTTTTTATATGATTCCCTCTTTCATATTTCACTTTTATATTGTAAGTGCAAACGCTCTGCATTGGTATACTGACTCACCGTGCTTTTACTTACGCAGTTCTACTTAAAGCTGGTTTACGCTGTTATTTTTGATACACTTATGTATTGTACAACTATTTGACTTTAATTAAAGTTATTATCAATAAATTATTTTTAAAAATTTTTGTTCATTACATTGGTATAAACATCAAAGCTTTCGATACTGTATAGAGAGCAAGTCCGTTTATTTTATTGATATACCAAACTATCACTATTAGGATCACGAAACGAAGAATCAAATTATAACATTAATTATTTTGTTTTACTTTTTACGTGTAAAACTTAATTATACCCCTTCTCTGTCTTAGCAGCAAGTTTGATTACTTATAACACCAAAAATTAGGTTTCGATGCTTGGGATGTCTGGAACCCAGAAAATCTTTTTTTAGCTTTGTGTTTAACAACTAATTAATAACTTTTCAATTCCACTTAAGCATCTCAGATTATATTGAATATTCTTGATAAATAAGCACAGACAACCGAAATATTGTTTTATCTATTTGATTAGCCAGTGCACTGTCCACCTTGGTGAGTTTATTTTCTGCCATCTGGATGTTTTTGGAAATATTCTTATATGAAAGCTTGTTTATATACATATATATATATACCTCAACCTTGCAGTGAAACTAGTTGAAAAGCTAATTTTTTCTCTTCTGATTTTACAGACTGAGGTAGATAAAATGATGCTGCTACCTCTGACAGCCATATTTGGCTTCTTAGCCATTTGTGGTGGTGTCCGTTTCAGTGGTCAAGTTGATGTCACCGATTTCAGCGGTCAAGTTGATGTCACAGATGGAGTAGAAAGCAAGATTGTCAAAGCCAACAACCAGCTTGCTTTGTCTGTCCTTAAGGGATTAGATAAGAAAAGTAATGTATTTATATCCCCATGGAGCTTGTCCATGGCTTTTGGGATGGCGTACCTTGGAGCTTCAGGTAGAACGGCTCAAGAAATGGAAAATGTTTTGGGGTATCGATTTGCGGGAATTAAAGGGGTGTCGGTTCACGACTTATTAAGAAATGAAGACCACTTATTAAAGAGTGGTTCTAGTGATAAAAATGAGTTTAGCAATGTCAATGTGATTCTGGTCCAGGAAGGATATGCTATTTCCAAGTCATATAAAGATAGCTTAAAACGGTTCTACAACTCGTCGGTCACAGAAATTAACTTTGCCAGGAGTCAAGGAGTGTTAAACTGGGTCAATGCATGGGGATACTGGTCTTCCAAAGGAAAAATAGTGAAACTGCTGACAGAGGTGCCACCTGAAACCACTAAATTGATGCTACTGAATGGCGTGCGTTTCAAGGGTAAGTGGTTAAACATGTTCAATCCAGATTTCACATACTTTGGACGTTTCACCAATGGAAACGGTCAGACAGTTACTGTGCCGATGATGTACATGATTAATCAAGTATTATTTACCGTACACGAGAAACTGGGCGTTTATGTTGTAGATCTTCCATACGTTGGTAATGACATAAGCATGATAATACTTCTTCCAACTCCAAACAACAACCTCGAGAAAGTAGAGCGCGAACTCACCTTGACTACTTTAGAAGAAATACGGACTCAGATGGATAAGCAAACTTTACAAATTTTCTTGCCGAAATTTGAGTTAAAAGACGATCGCAAACTTAAAGAAACATTGAAATCTTTGGGAATGATAACGGCCTTCAGTGCCACTGAAGCGGACTTTTCAAGGATTACGGGAACACGTGACCTGTTTATGGAAGAATTGGTCCACAAGGCGGTAATTCAAGTGGACGAGGAAGGTACCGAAGCGGCTGCAAACACGGTTGTTAATATCATCAGCAAACGTAAGCCTTTAGAATTCCTTGTTGATCGACCATTCCTTTTCTTCATCCGAGACAATCGAAGAGGCGTTCTTCTCTTCCTAGGACGTGTTACCAAACTAAAATGACGTCAGATGAATTCTGTAAACTCAGTGTTCAGTAAATAGTGTTTTTAATCAACTTATAACCAAGCTTTTTATCATAACTGTTAACTTTAAAGAATGTTTTTATTTCTTTTAAGTTTTCAAATATTTCAGGACTGAATAATAAAATTATTCAAATTAAACGTTCTGTGCACCATCCAAAATACAATTGTTGACAGCATCGTTGTCTTTGTCGTTACGAAACTATACAAAAGGTTGCATGACTTCTCGTTCTAGAATTACTGAATATCAGTAAATAAATTTACACGAGAGGAAAAACTATCTAAGTATAATAAATTATTCTTGTATTTTTCACACTGGGACTGGTTTAATTAAAATGTGCATGTTTAAGCGTATCTGATATCTCACTAGACACAGTGTATATTTATTTTACAAATATGCACGTGAAACAACGTTTATTTTAATTTTCCGTTTTCCTTCGTATTGTTTGAAAACTATAACAGGATAAATTGTAACATTACTGAAACTAGTATGTATGTATATATATAGCAAATATATATATGGTCAACTGGTATCAAGATATATAAATCACTGTTATATTCATTAATAAGAAGTTTCTCTGATGGGATTCTGATGGATGAAGTGCAAAAAGTCTGCTGTGTAATTGTATGCTTAAAACAATCTAAGATATCACTTTATAATTATTTTATAACTTTTCTTGGATGCAATAAATACTACACTCCACAAGATACAACAACTTCATCGTATGTGTCTGTTTTGCTACTCAATGTAATGCAGTAGTTTAGAAGCTTTTCTTAAACACATCACGATTATACAGTCATAGAAAGTCATATTATATAGAAGGAAGGCGTATTTTCTCTGACATTCTTTCAGAGCCGGTATTGAATTTAATTACAACTCCTGTTCTCTTTCTTAGGCTGGTAAACATATATTTACGTACCAAATTCTCACAGTACATTATAATTTTTACGTCCTTTCTTTATGCAGTATCTGGTTGTGTACAAGTAATGTCATCATACGTAGTCGTCAGGAAGTCCGTTGTGTAATCTTATGAAGCCAGCCCAGATTTTATCCGGACTTTTGTTTTTGAAGTCAGTTGTGTTAAGAAATAAGGACTAGAAATTTGCAGTCTACTTGGAAATGACAATAACATAAAGCATGTTTTCGTGTTTATTTGTAGTAACAGTATCTTGACTTCCTATAATAAATATTAATATTCTCAGACAACAAATATTTATTACGCTACGATTTAATTATGATATGTCTGGTTGTAGAGAATTGCATTTCTTCTATTTAAATTGCACGCTCTGTTCACGAGCGTCATAACCCGTTAGTTGAAGAGCCGTAAATAAATTTTGGATCAATTAGAGTTTGTAGTACACTGTTAGTGCAATGAAAACAAAATCTCAAACTGGAGTGCTTTCGAATAGATTATTCTCCTTGATTCTTATGAAGAATAATAGAAAGCATTTTATTTTTCAAAATTTATTGCACATTTTGTATGTGATCCGATGTGTTAACTCTTTTCAGATTTTCTTCTTCCGTTCAGGTTATATAGTGTTTACTGATGAAAATATTATTTGCATTTTACTTCAAATGAATTATATCTATAAATCTAAATTACCAAGTGTTCCTGCTTGATACAATTCTTACTTAGAACTAAAACGGCCCGGTATGCTCCGGTGATTAATGTACTCGGTTCCTAATCTATGGGTCACGGGTTCAAATGCACGTCACACCAAAATGCTCGCCCTTTCAGATGTGGGGGCGTTATAATGTTACGGTCAATCCCTCTAGTCTTACACTGCTAAATTAGGGACGGCTAGCACAGATTGTCCTTGTGTAGCTTTGCATGAAATTCAAAACAAACCATCTGTCAAATTAAATTTCCAGTAATTTATAATTAGAAAATATGTTAAACAACTACTTCAAAGATATCCTTATTTCAAGTTTCTATTGGCAAATGAGAAGCTGCACGTATTTTAGCAGTGCATGATTGGAAGTTAAATTGAGAAGACTTAACTTTCAGAACTAATATTTACTTAAAGTCAAATGTGTTTTTAATATCGATTTTAAAACACAAGTAGATTTAAAATATTTGATGTAAAAATAAACTATTTCATGAAAGAAAACGCGTGGTTAACTTCTACAGACTTTTGAAATATTACAAGTGCCAGTCTCGAGCCAAGTGCTAATAAGAAAATTAGAAAATATTATAGTGTTTTTAAATCGCTTTTTCCTGGGGCTCGAACTTGGACTGCAAAATCTTCCCTGATATACACAGGAATATCACTTTTATTTGGCTTCTATATTTACTTTTACCTTTGAATTTATGAGAATTATAAGTCCTGTCGACGACACCTTAATATCTACAGTGCGCAGAAACCGTTGAATGCTCATTTGAAATTTCCCTTAAACGTAATATCAATAGAAGAAATACACACATTACTTTCAAGTTCAGATTTGAAAGATATTTTGGTTTTAAATGTATTCCAGTGACTTTTTTAGCCTCTGAGAAAGAACTAAAGAACGAAAAGTCTCAGAAATGTCTTAAACTACCAGAACCTCAACTTGTAACATATTTTGATCGCTGAAACTATACAGAGTATTAAAGAACCGTAATATTAAGTTCACTTTCCATTTCTCTTTCTATAAATTTATTTTTTCTTGTATTTGTCTGCTTATATATCGTAAAATATAAAGCTACAAAATCTACACAAAACGATGTCATTCTTTGATATGTTATATAATGTCTACTGGAGCATATTCATGGCCTTTACGAGAGGTCTTTATGTTTGTAAATATGCATCCCTTACAAGACGACACATTTTGGTTACCATGGCTGGTGTGCGGCTTGGGTCAACACTTGGATGATCCCGGTTCCCTAAATTGATCCATATACTTTTGTTTTCCATTGACATTATATGCATTGGTTATCTCCATCCTAGAAACTCTAAATCCCGCATTTCAACAAATATTTTTATGACTTGAATGTACAAATATCTCGAGTCGGAAATAGCCGACTTATCTTGTTAGCCGTTACTTATCTTGTCAATAAAAATTAACTTTCGGTAACTTAGCGCTATTCACAAAATATTTGTTAAAAAAAAATTCCAACAAAGTTCTCTCTTACCCTAAACATTCTTAGAAAGCACCGTAGTGCCGTCAAATCTGAAAATGTCGCTAGTCTAGGCAATTAAAGACCATAACTTGTGCGTTAGATAGCGTATACATGCACAGTTATGTTTATAATGGTAAATTTATAATGCATAGTTGGAATCAACAAGTAAACACTAAACTAAATTAACATTTTTTCCCTTGAAATATCCAATAAACTGTTTCTACAAACAAAGCAAGAGATAAACTCATAATTATATTTTATGCATTCGATTACTGTTTGTATGCAAATTGTAAATGATTCTAAAAAGCATTACGAAATCATCTCACACGTGATTCATATATATAAGGTTTCCTCAATTTTCATTAAAAATGATTTTTGCACTACAAGGTTAATGGTTATAACATATACAATCACTCCAGTCTTCAGTACTTTCATTTCGTACCATAAACTTGTTTGAGGTTCAGCAAAAAGCTACACAATGCTTTATTCACCACTGGTATCGAAATCCGGTTTCTAGTGTTATAAGTCCGCAGCTTTATCACTTAGGGGTGAGACAATGTCAGATATCCATGATTTTTCAGAAAATATGTTGTCATAACTTGCCGAATTGCGAGAGTTCCTACCAGCAATTACAAAGGATGTCGCCTCCCAATGGCACAGCGGTACATCTGCGTACTTATGCTGCTAGAAATTGGGGGTTTTGATACCTGTGGTGGGCAGAGCACATATAGCCCCTTCTGTAGCTTTGTGTTTAGCTTTAGACAAACGAAATACAAAGGATATTAAAATTCAGTTATCAAAGAAAGTATCAAGAATAAGTCCCCTTCTCAGAAGTCTACGATCCTTTTTTAATCGTACGGTCAACACAGCTTGCAATAGGAGATGGTACCCGTTAGAGACGCTTGCTTATTTGTTTGTAATTAAGAAGAACGTTGCGCAATGAGACATCTGTGCTCTACCAACCACGAGTATAGAAACCCCCGATTTCTAGCACATACTGGTGTGTCAGTGAGGGGCGTTAGGGAAGCAAAAACATTGTATAAAGAACAACGTTAGATAATGTTTCTCTTCCCTCTTTCGTTATTAAACCCCTGAAGACCTCGTTGAATGTCAGCTAAACAAAGTGCTCGTGTCTCGAAATGAAAGCCAAAAATTTATAAAAACGTAGAAATGTCTTTTTTTTTAGAAGCTCTTTTTATTTTCCCCATTTCTAACAAAAAACATTCACAGTCACTTTCCAATTGCCGTACATAAATTACAGTAATAGAACTAGCCAACTTTGAGTGACGTAAACAAAATGTAATTTAAAAAAATAAGGGTATGTGTCCTCTTCCAGGAGTTGTTTTTTGCCTTTCTGCGCACAAATTCTAAAATACAATAGCCTACATACAACATACACCGTCCGATAGTCTTAATCATCACACTAAGAATTGCGGTAATCGAACCCCCAACTCTTTCTAGTGAATGCTAATACACGCATGTAAACATAGTGGACAAACTTTATAGTTGGATAATTGATGTAAACAGCCATCGTCTACGGGCAAATATTTGTTTACAATATTACAAGCTCTCGTTCATGTCAACACCTCATGTTTCTTTAACTAAAGAAAAATTGGTTTGTGTTTGAGACACTGGCAACATTCATATTGCCAATGCGCCTCCTAACGGTTGAGAGCTGCTACTCTTTAAAAGTAACTTTAAAACCTTTGCTGTAAAATAATAAACACAAATATTGTACAGTAAAGTGAGTAGCACCTGTTCACGCTGATAGTACTTCGTATGAAGAGGTGAGACAGCGCGAACTCCACGAATTTACCATAATAGAAATCAAAGAATCGATTTCCACCTTGCTGGACTCAGCGATATGATTTTGCTATGAAAATACACGTATTTAAAACCTTTTATTACAGAAATTATGAAACGTGTTGAAAATGCTGTTTTTAATTGGATGTATCTCACTCAGAAACAAACAAATGTAAGATCTATTTTGATAAGCGGATACATCATCTAGAAATAGCGTTGTCCAATTGAGGAACCAAAAAATAGTTCTATAGCTTATTCAGATTGTCACCAGGAGGCGAGAAATAATTCAGCTACAGAACTGATGCACTACTTTACAACGTGAAACGGAGGTTAATCCCAATTGTAACAATGTTGGGAAAGCTATGGACACGATGTAGTCTCTTAAAATTACATGATGAAATTACGTTTTAATAGCACAATTAATAATTCAGCGGCATTCAAATAAATGTTTTAACAATGGAGTATGGAGGCTTTATCATTAAATTTACTCTCGTGCGATAGAACTAAACGTATTCATTTCTGTTTAACTTCTTAACGTTTCTATCTTTCATCAGAACTTTGCACTTGAATTTACCCTTATGTTGATCTTTATCGAATTTCTGTAATTTTTACGTTAATATGCTTCTGAAAATTTCTCTCGCTGGTAAATGTCACACTAACCTGTAAAATATAGTATGATAGATAATGCATAATGGTAAGGCAGGCATGAATAATCTCTTTCCCACTATCTTAGGTTCTAATTTTACATGCTCTTTTTCTTAGAGTCCGGCATGTCTTAGTGATTAGGGCACTCGATTGGTAATCTGAGGATCACGGGTTTACACTAAATTTGCTCATCTTTTCAGTCCCCCTATTTGTTAATAAAAAAGTAACCCAAGAGTTGGCGATGAGTAGCTACCTTCCTTCTAGTCTTCATTGCTACCTATATTATTCAGCAGAGATAGCCTTCGAAGAGCTTTGTGCAAAATTCAAAAAAACACAGTTTTCTTCATTGATAATTTACTTTCACAATAGGCGGCGCGCGAGTCTTCTGTTAGGGTAGGTTAATGTGTCGGATGTAGAGAGAGGAGGGGAGGGGAGATAATAAGGCTGAGATATTAAATCCATACATTCGTTTTAGTGCCATACATACACCCTATAATCACTCTTTCTCCATATATATTGTACAATACTTAAGAGTTGATTAAAATAATTTCCAGTATTATGTTTCTCTAAACCAAAATCGAATACACTTAGCTGTCGGAAGTTTTGAACAGCTCTTGGCAAATTATTTTTTTATAATTTTGTTGTTTAATTATGCTTATCTTCAGACACACGTCACAGGTTGTACACGTAATTACGGGTACGTGGCTAACGGTATAAAGTTCTTATTGTGTTTTAAACGTTTTGTGAGGAAAAAACTGCCAAAGAAATATCACAACATTAATCCCTGATGACGAATTACAAGGTAGACTGGGTGTAAATTCAACTTTATATAACATGAATAAAATACTTTAATAATACAAAAGTTGATTTATATTTGAGTTTATAATAAATTTAGTTTTTTTTTTGTTCTCATTCAAGTATTATTTGGTTAAAGCACATTATTATTATTATTATTATTATTATTATATTAACTTATCAAGCGAGAGATATCATATAGCAAGTGAAAACAAGGCAGTTAAATACATCCAGGGTGTTACATTTAATCAACTGATTGTTGTTAATATAAATAAACTGATAACACGAGTAACTTTAATTCTTTGGTTTTCACAATAAAATGAAGATATTTAGACATAATGCGCTACAAGTTACATTACTCGTAAAAACAAGGTAGTCAGAGATACCTATTTTTCTACATTATAACATTGGTTTAGAAAGAACGGCAATGAAACTTTATTATACGTTTAGCATCATCTTATTTCTTCCATCTAGTTTTCAGCTTAGAGAACACGTGCATGTTGTTGTTGTTTTTATTGTTACCAGGCTGTCAACGACACAAGTTTCATTAAGAAAATAATGTAGAAATAAAAATTTACACGCTAGCTAATGTTTTTGTTAATACAGAAGGGTGGGAGATTTACAAAACAACCAGAGAAATGATCAGTCAAGTGTAGTCTTGACTTAACTTTACATTAATCAAGCACATCATGTATTCTAAGGAATCGTTTATCTGTTAAAATATTAACCTACAATAAATACTTTAAAAGCATTACGAGTAGCTACGATAAGCAAAATCTATCAAAAGAACTTAAAAGGAAAATCTTCAAACTTAAAGTTTTGTGAATAGTGATGAAATTACTGTACAATTACAACAGAACGACTAAAACGATTGACAAGGAATAATGATTAGTTAACATTAGACAAGTTATGACGCTTAACACCGAATGTTCAAGGGAATTATTTGTATGGTACCTACTTGATTGTTGTCGAAATATGCGGAAACCTATCACAGATATAGTTTGTTTGAAGCACAGTAATCGAGATGGTTGATGAAAAAAGTAACATTCCAGTTTTATTTATTACGCAAGATAAAACAAAAAACTTTCTGTAAATGCAAATATGTATATGAAATTTATTAAAAAGATGTTTAACAATTCGCTTCAAGACATCTCAAACATAGGCACACATTGTGTAAAATGGATTTAAAAAGTTAAAATTCGAGATAATTTGGCGTGAACTAAAGTCTTATGATCACTGGGTTACAAATATTTTGTAAATATATACGTCTGCAGACTTACGATACTAGAAACTGAGTTTCGATACCCGTAATGGGCGGAGCATAGATAGTCCATTGTTTACCTTTGTGCTAAACTTCAAACAAAATTCTTGTATATAAAGAAATCTGGTTATCTGTGTAATTTATTTTTTTTAAAATATATCTTGAACTGCTAACTAAATGGATACTTAAAGGAGAATAGTAGTAAACTTTCGCACTTGCATCGTGAATCATACCTAGAAAAATCCACGAATATGGGTAATCCAATAAACACTAGACTGCAAAACGGTTGTGTGTTAAGTAATACTCCTATATTTTCATATAATAAAACTTTGTTCAATAGCAGAAAATATCTAAAACAAAATGTGCCCGGATCCAATGGACGATATCTTTACTATTTAAGGAATAATAAGTGTCAAACTTTATTACTGAATAAACGGTTATGAAACTAGGTTTTACCATAATTTCCGTCTAGTTTTTATTGGATTTCCCTAATTTTGCTTGTAGTACATAATATAACAAAAACAAGTAGTACAAGACCTTATTAATAGCTAATTTTACCCAAGATGACGTCACTTTGAAAACTACTGAAGCCATTGTCGTTTCATGCCACTACAACTGGCAATTTGAGTTCTTTATCGCTACGTGTTTGTTTAAATTCAAAATACAATAAAATACAAATTCTTGTCGAAAACATGCTAGTTTAGAATAAAAGTAACGTTTTTTCCTTATACATTTGCGTAGGTATTAGATTCATCCGTTTGAAATGTCCACTTCCAAGAGAGTATTAAAACAGAAGTTGAGCAAGTAATATATTGTACTTCTTGTTTTCGTGGAGGATCTGGTAAGTAGTGTTCTTCTGAAGAATGCACAAGGTATAAAACGGCAAAAGTTTGGTCTGATTTCAATCGGTTTAATAGGTTTGTTGGAAGTTTGCTTTCGGTTTTGTGGCACAGATTTACGAAATATATGGGTCACAGCTGTGAAACCCGTCCCATAAACAAAATAATACCAGATCGATTGTGACGAATAAAGAATATAAATGGATGGTCAGCAGTAAAATTTGGTCTCTTGCCACCTGACCGAACACCTGCGACGACACTACTGATTCCTGAAGCCTCAGTCCCTTCTTCGTTGACTTCGATAAGGGTTCTGTGGGTTATTTTAGTCACAAATAAGTCACGGTGACCAGTGATACCCTCTAGGTTTGCGTTGGCTTCACTAAACAAACTTGTCATTCCCATAGACTCTAGGCTTTGTTTTAAGTCATCTTCGTAGGTCTCTTCAAGTTTGAACTTAGGAATAGTGACCAAGACCCCAATTTTTCGCAAGTTAGAAGTAACAGAGTCAATAGAAGAGGAAGACAAGTTCCTCTCCAAATCAGATATGCCGTTTCTACCCTTAGGCAACAACAGCAACATACTTACCTCATGACCTTTATAAGGCAACTCAAGAACGTAGGACCTTAAACTAGAAACATAAGCAAATGGAAATATTCCTCTCAGCATCATCATAGGAACTTGGGTTGGGACATATCCATTGTTGTAGAAGGTAGCTCTCCTGGTTAGGGCCGAGTCAAATTTGGTTTCCCATACACCTTTAAAGTAAACGGCGTTGAAAAAAGCCAGACGAGTTTCTGGTTTAAGGGGTTCATTCAGGAGGATGGGAATCTTGTTTTTTGTTTTAAAAGCTACCCAAGCATTGATATATCGCTGGACTAATTCTGCTTTATTAATAAAATCAACATCTTGTACATTTGCACCAAAATTATCTTCTAGCATCCGTTTATAATTATCCAAGATATTAAAAGTGTTTTGAATCATAAGGGAATTTGCTGTCTCCAGCTGATACTCTTTAGGTTCAGTGTTAAGAAGCAGTAATGATTGTTGAAACCCGAGCACAAGATCTTCACTGTTTAAATTTACCGAATTATACCCCAGTGTTAAATCCATTTCATTTTTAGTTACACCACGAGCACCAAGATATAACATGGCCATTACACTAGCCAGGCTGTAAGGAGAAATCAAAACATTACCGTTACTGTTCAGGTTCTCGTATAAACTGAAACCAAAGTAGTTGCTAGTGTTGGTCACCTTTACAGCTCCAATTACTCTACGTAGCTGGTTGGCAGACCACTTGTAAGGATTAAAAGAAAGGTCAGACAGACAAACGTTTGTCAAGAACACTAGTTGTAATAGAAGTACACAGAACTTCCAGTCTCCAACCTTCATATTTCTTGTGATCTAGAAAAATACGTTTATTAATAAATTATCATCTCGCAAGTTTTTTTGCTTTATGTCATTAAAAACGTTTAGAAAGAAAAAAGAATTTTGTAATTTTTTCATAAAAAAAACTCCAAGTTTTTTATCATTACAGTTCAGAGCAATGAAATAGACATCTAAAGATTCTCCGCTACTTAATACTGTTTAGAAAAATGAATCTGATGACAAAAAATAATCTAATATTCCAGCGGCAGCTCTGTCGAATGGCGATAAGAAATTTTCCAAATACACAGTAGAAGTAACTCTTAGTTGGCAAGGTCTTTACTGAAGTAACCTCAATTAATTAAATACGAAAACAAATTGTATGGTCGCTGTAAACACTTGTTTTTATAGAATTGTTTTTCTAAAAATATTTCACCGAAAAGCGAGAAGTCGTCACGAATAGAATAACATCAAGATGCATGTTTTGGGTACATAATTTCATTTAGAAATATTCTGTATATAAAAGTTAGAAACGTTAAATCACCCTCCTTAAATTGTTTTACCCCTCACACAAGTCTTACTTCTTCAGTGTGCTATTAAAAGCGAGTGTGGTTTTCTGCTATACTTTAAGTCAAATAAAATTCAAGTGTTGGTTCCCTCACTCCAACATGCGAAAATCTGAGCAGCTTTGCTATGAATTAGTAAAGTACGTTAACTTTGTTGTTGTTTTCACAAGTATATTGTAAAAATTAATACAAAAAATTCTTTGCATTCAAATCCATAAAAAAAATGGCAGATTCCGTTCTGTTGTTGTTTGTTTTAACAATATTAATGAATAGTTTGTTTTGCTTCCCAACTTATCTTACAACGATACAGGATGTCGTGGTTCCTAATGTATCCGGTTGAGTTGCACAACTTACTTCTCAGAAATTATGTATCGTGAAGGTCTAGAAGAATAAGCACTTAAGCCACATTTCATTAGTCGCTAGAGACTAATCTTCATATTCAATATTGCCACCTACACAACGCACATGGCATTAAATAACGTTTTGCCAAATCGCAATGTTTCAGCGTTAGAAATAGGGTTCTAGTTCTATGATACACTAAACTTATTCTGATGCTACAACCTACACTAACGTAAACGTCGTCCCCTGCATTTGAGCTACACCAGAGTGATTTTAAAAAAAAAAAGTGTTTCTTTAATAAGTAGTTGCCGCCCATTTCACAGTCTACTCAACAAGTGTCGCTCGAACACTGGAGCGAGAAAAGTCAATACTTATATTCTTAATTTTCTAGATATACAGTTTAATTATTTCCTTTACTTTCGGGTTCTAACATCAATAGAATAACAAGTTTTTGTTTTTACCCTCGTGTGGATGTTTCCCAAAACAATTTGCAATAACTTTTGTAAATTACAACACTTAAAAAAATAAATAAATACGAGGTTTGACCTAAGAAGATAAGTTCACAGTTCCATTTTCAAAGTGTCAAACGATAAGTTTTGTTAATATTATCGGTCTAAACATTACCTTATGGTCACATGAACTAAACGTACAGGAAAGAGTTCTCGCGGTTTAAGAATAGTTTTCTCTAATGTTGACCAACTAAAGAGATAACGCAAGCAGTAGAAGTACCAGTCCCTAAATGGGCTAGTCCGCCTTTGATCTGCTAAAGAAATTCAGTTACTATTGTAGCATGCCCACAGATATAGGAGCAACAAAAGAAAAGTGTTGAAGTGCACCTGAATCTCGGAATTCTAACCAATATATTTGCTCTAGTTCTATTTATAAACCACCATTAAAAGGTACAATAAAAGGTTTGACGTAAACAAATAAAAAAATAAGCCTACTCCCACCGCCAACTGTTAAGCTCTCTTACCAAGAAATAATAGGATTTACTGTAACTTTATAACGCTCCCACAGCTAAAAGACCTATCATGCTCTGTGGAATGAGAATTCGAATTCACGACTCGAGGAAAGGAGGGAAAAACTGGCTAAGTATAGCTTTTACAAGGAAAGGAAAACTCGGGCTCATTCTGAAAATGGAAAAACTTAATTTTATTGTTCTTTGCACTGAGGAAAATGGTCTGAATTATACGTTGTTTGTGATAAAATTATTTTTACTTTAGCATCTTTAATACCAATAGACAAATCGCTACCGTCAGTAAAAATACCAGTTCTTAGTTTCACTACATTCTCCCCCTCCCCCACGTAGCGAAAGTTACACTGCCTCGTTTTATTCTAATATTGTAACAATTAGATGAGCGAGAATCGCTTAAAATGTGGTTGATTTAATTCAACGACCAGATTATATGTTTGTAACTTTTCATATATTGATTGTTCTTTTTCAATTGTCGATGTTCTGACCTCTACAGGTTTATACGCACGTTTTGTTACAAGTGATTTACAGGAAAGCTTATTTATATCACAGTTGTTTATTTCAAAAAGGTCTTCCTCGGGCCTCCTGTCAAATTTTAGTTTTGTTAAATGCTTAAAAAAAAAGTATACAAACAAGAACATTCAAAAATACCTGGACATTTTTGTTTTGTGCTTTACATAGTAAAACAGACGTAATAAACTAATTTCAAATTTTGGACTCGTATTATGCACAACGCATCCCCCCCTCCCAACTATTTTAAAGCTTACAGTTCAGATTTATGAAGACTCAAACGCTTATAAAAGTTTATTGCTATGAAGTTCGATTTTATTTATTTATTTAGTTAGTTTTTACCCACCTCCTGATGTCTCAGCAATTAATCTAAAGGGTTAGAATGCTAATAACCAGATTTCAATACGTCAGAACTTGCCTACTGTTAAAGCTACAATTGTTTTTGTTGTTGTTGTTTTAAGTTAGTTAATAAGTTTACACACAATTCACAAAGTAGCCCAGCTTTTAGTCATATAAAAGATATTAACTTTCCTTGACACTTTAAAAAGAAAACAAAATGAAATAATACAATTATTAAGTCAATTTTCCTCGACGACTATCTCCCCCTCTGGCAGCTTACAAACGAGTTTGAGGACTTATATCAAAATCGGGCTTCCGTAACCGTGGCGAGAAGAACATATACATTTTTTTATATAACTTTATACTTATCAACAGACAAATCCGCCACTATTAGCCAGTTCTTCGGACAAATTTCGGTCCCAGTCAATCTAAATATGCCAGGTTCCATTCTATTTCCTTCTTTTTTTAAGTTTGTTTACAAAACCATTGTATCAAGTGCACAAACTTTTTGGAAAGTACAGACTGTTTAACCGCCAAAGATACAATTTTCTGATATACCTTAATGCATAATTTTAAATTCGAATATAAATAGTGCTCTCTCTCACCACTACGCCTCCAGGCGCCTAGATGGTAAAACTCTATACTTCTGCTAGTTGCTATTAGCAACTACTTTATAAAACAACGTTCTACGTACCTACAACTTGATTCTTTCAGTAATGCAGGATCAGTTTTCAATGGTAGTGAAAAACTTTGCACCAATTCGCGTACGTAAAGTATACTCACGACAATAATCAAAATGTCCAAGTCTTTTAAATATAGTAGTAATGTGAAGCTTGTTTGTTTTACTCACACTAACAAAGCTCATGCCTTTTAAGATTAGTTTACGAGCATCAACCAACTTGTACTGTTTTTTTCACCAGACAAATTCGTGTCTTGATTGGCTGCCGTGCTTCTGACGTCTCATATGCCATCACTGGGAAAGACCGTAAAACGTCAGGCCTGAAGCAATATTTTGTTTTACGTGTGTGGGGAAGATCGTGGAAATAGTAAATAATGATATCCGTTAATTTAGTCTTAAAGTTAAAGAACTGTATTTCCTCACGGGGTCATTCGAATATTACCTTGATTGTAGTCAGTTATAAGGGTGTACGATAAAATTGTTACATCAAAGCAAGCTGCAAGAAAACGTTTTATTACATAAGGTAGCATATACCCTTCACACAGTGTTATCTGTGTTTGGGCCGTTTTATCTGAAGAAAACATCTTCATAGTGTGCTTTTTATAAGAAAATATATTAAAACTGATACAAAGACATTCTGGCAGATGTGTAATATGACGATTGTGGCTGATTTGCATATTGCAAAAATGACGTACAAAATAAATGTCTTATGTTCTTGAAAACTTCTGTAAACACGTTGTTGTTGTTTTGAATTAAGCACAAAGCTACACAAAGGGCTATCTGTGCTCTGCCCACCACGGGTATCGAAACCCGGATTTTAGCGTGCAAGTCCGCAGACATACGCTGAGCTACTGGGGGGCTCTGTAAACACAACTGAATGCTCCCGAAATACAGACTACCAATATACACTCCTCTTTCACATCTTGTTGACGACATCCAAAACATTAATGACAGAATAATGCAACTGGTCACACACTTCTACAAGAAATCTGTTAATTTTTACTCACTAGCTCAAGAATTCACAGGTTTTGCAATAACCTCACATACATGGCAAACTCATATGAATCTAATTAACACAACAACACATGTCGTGACGATTTCATAACCCCATTAGCAAATTAATCCATATATAATTATGTTTCCAGCTAAGGCACCATTTAGGTAGAGTATTCAGTGTACGAATAGTGAAAGTGTGTTTTTCTCGGGGCATTCCCGTTTTCTACTACATCACTTCTGTGGCACTGGATCTAATGATTCCAGATGTTCTGAAGGACCCTAAGCCCAAAATCGACAGTATATTTTGTGATAGACGTCAGGGTATGTCGTCGGGTTTTTTTCACCACTGCTTGCTTCCCTTAAGCTACTATTAAGCCGAGGTCCATTGAATTTTTATTATTATTATTAATTTGCTTCGTATTTTTATTATTATTATTGTTATTTTATTATAGGTTTCTGTAGGTATAACTGTATATATATATTTACACATATATATTTTTTAAACAATCATAGTCACGGGCGGGGCGAATAGAAAATACTGAGCGTCCAGATTATATCTGATCATAAGCATTAGTTTGAGGTCAGATAATTTTAAACAGAAACTACTACCCCGTTCCCTGCTCTGCTGAAATCCTGATAATAGAACTAGACTTTAATTAATCTAAAGTGAAGAAAATTCAGAAAATTAAATCAGTGTCAAATTACACCACTAATGAGCATGCCCTGAGTAAGACATATGCTACAGTGACTCGTTAATGGTCATTTAACAAAAAACAAATCTCTTATCAACTTTACCTTAAGACACACCATAATTATAAATTGTTGTTTGTCAACTCACCAACATATAGGACGATAATTTGAAATATATATATATATACTTATTTGTTTTGAATTAAGCACAAAGCTACCCAATGAGCTATCTGTACTTTGCACACCACGAGTATCGAAACACGTTTTTTAATAGCGTAAGTCCGCAAACACATCACTGTGCCACTGGGGTAGGGAAATATATACTATTACTAAAATCTGTAAAAAGCTGAGTTCATAAGTGTTAACCCTTTCAATTTAGGTTGGTTATTATATAAAAAAGTTCAATCTGAGATAAATGAATTTTTTCTTGAATTCGGTTTAAACGTAAATGTAAAAAAATAAATAAATAAATTTACAGAACATTTTCAATATTAAATTAGTTTTCCACGTGATCAGTGGGAAATTTGAAATCCATTGTAATTATACAGCATGACCTTGTGATTTACGTAAGGTCACTAGAAATATTATAAACATTATTCAGAAACTTATGCTAACAGCTTCAAAAATCAAACAATTTTAATAGAAGCTTTAACTGTTGATTTTAATGAAGGTGGTTTAATACAAACTTAAAACGGCCTTTATAGAGTTGAATACATCGACAAAACTACAAATTCGAGCAATGCCTGTTTTCTAAAGTAACTACCAGAATGGCCCCTACAATGAAGTTCAGTATTCTTACAGTTCAAGACTGATTGCGGGCCTCACAGTAACAGATATTTTACTTCTTCTTGTTTTTAACAATCAACAGAGGGCTACCAGAAAAAGAGTTGTCAAGTGTCCTATTTAGAGATAAAATGTGTTTATGTTTTACAATCATCAGTCGTTTGAGGAAGTGTTCATTTACTTAGGGCCGTCCATGTGACCAAATGTGGCACAGAATAGGGCGTTAAAATGTGGCTTAAATCATGTGACGTACTTTATAGACGACCCATAATGTAAAAGTCCTACTTCAAAATGTTCAAGTATTGACAATCTTAACTAGCGATAATATAATAAACTAACAGTTCCTATAACTCCAGATTTCTTGGATTTACATACATAAATTTTACAGATGACACGTGAAAGCAGTTACGTCATGCACAGTCAAAATCAAACTGTGGTATGGTTTCATTTTCGCACTAAGTTACACGAAGGCTTTCAATGCTATCCGTCCCTAATTTAGTAGTGTAAGACTAGAGGGAAGTCAGCTAGTTTTCACTACCCATCGCCAACTCTTAAACTACACTTTTACCAATAAACAGTACCAGTAGTAGTAGTAATAATAAGAATAAGGGTGCCTCTTACTTTTCATATAATTTCATTTATTCACGTGGCCATCTACGATACCACAGAGTGAAAGGTTTATTTACTTTTACTGAAGGGCAAAACCGTTAAAATATAGAGCCTTTAACTCTAGTGCGATTTAACAATCAAACTCCAAAAACGAGTTTGTTGGGTATTCAACTCGTGGGTACTAAAGTTTACCATGTGAGAAAAAGATACTGCAAATAAACTACACGTACAGGTCTAAAGAGTACATAGATTATAACCGCTAAAACTTCTTTGTTAATCTTATTTAATTAACATAAAACCACTTAAAATATGACAAGAAACCACTGGAAGCCAAAAATCATTCTTCATAAAACTGGCAAAACACAAACAAAATGTATTATTTCCTCTCTCTGGAACATATTCCTTCGGAATCCATTACATATAACAAAGCACAAATGCTAAAATTTGGTGCCTTTATAAAATATTAAGAAAGACATATGATGAGTACGTTTTTCAATACAAACCTGTTCTTCTTTTGAGAAAAACTAGGCTCTCTACCCTACAGATAATTACGATCCCCAGTCTGTTTTAACAAAGGATTTTCTGTAATAATTCGTAAGCACATATTTGCATTACATTTTTATTTATTTTGTACAGGCGTTGAGATGGTGCAAAAGAACGTCTGTAACAGGAATCATCTCGGCTTTCCTCTTCGAATCTCACCTCGTTTTACGTCATAATGATTTGATTTATATGGTGTCACACACACAACACCATGTCTATCTTGGTTCTGGAAACTCCCTCCATGATGGGCTTTTATATAGCAGAAAAAAACAGTAAGATTTGGAAACTGTTTATAACTATGTTAGCGATTAAACTAAACTTAAATTGGAACACGTAATTAAAAGATTGAGTATCATTGGAGAAGTGGAACTGCAATCATGTAAGTCACGAAGAACTCCAATCATGTAAGTCACGAAAAACTGCAATCATGTAAGTCACGAAATTCGGAGAAATTGAGCTTGGCCGAAATATGGCGATATATTGACGATTAACGCTTCACAGTTTCTGTTTTTATTTCAGTGTGTTTGCTATTGATGAAATCTGTAAATTCCAAAACATAGATTTGTATAAATAAAACTGTTGATAAAAACGTTGCTGTAATGTTGGTGGTTTTTTCTATAGTATAATTAAGACTTACGTCGAATAAACCTATATTATTTTAGGTAGTCACAAAGAACCGGTAGAAATGTATGAAGAAGAACGCGATAGTTTACAAAAGTTACTTTTCTCTATGATTGAGTAAAATGTGTATAACTGAAAAAAAGTGTGTATTTTACATTAATGTAACGTATTAGGATAAGTGAAGTATTTCTTGCCTTTATTAAACTGAATAGAGCGACAAAAATTATCATATTTTTATCACTGTACGATGTCTATTTTGGTAAAATAATCTCATAACGCTCTAGTACCTGGGTTTCGTGTTCGAAACTTTAAATAAATATATCTTTAAACTAAGAAAGTTAATTTTAATGATTAATTCGAATTCTTATTATTTTAATCGAGCTCTTTAAACAAACATCGGCAGTTGAGGTGTTGGGTATAACGAACACCTGTTTTATAAAACTTGTAACTTTCTTCCGATTATTTGTGAAAACGTATTTTGCATGTAAATCACTAAAATCATTTGTCTAGAAGAAAATCTCCATTTTTCAAAGACTTTCTTTCATGTAGTGATGACTACGCTTCTGGGTACTAGTATTTTCCAAGATTTCTATTAGGTCCTTTAGAATGATGACCACGCTTCTGGGTACTAGTATTTTCCAATATTTCTATTAGATCCTTTAGAATGATGACTACGCCTGTGGGTACTAGTATTTTCCAATATTTCTATTAGATCCTTTAGAATGATGACCACGCTTCTGGGTACTAGTATTTTCCAATATTTCTATTAGATCCTTCAGAATGATGACCACGCTTCTGGGTATTAGTATTTTCCAATATTTCTATTAAATCCTTTAGAATGATGACCATGCTTCTGGGTACTAGTATTTTCCAATATTTCTATTAGATCCTTTAGAATGATGACCATGCTTCTGGGTACTAGTATTTTCCAATATTTCTATTAGATCCTTTAGAATGATGACTACGCCTCTGGGTACTAGTATTTTCCAATATTTCTATTAAATCCTTTAGAATGATGATTACGCCTTTGGGTACTAGTATTTTCCAATATTTCTATTAGATCCTTTAGAGGGCCTGGCATGGCCGAGCGCGTAAGGCGTGCGACTCGTAATCAATCCGAGAGTCGCGGGTTTGCGCCCGCTTCGCGCTAAACATGCTCGCCCTCCCAGCCGTGAGGGTGTATAATGTTACGGCCAATCCCACTATTCGTTGGTAAAAGAGTAGCCCAATAGTTGGCGGTGGGTGGTGATGACTAGCTGCCTTCCCTCTAGTCTTACACTGCTAAATTAGGGACGGCTAGCACAGATAGCCCTCGAGTAGCTTTGTGCGAAATTTCAAAACAAACAAACAAGATCCTTTAGAATGATGACCACGCTTCTGGGTACTAGTATTTTCCAATATTTCTATTAAATCCTTCAGATGATTTAATAATGGTTAGTTCTCATTGTTTCAATATTCATGCAGAAAAGATAGCTAACTGCTTAATCTTATGCTTAGTAACAAATAAAGCACTTGGAATATTAATTTGTAAAAACATGGAACAAAAACTTAAATATTTCATATATGGTTAGGTTAACTTGTCATGGTGTTCATATAATGCATATGAGACTTTATTATAGTAAATGTAAATAAACCTTTCTTGTTGAATGAATCAAACAAACAAAAACGTTTTTGACAAATAAGACCCATAGTGTAGGATTCTGAAACTATCTCTAGTTTAATAACAACCACTTTTCGAAGTATGGAATAGAGTTAAGCATCATCAAAAGTTTTTTTTTTTTTCAGGTTTAAGTACCGCTGCGTAGTTTTCTCGATGCATTCGCAAAGTTATTGGTTTTACCTTAACATAAGACTAATATAATTATCATATAAGACCAAAGAGGGGCTTATTTTACTTGTTATTATACCCTGTTCTTAAGAGGCTAAGCGACAAGTGTGAGGACTTGTATCAAGTTGGCCTTGTGTCTGTGTTCGTTCCCCTGGATAAGACAACTTACATTTCACAAATACTTGTTGTTATGACATTAGTCTGTAGCGTAGGCAACCCATTAATTATGGAATACCACATTTATATCCTCGGTCTAACAACAAAGTGAGGAGTCGTCCTTGATAGAATCGTTTAGTGTAGTTTTGTAGAAAGACTTCTCTATCTCATTAGCCAGTTTGAGTGCAAAGAATAAATATTGGTCTGTTGGTAAAATACAGTTTACTTGTTACATAAAGCTTTTCTATATTAGTTCACAACTGTTTGCTTGTTTTTCTTTCACTAGCTTTGTTTGGTTTATTCTATACATAAGATTCCGGAAATCGCGGAAGCTTTTGAAATCGTCTTAAGAGGATATTACATATTCATTTGTTTTCCTGTATAAATTAAGGGTGTAAGAATGCACTACTGTCTTTCTTCGTGGTTTTATAGTCAAGGTCATAGAGATATTGGTGGTTTTCTTTCAAAAACCAAAACAGTATAGTCAAAATTAAACGCAATTTTAGCAGTGTTGGAAAACCTTTAATGACTATATAAATTGTTAGAAGAGAATTGTGACCTTATCCTACTGCTTTTCTAATCGCTTACATTCTTGATGACGAGAAACCCACTTGAAATAAAAATACGGCTGGTATGGGTATTAACACTTTTATTGATAAGGAGCGAACAACGTTTCGACCTTCCTAGGTCATCTTCAGGTTAAGAAAGAGAGAGTTTGAATGGGACCATTAATGGACACATGTCTTAGGGACGAAAGTATAAACGGGTACGGGATTGTAGGGGGCGTTACAGGTGGATGGTAGGTTATTAATTAGTATCGGTATAAAGGTGTTCCTTTATATTGGTTTAATTTTGGTTTCTGTTGCTGAATAAGTAGGACTTCTTTGATTTCACGTTTGGTTATATTTGTCTCTCTGCTATAGTTATGTTGTGTTTATTTGATTTGCAATGTTCAAAAACGTGTAAAGATGTATTTTTTGTTATTAGAATTTGGTTTACATTGTTCTGCTTGTTTCTCTAATATAGAAGCAATGGCAATTGTTGCATTGTATTTTATAAATTATGTTGGTGTTGTGTTTGTCATTGTAGTTTTTATATAGTATGGACTTTAGTGTTGTACCTGGTTTTTGAGTTAATTTGGTGTTTACTGGAATGATGTGTTTTGTTATAAGTATTTTTCAAATATTGGTTATTTTTTTTCTGATGTCGAGAACATATGGTGTGCAGCAGTATAAGGTTTTGTAGTTTGTTGTATTTTGCGATTTATTGTTGTTTGTTTGTTGTTGGTCTAGGTGTGAACGTATAATTTTTTCCACTGTTTTTTGAGGAAATTTGTTTATGTTGATGAAGTGTTGTTATATTTTTTGACTTCATTGTTAATTTATCAGGTAAACATAGTTTTGTGACTGTGTTTATTTGGTTTCTTAATATGATGAGTTTTTGTTTTGTTTGATGTTCCAAGTCCCAGGAAATGTATAATCCAGTGTGGGTGATTTTTCTGTGAATTTCTGTTTCGAATTGTACATCAGTTCTTGTGATCTTGAGATTAAGAAATGCTCTCTGGTTAGTTTATTCCTGTTCACAGGTGAACTTAGTGTTGGGATGTATAGAGTTAAAGTAGTTGAAAAACCTAAGTGTGTGTTCTGTAGATGTAAATCCAGCAATTCTATCATCAACATACCTGTATCAATATAGTAGTGGGTGTAAGGCTAAATTGATCGCTTGTGATTCAGTCTGTCATAAAAATATTAGTCAGAACTGGTGACATGGGATTCCCCACAGTTAGGTCATTTATTTATAGGTAGTTTTGGTTATTTAACATAAAGTTAGTTTTGGTGGTAGTGAATTCTATAAAGGTTAATAATTGGTGGCTGAGGGTGTGTATCAATGGGTTGAGGTCTTGGATATGAAGTTTTAAAGCTGTCTTGCAGGCTTCAGTTGTTGGGACTTCTGTAAGAGGGACATGACGTCGAAACTGACCATTAAAGCTTTATGACTTAGTTGATTTAGAATTTATTTAAAGTTGAAAGAGTCTTTGTAAAAAAGAGCCGACTGATGTTATATATTTACAAAATGCTCACACTATATATTTATTGAGGTTGTACTTAAATGGTTCGTAGGTCGATATTATGGGTCATAGTGGTTAATCAGGTTTGTGTAGTTTTGGGGTGTCGTATAGTTGTGAAATACGTGAGTTGTTCTTTCGTAGGTAAGAATAAATGTTTTCTGATATTGTATTGTTTGTTTTTTTTCATTTTTAGTATTCTTTTGTTTCACTGGTTTTAATTTGTTTTTGTCGGATTTGTATTTAGTAGTTTAAATTTGTTTGTATCTGACAAGATACTTTTTTTTAAATTTATTCATTTGTGTTCATGATAATTATACCATTGCCTTATCTGCTTTAAGAATTTTGATGTTGTTGTCTTGTTTGGAGTTGTCTATAAAATTAATCTATTTTTGTGTATGTTTTTTATATTTCTTTTTTGTGAAATTATGTTGATAGTTTTGTGTGAAAATTCTTTGTAAAAGTTGTTTAAGATATTGTTTTGAGGTGTTTCAGGGAAATATATGCTTTCAGTTCTACCTGGAAAGATAGATTGTTGGTTGTCTTCTTTCTGCAGTTGTTTTTTGTTGTTTTCAGTTTGTGAAGAGAGGATCACCAGTCTTCTAGCTAAGTCTTCCAGGTAGGCTTTTATTTCGATGGATGGAATATTTGCATGTAACTGCAAAGTTGAGTTTTTTGTTGAGTAGATGTATTTCTTCATTGCTTAATTTTCAGTCGGATCTGTTAATTACGAGCTTTGTTGGTAGTTCGTCGTGTTGGCGTCTTTTTGTTGGTGGTGCCTTAATTTATCTGGTTTCTTGTTTTAGTGGACCTTCTCTTTCTGAGTTGATTGATGTTGCGTTATATGAGTCCATAAATGTCTGGTTGAATATAGCAGGCCAGATAATAGTCTAGATTAATTTTTTTGTTTCTGTAGGTCATTTAGGTCTTTATATTTCGAGCTTAACATGGCTTTCAGTAGTTCTTTATTTCTGTAAATTATGGATAATGTTTCTACAATGGGTAAAATTCTTCGATAGTTTTATCTTCACAAAATTAGGGATTAGTTTCTCCTTTCTTCACTGTTGGATGAAATAAATGTCTTTTCTTCCATTAATAATTTTTTATTTACATTTCTTAGTTTCGTTAGGATTGCACGAGGGTGTATGGTTAACAATAGCGTACGCAAAGAAACACAAAAGACTAACACTTTTCGTAGAATAGCCGTGGTGAAGTAATTCTTGATAAGAAACCCACTTGAAATAAAGATGTATCTCAGAACGGCTGATACGGGTATTAACACTTACTGATAATCAGAGAACAACGTTTCGACCTTCCTAGGTCATCTTCAGGTCAACAAAGGGATGATTTGAATGCGATCGTTGACGGACACATGTTCTCTGCTTATCAATAAAAGTATTAATACCCATACCAGCCGTTCTGAGATACATTTATAATCACTTCTATATTCCTCTTATAGACAGTATTAGGAAATATTAGGTGAAGACATAAAGTTTGCTAAAGATGATAATTCTGTATTGCCACGTATGAAAATGTGATATCTTCAGAATCTAATCAGAATAAGTTGTTTGTAGCGAAAAGAAGCTTACATTATCACTGAACAGATGTCAGAAAGATGATTCCTTACAATGCAGTAACAAGTCTATCTCGATCAACTAAAAATATAAATTAAGACTTTTGATATCTTGTTATAAATGTTTTGGCACAGGTATTTTAATTAGAAGTTGAATAGCATAATAGATTCTACTGCCTTCATTGTTAAATTAGAGCAAAACCTCATGAGCAACCAAAAGGGGGCCGTATATCTGTGATTAAGAAGACGTGTTAGAAAATGTGTTTTGTTTGGTTCAAGTCAGCCTGCGAACAAGTGTTTTATTTTCAGGATTTTGCCTTTTTTGTACCCTTTAGATGTTCTTATATTTCGTCTACTCCTTAAATTACACGAAACATAAACTAACCTGGACTTCTGATTGAAAGATTCATTTCTCAAAATTATGTGCCACTTGCCATTAATAGATTGTAAATGAGCCACTGTACATTTTCCTGCTATTATTACTAGCTTGCAGCAAACTAATAATACTGATGCTACAAAAAATAACCGTTTTATCATTAGCTTGTAAAGTCATTATTCAAGAGTTTTTTAAAGTAATTCGTTATACAACTAAGCGGATGAAAAATACGCTTGTTTATTATGAAAACGTTACAGTTTACTTCAGTTATTTTGTTGTGTTCACCAGCATCTGTTTGATAATTGACTAATTGATAATTAGTCTTTCAAAGAAAGACGAACGTTAAAAAGTACTACAATTAAATTAGTTTCAGATGATCAATGGAAAATATTTTATTCAAAATATAGTATATTTATAGCTTTTGAAA
Source organism: Carcinoscorpius rotundicauda (assembly GCA_011833715.1). NCBI lineage: Eukaryota > Metazoa > Arthropoda > Merostomata > Xiphosura > Limulidae > Carcinoscorpius > Carcinoscorpius rotundicauda. The sequence goes on from CM022403.1 coordinate 46,507,384, forward strand.
CCTTGAGTTCATGGAGTAAGACACAAAACAAGTCTAAAAATGTGCCTTTTACAATTAAAGCTTGAAATATGACATGCAATAGGGTAAACCCTAATAAATCTACAGTGCCATTGTCGTTTTTTTCTGTGACAAACATAGCAATAATATTAAAATATGGTTACTATTAGTTAGTTGAAAATTTTTATATCAAGTGTTTAGGTATTAAACATCTAACATTGGTGTTAAATCAGCATTTATTCTATTGATAAGCCTATAAAATTGCAAACAAGCTAGGAAGGTTTAACTTATAAAAATCTCATGTTGTTAAAAATAACAACAGTTAACCGAGGTACTGATGGCTGGCTTGACTGTGTTTGAATGTTTGTGTCATTCGAAATCTTAGATAATAATTCCAAGACAGAATATTGCACTGACTTCTCCTGGCAACGGATATAAAACGAACCAATAAATACTGTTTTATTTTGAACAAATCCTCTTCGCACTGACAAGTTAAACAGAAACATCCTCGCAAGCATTTTTCAGCACTTATCCGACATGTTGGCTAAAAGTTAAACCTTGCTTGTGGGATTCCAGGTCAGGATAGGACGATTTCTCAATTTGGCAGAGCAAATCACCCACACGTCAGCCCCAGGGTGTTCCAGTCTGAAAAGGTAGAGATTTGTCAAGTCATTGAGTTTTATATATCGGTTACTACGGTTTTTACTAATATTTAAGTTGCAAAATGCAAACTACAAAGGTTTTCTTCAAACACTACTTATTATTAAACCACATTTTACAATATAGTTTGAAAGTTTTAACAGTTGACTTTTTTTACTAACAGAGTTGTTCAGTTATGTGGTTATTAACTCACACTAATACAGATTGGCTCATTAACATACGTAGTCGTATAATACTTATAAGCAGACCAATCACATATACGAGCTACGACCATATGTTACTGACAAAGCATTTGTGCACAAGCATGACCAGGAATACGACAGTGAGATTGAAGGAAAGTCTCATCAGTTGGTGTTACTGAGGCTGTGAACGATCTTTCTCTGTAGTTTCAACGGCCTCCTCGTTAAGGTCTGGTAGTTGGATCTGTGAAAAGATAATTAGGGTTAAAGTTTGGCTAGTAGCATCTTATTGTCGTTGCTGTACGCGGAACTTTCACTTGTCTCAAAATAATACGTGAAGAGGCCAAGAATCATGGTCTTTGCAGGCAGAGTCGTGATAAAAAAATTCCATATTAAAAGTAAAACTGATCTAGTGGAAAAATTTGGTAAAAATAAAATATCATGTAAATGTGAAAACATTATACAGAACAAACCGTAAGATATTTAACTCTTTCGCTGCAAAACTCGACTGTTGTCAATCTTAGAGCTTTGTGCAATTTGCGACGATAATCGAATTTTATAATGTCTTTTTTATTCAATAGATGGTAGCACGTTACGGAAAAATACAAAGCTCCACTGAATATTCGTGAGCTTCAGATGTTTATCTTGGACTATTTACATATTCATGAACCTGATCACTTAATTAGGATTGTTTCTGGGACGCAAAAAAATGGAAGAATTTTGTCAACAAAGTTTTTAAGATAGCTGTAGGTGTTCATCATTCACTGCAGCTCAAGTTTTGAAAATAATTCAGCAAGATTGGAACACGGGGAGTGACCGTTTTGAGTATAAAAGCTCAGAAGAAAATTTAAAGACAGTAGTGAAGAAAGTAAACTGAGCATACAAAATAAATAGAAAGCAACCAAAGGAATAGGCATAGTTAAAACCCTTAGGGGGCGTGGTTTCGCTACCAGGGGAAGGTCAGCGACATCACGGGAAGAGCGAAAGTGGTTTGAGGAAAGGACGTAGGAAGTAGTTTCGGAATTCCTTCCCAGGTATAGTCCCCATCTCTACCTGAACCCCAATCATCAACCTTTTCAGAACACGATGTCCAGTAGCAGTGGGAGACTCTGGAAGAAATGAAGATGTTTGAACAGGACCGGCTACTCGGCAATGTGCATTTCAAACAAACTCTGAAATTTTCATGTTTATATGTTCATTTGCAGTGAAGTTATAAACTTTTTTATGTAATGCACCCCTATTCGGTTCTAACAGGCAAAAGAAAGTGGCAACCCGCATTAGTTAAGAATAATAATTTGCCAGCGAAAGAGTTAAAACATAGGATGAATGAACACAAAAGAAATGTTAAGCATAATAATATTTCTTATTTCACCATTAGCAGAATATATTAATTTAATTTCAACACAGAATCTCAGAAGAAAACTATTATTTCAGCACAACCTGAAAGTAATACTAGTATGAATATACGTCAATCAACTTAGATAACCAAATATTAAATAAGAATGTTTGTTTTGAATTTCTTACAAAGATACTCGAGGGCTATTTGTACTACCCCTCCCTAATTTAGCAGTGTAACACTAGAGGGAAGGCAACTAGTCCTAACCACCCACCGCCAACTCTTGGCTACTCTTTTACCAACGAATAGTGGGACTGACCATCACATTATAACGCCCCTCCGACTGAAAGGGCGAGCATGTTGGGGGCAACCGGGATTCAGACCCACGACCCTCAGATTACGAGTTGAATGCCTTAATCCGCCTGGCCATTGAGTAAGAATGACGAACTTGATGGACATGTCAGTAGATTATTATACCTGATTTCACAAATTACTCCATAACTGCATTCTTGTACTCTCAAACAAGTTTATTTGAACTCTGTAAGTAATTATCATAAATTATAGTACAATGACAACCGTGTTGTGAAATAATATGTAACTCAAACATTGTTTAATAAAGAAGGAACATTGTAATAATATGTAACTCAAACATTGTTTAATAAAGAAGGAACATTGTAGTAATATGTAACTCAAACATTGTTTAATAAAGAAGGAACATTGTAATAATATGTAACTCAAACATTGTTTAATAAAGAAGGAACATTGTAATAATATGTAACTCAAACATTGTTTAATAAAGAAGGAACATTGTTTTATACACGTGAACCATAAAGTTATATGTTTACTATTTTCTTTCGTCATGAAAGACCAAGTGATCATTTTATATTTCTACCTTTGAATCCTTATTAATTTGCATAAGTTAAAATTATTTCCCCTATCAAAACATCAACATATTCCTTCACCCACGTCAATGAAAATAATAGTTCGTCGTATTTATTAGTTGCTATAATGTAAGTTATTTACTTATTCTATGACCTTTTTCTCAGTTCAAAGACATATGTCGAATAGTTCTGTTTGATTCCAATCTTGAAATACATTTTCCCTGCATTAACAACACAGAGACTATACTGTTCATATCTCAGCACACTTCAAACCAGTCATTACAGACTCCCTCAAATGTATCTCATCTCATTATTTCGAGTAAATTTTGGTATTTACAAGAATAACTTGTACTCCTGTGTTTATTGCTGTTTTTGGTTGCTGTTTTTGGAATTTCGTACAAAGCTACTCGAGGGCTATCTGTGCTAGCCGTCCCTAATTTTGCAGTGTAAGACTAGAGGGAAGGCAGCTAGTCATCACCACCCACCGCCAACTCTTGGGCTACTCTTTTACCAACGAATAGTGGGATTGACCGTCACATTATACACCCCCACGGCTGGGAGGGCGAGCATGTTTAGCGCGACGCGGGCGCGAACCCGCGACCCTCGGATTACGAGTCGCACGCCTTAACGCGCTCGGCCATGCCAGGCCTCCCGTGTTTATTATTTTTGTGTACGTTACTCGTACAAAAACTGGTTTCAATAAGTACAAAAAGAGAGGTGTCGATTCCTCATGCTCGTAAAATTTCTGCATTATATAGCAACCAACAATATTTTACATGAATCCTTGGATACTATTGCAACAAACTAGTGCCATACAAGCTACTTCACGTAAATTTCGAAAAGTACATGAGCGTAGAACCTGCAGAAGCAATTCATCGAGTGAATATTGTCTCAACATGAGCACTACCAGGAAAATAAAGTAATCAAAAATGGAAATAAACAGAAATATACAGTTCTCTTACAAACGCTCACCCAATAACATTTAACGTCGTCAGCCACAAGATACACACATGTGCAGTCCAATGTAGTAAGTGTGCAAAAAATTAACAACGAAATTACTTTAGCTGTCAGCACATGGTAATCAATCCAAATGACCATGTTTATTGCGTCGTTACTTCCGTCTGGAGGTTGGTAAAAGCACACTACGTGACATAAAACATGAGTAAAAAAACTGAATGTGTGTGTTTTACTTATAGCAAGCCCATATCGGGCTATCTGTTGTGTCTGCCGAGAGGAATCAAGCACCTAATTTTAGTGTTAAAAATACCGAGACTTACCACTGTACCATTAATTTTTGTGCCGTTTGAAACATATCTTTCTGATGAGACTTCGAGAAGGCTGATATGCACTAAAAAGGCCTTCAAGTGTGATACAAAGTCTCGCAGGTTTGTGCACAAGTTCACGAAATTGTTTTCGAAATTTGTTTAGTCAAACGTACGCCAACATTCGCTACAAAACTAATCCTGAGTCCTATAAACCGAGGACTGCAAATTTCAGCTCTTTTTTTCTTCACAATTCCTACTTATCATTAACAGTTTAATCCACCTTCGAATCTCCCGAGGACGTTAAACTGCTGTCCTAATTAAGATACTGATTGATATCCTCACTCGTAGCTTAATTAACATCACTTTATAAAAAACTTAATGCTATGTATAAAATCAACATCTGTCTTACACAAAGAAATGGTTAATAACTCATTGTTTTCCACGTGATTTATAAGTCAGACACGTCATTACTTGAATGTTTAAAGAAAGGTACAAATTTGGCAGAAGAGTCTCTGCGAGGTTTGAACACTTCACGCAGCTGTGCAGATTTTGTTTAACCTGCATGACAACATTTAAATTTTGACAGGTGTTCAAACGTTTCGCAACACATGTAATCGTTATCTAAGAAATGTTCGCACTACACTTATCGCAATCTGCAGGACGTGAGTCTGAATCTCGTCAGCCAACATACCTTTTCAGCTGAATTCTATCATCCCTTGGTAAAACAAAAGTAGGCCAAAAGTTAGCGGTGGGCAGTGTTAAATAGGAACATTTCTTCTAGTGTATCACTTGACAATTATTGAAGCTACGTAATGGGCTATCTGTGCTCTGCCCACCACGGGTATAGAAACCCGGTTCGTAGTGGTGTAACTCGGCAGACAAACCCGCTGTGCCACTGGACGGCGACAACTGAGGACAGCTAACACACGTTGCGCTCAAATAGCTTAACGTAAAATGAAGGCAAGCAACCATATTTTCTGATCTTGATGGTTTACCTGACAGAGAAAAAGGTACAAACTGGTGTTTTATCCTTCTGGTCTAATAGTAGCGGTTGGAACTGTATTATTTTTTGTTTGTATTTTTATTTTCTTTAACATACTATAAGAAACTATATGAACTCCAAAAACGAAAAAAAAATAATATTTTTTTATTTATCTGTGACAGGCAGATTGTCGTTTCCATAAATAAGTATATTCCAGTTTTAATGTGAGATATCATTCAACTGTTTTGTGTCACATCAAACTTTTAACTGTCACCATGTACAAATAGCAGCTAAGTAATCACTACCTACTACGTAAGGTTATATGTTTACTACTTTCTTTTGTCATGAAAGACCAAGTGATCATTTTATATTTCTACCTTTGAAGTCCAGATGCAGCATGTATCATTTACTGTTGTGTTGCTTATAGTGATCTTTAACTCTTCATTGATTCTTTTTTATACATTTTTTGTATTCAAATCAATCTGTATGCAACCTATAACACCTTGATGCTGTTCCCTGTCTTCTAGTGGTATTAGTTTCAATTTACATTGAATGATTCATATTAAAATAATTTTTGGAATCTCACCACTTAGATACAGTCCACGTTCTACGTTCAATCATGCCCTATCTGATTACCAGTCATCTGGAAAACAGTCTCTGCAGCATAGTTTATGTAAACTAAACTAAACTAACGTGGCAGGGGTTCAGTTTAGAGAGAGAGAAATCAGAAGAGTTCTCTCCCCAACTGGGGTGTTCAGGAGCTTTGTAGTTCCTCTTCGTCCCCTTTCGTGAGAAATTTTTTGAAATGCCCGTGGAATTTTTATTTTATTTTTAATATTTCGACACTGGAGTGGGGTATTTGTAAGTGAGAGGAAGGACGGGAAACCTGGACGAGAGCAGCGAAAGTGAGGTGAGCCAGACCTTGGCTCTAGGACGGAGTAAGCTGGCGAATTGATCTTTAAAATTTACGGTGATTATTCTAGGTGACGCGGTAAACGCGTTTATGTTGCAAAAGGCTGTCAAATTAGTGACACTCCTCGTTCCGGCATGACTTCAGTACACCATCCGTTGTAGAAGAACGACAGTTTGCTAAGTAATGCATCTAATGATGTCTTCAAATAGATAGCATGAATACTCATTTTGCTCTCCAGCTACTTGATGTATAAGATGGTTGAAAGAATGTATTTTGAAAGCACTTTGTATACACGTGGTTTGTGTCACTTGCTCAAATGGAGATCCTCACTGATTATGTACTGTAGTTTACTGTTACCTGGAGCAAATGGATGGCGGCTTTTGCTTCTGAACCTTGTGTTTGAGGACTATCACCTGTTACCTTGCTTATCGTGGCTGCTTTTATATCTCGTCTAGGTTCTTATGCCTCAACATTATGCACAGTTATTTGTTCTCTACTGCTTTTTACTACAAGGGATATCCCATTACTGGAAATTATAAATCCACGATAGGAACACATCGTTATTTCTTGAAAGTATGAATATCTTGCATTAGAAAGGATTTTTTACATATCTTTCCCAAATGTGTTTAGGTTTCGATTGCATCACATTACTTACAAAACACTAATGTCCTCGAATTTATTTCTGATGTATTATATTCACCATGTCTTTATATCGGCTTTGGTTGTCACATTACTTGCTTATCGACACATTCAGAATTGTTTCAGTAAATCCTTGTGATGCAACCCATTATTTACAAATGCAACATCTAATATCGGCTTCAACAATGAGAATAGTTATGTTTCCTGGATACGGATAACAACAGGCCTAAAGAGAATTATACTCTAGATATGCTTAAACATACTGACCATAGCTAATCAGACAGTTTTCCATTGAAAGATTCTAAAACTCTAAAACTTGGGGTTAATCTGTAAGTGCTTTATAGTTTTCAGAATTTTAGAAGCAGGATATATTATTTTGTTACATTTTCTCCTTTCCCTAGTATAAAACTGCAACATTTAAAGCCAGAAAACTATCAGAAACTATGAATACAGAGACAGCTATAAAATGGCTACTGTTACATATATTAATATATCTGTAACGATCTGTACCTAAGCAACAAGGTAACCAGCTATAGACATGTACTGTAATATCCTTTATTCACTGAGTTGTTTGAAATTATCTAAATGCTACAGCTGTTCAATGCTATAAGAAAATGAAGGCCAAGAAGTGACAATGTTTACTGTAACAAAGCAGTGAACTTATCTGTTGTAAGGCCAAGAAGTGACAATGTTCACTGTAACAAAGCACGTGAACTTATCTGTTGTAAGGCCAAGAAGTGACAATGTTCACTGTTACAAAGCACGTGAACTTATCTGTTGTAAGGCCAAGAAGTGACAATGTTCACTGTAACAAAGCACGTGAACTTATCTGTTGTAAGGCCAAGAAGTGACAATGTTCACTGTAACAAAGCACGTGAACTTATCTGTTGTAAGGCCAAGAAGTGACAATGTTCACTGTAACAAAGCACGTGAACTTATCTGTTGTAAGGCCAAGAAGTGACAATGTTCCCTGTAACAAAGCACGTGAACTTATCTGTTGTAAGGCCAAGAAGTGACAATGTTCACTGTAACAAAGCACGTGAACTTATCTGTTGTATTCCGAAATTTTTCTTAGTTAACTTCTACCTGGAGTTCTTCAAGTAAAGACTTACTTTTAACTATAGTGTTTAGTTCTATGAAAATCTACCCCTAGAGAAGAAAAGCTAAAAACAATATCGTACAAGCAACTGTTTTATAGAGTGTACAAATTGTATGCTTCATTTTATAAATAAAACTTATATAGTTTCATTATTTTACGGGCATTAGGAACACTCAGTCACATTATCAGAATATTCTTATTTCCTGAGCAAGTCTTCTCTTATTAGCGTGTCTAACTATCTTATACTCTGCCACTAAAGCGAACTAATTTAAATAGAAATGGGAGGCAGAATAACCTCAACATCAATATTAAGACTCTCAAAGTATAATGAGCAACATACAAATATTTAGTGGAAATATAGTAACAAACAAGATCTTGTAACAAAAGAATACCAAAGAACGTTTCTACAATTAAACGTTAAAAAAGGTAAATTTTATTCTAACATACACTAAGCCTTTTACCCATGATGCTTTTCACTACAAAAATATCCTATGAGAAAAATAGACATTAACTATTATGAAAAAACAACAAAAAACAGTCGTACATACGATGCCTTGTAATTCAATTAAAGACCTAAAAATTTCACCAACGACAGATAGTTTCTGCACAACTGAAGGATTTTTGAAACAAATTATCTGGTGAGCAAACCCACAATATCTCCTCTACTGCGTTTTTAAATCAATATATCAACTTGAAACTCCCTACTAAAGCCTTACTTATTTTTAGATTTATAAAATGAATATTGATTTTTTGGGGTCACAACTGTAGTTTTCGCATTAGATCTTCAACATTAGAAACTATATAAAGTTTTGTCACATTCAACTTTACAAATTGTTATTGCCCCATAAAGTGAAACACTTCCTCTAGGTCAAAAAAGCATGACCGCTTATGTTAACAATAGCAAAACAAAAAATGGCAGAAATAGTACTGAGAATAAGATGAGCAACTAGATTATTTGAACTAATGCTTTCAATAGTTGATATGAATTGTACAAAGTTGTTTAAAGATAAAAATCAAACCATCAACCAAAAATGCAACGTATGGTGTTTCACAGTGCAAAAAAAACAACCATTATGTATATGTATATAACATTACATCATTCAGACAGTAATGTCAGCTACGTCTTCACTAAGTGACTTAGAATTTATGTGTAGGGACTATTAGTGAGACACATTTCAAATCAATAAAACAAAGTAGATATAGATGTAGACTGTTACGAGCTTTAAGCTAGTTGCTCCCCAGTGGCTCAGCGGTATGTCTGTGGACTTACACGCTAAAATCCGGGTTTCGTGGTGGGCAGAGCACAGATAGCCCATTGTGTACCTTTGTGCTTAATTCAAAACATCAACATCATTTTAGCTAGTTAGGAAATATATTACAACTGTTACAATTTGCAGCCCTTCTTGAACAAAGAGGTAATTTAGACATATTTCACATATTTTGATAGTGGTCACAAGGGTCAAAGCGACCTACTGCATACAAAGTTAGAATACGACAAATGACAGATAAAATACAAAGTTTTACTGAAAAAGCTTTGGGTTTTTTTTTCAGAGTTTTGGAGGTTATGCAAATAAAATTCGAATTTATTTGGATGAAGAAAAGTATCTTAACCTTAACATGGCAATCACTTTGCACTCAACACCCTAACTCTATACATTCATTAATATATCTTTAGTAAAAATACTTCATTAAACAACTTGTTTAATTTCTGTAAGCCAAGTAATGTTTACTAAAAGCATAGTAAACTTTGTGAAGATATACAAAATGTATTCAATACTATAATATAAGAATCTGACTTTCATTTTATTACTACAAGGTCAATAACGTCGACCAACCTGTTTGTAAAGTGTTAAGAATATGCTTCATTAGCTTTTCATAACTAGAGAGAGTATTTCTTGTGCTAAAAAGTGTGATGCAGAATTCAAACAAACCGTCCATGTGCCAAAAGCAGTTTTGTTTTTGCTCTTATCATCACTTTCATCAACCACTATCTGGAAGCCAAGTTTGAACAAATGACACTTTCCACTGTGTCCAGACATTTATCTTTTCACACTCCTGAAAAGGCTTCAGTGTACATCATGGCATCCAGCTGACAAATATAAACACAATCCTTCTTTATGACATTAATCACAGAATAGAGCCAAACACCAATCTCAGTCATGATTACGTTTCTAGATCTTCATGTAATCTGGCAAAACAGTTGTTTAAAATAACTTGGATTGCCTGTTTCTTTGTGGTGGCATGTGATTCTAGTTCTTCCCATTTAGTCATCAATTTTAGTAAATAAACTGGCATATTTAATCAGCAGATGATGTGAATACACTGAAATTAGGTTCCTCTTGCAACCATTAACTTGCAATATCATGTGGGCTGAAAGCAGACTATTTTTTTCAGGCGTGGTTTAATGGAAGAACTTTAGCATTACAACTGGTATTCATTACCTTCACTTTGCTTGTCATGCTAATGGCCATTTCAATGGTAAGATAAATGGTTGAATGTTCATAATTACAGAGTAACTTTGGAACTTGGTATTCCAATGAACATATTATAGTCTATCTTACTGCTGCCTGTTTTCTGAATAAAAACAGCAAATGGCATTGATGCATTTATTGAAGACCATGGTAACTATGGTACAGCACTTGCGTAAGGTAATATTGTTCTCTCTACAAGGCACACATGATTGTTCCACTGTTCTTGAGTCAGTTGTACATTGAAAGTATTTCTCACCAAACCTCAATTCCCTCTTTTTTTATAGGTGAAGTTGCAGAGTGCTTATGCTACACATCCAAGCTAAGTATACCAATGCTGCAACCAAGATTTTTAACTACATCTTAATCCTATAGTTCTTATAGTCTAGACACAGTTGAAGATTGCATTTCTATTCACATCTTGTCTGTTATTATTTGTCAGAATACCCACTGGATGAAGTGAAGATTTTATTCAAAGTGTCTGATGTATCCACAAAGTTCCTTGCAACTCTTCTGCCCACCAAGAATTCCATTACCAAACTATGCATTCATGTAGGCACATACCAACCACTACAGAGTCATAGAAAAACAATGCTAATTACTACATACTTAAACATAAACTATCTGCTATACCCTTCCTAGTCAGTAACCAGACCAGACATGGGCTGTGATAACTTACTGAGGCTTGAGCAACAGAAGTGATAGCTCACTGCTAGCCTTTCTACACTTATGTAGTCAGTAATCATGGAAAAATCCATGTACCTTACTGCCTGAAAAGACGTAAGTAATTCGTACGAAAATCTCCCAATAGATCTCAACCATTGATTGAGACCTTCTTTCTGAAGGATGTGGAGGAGGCACTGGCTTTACTTATTTTGCAACGAACATCATAAGAGGGCCTAAGTAGCTCTGCCCATTGGCTGGTTACGGGGCTGCTTGTGCCATGATGTTTTGCATTGTACCCAGACTAAACAGAGTCACTTGCTTTGCTTCGATTAGTTGTGTTTCACCAACTTCTAATTAAACCTCTTACTTTTCATATCATGTAAATGTTTTGTTATGTTTCACTGTCGATCTGGGTCTCTTTACATACGGTTAATTTGTTCAAAGTGTTAACTAAAAACGTTTTTGTTTTGTTTTGATTGTTAAGAGACAAACTACAAGGAAAAAAAGGGTACACTCACTTTTTATCATTCACAAAGGCTAAATCAGAAGAGAATAGAAACTTGTTTACAATTTCTTACATCCTTACGAACAGCACAACTGCGTTATAATGTGACGGTCAATCCCACTATTCGTTGGAAAAAGAGTAGCCGAAGAGTTGGCAGGGGGTGGTGATGACTAGCTAGCTGCCTTCCCTGTAGTCTTACACCGCTAAATTAAAAACCTCTCAGTTTCTTTTCCTTACACCTTGAATTTAAACCCTCCATTCTCTTTGTTTTACCTTTATTTTTTGCTGTGACATTTTTGTTAGATTTTTATTTAGCGAAACATATTAAATTTTTGTTTTTGGTACAATATTTCTTACTTATGATACCTCTATTAATTGATTACCTGTTACATTAATTTGTAAAGTCTTGTTGCAAACATTTTGAAATTAAAATAATTAATCAAATTCCCCATTTGAAATATTAAGGTTGCTTGTAAATATTACATATAACTTAACAGTGTCAGCTACATATACTTGCATGTAGCGACGGTGAAAATCTTACCTACAAAAAAGTTAATTTATCTAGTTAAAATGGGCTACAAAGATTTTTTTTAAAGTTACAAATCAACACAAAAGCTAACCAAATAAAGGTGAAAAAACTCTCCCAAATGGCTTATACAGAACTATTTCTAATTTAAAATGTAAGATAAAGTTCCTAAGTAGTGCACCAAGTTATTAAAAATGTTAACCCGCTTAGTTTGTTTGGTCTATTTTGAATTTCGCTCAAAGCTACTCGAGGGCTATCTGCGCTAGCCATCTCTAATTTAGCAGGTTAAGACTGGAGGAAAAGCAGCTAGTCATCACCATCCACCTCCAACTCTTGGGCTACTCTTTTACCAACGAATAGTGGGATTGACCGTTACTTTATAACGCCCCAACGGCTGAGAGAGTGAGAATTTTTGGAAAGACGGGGATTTGAACCCGCGCCCCTCGGATTACGAGTCGAGTGTCTTAACCACCTCGTCATGCCGGGCCGTAACCAGTTTAGAGTTGATATTCTTTGTTTAATTATAACTATTCTTCAGGTATTCTTCCCCATTTTAGTGGAAACAAACACATTGTGAAAGCTCACGTCTCATCGAGTTCACTAAAATCATTTATTTTACTACGACAGTACAAAAATTTAACAGGTTTTTAACTCAAATTTAATATAAATCAACCAACGCTATGCACAAAATTAAAACATATCAAAATCAAATAATTAGCAACAACATGAATACAAACGTACAACTGTAGGATTTTTGAATGTATGGATTATTTAAAATTTTTCCGATTTTTAACGTTATTTAAAAATGACCCAAAAAGGACTGAAATTATTTTCATGCGTTTTTGTGCTCAGTGTTAGTCATTACAGTCCCATGTACACAAATGTTTATGTTGTTGTAACTATACATTATGTGGGTGCCCCGTATGTGTACAAAACTACTTTTTACTCAGAATATATATGTATTAATATATATATTAATTGTTGGTTAAACTTGTATTGACAGAGTTTCCTAAAACTTTAAATGGCTCGTGCTAATTTCATCCAAGGTAAATGTAAAAAAAAAATAAAAATGTGATGATTCAATTTGTCAAAATCAATACACGATACCATATAAAGTACGTCTAGGAACAAATTTCATTACAACTTCACATCTTTTGAACAAAAAGGTTGTATGGAATTTAAATGCCGAAGTTGAACCATAACGAGGAATACAGCATGTGGGTGCCAGGAACAAATAAGAGTTGAATTTCAGGGTTAGCTTTAAGCGTGAAACAACACCCTACAAAACTGAATTCAAGTTTCAGTGCAACAAAACAATCGTCTTAGTGGAACCATTTCTCTATAATCGCTAATATAGTATCAAACTGTTGTTAGTTTTACTGAATTTATACATCCATTCAAACTGTTCTATGTAAAATTAACACAAAATGGAACATTGAAAGACAAGTTGGCGTTTAGAAATTTCTATCCTTAGCGCTCTTATAGAAAAGTCATCAACAGTGTCAGTCATCTAAGATTTGGTTACATCACGAGGTCACAGCGCTGAGGTGAAAACGTTCAGACACATTAATAACATCATCCTTGACTTAACAAGCAAAATGACTTGATCTCACATTAAAATACTATTGAGCTGTTATCTCAAACTTTTACGTACATAAATAACTGTTCAAAGAGTCAGCGCTAAGTGTTACCAAATGTTTCTCCAGTTGTATATATTTACAATGAAGTATTTATCACATAAAATATCTGTCTTACACAATTGAGAAAACAGCCTTTAGGCGCAGAAATATTTTACTGCCGATTAATAGAATAAGAAAATATAAATGCAGTTACTTGTTTTTACCTAACATCATTAGCATCATTTATGATGTAAGTCTTTTACAACTTGACTATTTGAGTTACATAAATCGAAGAAACGAAATTTCAAATATAAGGTAATTTAATCAGGTCCTAAACCTATCAAAAATATTGTCTACTAATAAAGATATTTCTAAGCCATTCCTCTTTTCCACTTCTGGACAATCCTCCTGGTCAATGACACTGAACTGATTCTCATCGACTCCGTAAGTCTCGAAACGTCCACGGATTTTATTTACAATTACTTTGTCCAAAGATGGCGAGCGGCTCAGAATTTCTGCATTTTCAAAGTGCCCAAGTAGCATCCTTTGGCACGACCAGATTGCAGCATAGTTATCATAATCTGTCATCATAACCCAGTAGTTCACCTTACCAAATGGATCTGGAATAATTACGATGATAGATTTTATCAGCTCTAAATATAAGCTCGTCTTCGCTATCTAAATTTGTACGACGAATAATAGAATAAGAAAATATAAATGTAGTTACTTATTTTTACCTAACATTATAATAAATGGTCGGTTTATGATGCAAATAACAAATAAAATGAATTCAAATATACAGTCAATGTGCAATTCATTAATCAGATAATACTAAATTTAAAATGTTTTGTTTGTTTGTGAATTTCGCACAAAGCTACTCGAGGACTATTTGCGCTAGCCGCCCCTAATTTAGCAGTGTAAGATTAGAGGGAAGGCAACTAGTCATCACCACCCACCGTAAACTCTTGGGCTACTGTTTTGCCAGCAAATAGTGTGATTGACCATCACATTATAACGCCCCTCCGACTGAAAGAGCGATCATCTTGGGTGCGACCGGGATGCGAACCCGCGACCCTCAGATTACCAGTCGCACGCCTTAACTCATTTGGCCATGCCGGGCCCTTTTAAAATGTAATTAAGCATTTTAATACGAAGTTAAAAAGTTCATTTCATAGATACTAAAATCATTTAATGTATGATGTCCGGCTTTCTGAAACTGGCTTTTCTTAATTGATATAACTTACGTTTGTTTTTAAAAAACTCTTTCAGTATGAAAGCTCAAAACTGAACATATAAACCCGATTTCCAGTTTGAGTTTCGAAATATGTCTAAACATAGTAGTGAGGTTGACCGTCACATTACAACATCCCCATGACTGAAAGGGCGAGCATGTTTGCTGCGACAGGGATTCGAACCCGCGACCCTCGGATTACAAGTCGAACGCCTTAACCCACCTGGCCATGCCGGGGAAAGGGTTAAGCGAGTACGCAAGAATCAAATCCCAATATTTAGCCTTGCAAGTTCTCAAACTTGCTGCTAAACCGTCAGACAAAAAGGAATATACGTATTCGTTTGAAATGGATTCTGTACTTCTACAGTATACAGTAGTCAACATTAATGTCATAGTTCAAAGTTATGATATAACAAAGAAAACATACTATACTGTGACAAAAACTAAAAGTTGCGTATGTGAGTTGTATTAGTTGTGATCAGACAATGACTCACTTTTTAATAGTCCTATCGAAGCTTTGTAGTTAGATTATTTTACATGATACAAGCACCTATATCATATTTTACCTGATAAACATCATAAAAGAGAAAACTTGTGAATTTTGAATGAAATCATATAAAATATGCATGTATAAATCTTCATATAGATCTTCCTGAGAATTCATATTCCAACTAGTTTTCACGTTGCGTATCTTTCTATAATGAAGATATTTGAGCTCAGTTCTTCTGGTAATTCATATTATGAACTTGTGGAATTTTATTTAAAATTACGTTTCGTACCCAATTTATTTTGCATAATCTTACACCTAAAAATGGTCTAAAAATCACCTTTACATCTTGGTAAACAAATGTCATGTTTTTTCTTAATTATCTAAGGCAATTAATTTGTTACTTCAAATAACATACTTACTTAAAGGGAAATCCACTGTCATCTTTGATGGTAAGTCTTCATCTGGGATACTAATCTTCCCTTTACTTATAGATCCTCGGTTAATCCTATAAACCGGAGTACGAAATACGATTGTCAAACTACCATATGGGATTGTAATAGTTTAGACGATGCACAGTTATTGAAACATTAGAGAAAGAGTATTAATAAAGTAGTAAACACAAAGTAAAAACACAACTGACTGTTAACCACCAAGCAAAGAGTGAGTACAAAAGAAGACCTTGACAGCTTTCATAATATAATTAACTTATCCTGACTTCTACTTTGATTTGTTCATTTATGAAAAACAAGATGTACATACTTTAAGTATACCTAGTTATCATCAGTAATCATTATATATAACTGTTTTGCATATCTGATATCCAAATTCATAAAATTAATAATGGTGCTTTAATATAAGTATTGGTGCTAGTTGTTGGGCTACTCTTTTACCAACGAATAGTGGAATTTATCGTTACATTATAATGCGCCACAGCTGAAAGGGCAAGGATGATTGGTGTAACGGGGATTCGAACCCGCGACTCCTCAGATTACGAGTCAAGTGCCTTAAACATCTGGCCATGCCAGGCCCTCACTAAATGAAAAGAAGGTTTTGTAATGTAAATAACGATTTTATAATTAATTCAAATTTTAACACACATACAATGTGCCAAACACAAAGGTCAAATTCAAATTTTAACATTCCAAGCCCTCATGTTTACTACTAAACCATCATGTAGGCTTTTGTCTTTTTGTTTAATTTGTTCGTTCTCGATGTTCATGCAAAGCTACACAGGAAATACACTTTTTCCTTTTTTTTTATCCTGGGCAGAAAGTGTTATTTCCAAATTGCTTATGTCTAAAGTTTTCCTCTTCAAACGTTGCTTTTGTGACCTGGGAACGTAATAGTAAAAACATGATGTGAGACTACATTTGGGGGCTGATACTTGAAAGTGATTTACATTACAGTCGCAAATCTCGAGAAACCACTCACTTCTAAACATTTTTGAATAACTTTATTATAAATACATGTAAATCTTGATTCATATGTTGTTTTATTGAGACCTAATGTAAATGAAAATGTGCAAATTTGCCCTTGCCCGTTCTCACATAGAAAATAGGTTAATTCTAAACTTCATTATTCAGGTCACAAAAGCAAAGTTTTAAGGGAATAATGGCCATTTTCTGTATTTTTACAGTATAAGCAATTAAGAAATAACACATACTATCCAGGAACAAAACTTATGTTAAATAGTGTTATCTGCGCTAGTCATACTTTATTCAGAACTGTTTGACTACAGGAAAGGCAATTAATTAGTCAACAGCCTCTCGTAACTGATTTACTGTTGTACATATACTTAAGTGTCTTCATTTGTTTCTATACTCTTCTTTTTTTACATGTAACGTATAGTTTTGACTATGTATTGCTCAAGACCTACCTGTTCTCTAAACTTCTGAAGAATTCTTAAAAGTGAGAATTAACAATATTTGTTTACGCTAGAACATTGTTGAAAGTTCTACAGTCTGTGTGATCCAGTTAGCAAGAGAAATATGAAGACGATTAATATTGTTGGTCAGATGCAATCAGTGTACCTAGAAAGCTGTAATTCTGAGTTACGCCCATTATTCGGAAAACTACAGAACTTGAGCAGGAATATACGAGCGTTACAAACCGTTCAACTTCAAATCACTTTGGACGTTATTATTTTCACCAGAACATTAAATGGAAGGTGTCAGCTTGTACCTAATGTGAGATCAGCCAAGAAAAAGACGGTGTTACTAAGCGAGGCACAACAATATCAAGTAAGCTTTAAGTTGGTCGTCATGGACCTGGACCATCGATATTCAATTCTAGACCTGCTATAAACACTTAGTATTGTCTGTAAGTTTTTTGACCTCTTGTATATAAACCATCATTTGTAAAAAACTATTAGTAATAACAATTAGTATAAGTTTTTTTTGTGTGTGTGTGTACTAAAATACATTTGTGTTAAAAATGAAAACTGTGTATCATTCTTGTAGGTAAATATCATAAGTTTGATTCATATTAACATTTAATTAACTACTAAATCCAAATTTATAGTTATTTAAAATAGTAATACGTAACGTACGTAACATAATAAATCGGAAACTCGTCCGAAAAAAGTTATAATACGTAACGCTCCACTACTAACTGTTGAACTATTGTAACTGAACTGTAGCTTTGATTATCACCCTTATAACGCATTCAAGGCTTCAAAGTAAGGATAACAATTATATTAAAAAAGGATGGAACCTAGGGCCTGGTATTCAAAGTCCGGAGGGTTAACCACTAATTACAATCAGCCCCTGGTCATTCTACTTTTGTACTACCCAAAGAATTATATCACTGGGTCAAATTTTAATAGCAGAATAATTAACAAAACTATGATGATTTTATGCCAATTAAAGTCAGTATTTGTCCATACATTGTAAAAGAACATAGATAACTGAAATTGAATTAATGTCGTTTCATTATGAAAAGTTGAAAGGTTATATTTTTCTGTTGAAGAATACCGGAGAGATAAATAGTAATGCAACTGTGTAGTTTAAAATACGTTACCTGATGAGGTCAATATCAAAAACATGTCTATTTTGAGACAAGTAGTAAACTCCGTTTTCTTTCGTCACGTTCTGCTTCAGGCATTGACTGTTTGTTTGGAATCTCTGAATCACATACCATTGCCCAAGAAACTAGCGAAATTCACAAGTATTAGCAAAAATTAAATATTTGCATAACAGTGACTTTTGATAACATCTTAAAATATGTACAGACAATCGTATTTTTAAAACACTTAAGTAATTTGTAACGGATTAAAAACTGAATTATTTTGATAAAAACTATTTACAGGTTCCCAAACTATATTACAACCACACAAACATATTTACACAAACTGCTGCAGAGATAAATAGTGTACAAAAATAACTGGCAACCAAAGATGCTCGAATACAGTTGAAGCCATACAAGATTTAATTTTTATTGTAATTCTGTCCAATGATTGTGACATAAGACTCCACAAATAACCTCAATTTGGAGAACATTATGAAAGTTTAGTCAAAATTAATATATACATTAACTCAAGATAGGTTTCTTTTCACTTGACTTTTGTTAGAGGTTTCGTAAATATATACCAACATAAATAAGTAATACTTTTTTCTAAAAAACAAACTTTATAAATCAGAAAGATGTGTCGGTCTTTTAAAAAAATAAGCACCGATCTTTTTGCCTAACTATACATAAGAAATAACATACTGAACTGTGACATAAGACGTTTAGTTTTAGCAGACATGATTAAAGACATTTTACTGGTAGTAACAGTCAACATATAGAAACATCGGTACTCTATATTACCTTGTCAAGACTGAAATTTTCCTGCACTTCCACGTTAGGGCAAGATCCTAGTTTGAACACATGTCCATTTACTATCTTACTGGTGCTAGTAGTGTAAACAAGAACTAAAGCTATGCCAAGCCAGTTCATTTCAAAATAGGACAAGGGTAATAAACCAGCGCTGTCTTCAACCGGGCGAGTAATGTGCGAGTGACTCAGATTTTTTCTTATTTTATATTATGCTTCAGCTTTTAAAGGCTGCTGATTGGTTGTTATTAATATAATTGACATATAGACATACAAAGATATCACCCAAAATCTGGAGCAAAAACAACGAAAGCTAAATGGCATATATTCCCGAATTCCTCTTTGGGGAATAGGCAAATAGAAACTTATTTTTGTACTAATGACCTTAAAACAGTACATTTTCTTTCATTTTGCAAAGTTACGATAGACGTTTTATCTGTAAAATAACTTTAACAAATCATTTTAAGATTTATTAAATATTTTCAAATTTTATAATACATGGTGCAGACATTATTTTATTCGTTTTTTATTTTAGTGTCCTTGAAATAACAAAGGGTCATTCAAAATATTTAAAATCATGTGAATTTTACTGTTTTCTACTATTTATTTGTATGTCGAAAATGTCAGAAAGAAAAATAAGTAAATTTGAAACAAACTGCTTCTGAGACTGAGTAAAAAAGCTCAATACCATTTTACTTGTTTTCTTTCTTTCTTGGAAAGTACAGACACTTCTTTTCTATATGTCTCCCGCTGGAACAATTGTAAGTCTTAGGATTTACAACGCTAAAATCAGAAGTTTTGTTCCTCTAGGTAGGCACAGGAAATGTGGCGTTGTTATAAGAAAAACACAATCACATGTATTTTGTATCATTTGAATTCAAACACATTCTTATTTACGAGTGAGAATATTTCAGCAGAGCTAAAAAATGCTAAATGGTTGAATTGTTTTTCTTTGGATATTTTAATTTTACCGAAGTTCGAAATTAATCTGTATTCACTGTGCCTTGGAGAATTACGAATTTTCTGTTCTCTTGATGTCGTCTTATACTTGTGAATAAATGAAGTCCTTTGAATATTGTACTAACGAATATCGTTAGCAGAGCATGACCATACGGTCTAACTCCTTCCTATTTTCGTGTTCACATTTTTCTAAACTCCTTCCCCCACCCCACTGAAGTAACTAAATGGTTTGACCACTTTTTTGGTATAAAGCTATCCGAATATAACATTATGAAAATTGAAACAAGTACAATGAAGAACTGGTATTACTTGTTTTCTTTTAAATGCAAACCTACCGTAGAGACTGAACTCCGTGTTTCAGTGTTATAAACCCTCAAACTAAACACTGAACTACCAAGCAAACATTCTCAAGTAAGGTTCAGAAATGCTCTTAATAGTTGTGCGTGAGGTCTAGCATAAGTTGAGATAAACATAAATGTTTAAATCGATCAGTTTGTTTGAATTTAGTTATGTACTTCCTAAATTTTTCAACGAAAGTATTTTTAAAAACTTTAACACAGTCCTTATTAAAAATATATATTTATAAATATCTCTAAGAGTTAACTCTAAATAGTGTAGAATATTTAATTTGTTTTTATGTTTTAATAACAAAATATATACATTTTGACTTCATCATTATTGTTTCAAAGCACGTGGTTGTTTTCGCATTGTCTAAAGATGAATATATACTTTTGAACAATAATACATTGTATAGGACGTTTTAGCGAATTTCGCTTCAAATCAAAAGATCATAACATTAATTATTTCTATAAATTCTGATCTGATTGCTCAATTAATTGCAACAGTCACTGCACATGAATATTTATTTCAAACTTCCCGACTTAAGTTCCTTCAAAGTGCCCTTCACCCAGTCTTGTTTACTTTTGCTACTGTGTCACTGACCTAAATTTGTCCCACTTCCACAAGCACAATAGATATATTTACGTCATCAGCATCTTGCGAAAAGTAACGTTTCATTACTTATTTACAGATATCTTTTGTAAAGTCAAAAGTGGAATTTAAGAGTAAAATAATGTTAAAAATATGACTTGCAATGTTAATAAGCGGACTTCCTTGGACCATCTCAAGCCACCATCGATTTCACTGCATAATTTTTTTAAAATTATTATCACAGGAAAATCTCATAACGAACTTTTTGAGGGCTATTTCAAACTCTCATAAGCTAAATGACGGACTGTCTCAGACTGTCATCTTTTCATAGCATGCTATTTTAGGGCTCTCAATACTATCACAATTTAATAATTTATGACTATCTTAGCTTCTCACCATTTTCATAATGAAAATTAATTGGGATAATATAGTTTAACATTTTACTACTTTTTCTCTTCATTTTCGGTTTCTATATTACATTGTAGGCCTAGGATTACTAACTGAGAATACCCGTTAAGGAATCAAATATCGTATAAAGGATAATGTTAAATAGTCTTCCCCTTCCATTATTCTTTTGTTATTAAATCCTTAATGGCCTCATTAGATGCTAATTTCATACCCTGTTCGGTGAAGTATAATAATTGACTCATTTTACTTATTAAGAATTTGTGCTTTGAAATTTGGATCCAAAAGACCAGTTAAAAGAAAGTAGAAATGTGTCCTGTTAAAGGGTCTTTTTGTCACTCTTCTTAGGCAAAAGTCCTAAAAGAAAATATCATCCTATGTACACCATTATACATTTTCAAGTTACCATTCCAAAAAAATTACTGTAATCGAAGCAGCCAACTCTGGGTGGTAGATGATAATACACATACACAATCAATCATTATTTTAGTAAAATGTACATTATAATATTTCGTAAAATATCAAATACTGAACATCTAATTTACAAGTAATAAGATGCAGCTACTTAATGAGTGTTGGTTATAAAGGTGAGAAACAACCATTGATAAAAGCATGACCAAGTTTTAAGCTTTATCCCTAAATGCTCAATGTAATTTACAAACGTGCATTCTTTGTTTGTAGTTAAGCACAGAACTACATAATGGACTATTTGTGCTCTGACTACCATGGGTATAAAAACCCGGTTTCTAACATCCTAAGTCCGTAGACATACGGCTGTGCTACCGTGGGGCTACAAACAGGCATAATTAGTCTACAACGAAATATAAACAAATGTATAAAAAATCATTTCACATAACTGTTTCTTTGTTGATATCTTTCTATTAAAGGCCTTTCCTTAAAACCTAGATTCGAAAATTGGAATGGGCATGAGAGCAGCCGGTATTGTCTAAAATCCTATTTGGATGTGCAATTTGAACATCACAGACAAGACTACTTTTCGTTATAATAATTACTTTAGACTGCATAGTGTTATGTAAATGTGTAAATATTTTGTAAACGACAACATGTCGTGTTGTGTTTGAATTTTCATTTCTATTATCTATGTTTCCATATTTATATTTTTGTTTCGAAGTTTAAACTAATATTTTGTTATTCATTTAGGGTAACATTTAGAATTTTCTTGAATTAAGTAGACCAATCATATGTTTGTAAATGAGGTGCTGGTGACTTCGTGTCTAGACGTGTAGTCTCGTGCAAGAACGGACATGCGTGAATTGCTCTGGAGACCTGTAGAATTTTCGCGGTGTTTCGAGGAGTCTAGGCCTACAATATATAAACAGACGAAGATGCGAGAGACAGTGAGTGAGATTCAGACATCAGTTTTATTTCAAAAGAAGAGAGTCAGTTATTTGAGAAAGATTAAGTGTTTGCTGTGATTATTCAACTTGGATTTGTGACTGAAGTTAGATCTACGGAAGCTGTGATTTTATTTCGTCAATCTCTACGATTCATCTGAATTACTGCTTATGCTGAGAGTCGGCGAATTTATTGAACTGTGAACCGTTTCTGAACTTCTTCATTTAAGCTTCGGAATTTCTTCGTGGGACCAAATTCACACCCTAGACTTGAATTTGAGACTTTCATTTTAGATCATTATATTAGATACAGGCCAGTACCATTTTGTATTGTGATTAATTTTGAAGTTTGAAACTAGTATTATTTTGTTTTGTAATTAATTTCGAATGTTGTAACTTAATATCTGTCACTGTTATTATATGATTTATGTTATATCTGTTATATTTGTTAATAGTTTAGTGTAATAAATTATACAAGTTGTTATCTGCGTTTTTCTGTTGTGTTTAGTCTACGAAGAACATAAAACATAAAAATACGTAACAATAGTTACTATCAGTTCATGATAGTTTTATGTTCTTTTATGTGCCGTGGTTGGCACAGCACAGACAGTCCATTCTGTTCGATTCTAAACAAACAAAAAACACAGTAGTTTTTATGATAGGTAGAACATTTCGATTCTAAACAAAGAAAACAGTAGTTTTTATGATAGGTAGAACATTTCGATTCTAAACAAACAAAACACAGTAGTTTTGTGATAGGTAGAACATTTCGATTCTAAACAAAGAAAACACAGTAGTTTTTATGATAGGTAGAACATTTCGATTCTAAACAAACAAAACACAGTAGTTTTGTGATAGGTAGAACATTTCGATTCTAAACAAAGAAAACACAGTAGTTTTTATGATAGGTAGAACATTTCGATTCTAAACAAACAAAACACAGTAGTTTTGTGATAGGTAGAACATTTCGATTCTAAACAAACAAAACACAGTAGTTTTTATGATAGGTAGAACATTTCGATTCTAAACAAACAAAACACAGTAGTTTTTATGATAGGTAGAACATTTCCATGTCATGGCGGATCTGTATGTTAGTTTCACAAATTTTGAATTAAAATGAACGTAACATTTTATACAGATTTATTGTTCAACACAACGGATACACCTCGAGCTATCTATACTCTGACTGCCTTATTTTAGTTTTATAAACTCTTACATTTACCACTGAAGCAACGAGAAGTGTGTGTGTGTATATATATATATATATAACGGAAATGTATTATTACCTATAGTTATAGTTATTACCCTTTTTGAGCCGTTTCGACTGTTCTCTATTCGTCAACAGTTAATTAATATATTTTAAACAATTTATTAGTAATACTTATTTACTTATTTTAAATGAGGACACAAAGGACTTATATTTCAAAATATTATACTTTGTAGTAAAAATGTAAACAACGAAAGATTATGTGAACTCTTCTCATATGATGCGTTTTCTACATTCTATAGTAACATATAAATTTCTTAAATTACTTATTTCTTTTTACACTCTCATGGAAATACATAATCCAAAGAGTTGCTACATTGTCTTGCTTTAAATGCTACTCCTTTTGTTTTCTCTAGTTGGTAACGCCCCTTCTACTAACAGTGAAGTTTCAATATTTTACTTAGACACAGGATTGAATGGTTACCATTAAAGTATCCTTCTTGGCTAACCAGCTATGTCGTTGAATGAAGATCACAGCTGCTGACCAATGCTTTTAGATGATGAGGGAACACCAGCCACTTGACAATGAAAGCGAGTTAATATTCTAGATCCGAATGTTCTATACTGGTTCAATTCTGAGTATTTCATGAACAAGATCATGCAATTCTGCTTGTGTAAATAACTTGGGTGCCTTGGGATCAGCTGAAACATCTGGTGCAAAGTCAAGATCCTTTCCTGAATCTTCTGGGTAAGAGTCAGCTGATTCTGAGAGTGTATGTAATAAGCCTTTAAATACAAGAACTGGTACTGAGTCTGGATGAGGAACAGGTCTTATGGCTGATAGGATATTTGGGTAGTCAATTGAGGATTTTGTTTTGTCTTTGATTCCATTTAAGTTAACCGTACAAAAGTAGTTACCTACACTTCACCATATCCCTTCAAAAACTATGACTCTCTAACCTGGCTTCTTAAGTACTTCAACAACACACAAACCAGTTGCTCCTCTCTCCCGAAACGACGAACCTAGTCCCCTCATAAATCCAAAATCTTGCCACATCCAACCTCCTCCTTCACCGTCCCCAGTGGTAAAGCAGTATGTCAGCATATTTACAACGTTAGAAATTGGAGGTCGATACCCACAGTAGGTAGACTACAGACCATTTTGCAGTTTTGTGCTTAACTTTAAACAAATAAACAAACACTATTCTTTTAACTAAATAGAAAAATAATGTGGCAATCATAGTCCCTCCTGAAATTATTACTCATCCCCCCTTCCTTCCGCATGTGAAAATCTTCTAGGATTCTGGCACTGATCAGTTAGAACATTCTGTGCCTGGCCAGTGAAAGTGGGTTTTCTCGCCCTTCCTCTCTCACTCAATTCCTTAGGCACAGGATTTAAACATCTCTGTCACTATAAGTCCAACAAAAGCTGTTTAATGCTAATCTCTATCTTCACGTTACTTTTATCATTATTCTCACAACATCCGTTGTTTCAGTTTGGCCTGCATTTTCTCTGGATGCCTTCTGATCTTCTTCCGGCGATATAAATCTGTATCAACCTTTCACTATCTGCTTCAGGCAAGAACCACTAAGCACAGCTGCACTTCACTTCCACGTGGAGGTTGGAAAAAAAGTTTCTGAGCGCCTCCGGTTGTTCCCCAAGGTTTCCTAAATTATCATCGGGAGAATTTAAACCGAAAGAGCTGCAGAAGCTAAAGCAAAACAATGCACTGCTCTAGTTGTTTTCACGAGCTGCAAGCATGAGGCTTGGACAACCAGAATTCAACTAATCAACACATCACTTTTCAGACTTTCTTTTTGAGGTTACATCACTTACTTTCATCCAAAAACATTAATGATATCAAACCCTAAACAACCCAAACAAAACACCAAGTTAAAGCATACTTTGAAACTTCATTGCTCTTTATCTTCATAAGCCACGGGCAGAAGAAGGACACAGTCCTCTGACTATCCCACGATGGGAAAAACTTGTTTTTTTTCTGGATTTCCCAAATACTTACCAAAAGAGGAAGAAATGCAGGATGCAACCTTTACCTAAGCAAGAAGTTTAGGGCAAGATTATAATATTCGAAATTCCAGTTTTACAAAAAACAGTTTAATAACATTATACGTTTATTCTTGCTCTTACAACCCTCTAAGCAAGAAGTTTAGGGCAAGATTATAATATTCGAAATTCCAGTTTTACAAAAAACAGTTTAATAACATTATACGTTTATTCTTGCTCTTACAACCCTCTACCCCAAGTGGCACAACGGTATGTCTGTAGACTTACAACACTAGAAACCGGGTTTCGATACCGAAGATGAGCAGAATACAGATAGCCCGTTGTGTAGTTTTATACTTAATTACAAACTTACTACCTTCCACATCCAATGTTTTAAAGCAACTACAATTATCGTCTAATTAAGCTGATTATCAAATGTTCAAAATAATTATATTCGTTAGCCCACCAATGCACGATGTAATCAATTTTCCTATTAAAATTATAAATCTTGAAGTCTAAATTATTACTTTTAACATTTATCTATTTCCAGTATTATCATGCTTTCACTCAAATCCACCACCTTATACATATCGATAGAGAGACCACATTGGGTTTGCTGTCTTCTGGCTTCACCGCGGAAAATAGCTTCGGATTTAGAATTGTATGTCTGTACCTGTACCACTGTCTAACACAGGAACATATATTACGTAATTGACTATCCACATTTTAAACATTTAGTCCTCTCTAGTTTTGTCAACATTATAGCGTGAAAGCTCGTGTTTAAACCTTTTCAATATATTTTTAACCGCTTAAGTATATACCATCCTAATTAAACATAATAAATTTATGTCGTGAAATCCTAGACAAATCAAATCCAATAGCACGCATTTCAACGTGTTAAGGTAACAAAACTAAGGTTTAGATGAGATTATGTTTTCAGATCAGCTGTTTAAAATTATAGTTAAGCGTTTAACTTTACACGCTAGAAAAAGTAAAAACATTTACATTAACCAAGTTGGAAAGAATAAGAGTTAGATAATTAACTAGATTCTAATATTGCTTGATACATATACTGATGACAAGAATGGTGAAGAATATTTTAAAATGTTCGTTTTTTTTTTTTCTGGTCCAAATCTAAAAGCAACTACTATAGAATAAAGCCAGTTTATTAACCATATCATTTACATATAAAACTTACAATAAAACGAAATATATATATCTGTAGAACTCACTGTCATTTTGAGCACCTTTATCAAGATATTTAACAAAATGTATTCAGTTCATTCTATAATACCATTGTTCAAAATGTTTTTTTATTAGCTTTAAACTTTTGGAGGTAGATTATCATAAAAACTATGTTTAAATTTTATTTTTCGGAAAGATTGTTTCCGATATAAAATACATGATTCATCTTCAAGAGTCTAATTTATTTATTTTATCTTTGTACTTTTCTAAATTTTAATATTCATCTTAGTTTAATCATTCACTATCAAAATCACCAGCTCAATCTCTTTGCAATAACTACACACTGTTCACTGTCTAATCAGTAAACATATTGAGAGATCATGCACATTTATTTCTAGTGTCTAGTAATACTTAATGCATAAGGTTGCTTTTGTTATAGATTATACATTAGCCTGCATCTGGAAACTTTTTTCCTGCTGATTTAGTTTTAAGATCTGATTATAGTCAACTCGATGGCCCTGAATTCGGAAATGACATCTTTTTTTATCTATCATGTCTGAGTATTTCATGAATAACATCATCCAATTCTGCTTGTGTAAATAACTTGGGTGCCTTGGGATCAGTTGAAACATCTGATGCAAAGTCAAGATCCTTTCCTGAATCTTCTGGGTTGGAGTCAGCTGATTCTGAGAGTGTATGTAATAAGCCTTTAAATACAAAAACTGGTACTGAGTCTGAATGAGGAACAGGTCTTATGGCTGATGGGATATTTGGGTACTCAATAAAGGATTTTGTTTTGCCTTTGACTCCAATTAAGTTGACTGTACAAACGTAGCAATCATTGATATGATTTTGGGATTCTATGAAGACCATAGGAAATCCAAAACTTAGTTTTTTTCTTGAACCTTTTGTCCATTGTCTTAAATTCTCAACACAAGAATGGTAAACAATATGAGGAGCTCTATGCTTATCTGGACCACCCAGCTTCATTCCAAAATATACATAGTAAGCACTTTTCACAGTCATTAATTTTACTTCTTTGCTTTTCAGTTGCAAAACTGACATGGATATAACAGAATATATTTGGACTATACCTGCACTATGATCCATTATTCCACTGTACTTATTGCACTTAAATTTTAAAATTCAATTTGAAAACAAAACAAAAAAAACAGTTATTACTAAAAGTATAATTAATTATAAAAATATAATTAATATATTGAAAGTACGAATATAGTAAAATTAGTTTTAAAAATAAATTAAATTTGTATTTTTATTTTCCAGCTTTTGTGGGAAAACCTGACCTGACACTAAAAAACTGAAGTCATTTTCAGATTCAGTATACTTTTTTCCTATATAAACTGTTACTTTGAAATCAGCAAAATATATGCAGGGTGGTGTTATAGTTTACAAAGTTAGTTTGCATTTGGTGTTTGATTTTTAGAAATTTTAGATTCTGAAGTGTGTGATATTTTCTTAGGTTTTTCAGAATCAAGAATCATTTGATAATAATCTTTTTCATCCAATCACGTCAAGTATTCCACAAACAATTTGTTTAACATAATATATTTTACACGTGTTCACACGACTGAACAAAATGATATTCCATAGATATTACTGCATTGCATTATTAAAGTTCTACAGAAATAGCATTGTGTTTTTCCAGACAAAGATTTGTCATGAAAATGAGGAAGATAAGTATTGAACCAGTAAAAAAAAATAACTTAACTGTTCACTTATAATCAAAAAATTAATACAGAGGATCTCATGAATACACATTTCACAATTACTAATATTATCTTTATTATAAACAATATATTTTTCTAATATTTTCTCTTTCACAATTGTTTCATATTTTATGTTGTGTTGCTCTCAGATTAGCTTATTTCATTGCAAGCATTAAATAGGTTTGCTTTACTGAATGTAACATAATATCCAAGAACAACAAGGAACTTACTAATCCATCTAGGTTCTTCCATCCATTAATTTAAACTATTAAAGAATAAAACATCAAAACCAATTTTTATCATTCAAAAATTTACCAAGTAGACAACCAATTCCAAAGGCCAATTACTCTGTTTAGAAAATAAAACTGTCTTAGCTGAAGATGACTCCTATCTTGCCAGAACTATTTATATTCTCCTAGTCCTATCCCACCAGTAGCTGTAAGAAAATATAACCAACACTATCAGTTTCTCTGACAATCTTACACACATTAGATTCCCTCTACCTCTTTTTTGTTGTTGTTCATAAGAAAAACAGTTTCATAGATCTTTATCTGTCTTTGTATGCAACTTTTTCATCCTAGTAGCCATTCTCTAAGCCCTTTCCAACAATTCAATGTCCATCATAAGGCAAGAAGCCCAATAATCTAAATGTGTGGTAGTTAATATATTCAATATTTGTGTAAATACAACAAAAAACTCTACTTACCCTACCACTTGCACACTGCTTGAGAGACTAATCAACCAGAACACCAATATTATTTAATTAGTCATTCCTATCGATATTAAACTAACATTTCAAGTAATAATAATACCAAGGCATTTCCTTACATTCTTTAGTTAAAAGCCATCTTCTATTTACTTACATCACCAAATGCTCAAAATTCTTCTGTAAAGCAGCAGCATCTTCTTCATAATTAGCAATACACAAGACCTTAATAACATAAGCAAATATATCTGTGTTATTGGTGTATTAGGTTGTCCAGAAATAAATGTCAGAATTCTCACGATGACATTTAGAAGGTGAATACTGAGTAACTTATTGTTGATTGGTCGGTTTAAAACAACGTTTGTCACAATGTATCTTAATTGTCTGCTGTTTCAGTTCTACTCAGAGTAAGTTTTGAAACTCCCAAGGCAGCAAGGACAAGGACTTTTGTCTGATTTTCCTCTATGATTTCAAACTTGGATGAAAAGCTATCAAAACTAGAGTTATATTAATAACCAGCCTTGTTAATATAAATTTGTAAAAACTGTAGCAAAGGCATCTTCGTATGCAGTAAGTGTACATGAAAAAATATACTTGTATCATACTCAGTACAATAAACTCATGTCATTAACTAAGAAAGACCAACTGAAACTAAATCTTGTTATTAATAAAAGTAACCTCAGTTTCTCGTGCACTTTACCATGCAAATTTCCATTCTCATACAGCTAACGAATGTTGTAAGTACCATCAATGTGATGAGCACTGTTGTCATTGGCCTTTCTTCAGAATATGTGAACCTGCAGCAATATTTATCCAGACAAAGCAGACACCATTTACTGGAGAACAACAAAGAAGGAAAGAAACAACTAGAACAAATTAACTTCAACGGTTTCTGGATGATGTGTTTAAGCCAAAATTGAATATAGTAGAAGCAGCCTAAATGAATTTTTTTAACCCTATATTGATAGAAGTAGTAGAATATACATGATATCATGTAGATCACAATTGTTTTCTTTCTCTCTCACATGAATGACACAGTTCTCAAAGAAACACCATAAAAAAAATGTTAATGTAAATTTTAAAAAATGTTTAAATGTAATATAATGCCCAATTAAAAAGAAAAATATTTAACTATATTTCAAAGTGCCAGAGAATACATAATACAATAATTTGAAATGGTATCAAATGAGGTTAAAATGATTTGTGTTGTTTGTTTTGAAGTCATAATAGAATATCTGCTGCTTTCTCTTCAAGAGACAGATTACAATGATAAATCAATATAGACAAAAAAAAATTATAAATTGTTTATCACCTTTAGAAAAAAGTAATTTACATATTATGCTCACTTCAACAATAGACTAAACAAAATGAATGTACTTAAACAATGATTAACTGACCATTACAAGGTGTTATGACACTATTATTAATAATAAAAAATATAAAAAGAAAAAAGAAAAATCTTAATAAGTTAGTACTATACATAAAATAAAATACAATGCTTCTCAACAACGAATGCTGAAAACCCTTAATTATAATTCATAATGTAAAAGAGTATGTACAATTATGCTTTTAACTGAGTAAATCATGGATTAAACAATATTTAAATGTAGAAACTGACACACATAGACTAAATTCTTTAATTGTCTGGTAAAAACAATAAATTTAAATCTTTAACAAGGAGCCACACACAGATATATATTAGCCTTCATTGATGTTTTTTCTTGTTTTTCGTTAAGAACATCCCTTCATTTACAAGTTGCACACAAGGTTTTAGTTTTGATGTACAAAACTTTCACCATGTATGCGTTACTTTCTGTCCCCTGATATAAATACATCCTACATTTTCATACTTGAATGTTCGATTTTTACCCTGTTCTGGATGCTTTCACTGGATAACACCCACCATACAGCACTCATACTAATGATTTAACTCGAAGGCAGTCAGAAGAGTTACTATCAAATGTCAGCACATTTGTATTATTCAAAGTGTGGAGAATTTTTTACACAGAGTATTGAGAATTACTAACTGCAGTACATTCCAAGAACCATAATTCAGTTGTTTATAATGACAGTAAAGCACACCTACCTGCACTTGTAACTCACCTTGCAAGTATCATATGTTACATACATTCATGCTATGATACTTATCAAGCCTTACCTTACTGCAAAGCAGTGATACTCAGGCAAAGTTGGCATTTAATTTTGACATCAATCCACCAGTAGAATCTTCCATTTATGGCATTCTTTTGCCATAGCAGAAATGGCAATGATTTCAACTCTAGCATGGTGTTAATAGCCAGGATATTTCATAGACTAACAATATCTCACTCTGACAGTCCATGCACTTTAACAAAGTCATCTTCTTGCAGTTGGTTATCCAATGCACAATTATCACTTCTAGATTTTTAAAGTTAATTTTGCATTTCAGAAAAGTATGATATGTGGTGAACCTCCTAACATATCAATAATTACAAGTGTTCAGTGAATATCACAACTGCAAGTAGTACTTTTGTCAATGCACAGTACCTCTGTTTGTGAACTAAGAGCACATAACTAGCATACATAATTACGTTTCACTCCATTTTGCATTTTGATGGCACTGCTCTGATTCAGTTGTCAGACCATCAATGCCTAACAGGAATTCACTGTCTTGTCATGGAAAAAGTCACTTCATTATCCACTAAAGCAAAATTTAGAGGTCATATTTCATGCTGTGTTAAAAGTGCATCTTGATTTTTGTGAGCATAGACAATGGTACTTCTATCTTGGAAATGTAAAATTTCCATGCATTCATCATAGACAACTGATAAGTATGAAACATTACTTGTTCCCTCATATATACTTTTAATGTTTTCAACAGGAAATGTATCATACTTGGTCAACAGCTACAGTGGTCCAAAGTAATTTCTATTAGGCAGTGAACCAACTACTGCATCACTTCCTCTGAATGAAAACTTTACAACAAATGGAATACATTACAGAACTTGATGAAAATAATTTTTCTCTGATCCCATCTGCACTGTTAAAGTCTTGTTGATTAATATGCTTTTTGTTTTACAAATAAAAAACATTGTGATGAAAATTTGATCCAATGAGCTCATTTGAGCTTGCAATGGCCCCCTTGCAGCATGTTTCCAGTTAGAATAACCAGTTGTAGCTATCAAATAAATTCTCATTGCTGTTGAACACAACTTGCATATAACACAGAAAACATTCCCATTCTGCAGTAAGTAGCAGAAACCAGCTTATCTTAATCTCTTCTTCATTCAGTCTCCACATTTATATCACATGACAGGTCTATCCACATCACAAACAAACTCTCTCTCTTCAAAATTAAGTAGATATGGTGGAATAATTTTTATTAAGTATTTTCCTTCACAATGAAGACAAGTTTAATAACTGTCTTTTTTTCAGTCTGAACTTGGGGCTACAAACCCAATAACTCATGTTAAATCTATCCATGTTTGATCTAGTGAACCATCACTGAAGAAAGTGTTTCCAAGGTATTTGAACTCCAATATGACATTCATTCAAGTTTCATTAGTGTGAACTGATGGGGTTGAAGTATTGAATGTTGGAGAGGGCTGGAATATTGCTTCAGTTGTACATATACTAATAGTCAAAACAAAGAAGTGAAAAGCATCTGATAAACTACCCACAATTCCTTTAAGATCATCCTGGTTGTGAGTTCTGAAAGCAGAGACATCTTGAAGAAAGTGTTTCAAAGACACCTGAACTCAAATTGCTCAGTTGGGTTCATTAATCTTAATCAATGAAGTTGGAGCACATAATGTTGTAAAGAGCTGGAATATGGCTTCAGCTTTGTCTAGATTAGCAGTCAGTACAAAGAACTGAGATGCATCTGATGATCTCTTCATGATACATTTAAGATCATTCTGATTTTGAATCCAAAGAGTATAGTCATCAGTAAAGAGTGCTTCCTGAATTTTCCACTATTTTAGTGCTACGCTATCTCAGACTGAAGTGTGAGACATCTAGTGGTATCTTGTGTAAATACTGCAATCAAAATCTTCCATGGCATGAATAATGAAATGACCGGAGATTACAAGTGCAGGTGTTTTTCATGTTTCACTACAATCAAGATTCAAAAAGTCTGATAAGTCACCATTCGAAACAAACTGGATAATCACATGTGCACAGAAGAGTTGTTGTTTATTATTAAGCACAAAGCCATACAAATGGCTGTGCTCTGCCCACCACGGATATCAAAATCCACTTTTTAGCAGTACAATTCTGGAGACATACAACTGTGCCACTAGGGGAGAGGGCTTATGAAAGAGTTGAGTGATGTAGACAAACTAGACTCTCAGGAATTTTCCAAAGATAATTTCCATTGGCCATATCAAACACAGCATATAGGCAGATATTCTGCTGATACATTTCTCCTGAACTTACCAAAAATATCATATTCACTGTGCTGCATCACATTTTGAAAATATCAAGTCATCCCTTAAGTAATATCTGATTTAAGGTTCAGAAAAAGAAAAAGGATTTCAAATACTTTTAATGTTACTTAATCAATAACATATGCTCCATTACTATTAGTTACTTCCTGCCAATGATTCACAAGCTTCTGAATACCACTTCTGTAAAATTCTAGGGGTTTGGAGGAAAACAATGTAGAGAAGGTAGTTTTGATATCTTCATATGTTCCAAGCTATTTTTTATCAAGATAGTTCTGCAAACCTCAGAATAGATTATAAGTAGACAGGGCAAGGTCTGGAGAATAAAGAGGATGTGGAAATTTTTCCCAGTCTAGCTCCTCAATCTTTGCAGATGTAATCCTTGCTGTATGGAGCTGTGCATTACCCTGGTGTAACACAACACCTTTATGATTGATCAAAGCAGGCCTCTTTTCTTTTAGTGGAACATTCAAGTGCTATAACTGTTGACAACAGAAGTCTGATGTAATCATTAGATTGAGTGGCAGCAACTCAAAGTGGATTATACCAACAACATCCCACCAAATGCTTAACAAGATTTTTCTTAAATGGAGGTCCATTTTGGGCTGTGCCAATTCACCTGCACTAAGCTATTGCCTCTGGCACTTAACACTTTTATAAAATATCCATTTCTCATCTTCAGTCACTAGATTGTCCAAAACAAGTGAATTACGTTCACAAGATTGCAGAGAAGTGCAAATGTCCCCTCTTGCTCTAAGGTTGGCTTCTGTCAAATCATGAGGGACACATTTTCCAAGTTGCAGATTTAAGTGAACTGTTGAATGAGTTGAATTAAGGTTCTGTGCTAGTTCTTCAACTGCTACAACACAATCTTCATCAATTGCAGTCAGCAGCAAGTCATCATTAAACTCAGCTTCTGAAACCTCCTTAAACATTTACTTTCACTGAAAGACTATGCACCATAAATATCTGGAATGTCTTGTGTAGTTTCTGCTGCACTATTACCTTTTTTAAACTCATAAAGTATTATATGCTGAATGTGTTCCTCACACACATCCATCTTCATAAGAGTTTATTTGATTAGTGATCTGAAAAAGTGGAGTTGGGTTA
The DNA here is from genome assembly GCA_011833715.1 of Carcinoscorpius rotundicauda. NCBI lineage: Eukaryota > Metazoa > Arthropoda > Merostomata > Xiphosura > Limulidae > Carcinoscorpius > Carcinoscorpius rotundicauda. The sequence goes on from CM022403.1 coordinate 46,542,667, forward strand.
GTTTCTTTTATTTGTTTGAACATTTTTATACATGTCCTAGTACATACTTTAGTCATTAGAGCCTTCTACAAAAACGGAAATGACAATGCACTTTCTGTATTAAATTTCCAGACATTACTTATAGGATGACCTGATATATTGCATCTCAGGTAGGCTGTCTTCAGTAATAATGTTAATGAGGTGACTGAGAATATCACAAGTTAGGATTTCACCTTGTGATTTCCACAGTCTTTATTGCTACTTATATTTTTGAAGATAATCACAATGACGGCATTTCTTCCAACTAGTGATAATACCATGAAAGTCTCAATCAGTGTTGGGCCCAATACTTTCAAAATTTCAGCTGCAATCCCATGTTTGCTTACTGCATTTCTACTACTCCGACGTTATATACACTATGTTTAGAGAATCAAAGAATATCATAGTGCTGCTGGTATCTGTGCTTCTTTCACCTTTCTCTTCTACAACTCTTTTTGTATATTATACAGTTAGACTTAAGTTTCCTTTTTTGGGTGTTTGGAATTATCTTTTTTGGTGGTTGATGTCATGTCACTTTTCTACGACAAAAGCCCTGTTATTTTCAAAACAGTCTTCATGATATTCTTGTTATCAAATGAGTGCTTGTGCATTCTTTGTGCCCTAGGAATTAGAGGGCATGCTCAGATTCACAATTTTCAAAATTATATTTTAATTTTTGGGCAGTAAAAGAATGCAAACCAAGGATGCTAAACTCAACTAACAGTTAGACTGTGCTCAGCCTGAGGGACTTACAAACATTTTTCCTAATAGAATAAATTTTTTCTTTTAAAGAATTTTCTGCAATGAAATTTTTTATTATTAATAATAAGGAATTTTTTTCCATTTAAGTAGTCTTATCCTCTAAATTAAACTAAACCACTATAAAAAACACACTGAAAGCAACCTATTATGATTCAACTGTTTCTCAATTTTCTCCTAAAATCTCTTAAACTAATTGAATCCATCACATCCAAGGATAACTGTAGAGTTAAAAGATAAATCTATTTTAACCAGAGATAAAAGTTATATTTATGTCCCCTAGTTTGTTCCATCCCAGGTATCATCCTAAACTTTCCCAATAATTGTTATTTCTGATATAATGAGCCCATCACTGAAAAAAACACATAAACTGTACCCTAACCAATGATCTATAATAGAATATTATAATTTCTTGAGACTTGTAATCAATATTTTTACAGACAGATCCTAAAAATTCTATTTAACCTGACACTAGCAAAAGCACATTGCTTGGATGGCTATAGAGATTGATCACCCAGAACACCAAGACCCATTTCTTTCACATCACTGTTAATGTTTATTTCCATTAAAATTATATTCATAACTCAAATTGTGATATCTCACATGCATTACATTGTATTTATTATAAGTAAAAGGCATATGCCTTTTATTTGTCTAACACACAAAATAAACTAGATTCTTTTGGAAAGTAGGAACATCCTTCTCACAACTAGAAACACTCAATACCTTAATTTTATTAGCAAATTTAAATATTTATTAACCATTCTTTGATATTAGCCATTGATGTAAATGAAAATGAGCAAAGGTCCTGACACTGAACCCTAAAATACCCTACTTATAATGTTACTTCAGTTTGACTGATCTCCATTTACAACAACCTTTTGTTTCTTCTACTTTGCCAGTTTTCTATTCAATGAACCAGTCTATTACCACAACAACAAATACAACTTTTAACAAGCCTTTTATGTGTCAGTTTGCCATCTGCTTTCTGAAGATTCACTTCTGTATCCTCACCTACGTAAGCAGTGATCTCTTCAAAGAATATCAAAAGATTAATAGTTAAAACACGATTTTCTTCTGGTGAAACCATGTTGACTATGCAACAAAATTTTTAACTTTATTTTTATGACTCTGCAAAACATATTCTATTAGACTTTAAAAAACAGCCTTTCTCACCACTAACGTAAGAATTATATGTCTACAATCAAAATTACTTGAAAGTAGGGGTAACATAGCCAACTTCCAAACCTCTTGCACATGCTAATTATCTAGGAATTTCGATAAAAACAACTAGCACATGACTCATATCCAATCCTTAACTTCTTTCATAACCTTTATGTAAATATCATTTAACCTAAGTGCATATAAAATTCTCAACAAGTGAGTTTCTCGACATCACTGATCACTAAGTGCTTTAGCATTTCTTATATTTCCATATTGTTATTTTTTTCCCTAAACAATGGGTTATTTACGTTCTACTCGCCACGAATATCGAAATCTGATTTTTATCGTAGTAAGCCTACAGTCTTACCGCTGCACCACTGAGGATAAGCGTGAATTATTAATCTGGAAACGAAAAATCCCCCTTTCATACTGAGGAATAAAATGAAGTATGTACCCTTTAATGGAAAAATTACATTTTCGTAAATATATGTGCAATTACAAGTAATCCATTCCAGAATTTATTTATGTTAAGAAATTCCAAAAAATAAATACTATTTTCTTTAACCTCTTGTTATTTAAAGTGGTTTTCAAATACTTACAAGATTTCGACATGCACAAAATGTTTCACTATCCACTGAAGTATTTGTTCTTGATGTAGTTTTTGATGACGTCACATTTTAATGGCGACCACTGTATGGCGTTTTGTGTAATAAGTAGTAGTTTGACTACTTTTCGCACTTTATTTAGAAAATATATTTGTCTACTTGTTTCTAGGTACAAATCAATATGATTATAACTCTGAAGACACTCCAACAACAAACCTTCAAGATTGAAATTGATCCGTCAGAAACTGTAAGTAAATGATGTTCTGCTAGGTTACTCGTTAGGGCTAGGACTAATAATAGTAATACATGTATTATCTTCTTAGGGTCTTACTCAGCCTGTGTTGTGTAATTTGTGTCGTAGTAAAAACATTGAAGTTGGAGATTAAGCCTAACAGAGAGAGTAATTATTAACTGTAGATTGAAACATCAGTTATATACTTGTTTGTCAAGTTGAATTACCTGAATCTGGTTCTGAAAATCTTAATATTTACTTAAGGTAAAAACTGTAAGGTTGGCAATTGTAGAAGATTATTATTGTTAACGCTAATAGTTAATCATTTCACATTTTGTTTTGTTCAAGTTTACTAGATTAACAAAGTCACTCTCAGTGCCAAACCTTTGTCATAACTGAGAGTTAACAGCAAAATTGAGTGAAGGTATTATGAGATGATCAGACAAGAAGCTGAAATTATTAAATTTTATTCCAGAATACATCAGTGATACTAGAACTAACAGTAACCTTATGTTCATAATTCAGTCAACTACTTTTTAGAAGTTTTAAACTTAGGCAAGGTTATTAAGTTTCAAAAATTGTAGAGGTTTTGTGTAGTTATTGGCTTATTCCAATGGTTATACAAAAGAAATTATTACAGTGTTACTGATGTGTGGAACAGAGCACACCTAATGATTAATTTGTGAATATCATGTATCATTGGAAGGATACTGATGTGCTAGATGTACACAGCACAGAAGGGTAACATGGGCCAGAGTGAAAAAATAAATGCTACCTTGTTTATGAAAATACATGCTGTACTTGTATGAAGAAAAACATGAAACTTGTTTTCAGTACAACTTATAACTTATGGAGAAGCAGTTTAATGCTTAAATTATTAAACCACTAGAGAACAACCCTTTACCTTGAAAGTTATTAGGCACTGACCATTGTATAATACAGTTGGTAGTACACATAACATCTTAAATGTGAAGGGTAATTTATAGTCATACAGTTCAAAGCAATTAAACAAAAGTTGTTAGGTATAGTACATATTGGTGTGAAAGGCTGTGTTTAACTTTGGTTGCAATCTTAATGATGTTTCTTGAAAGTAAAGAGGTAACATCAGTGAGTTATAAATGGCCTTCAGTTTCGCAGTGTGTTTCAAAAAGCTGAAGATACAGTTAATAACAGTACAGTACAACCACTTGTATCCTGTATTTCTCTACTTTTTAATTTGTCAGTTTTTTATTTTTTGTGTTGTTTTCTTTTAGTTTTCATTAAATAAAGAAACACTGGCATAAATATATTATTAATTTTAACTTATTTCACAAGATTGTTTCTTGTTTTAAAAAATTTGAAGTACAATTAAAAGTTTACATTTTTTTATTATATTAGATTGTATGTATAAAAGTGTCATTTCTACATGTATTGTCTGAAACATTTAATGCCCCAAATATATCCTGGAATTCTGGGTGTGCTAAGTGCAACAACATAACCTTGTTTCTTTTAAGGATTTGCTTCTACTGTGTTAGCCTATATGTAGAATTCAAATGCCTCTCTTCATCATTTATATTGCTAGTCAATATTCATTACCATCAGCCATGTTAAAATGCTCAATCAAAGTAACTTGTAAAAGTTTTGCCATTGTATGATTTTCACTCAAAATAACTGTCACTATTTTCACTCAAGGTGCAGTAGATACAGTTCATTCTCATTATAGTTATGTCACTCAACATAAATATATTTATTGTAGCCACTGTAATCCTTCCAGCATTTGGCATATCACCTAAAAACAACAACAGAAGTTCTGTCTGTCTTAAGTAGTTATATATCTCTATTCGGACACAAGTTCATTTGTTACATATCATTACATGATCTATCAAATATAAATATTTTGAAAATAATTAAAGTAAACCAAGTGACTTCTCATTATCAAGTAGTGAAGTATTAACTAGTTATAGTGCTAGTATTTTTAACTTTTACATTAGAGGCTCAGTATAGTATAAGGGCTCATCTACACATTTGTGTTTAAGTATTTGCATTTTAACTTTCAATACAGCGTGTGTATCTTTGTAAAATTTAGTAGATGTTTAGTAAAGATTACATGTATTTTGTGTACAAGAAAATCTGATTTTTTAAATGAAATATTTTTATGAAAGATTTGTTTGTGATAATAGTCTGTTTTGTTACAAATCTTGATTGCAAAGTGATTTCATGTTATCATTAAAAACTATTTTTCATCCCAAAAATCTCGAATATTTGCATAATCTTTAAAACATTCTAAATACATTTCAAATATTTGTTTTCAATAAGGCTTTATATTTTCTGTATTCTAACTATGTGGAGTCTGTCACTTAACCAATTTTGTAACCATTGTAAAAAAGTTAGGAAATTTAAATTATGCTTTTTTCATGCTTCAATGACTACATATGATAACATGAAAATAAAAGTGTTTAGTCTAAGTAGCTTAACTTTCATGATGCTGTATAATTACCTTTCATTATGCTGATCTTCCATTCATATGTATCTAACATCACATAATTTGCTTAACCAGGCACACTTTCCATATCCAGTAATATAAGACTGACTTCTGGCCTTCCCTGTCATGGCTGTATTTTAGTGCAGTAGTATTTTGTAATATACAGTCACATTTCAATTATTATATATGTGTATATAGATTATTACTATTAAGAAATAAATGGATAAACTTTTATTAATATATTGAACAATAAATCAAGAAGTAAAGCAAACAATTATTTCTTCTCTTTATGATCTTTTTATTTGGTTGTTGCTGGATGTAGGTTACTGAGTCTTTTAGAATTTTGCATATGGAGGAAATCAAACAAAATTTTTTTTAAGTTTTATATATACAGTTGAATGACTAACAATCGCAAATAACTACACTGGTACCATACAATTCCACTACAAGTTGTTAAGCTTAATAACTGAGATGCATTTAAATTTAAAAAAATGAAACTTTGAGCAGATTGAAGATGCATTCTAGCTCCTTGAAAACTTGAGTGGAAATAAAGTGATAGTAGTAGCCATTTCAGAAATTAGAATGGCTGAGAAATAAACTCTGTAGACATTCTAAGCTGTTGATTGGTTATTCATGTCATATGCTATAAGAGTATAAGGGACTGTTTCAAAAGATTGAAAGAGCTGAATGGGGCTACTGTTTAGTACATGAGTAATATCTCAGCAAAATAAAAAAAAAACATAAAAATGAGATTTTTATTTTATATTCTAGCTTGTTGATATTAATTTGAGTTCCTAATTTGTACAAAAACTATAGACTTAGTGTTTTGGCATCACAAACATCTAATTTTTAAACAGTGCTTATTCAGCACACCCCATGATGCACAAAAATATATATTTAGATGCGTTCTTTTAATATTTATTTTCAATTTAAGACTAACACATGTATAATATTAAAATTTGAGCTATATAATTTGATTCCAAACTTATTGATGCAAGTTCAATAAAATTTCAAATGCAAGTTGACAAATATGATGACATGGCCATTGACTCATTATGATGAAGGGGTTAGTTGATTTAGTGCACGTGTGCAATTGTTTTAACAGATGTATTTTTAAAAATTTCATTAACGTTTAATAAACACTAGTTGTTAAAAGAAGCAGATAAATAAAAACGGTTATTTTCTTTTAAATAAATTAATACATTCTACAAAGGAATAAAATGAGATATCCTTACTGTGCATACATTCTTTTGAATGTGTGTGTTACATTATGAATGCACTGGGTTATTACTTTTTTACCTTTGTGCCACACACCCTCAGCATAGTTCCAGTAATAGTAAATAAATGTTGAAAAATTTTTTCAAGCAGAAATCTTAGTTTTCAGTATCACTAGTTTCAAACATTTTCTTTGTTTACTTGCTATTTTGTTAACTTATTTTAATTTTTTTGGTTTGGCTGTTTTTAGTTTTTGTTAACTAAAAAGTATTGTCATAAGCATGCTAATTGTTAACTGATGTTGAAATGCTGTAATGCATGCTATCCATTTTTGTATTGGTTGGTGGAGAGCACTCAAGCACTGAAGAGAAGAAAAACTGCCTAAAAATGTATCTGCTCTCAGGCTTTTAATCTTACACATCTTCATGACCTCTAATTTTTGGTTCATTAATGAACTTTTTAAAACTTGTTCACCCCTCCTCAAATCTCACATTCTGGTGACAAAAAATGTTTTAAGTTCCAAAAACATATAACATCGTTAACCAAGTCCATTTACCATCATTCTTTTTATTTATATTCTAAATACTAACATAAAAATTCATAATTTTGAAACTAGGAACTGTTTTAGCAGGTTTTTGCTTACTTTTGCAATAATTTAATATTCTTTCTGTCAGAGAGATTAAAATTTAAAATGAATTTTTAAAAAAATCTGGCAGAACAAGAATAGTGGCCTCACAATAACATTCATTAATTTTTTTAATAGTTATCAAAAATTTTGGCAGATTTTATCAAATTTGTATTAATGCACACCTGTGCAACCACTGTACTGTACCTACCCAAATTAACATGCTTTTGATTATTTATAGTTTATATGCTCTAGTGCATTATGGGATTTTAAACAAAATCATTATGGTAAGTGTACAGGTTTGATGGGAAAAAATATATACATATATATAACATTGTCACCTTGATATTTGAAAGATTTTTAATAAACACGTTGATTTTTCCAGGTCAAAGTGTTTAAAGACAAAATAGAAACGGAGAAAGGGAAAGACTATCCATCATCATGTCAGAAGCTAATATATGCTGGTAAGAAAGAGTAACTTGTTTTCTTTATTTCTTAGGTATATGCACAAAATGTGTGTTTAAGTTTTATTCAAGTACAATACTTTATTTTTAATTGTATGTGAGGTAAAGTAACATAAACAATAGAAAGATTAAGTTTGCATGAACCTTTTTTATCTTGCCAAAAAAATGCAAATATGTAAACACGTCCCAAAAGCTTGCTACTTTAAGTCTCGATTTAACAAGTTTAAAAAAAACTTTAAAAAAATACAGCACTATTTGTTTTTGTAGAGCCAAGGTGTCATGTTGTGTGAATGCATTTCATGTAATTGTGTGTGTGTATGGCACAATTATTTCATAAGTTCATTCCTTCTGCATTGATGTGAAAGGCTTTCCAACATAACAAGTGATAAAAACATATCTGAAGTACAAGTAGATTTGTATAGATGATTTCTACAAACACATGGTGGTTTTATCTAATTTATCTTACATGTAGCCTGGTCACAAGACAAATGTTCTGATCATTGCTTTGGTTATGGCATACTATTGTTCAGATTGTATTGTTAAAAAAAAATCAAAATACACTTCAGAAACTGCTGTTACTTAAGAACTTTAAATGCAAGGTCCTTGGTATGACTCACTTCATTATATTGTAAGCATTTTCAGTAATTCTGTATTACTAATTTTTTTCAGTAACACAGCTGTGTAGGAGCCTTTCAGATGGAATTTAAATATGACTTGCAGACTTTTCAAAAACAAATTGTTGATTTTTTTTTTCCAAGAAATAAAATGATTCAAAAAATGGGCCACAAGTTGCTCAAGCTTTCGTACATCCAAAATAACAATGCACTAAATTCAAATTATTTTTTGGATTTAAAATGCTGGTAGATTGCTAAAAATTAGGACTAATTTTATCATACTAACACAAATATGCTAGTTAATCAAATATTTTACAGTGACTTGCTGAAAACATATGAATTATTTGCAATGTAACTCAACAAGAACTTTATAAAAATGTCTCATAAACTCTAATCTTTAATCATCTAGTACTACATTTTGTCCAAGCTAATTCCTAAAGCCTAACAATAATAATTTTAAGACACTTATATTTGAAAAAGTTCAGTTTTGTTGTTTTTAAAGTTATAATCAGTAAAGATCAGATGGACCTGTCTACACTTCTAGAATGACAATATCACCTCTTTGGGTTGAGCAAAATCAAAAATTAAATTAACAGATAAATATTTATTGGCCAAAATTAATTTAAGTAATTAAATGTTGATGCATCATTGCTTATCATTTAATGTTTGTACACATTAATTTAATTTTTTCAGTAGAATCTGCTCGTATAAAAATCATCAAGTAACTTTAAGTGTACACAGTCTAAAATTAAATTTGCTGTTTGCTTAAAAAACTTATTTTATGTAGACCTTTACTTTTGAAAATAATGTTGTAGGCTAATTTGTATTACATAAATCTGATGCAACTTTTATCATCTGTGTGGTCGTTTTGGTAACGACTATTATATTTGTGAGGTTAATAAAAAATACTTGATTTTCAGGAAAGATTCTTAGTGACGACAACAAAATTAGTGAATACAACATAGACGAAAACAAATTTGTTGTCATAATGGTCACGAAGGTAAGGTAAATTTATTTTGTGTTGTCCATACATATATATTATGGATACCTATACAGTATTTGTTGTTACCAAATTAATATGTGTTTAAAAAAGAAAAATAAGATAGACTTTGGAGCTTTAACAAAAATGATAATACACCTAGTTATGGAGATTATGGCTCAATGAAGACATTTGATCTTCTAATTGTGTTAAATTGCAAAGTCTTAGGCCAATTTAATTTTCAGCTGTTTGTCTGAAAGTTAACTTCATCACATAATTAATTAGAAATTTATATCAAACTCACCAAGGCTCTTTTTGTTGTTATTTTATTTTGCTAGACATGACTTTATCATATCCTGCAGAGCATAATCGTAAACAAACAAGTAATAAGAGTAAATTTCATTTGAGTAAGTACATTTTAACACTTTATCTTGATGGTGAATTATTAGTCTTTCTTGACTTAAAAATTATGTGATGAAAGTTCCACAGTTGTTTGGGTATAAGTGTTTTTCACTAAATCATGCATACATGTGATGTATATGTGTTTTTATATATAGACACACATAGAGAGAAAAACATGTATATAGTATGAAATTTTGGTTAGTAACAGAATTGTGTGAATGAGCCATTTCATGTATAGTGCCCTGTCAAAATGAATGGCATTAAATCCATAAATAAATATACTTTGTCAAATGTTACATATTTATCCTTCTGCTTTATTTATAAGTAATAATTGATCATTCGGATTATTTTCAAACCCGTATTTTTCTTTTTCTTCAAGTAAAGCATAATGTAAGATAAAGTTAGTTTAATTTTAACAAGTTCACTGGCATGGTTGGTGTGTTTTTGCAAATATTTCAAAAATGGTAGAAAAGTGTTGATGAAAACCTTTCCTAGTTTTTGAAAATTGTTCTTAACCCTAATGCTTCAGATCATGTGTAAAAGACCATGTCATTACATTTGTTGACTTGCATTCAGAATGTTATTGAACTACTGTTTTATGAATTTATCTTAGTATGTTTGTTGTCAAATTGAAGGTTGGGAACCAAATTTTATTAATATGTATTAGTAACTTCTTAATTTAAAAGTAAGTATTAAATAACACACCTGAATATTAATTTTTGTGTGTCACGTGGTATTGTAATACAGCATTGGTTTAAATTATATGTTTGTGATGTCCAAATATAGGTCTGTAGTTTCTTAAGAAACAAGAACTCAAGTTACTGATATTGATAAGCTTTTCTATTTGCTGAAATACTGTTTCACATACTGAATCAAACATAGTGGCTCTGCCCATCTCTTTCTATTTTTAGGACACTTGATTATATATAAAGCTAATTCTGTCTTTAATGTGTGAATAAACCAACCAAAAGCTCGAAATGTCCCCCATGTGGTTCTCTGAGCTTTTGCAAATTATGTGCTTGAAAAATCCTTTCTTTTCATTCCAATTTGAAGAGGGTAAATTGACACTTTAGTGAGCTTGAAATTTTGTATATTTTTAGATCAAAATACAGCTTAGTTACATAGTTTGATAAATTCTAAATGAATTCTGTGATATTGGTATAGTAATTTACTATATTTGGTTATTTCAAATATATATATAAAACAAATAAAAATTACTTTATTTCACAACATCCATGTGCAAAATTTGATAAAGCTTAGCTACCTATGGCTAGCAGCAAAGCAAATTAGTACAGAGTTTGTAACCGGAAGAAATAACTGTCTGTTGTATTTCTTTATTTACTGTTCTATGGTTTATTTGTTTATAATGTATTATGACTGAAATGTGACTGTAATTTGCAAGATACTAGTCTACAAAATCACTGACAAGAGAGCTCACTATGTAAAGACCTGTTTTATATTCTTAAGTAAAGTAACATTAAATATAGTGCAACTTCTGTAATGTTAGCTGGGCATTACTGGATGGTCAGTACAATAAAAATAACAAATATATATATATATATATATATATATGTGTGTGTGTGTGTGTGTGTATAAATGTATAAAGCTATGAGATTAAAGGTATTTAGATTAAATATTTGTGTTTTTGCATTATAATCTGTAGTCATTCTAGAACAAAAAAGTGTAATTTTATTTATTTCCTAATTTTTGTGCTGGTTTTGAGGTTACTCAAATTGACAGACCATTAATAGATAGAGTAGAGAAAATAACAGATAAAATGAAAATTTTTACTGGAACCAAATATTTGAAATGCAGTTAGAAAGCTTTAGAGATTATACAAATACTTTGAGATTTTTGTGATGAAGAATAATTTTTAATCGTAAATTGAAAATCACTTCACACTTGACTAGTAATGAAACCGCTTATTTTCACATACAAATCTTTGATATAAATACCTCATTAAAATACATATGGTATGTTTACAAAACACTTATAATCATTAATAATATAATGTGTCAGTAAATTCTACTATTTGATAATTAATAATGGTCCAATTGTTTATGGTAGATGCTGTCATGTGGTTGACAGTTCAGAATTAAGTTTGGCAACAGATAGAGCTGGTAACTTTGTCATAAAAATGTTGTTCAGTATCTGTATATTTATGAGAAGAAAGTTGCTACTTTATGAAATAAAAAATTAACTGCATTAGTTTAGTCACATGTTAATTTATACCATTCAACCAATAGTAAACTGCCACACCAGTATAAAGCCTTTAGAAATTTAAGTTATCATATCTTGTATCAATGTATCTCAGGACAGCTGGTATGAATATTAACACTTTTACTAATAAAACAGAGAATAACGTTTTGACCTTCTTAGGTCATCTTCAGGTTAACATAGAGGTAATAATACCTTGCTTATTTTGCAGCAGCATAAATCCAGTCATGATTCCTGGGACTGAAATACTATATGACAGTCATGTAGAAATTAAAATTTTAGTCAAATAAAGGAAACTCCATGCAAAGTATTATGGCAAGACTTCTTGCTTTAGTAGGAGGAGTAGTACGTAAGAATGGAGAGTGTATAGGGGAACTGGTACTGTTAATAGTAGAAGTAGTTGAAGTAGAAAACTGAAACTTTCCAAAACAGTATCAACAATCTTGGAATGTTCTTTACAAGGTTCATGATCTTTAAGTATGGTCAATGACCTTGCATTATGTACAAATGTGAGTGATTCTAAAAATATTGTAAGGTATGAATTAGCTCAAATTGACATCAATGGACAAGTAGCTGCTTAAAGAATGCATCTTGCGAAGTGTTAACCAAACCAATATGTAGAAATGAACATTGGACCATAGAATTAGTAAAGCAAGAGATATCTGTCCTCTGCATACATAACCAACTTTGATTAGTTCAGCAACAGGCAGTAACAATTTTTTTGACAGAGGCATGAACTGTATCACTGCTATAGACTTGAAGTGATTTTAGCCTTATTAGAAGATGAAATAACAGTGTTTTGACTGTATACAGAACTGAACTTTCAAACAAACCAGGGGTCTTGCCACAGCTATTCTAAATAGTGAAATGTCATTATCCTTATGTTTTAAACCATTTAAAATTACATTACAAATGTAAGCAGTTCCATATCTGTTTTATATTAAGAGAAATAAGCAGTCAAATAGAAAACAAAGGAGGACTGAGGTTCCTACTAGGGTCTCACAGTGAAGGATCCTGGACTTTCAAATTTTACTTTCAAAAGCCCCATTGAAGTTTTCAAGGGTTTTAGACTAATACTTAAGGCTCCATAGACAGAATTTAATAAATCACCAGTATTATTGAAAACTTTTATTTAAAATGCACACTACATGTTTACCTTCTGCAATTGGAAAAGAGTGTGTTAATGCTTAACAAAATTCTTTAATTTACATTGCATGTTGTTTCCCTTTCAATGAAATATAATTTTCATGATTAGATTAAAATTGCTTTTCTTCATCTGAAAAATTTTAAATATCATTTATATACCTCTAAAACCTCCTAAATAATTTTTCTCTCTCCAGGAAATTTTATAAGTAATTAGGAAACAATTATAAATTTCTCCTGTTTTCTTTCCAGAATGGCTGAAAATTGTAAGAGAAAACTACAATTGTTTGTCCCACGTAAAGCTTGTAACTTAGGTTTTTTTATTTATTGTATTTTGAATTGTGTCTCTGTTATATAAATGTCGTGTAAATATTTTGTAAACCACAACATGTCGTGTTGTGTTTGGATTTTCTTATCTATTATTTATATTTCCATGTTTATATAATTGTTTCAAAGTTTAAACCAATAAAAAAATATGTTGTTATTCATTTAAAATAACATTTAGAAATTTTTAGAATTAGGTAGATCAATCAATTGACTATAAATGGAATGTGGCGGCTTAGTGTCTAGACGACAAGTCTCGTGCAAGAATGGACATGCGCAGATTTCTCTGGAATGTTGGGAAGTTACGCGATTGTTCAAGAAGTCTAGGCCTACAAATATATAAGCAGACGAAGATGCGAGAAGAATAAGAGTCATTAGTTTTTATTCGAAGAAAAGAAGAGTCCGTCATTCGTTTGAGAAAGTTTTAAGTGTTTGCTGTGATTTTATTCAACTTGGATTTTTGACCAGAGCTAGATTTACAGAAGCTGTGATTTTGTCTTGTCAATCTTTGCGATTCATTCGAAGTACTGGTTGTGCTGAGAGTCAGGGAGACGGAAAATTGGAAGGCGGCAAGTTTGAGACGTTCATCAAGAAACACCGTAAAAAGAACTTTGTCATTCTCCATTCAAACTTTGGTATTTCTTCGTGGGACCAAATTCACCTCCTAGACTAGAATTTTGGGATTTCTGATCTGAACTTTTGGATTTTCACTCTAGATCATTATATTAGATACAGGCCAGTACCATTTTGCGTTGTAATTAACTTTGGAGTTTGAAATCAGTACTATTTAGTATTGTAATTAATTTTGAATGTTGAAACTGAATATCTGTCATTGTTGTTATATAATTTATGTTATATCTGTTACATATATAATAGCTTTTTGTAATAAATTATACAAGCTGTTAAAAAAAAAAAAACGTAACAGAAAATTGGGGGCTCGTCCGGGATATCGAACAAACAATTTAATTCTATTCTAAAATTAAATTTATATTCTATACAGATAGACAGCTTGTATATTCAAAATGGCATTCCAACTCGAAGATTTTATAGACAAATTTAATCAGAATCCCTCTTTTAAATTGATCAGTGAATAAAAAAATCTTAATTGCTTGATGTTGGAAAACATTTTAATTTGGAAGTGAAGCAAGCAATGAAGAAAGCAGATATTAAATGAATTGTTGTTGAACATTTGGTCAGCCAACAAATTTTACCTCAAAAAGTTGTACAACAATTGCCTGCTGCTCATTTTTACCCAGATTTTGAATAAAAAGAAGGGAAATGGAAATGAAATTTCGTTTAGAAATTGAAAGCAAACGTCTTGAAGCAGAAAAAGAAAACGAACGTCTTGAGGCAGAAAAAGAAACCAAACGACTTGAGGCAGAACAGGAAAACAGATGCCTTGTTCTTGAGGCAGAACAAGAAAGCAAACGCCTTGATGCCGAAATACAAATAGAACGCATTAAAGCGGATAAAGAAATCAGTATGAGAAAGGCACAGACAGATGAAAAGGTTGTCCAAATGCGGTTTGATAATTTTGATGCTTCCAAACAAATTCGTTTAGTACCTCCATTCAATGAGAAGGCTGTAGATAAATATTTTTAGCAATTTGAAAAATTGGCCCTTAGGCTAAAATGGCCTACCGAATATTGGACAGTATTACTTCAGAGTGTTCTCAAGGGTAAAGCTCAGGAAGTATTTTCCAAACTCATGGCCGAGCAAAGTTATGATTACGAGCACCTCAAAAAATGCATTTTGAATGCTTATGAATTGGTTTCAGAGGCATACAGACAAAAATTTCGTGATTACAAAAAGTTTGACTGCCAAACTTATGTCGAATTTGCTCGTGAAAAAGAAACTCTGTTCGACAGGTGGTGTGATTCCAAAGAAATCAAAGATGATTACACAAAACTCAGAGAACTCATGTTAGTTGAAGAGTTTAAAAGATGTATTCCTTTAGAGCTCAAAACTTACATTGATGAACAAAAAGCTTCCAAAATTCATGATGCTGCTGTCTTGGCAGACGAGTATGCTTTGACTCACAAAGATTTCTCGTACAAGAGCAAAACAAATCACACAGCAAAGAAACCCAATGACTCATTCAAACGTTATGCAAATGTCGACAAAGACAAAAAAGAGCAAATTCCTGATTCTCAAACAAATACTTCATCTTATTCTGAAAGCTCGTCATCTACCAAAAACGTGTCATTCTCATCCAAAACGTGCTTATTGTAAGAAACCTGGCCATCTGATTTCTGAGTGCTATAAGATCAAAAACAAGCTATCACCCCATAGTTTCATTTCGCCCTCGTTGGATACATCATTGGTTCCCAATGATTTTGACCCTGTCCAGTCCACTGTGGATTCCAAGTCCAATATTCTTGATGTACCTGAAAATCTTGTTGAGGACAAATTTAAGCCTTTCATCACTGAGGGTTTTGTTTCTTTTGTTGGCAATTCATATCTACAACCAATTAAAATCCTGCGGGATACTGGAGCTTTTCAGAGTTTGATTTTGGAAAGTGTACTTCCGTTTTCTGAAAAGTCATCTGTTGGGGCCAATGCGCTCATTTCTGGTATAGAAGGTGGCGTCGTTTCTATTCCTCTTCATAGATTGAATTTGCATTTGGACTTAGTTTCAGGCCCAGTGACTGTGGGTATTAAATCTTCATTGCCTGTTGAAGGTGTGTCTATGCTTTTGGGGAATGATTTGGCTGGTAGTAAGGTGGTACCAGAGGTTCGTGTTGTTGAAGCATCTGTTGTTAGTCCCAGTACAGAGCAACTAGTTGAAGAGTTTTCTGATGTTTTCCCCGCCTGTGCTGTTACTCGTTCTCAAACACGTTTTCAGGAGTCCAAAGAGGATTTCCCTTTATCTGATACTTTCATGTCTCACATCGATGAGATTTCTGACTCGACTTTGAGTTCTACTGATGACTCCAAGTCATTTTTCAACTCTCTTCACCGTAACAAACTTGTTGAGGAACAGGACAATGATCCTGAAACTCGTTCTCTTCTACAACTGGCCGTTGATGAAAATGAAATAGGAACTGTCCCTATTTGTTACTACCAGAAGTCAGGTGTGTTAATGAGAAAATACAGACATCCTGACGTTGCTGCTGATGAAGAGTGGAATGTTATTCACCAAATCGTCATTCCAAAATGTTATCGGAATGATATTCTTAGTCTTGCTCATGATCATGTGTTGTCAGGACACTTAGGTGTAAGTAAGACCCTAGATCGTATCCGACGACATTTCTATTGGTCAAAGATGCGCCAAGATGTTGTTGACTATTGTAAGACATGCCATTCTTGCCAAATGACTGGAAAACCAAATCAGGGGATTCCCAAAGCACCACTGCAGCCTATTCCTGCCTTTGAAGAATCGTTCTCAAGAGTCATTATCGACTGTGTTGCCCAGATGCCAAAAAGCAAAGCAGGAAATGAATACCTCTTGACAATCATGTGTGCTTCTACACGTTTCCCTGAGGCTATCCCTTTGAAAAAAATCACTGCTCCAAACATTGTCAAGGCTCTTGTCAAATTCTTTACCATGTTCGGGATTCCAAAAGTTGTGCAAACAGATCAAGGCTTAAATTTTATGTACAAGCTATTTCAACAAGCCATGCATGAACCAAACATCCATCAAGTTTCATCCAGTGCATACCATCCTGAATCACAAGGTGTCCTTGAATGTTTCCACAAAATTACTGCCACGAACACTCAAAGGACTGGGATGAGGGTGTTCCCTTGTTATTGTTTGCAGTTCGTGAAGCTATGCAAGAATCTACTGGATTTAACCCTTTTGAGTTGGTTTAAAAAAAAAAAAAAAGGTTTTCATAAGTTCAAACTTTTTTTTTGCTTTTAAGGGGGTGAGTGTTATGTAAATGTCGTGTAAATATTTTGTAAACGACAACATGTCGTGTTGTGTAAATATTTTGTAAATGACAACATGTCGTGTTGTGTTTGGATTTTCATATCTATTATTTATATTTCCATGTTTATATAATTGTTTCAAAGTTTAAACCAATAAAAAAATATGTTGTTATTCATTTAAAATAACATTTAGAAATTTTTAGAATTAGGTAGATCAATCAATTGACTATAAATGGAATGTGGCGGCCTAGTGTCTAGACGACAAGTCTCGTGCAAGAACGGACATGCGCAGATTTCTCTGGAATGTTGGGAAGTTACGTGATTGTTCAAGAAGTCTAGGCCTACAAATATATAAGCAGACGAAGATGCGAGAAGAATAAGAGTCATTAGTTTTTATTCGAAGAAAAGAAGAGTCCGTCATTCGTTTGAGAAAGTTTAAGTGTTTGCTGTGATTTTATTCAACTTGGATTTTTGACCAGAGCTAGATTTACAGAAGCTGTGATTTTGTCTTGTCAATCTTTGCGATTCATTCGAAGTACTGGTTGTGCTGAGAGTCAGGGAGACGGAAAATTGGAAGGCGGCAAGTTTGAGACGTTCATCAAGAAACACCGTAAAAAGAACTTTGTCATTCTCCATTCAAACTTTGGTATTTCTTCGTGGGACCAAATTCACCTCCTAGACTAGAATTTTGGGATTTCTGATCTGAACTTTTGGATTTTCACTCTAGATCATTATATTAGATACAGGCCAATACCATTTTGTGTTGTAATTAACTTTGGAGTTTGAAACCAATACTATTTAGTATTGTAATTAATTTTGAATGTTGAAACTGAATATTTGTCATTGTTATTATATAATTTATGTTATATCTGTTACATATATAATAACAGCTTGTATAATTTATTACAATAAGCTATCTGTGTCTTTCTGTTGTGTTTAGTCTACGAAAAACATAATACAAAAAAACGTAACAGTCTGTATATTAATTCATGCTGTATAAATTTCAAATCACATGGAGAAAGTGCAGCTCACATTATGTTAAATTACGTGACACCTGTACTACTCATGAGTGTGCCTAATTAAAAAAAAAGTATTATTAGTATTACTTATTTAACTATAGTTAACCTAAATTTTTTTTTCAATTTTCACATTTCTGTTATTTTTATAATAATAAATAAAGAATAAATAGGAAAGTGAAAAAGTATTTATCTGGGTCTTTTCTCTTTGCTCTCGACTTTTTATAAAACTTAACTCTATTTTTTCATACAAATTGTGCTGCTATGCTAAATAATTTCTATTTAATTAAATAATGTAACAAGAATACAGAATAATAATATGCAAAAAGAAAGCAATACTCCATAACTATCTACTTTTTCTTGATTTCTAACTGTAAGACAAAAGCCGTTAAAAATTCAGCAAAGCTTGTCAGTATGATTCCTGTGAGAATAAAGTTTGAACTGGAATCAAAATAGGCAATATTCTGTACAGGTAATAATGTAATATAATACATCATTTGATAAAGTTTGGTGTTCTTTTGGTTATAAATAATATAATATTAAATGTCAGAGAGAACAATTGGCAAGTTCTGAAAGAAAAGATGTAACAGAAGAGTGTGGCAAGAGGGGTCTTATTTTTTTATTTTATTCCTCTCTAACTGAATAAGATTGAAGGTTATGCTTTTCCTGAATGATGAAATCATTATGATGAATACTTTACGTTAAATTTTGTACTTCTTTGATGAGTGGTAAAAAATGTATAGAGAAAAGATGTGGATGACAAATGTGTCAGTTTTTCATGCTAAGAGAAATTAAAAATTTTTAAAAATGACAAACTTGAAACTTTTGATGTATTATCTGTGTTCTGATGACAAGTTTTTCATATACATTGATAATATAGCAGTTTAATTAAACTTGAAATCTGATTCTGTGAAAGGTTGTGATGTACATACTTTGAAAGGGTTAATCACATGATACTTTCATGGGGTTTATTTTCATTGAGAAAACCTGCTTGCAGCTGTTTATCAACAGCTTTATGCAAACTGTATGCTGTTTAGTTTGTTATTTTACTAAGTTCAAAGCAAAGTGCGTGTGCTTGCCTTGCCTGTGGAGCAGTTTGTGGTACGTATTTGGTACCATGGGTCAAATTGCATGCATCCTGACAAAATCTTATGTACAGGACCCAGAAAGTTGGGTTAACTAAAACTCTGGGGAAGACCAACACAAAAGAAAATACCACTGGGTGATATTAATCTGAATTGTGGATTGTTGATAAACATTAACAGTTTCTCAAAGCATTTATTTATAACAATGACATCCATTTGCTTACTTACTATTAATAAGTTTAATAACAATTGGCTCATTATATTTGGCAGCATATCTTTTGCATGATGACAAACCAAGGACTGTTTTTTGCTAATTTCAGAGTTTTTGCAAATTGCAAATAATTTTTTATCTAGCGTGTGGAAGAACTCAGCAGACAGATTAAAAAAAACAAAAACTTTTAAGATGTACATAATATTGTAAAAATAGTGCAACATCTGGAGATAATGTATGTTTATGGGAAGTTTAGAAAGTTTGGTATGTTGATTGTATTTTTAGAATAATATTAAGATTTGTTGCTTTTGGAAAAATTTGTTTGTATATATTTTTGCAAGTTATGGACAACATTAAAGTATTAAAATATATACATGATTTAAAAAAGTTTTCTTACACTTCAACTTCAAGGATTCAGAGGTTTAACAATGCCTACATATTACTGTGAAATAGAAAAATAAACACATCATAGTTTTCATGTTATTAATTTATTAAGTTAATTTAAAAGTTGTGTTAGTAACTTGCACTTTGATATTTTGTATTAAAAGTGCACCATAGATGTATGGTGTATATTAATGAATAACAGCTATAAAGGACTATGAAACATTGAGAAGTGGATTTAGCATGGTACGTACAGAACAGCAGTTAGTAATTTGATTCTTCTAAATATTACAAGTTTCAGACATGGAGTCAAAATAGGAAATAATGTCAACACTATGTCTCAAACCTCAAGCTTTGTTTACTTTTTTTGCAGTTGCATTTTAACATTAAGCTACCTTTCTTGTTGCTGTAATGTTTTGAAGATTCCTATTCCCCTTTCTAATTAAAAAAATATAATAATATTGTTTTTTGTTTTTTTTTAGATTTTATTACCCATCATGGATGTAATTTGTATAATAGCAATATTGTTCTATTGAAAATAATTTATTTTAATGAAGTACATAGTTGGTGTACGATATGCCCTCTCGGGAAAGAAATTTTGATTATTATTTTAAAATTTATTTTTGTTTCAGCTTGTTTATTTAAGTTATAACAAACAATTTTATTTTTATTTCAGTTAATTTTTTTCTTCTTTACTTTGTAAAGCAGTCGCATTCCCACAACTGTTTGCAGGCAGTGAAGGGTGATATAGTTGTGGGATGTTGTGTACCTGATCACCCACATCTCACTCTCCTAATTTCTATTGCTACTCCTTTTTTTCTTATGTTAGACTGGTGAATGGAAGTTAAGACTGACAGATGGTGTATCCCCACCCTACTGTAGGTCATTCTTTCATGGTCACCTCCAAAACCTGGGATAAAGTTTATATCCTCCATTATAGCTTGTACCCTGGGATGTTTTCAATTGATGCAGCACTTTTGTTTATTATTTTTTAATTTAATTTTGGTTTGTTTTTAAGTTATAAGAAACTAAATATATATATATGCTTGTAAAATATAAATTTAGTCATTATATTTATACACTAGCTTTATAGATAGTCTGTAAACATGGATTTGAAGGAACTACTGAACAATGCTGGAGTGATGCATGGACTGGATTTTGTAATTGCAAGACTTTTAGATATGCTTGCACAAGCGTTATATGCTGCCTAGTGTTTTTATACACACTCACACATACAAGTAGGCTTTATAGTGTTTTTTTAAGGTGTAAGACAACAGATATAGACAGTCATATGAATTTTTCAAGTTGTGTAGATGAATGCTTATATTTTCAGTGCAAATATATGACATTGTGTCATGATATAATGCGATATTCATAGTATATTTTTAATATTTCTTATTGTGTTATATTTTCTCTTTCTCCTGTATACTGACAGTAGTAAGACCAGTCATGGTGTTTCAGCAGTTGGCCAGATGTCTTCTGACAGTAACATTCTGCACACTCTGCAAGGTTAAAAACATCAATTAATTATTATTAACTGATTGTATTGATGCATCTTTCCCTATCTATTTCTTACAGAGTTTGGGAAGTCACATTTTCACAACCCTCTTCACTCTGATGACTCTAAATTTTTGCTGCACATTTTATCTGAAGCCAAATATTTTTTAAATGAAATATATAGCTAAAAAAATTACTGCCTGTTAGTCACGTAGAATTGTAATAATTTTTCCTATCTTCTGCTTGCACAATTGTTGTCACTTCTTATAATCTAATCTATAAAATTTGCAGTAACACAGTATTGGCTATAATTTAATGCTTACCATCAGATCTCGTCATGATAGGCAATCTAGTGCTTGGCGCTGTCTTTTAAACTAATGCTTAAAGATTTATGTTATGGGAACCAGTGTTTTAAAGTGCAGCATAAACAAATGATAGGTGACATCAATAAAGTTGTAACAAGTTAATAAACATTTTGGTACATTGCTCATGTCTGCCACATAAACATTAAATTACATTCACAACCTTCCCGAAACTATAAACATATGCATGTAATAGGTTATAAGGCTTCATATAAACCACAGACTGCATTAAAACAGTATTCACAGCCATTTATTCGGCTGTAGGCTGGTGGAACAGTATTAAATATTAACTGGTGATAGTTATTATGAACCACTGCTGTGATTCATGGTTATTTGATATGCACAAGGTAAGTGGGAAGTGCTGTACAAATAATGTCAGGGACATCTCAACGTCAGTGATTCACCGAGTGAAAAGTGTTCAGATTATTTTTTAAAAAATTGGGTCAAAACATCTGTCAGCAAAATAAACAAATGATGACTGCTAGAAGGTGTCTGTCATATTAAGTAAAGGATAGTTTGAAAAAGACTTAGAAAACAAAACAGTTGAAAATATAAAGAATAATCTTGTAGTTATAATTGATTAGTAGAATGTTATTGGTTGTTGAATTTGACTGGTTGATAAGTAAATTACAACAGTCACCTGTATGCTATGACTTACTGTTTATGACTCACATATGCATATCACTTTCTGTTTCTTTACCTGTTTCACCATTTTTATACTTAATTTTCAAAGTATTTTAAGTTCTTCATGTTCAGTTTTTTATTTTTATTTTCTGCTAAACTTTATTTTAATTCATGTATGACTCACTAGGGGACCAAAACATTTTAACATATTACTGTAATAAGCAATTTTTATATTTTGACTTATATCTTAACTAAAAGCTAAAACAACAAAAATAAATGAAATTGTGTTATTAATATTTACCGTAATTCTGACTTGTAAATGAATTAAATTTGAAAAGAATTACGATTTACTCATTTCTTGTAGCTCATACCATAACAGTTGTTGTTTGTGCAGTTTGTGATATAAATAGAGTCTTAACCAGTATTGTGTATGTCATATCCCAGCCAGCTTGATGAACCCTGATACTGGGTGAAAGACCTCATCAGTGCTAGATACGGCAGATACAATGGAACTGAAATATTATTACATATTCTTTTTTTTTCAGCTATAAGTTTGTAAAATTTCTAACATTATAGTATTAGAAACAAAAAACTTGTTCAATAGGTTATTTTTTTAAATGATTTAAATATAGTAACTGTAACAACTGCCATAGGTTATTCACCTTATAACTGTAACCAGGAGGAGAGATATAAGAAAAAAGTGGTTGAACGTACTTGTACTTCTGTTAATGAAAATGGCAAAAAGTAATTTTTAAAGCAAGCTGATAATCAAAAAATTAAGTGGATTGTATAATGGAGCTTGTGGGGTTTTATTTGAAATCTACAATTCATAGTTTACATTAAAATTGGCAAGTAATGATTGTTTTCTAAACAATAATCATTGTGTTGCAAAGTTTAAGAAGAAAATATTTTCAATTTTTTTTAACAATCTGTATTGTTAAATTAGCAATCTAAATTATTTTAATTTTTTTAAACAGTGTGTGTCAAAATTTCTAATATGTAATTATTACCATGATTCATCTAAAATGTAAAAGCTGAATCCTTTTTATGCTGTGCTTGTGTTACATTTGCAACAATTTATTTTTCCAAAACATATCTCTCTCACACTACAGTTATTATTCAACTGCTAGAGCTGTTTTTTATTTTCCTTTGACCTCTGTGCATTAATCTTATTTTTCTTATTTGTTAGTCTGTTATTTTCCATGCAATTGCCCTTGGTGATAATATATCAAGTGACACTCTCCACTTTCATCAGTGCATCTTCTATCCTGGTACTGTATATAAGCACCTTATTCAGATGATAATATCACATTTTTCTCGACAAATCATACATTAATGGGTTTGTCTGCACTATGACCTTTGGAGGCATTGTGTGTTGTCTTCATGCTACTCAGTTTATTTTCATTTCATTTGGAATTGTTTCAAAACAATTTCATTTGGAAGCCAATATATGTCATAAATTCCTAGGTTATTATTTCCATATGGTCTTTTTCTATACCATCTCTGGTATTTATTGTTGCTTAACAACTGGGGGTGGGGGTTAAATTCAGTTGAGACTGTCAGTGACCTCATATATAGCCTGGTTGTGTTTTTCAAGGATGCTCGAAGGCTCCACTTGATGCAATCCTGGACATTCTGGAGGGAATTTAAATTAACTTTTTCTTGCACCTTTCTTTATTCTGTTTGCTTCTTAGAAGACCACTTTTGGATCAGTCAATTCCAGATCATTTTTTGCAGTTGGTCTATCAAATGTGTAATGCTTTCAAGTCTTTCCCCAGTTGCTTTTGAGCCTGCATCTTCTTTGATGGCTGAAAGGTCTGAGAGCATATACTTAGTTCCCCTTCCATTCACTGATGTTGTGGTTCAGACAAGGAGGTTTACTGCTCATTTACATGAAGAGATAGCTATTTTTGTCCTCCATATTTGTCAGAACTACAGGATTTAGCCTATCCACACAGTGTGAATACAGATTTTAACTCTTAAACAATACATCTGCTCCTCGGAATTTGGGGTGCTAGAATGGCGTCTCTATTTAACTTAAATGAATCACAATATTTTAGGATTTGTCTCACCTTGCATACAATGCTATGATTTCACTGATTCCTATCTGTACTTTTACATAGTTGCTGCATTCTTCCACTATCTGGATTTTGTACACAAGAGTCAGTTGCTGTAATTCAGGGCTATGTATTTCAAATTAACATCAACACAATATGTATTCTACTGAATTGTCTGAGTTTATTCTCATAACCTCCTCCTCCATGGGTGTCTGGTTACTGGTGATACCATCTTGTCAGTTGATGGAACATCACAACCAAGATTCTACTTTTAGAAGCAACCAAGACAGACTTTATTATTACAGCTGAGAAAGTTACTCTCACTCCCCTCTCTGTGTGGATTCCTGTATGTTTGAGGGGACCTCCAAAAGAAGGTTTTGTTCCTTCAGTTTTCTGTGATCTAAACATCCACCTACTTATTTGCCGTGCATGGTGACCCAAGAAAGAGAGGAGAGGATCCTGGTGGTTGACAGATCCAACCCTAACATACCACTTTGGCTTTGAATTCCTGTGGACAGGAAGCCTTAGGGCAGTATCCATGAAGGTCGGTAGACTTCCATCAAATAAAGAAAGTAAAGAAAAAGGATGTAGCTGAAAACAGAAGGGCTTTCCACCCATTTCATCTAAACATAAATAAAGGTGGCTACTTTGATACAATGGAACTGTCAAGGTTTACATTCTAATCTAAATGATCAGCATGTGTCCACCGTCTTTCCCACTCAGCACACCCTTGGAAGCCTTAACCATCTGTGTTTCCTTGGTTCATACTATCACTGTTTGTTTTCTGCACCTGTCTCTTGAAGAGACCTATGATCAATCAGACCTTGATACTCACATTGAACAGTTGTCATCTCCCTTTCTAATCCTGGGAGACTTTAATGGACATAATCCCCCCTGGGGAGGTACTGATATTGATGAAAGGGGTTGCTCTGAAGAACTTATGCTCCCCTTCACTATTCTGCCACTTTTCATGGAAGATTTGCAGTAACCCATGAAGCAGTGATCATTTTCATATCATTTTGAGAGAGGCTGGCTGCAGTCAATGCTACCTGATCCACGTGCCCTGGAGGAAGCTGGATCAAACCATCTGGCCCTCTTTCACTGCTCTTGCAAGATTTGATCCTGCCATCATCTGTAAGCCATCAATAGATAACTGCATGGCAGCAGTGACTGACTATTATACAGGTAGCTGCTTAGTGTATTCCTAAAACCTCGACACATTTCCCACTATATCCTCGTCTGTGGTGGAATCCAACCTGCATAAAGACTTGAGCAGAGAGATCACCTCTTTTCTTTCAAGTTGATAACCTCTATGACTATAATTTCCCCTTCATACTTGTAGAACTCAAACTGGGCTTTCATCAGTCTAACAGTAACATTTGTCAGACACTCTGAAATGCTGTGCCATCTTTCTCCTGCTGCTGTTGCATTCTTTTGATTAATTTTAACCAAATCTGGCAGGAGAATGATTTTTCTGATGCCTGGCCCCTGGCCATTGTCCCACATTTCTCTAAGTCTGGGAAAGATCCCAAGATTCCTTCAAACTACTGGCCAATTGCTTTGACCAACTGTCTTTGAAACACCTTAGAGAGGATGGTTAATGCTCATCTTTTTTGGTTCTTCAAATCAAACAACCTTCTCTTGCCCATCCAATGTGGGTTCCTACATCAATTCTTCACCATGGACCATCTGATTTGACAAGAAATATCAATCAAAGAAGTCTTTGTCAAATGACAACATCTTGTATCAACATTATTTGACCTTGAGAATGGTATGACATTTTGTGAGACCTCCATTTGTGTAGGTTATGTGGTCATTTGCCCATTTTTATTAAAAATTTTTAATGGACAGGTGATTTCAAGTTCATGTGGGTTTGACACTTTCCTGTTCTTTTCTGCAGGAACTTGGAGTCTCTCAAGGCTGTGTTTTGAGTATCACACTTTTCAGTATAAGGATTTATGCAATCACTGAACAACTCCCTCTTGTTGTTGCAAATGGGCTCTATGTTGATGACTTTCACATCTTGTGTGTTATTGAAAATGGGTATATTGAGCAGCAGCTACAGATTGTCCTCAATCATTTACTGAAGTGGACCACAGTAAACGGTTTTAAATTCTTTCTCTCTAAAACTGTTTACATTCACTTTGGTTGCCAATGGGGTATTCACCCAGATCCTGAACTCCATATTGGTGAAGTTGTGCTATCTGTGGGCCCTGAAACAGAGTTCTTGGGGCTTATCTTTAAGTGTAAACTGACTTTTATACCAAACATCAAGCAGCTACGAGTCAAATGTACAAGAGCATTGAACATCCTTTGTGTTCTCTTTTGTACCACTTGAGGAGTGGATTGATGTTCTGTGCTGAAAATATATCATGTTCTTATATTTGATCGAAACTAGACTATGGGTCTCGGGTCTGTGGCTCTGCCAAGACCTCGGCCTTGAAGATGCTGGACCTAATTTATCATCAGGGACTTTGGCTCTGCACCAGGGCTTTCCACACTTTCCCAGTCCAGAGCTTGTACACAGAGTCTCATGAACCTCTTCTACACCTCCTCTGTTTGCAATTGTCTTTACTGTATGCTTTGAAACTGTGATCTTTACCACAGCATCCCATATGGGGATGTGTTTTCCTTCCTTACTGCACTATGCTTTATCAGAACAGACAGCCTACCATTGATCTTTTTGGCCTTCTTATCCAAGTGCAGTTGGATGAATTGGGTCTGTCTTTGGATAACATTGCTGTATTCACTGTTCAGCCCATCTCACCATGGCTTATTACAATCCCCAAATTTGATCTTTCTTGAAGTCATCTGAGAAAAGTAGATATTCCTGATTGGAAGTACTGTCTTTTTTTTACTCAGCATATTTTGGACCATCCCTCCATTCCCATTTATACAGATTGTTCGAAATAAGTTGACTCCATGGACTCTGCCCTGATTTATTGTGGTTCAGTGGTTGCACACAGAATTCCCTGTACAGTTTCTGTGTTTACTGCTGAACTGTATGCCATTTCTCTTGCCCTGGATCACATACAAGTTAAGCAGTACTCAAACTGTGCTATTTATACTGACTCCTTTAGTTCTGTACTGGCCCTGGAATCACTTTACATTAGTTCTCACCCTCTTCTCGCCAATATTCAAAACCAACTGGCTCATTTTCCTCAAACATCTACTTCTATCCAGTTCTTCTGGATACCAGGTCACGTTGTTATTTGTAGGAATGACCTCGCAGAAACCACAATTAAGTCTGACTGCTTTGGAGCTGTTGCTGCTATGCCTATTCCGTACATTGACTATGGTCCTGTATTCAAGGCTAGGTTCTGTACCAGTTGGCAGTCACCTTAGAGTAAGGAATGTGAAAACAAGCTTTTCCAGATAATAGCCCTTTATTGAACATTGGTTGTCTTCTTTTCATAAAGATTGGAAACGGGAAGTTGTCCTAACTAAACTATGCATTGGTCACAGTTTTTTAACTCATTTTTTCTTTTATCTGGAACTGATGCACCAATGTGTTGTCTATGTGACACTCAAGTCACAATAAACCATATATTACTGTTTTGCCATTGTTATGACTCTCAATAATGCCATCATTTCAGACACATTTTGTCCCAAGGTTTATCGTTAATGTTGGACAGTGTCATTGGCGATGGTGACACTGTTCACTTTATAAATGTTTGTAGTTTTTTAAATGCTATTGGCCTTTTTAACACTATATAAGTTTTTAATTCATAAATTAGACTGTTTTTTTAACATAATTCCCTTTTATGAATTGCAGTTCAGTATGAAATTAGAAAATAGCTGTAATGTTAAATAACTCAAATCAGGACTGGAAAGACCTACTTCAGGTTATTATGCTGATGTTTAAACTTGCCCATTAGTCATCCTGGCGAGTTACTGTAATTAAAATTATGCTACAGAAAGTTTTTTTAAAACTTGTGTTAATTTACTTCCTCTTTTACTGGTGTAAACTAGATTTAAAAATTGGATTTAAAACTATACAAGTTTTTATTTCAAAAATTAAACTTTGTTTTGTTTTACCTTGATTCATTTTTACAAATTTTAATAATTTTACTTTATAATATTTTACTAATTTTTGTTACAGATAACCTAGTTGCTTTGTATCATAAAATGCCAAACCAACCAACTCTCACTCCACCACTATGCATCATAGTTTGAAATTTCTTTTTCAACATGCATCTCAGTCAGTCTCACATGTCTATCACTTCATTTTCAAGCTATGGAAAAGGCAGTCTTATCTTCTTCCACTATGCAGATGATTCTTTCTTTTTTGGCATCACTCAAATCTCTTTCATTTGGTATGACCACATAAGAGATCCCTTCCTTGGTCTTTATACAACCAATTTATTGTGAACAGCAATTTATTGAATTCATCATCATCTTTGATCTTGAGTGGTGGTTAGATCAGAACAATACTGTGATAAGTTTTCTTCCACTACCACCTTGTCCAGAGATCCATCTCTTAATAGAATGGATGGAGTGCATATCTCAATGTTCTGGACTTTCAGGGCCTATGGACAGTCAGTGACACTTCCATGTGCAATATTTTAGAACTTTTTGTTGTTCAAAGGGCAATGTCTCACAGTCTGGAGTTATTAATGGAAAAATTCCTGTAAATGGGAGCACTTAGTCCAGGTTTTTTGTTTAATAAAAACCTTGGATCTTCATTCTTGGTACCACCACTACTATCATATCAACCTACTATTTTGCCAAGTTCTGTGGGTGACAAATTTAGTGGCAGATCAATTATTTACACCCAAAAAGGTCTTCCTGACAAAATGGATGCTGCATTGTGATGTGTTCTGTTGAATTTGCTCTCAGTTCATAATACTGAAGATTGATGTTTTGGCCACTTATTGTAAAACTCAACAACTGGAATTTTGATATCTGGCACCTCACTTTCAAGCAGTAACAATAGATCTATTTAGTCAGGATGGGATTAAACCTCTAAGCCTTTCTACTGGTTTGTGTAGTAGCTGTGATTCATTTCAACCCATTATCAGGTCCATGACTCATTTTTTCACCTGACTCTTTTACGTGGGTGTTTCACCTTCCTCAGTCACCTTATATAAAATAACCTTATCTACAACCTTTCTATATTCAAGATTGACATTATTTGAGTCCCCAGTGCTCTTTTCTTTAGTTATATTTCATCCTTCTTCTCAAATTACCATTTCAGCTACGTAACAGGTATATCCAGATGGAATTGCTTGTTCTTTCTCAACATCCTTTTCAGACTTCAGCCTCATGTACCACATATCACCTTTTCCTTAAGGCTTTTTATTGCACTGATCTGCAGACAGTGCCAGTTGGGGGTGTTTGCACTGATTGTGCATAAGACACTTTATCATTTTACCTATGTCCACCTATACCGAGTTTCTTCTTCCTTAAGACATTAGCAGCCAAAGAAGGAGATAGATTTTCCACCAATTTATCTGGCTACTTCTGTGACTGATTGGATCTTGATCATTTGGAATGTCCAGTGAAGATCTTGAAGTATTATGTTCCTCACACTAACACCTTTCGAGATTCTAGACAACAACTTTTCATTTACTGGGTCTTTCAGTTTCCCAAGACTTCTTCCTAGTTACTTTTATCTTCTTCTGAGAGTTTTTTTTATTACTCTCAGTAGCTATCTTAATCATATCCTTTATACTACAACAAGGTATGAGAATTTTTATTACTACTATTGTCTCCTCTTTATTTTCTGTTTTCACTTAACCTTTTTCTCATTAGATTTCACTTGGTGGTGAATGTTGTCCAGGCAGGTGTGCTTTTTTCAAACCAATTTTACGCTAGCAATCACTAACATAATTTACTTTATCTAGGTTACAACAGGCTCTGTAGAACTAAGGTGTTCCATAAGATCACCTAGAGGCATCATTATTCATCATTGGATTGAATAAATCAGTGATGGTTTGCTCATAAAAATTTATGGAACCTTGCTCACCTATTGCACTGTTACTCAGAAATCTTCAATGTGTATTAGCCCCTTATTTCTTACTAGTAAATCTTAGGAGTCTTCACCATGCTTTTTTTCTAGTTGGTGGGGTGGTGAAAAGAGGGTTAAGTTAGGAGCTCTCACACCTGTGTCTCAAGATTTTTTTTCCTAGATATTGTTATAAGAGAGACATCAGCTATACATGGGAGCCTACTGGTAATACCAGTTTAGATATGACATTTCACTTTCCACTTGGATTGAGCGTGACCCATCTTTGTGATCAATATCTGTTCAGTACATTGTTCATGGAAGAGTATCCATCACCACCTTGTCATTCTGAACACAGAATTGTTCTGGTTCCGTAGTTGAACACAGTTTGTTCAATGTCTTTTAATAATTCCCAGACAAGAGGAATTTACCCTGTCTATATGTTTGGGGATTGAGGATGAGTGCTCATAATTTATGATAAGTTATGTTTCCTCTGGTTGATTATGGCATTCAGGGTCCTGCCATTCTGAGTTTGTACTGTTATCTTTTGAACTTTTTCAAGTTAAGTAGAAGGTTTGTTCACTTTGGTGTTATATATTGTTGACTCTGTTGTCTTGGTACACATCACTCAGTAGTTACTAATTAAGATCAACTTGCACGTTATATGTGTGTGGTTTAATTAATGTAGCCACTAACATGATATTTAAGAACCACTGTCCTGTAATTTTAGCCCTAAGCAGTGGGACCTCAGTTATTGGGTTGAGGCCTGATCCAATAGAAATAATGGATTACATCAAATTCCACCTGAATAGTATGATTTAGTTTCTGGATAAAGAGCATACCTGTTCTGGATGTAGTGTGGTTCCTCTGCTATGATGCTAAGCTTACATTGGGAAACCCACAATCTATGCAGATGCAAAGTGCATTAGTAATGCCCTCACTGGTGCCCTCACCTTATCTATGTGGGATTCTAGCTTTAGTGTGAGAGGAGGTAAGTATACCTCAGAAGTTAATATTTTCAGTGTTAATTTCCTTTTCTCATGCTAACCATTAAGAGCTGGTGTTAAAGACTGCAGATTGGGCCAGTCCCATAAAAGTGATAATATTATATGAATTTGATGCATGCATACAGTACTAGAATAGAGGGCACATTGATGAATGTGGAGAGTGTCACATGATAGATATATCACCAAGGTCAGTGTGGAATAAAAGACTGGACCAAGCAAAAAAAAATTCAGACTGATGCTTAGATATGCAAAGGATGAAAATTGTAGCAGTCAAGTAATAGCTTTAATGTAAGCAGTGGTATTATTAACTTTTGTAGGATTATATAATACATCTACATTATAAAGCTTTTATACCAATGACTAATGAAGATGTTACATCACATACAATTCTGGTTCATTGCTTGTGACCTTGGTAAAAACACAAAGTCTAATCTTGTTATTTAAGGGACTGCTAAGCCTTTAAAGTAAACATGAAATGCTGCAAACTATTCAGTAATCCTTTTGGAGCAATAATATTTTATAAGGACACATCACAGTTGAACATTGAGTGATTTTATATTTGTGACAATAAGATTTGAAAATTTAAGGAATAAGATTTACTAAAACTTTATTGGTTAAATTCCGTAAACATTTTTACCAAAAGCTAGAAAAGCCTTTAGTAATTACTTGTATCTGATTGGCCAATTTATCTATTAGGATCCCATTTTATGCATTTGTAAAATGTGTTAATTTTCATATTTATGGTCATCTTCTGATAGTATGAGGATAAAAATCTATGTAGCTATTTAAATTAGAGGAACATTGTTCAATGAATTTGTGAAGTGTACCAAACATTTCACTGTATTCCTGTTGATTAGTTCTTTTAGTAATGGGCAGAATTTGATTATCTTTAATTGTACAATGCAAATGGTATTACAGAAATGTCCATGTTATTATAACTGATAATCAGTTAAAAAGTAATCTCTGGTTAATGTAGGAAACTATGGTTTCTGAGGTATTTAGAATGAAATCAATGAACAGTGAATGAGTGGAACCAAGTGTGTTTTATTAATTACATTTTTCCCTTGAGTATATATATGGTAGAGTGAAAATTAGTAGCTAATAACCTGAAGCATTTGATCATGTTTTGTTCTGAGAATGAAAACTTTTTCACATAATAATAAGGAGAATATTCTTATGGTAGGATTTAGGTACTTTGATTTAAAAAGTGAAAATTTTCAATTTATCATAAAGGTGGTGTCAGTCTTGTCTGTGCCTTTGATACTATATTAACATTGTGATAGACAAGGACTTTTTCAAGAAGATAATGCAACAAAACACTGAGCTGCTGTGCTTAAAATTGGTTTGTATATAACATTAACTTGAATATATTTAGGAGTTACTTGAATGTTGCATTTCCTACAGCATTCCTTTTTTAATATTTGCAAACCATTTGCTGATCATGCTACTAAACTGATAGATAGCAATGAAGCAAGACACCTTCTGGCATTTTGTAAAGTCTGAACATAAAGGAGGGTTCTTATGAATTAATAGTGCTTGTTGAAATTTATACTTAATGGCAAAATATCTATACATATTTGTGTAGAAATGTTCATTGTTTAAAATTTAGTTGTTACTTGCTCTACTATTTATCCTAAAGCATAACTTCCTGTGTGTATTTTATAAATGTGTGCATGTGTATGCTAGTTATATGATAATATTATGTACTTTGGTTCACATATAGCTGAATATTTATATTTTAAATTCTGGTTTCTAGCCCAAACCTGGAACAACAGATAGTCAGTCTTCACAAAAGAGTTCCACATCACCACCATCAGGTGCTGAAGCATCTTCAGGTGTATCACAAACATCTGATACTTCTGTAGCAGATAGTAAGCAGCCACCAAGTGTTTCAGAAACAGTACCTGAGAAGAAGGATTCCTTAGCATCAGAAATAACAAGGTATCATTCTCATGTAATTATAGAGTAACAATAAGATAACTCACTTATACACAGAGAAATGATGTTTGCTTCAAACATTTGACTGTGAAGTTTACATGCCACTAACTCCCATCTAAATTCCTGAACTATTCTGCATAATATCATGTGAAAGAAGCCTTCCATCAATAAGAGGGTGAAACAGCTTTCATGCACAGTAACTCCTCTATGTGTTTACACTCATGATAAATTCATTCTTTCCTTGGCATTGGATTGAACAGACAAGTTTAAATTTCCCATCTTGAGTTCAGTTTGATAAGACTTGCATATGTGAATGAACTTTAGATTTCATTTTCTTTATCTTTTGTTTCAGAAGCTTTATTTCTTTTCACAACTTCTCAAGTGACAATGACTTTTTGTCTTGTATTTGTCATGAAGTTAAACATACAGGCCCTATTTTTACTGTAACTGCTGGAGACATTACAGTCTTTGTTAAGCTTGTTGTAGATTGCATCATACTTACTAGGCTTCCTATTTCTTCAAGTGATGTTTTTTTTCAGTTGTGAGTAACTAGTTGAATGATATTTTCATCCCAGATTTCTTTGGATAATGCCTTATTGATCTAGGAATGCCCTCAGTTTTTCAAAGTATTTCTGGATGTGTTTTTTTCAATATGTTATTTTAATTATCTTTTGTTTGTGTACTTTTATATTTTCCATCCTTTGTACCATAAACCCAAATTTTGGGTTGGCTTCTTTCTTCTTCCTTTGTATGATATTACTATTTATACTATTTCTTTTTTCAAACAGCTCCACACTCATGACCAAATCATCTCACAATTCTTCTTTTGTTCTGCTTTAAAATGATTATTCCTCTTCCAAGTTCACTGTCTGTAGAATTTCTTTTGCCTGGTTGGGAAGGAGACCCTTTGCCTTTTATTTCACTCTCTAGTTCTGCATTTCCATTGTTTTCATCTTTTTCTCACCTCAAGCTTATGTAATAACAACCTCTCTCCATGTTTTGCCAGGTGCATTTCATAGTGCTCCATCAGAGTTCTCTTAAGTTTTATTTCCTTTTTCTTTGCCATCTTCATCCATTACTCTTCTTCTGCTCTGTCTCTTCTCAGTTGATTACTCTGATCTTGAGACATTTTAGATTTACGTGAGCTTCTTATAATTGCATACTTCCATTCTTCTTGTGTACATGGTTTTTGTCAGTCTCTCATTCATCATGCAGAAGTGGTTTACATGTTTCATTATAGACTCAGGCTGAGGCTCCATGACTTTAATTCTTGTTTTCTTCCTCTGTTTTTTGTCTTTCTCAGCCTTGTCCTTTGACTCCTGTACCTCATATGGTTCAGTCTACTACCACCTTTCACATTACAACTTTCAGGCTTTCTTATTTTTCTCATCCTCTCACTATTTAACAGCTGGCTTAATGCTATTTATGTTAGTAATTATTTTGCTCTACTGGGTCCAATGGGTACTCATCTCTCTTCACCATTCATTATTTTAATTTTTCTGTCAATGAACAACTTTATCTTTCCAATGACCTTTCTACTTCTTTTCACTTGTCTTTCTTCTTCCTACTTTTTATCTTTTCTCTCTGATTTCATGAGTATTCAGAAACTTAAGGATGTAGTGTTGGATCTTTTTACTGAACCTACCCTTTAAAGAACATACATCTTTTTTATGGGATTTTGCTCTTGTCTTTTTGTGGTCCACAAGAAAACTGGGATCTATTGTCTGTCAAATGATGTATCATCTCACAACTGATTTTTTATTGTTCTGTCATTCTGTTTGAAGAATTTTTTTTTCCCTCATTGCCCTTTTCACCTGGTTTGTAGATGAAGGTCAGTGTGTCAGATACCCTCCAACTCATTTCAATTGCACTGTCATACAGATATTTGATTTCATTGTTACAACTATCTTCCAAATCTTTGCTTTTCCCTTTAATATATCATCTGCTCTCTACTTATTCTTATTTTTAAGTACTTTCTCATGCCCACTGCCCACATAATATTTGTACATCTGAGCATTTTCTTCAACTTTTGTCTTAACTCTATTCAGCCTTCTTCTCTCTGCTAGTGAGCCATTGAATGTTTGGTCACTAAGGCTTGAGCTTCTCATTTTCATCCTGTGCTAGAAATGCTTTTACTTTTGAGGATTTTCACTTACCTGTATCCCCTTATTTCTTTAGAGCATCTACACTTTTGCAAGACCAGTAGATTTCCTTTCGAGAGTGATTGTCTTTAAGTGTGAACCTTCACTTTCCTTTAGTCAAGAATTTATCTTAGTATCTAGTCCATGTCAGTTATACACCTGGCATTCCCTTATCACCCCTACCCTGACTAGATCTCCATCTGTTCACTCTTGAGTTAAGGAATATTTTTGAATATGGACATTACTTTTGGTGTTTGAATCCAGGATGAGAGTTCATTCAACTTAAACATGCTGATACTTCTCACTGTTCCTCAGTTATGTTTCCATTTTCTACCTCTTCAATGGTTATTTTTAATATCAGCTGTCTGAGGGCATCTGTTTCAGGATTTTTTGTGTTCAGATATTGATTCTTCCCTTCTAGACTAATTTTTATTGATTCTGCCATGTTGCTTGTCATTTGCTTGAAGCAATGGATGTTATTACAGATTGCTTTTCTTTGCTGAGCTACATTCTACTTTAAAAGTGGGCTTTTTACATCTAGGTCTTTCACTAGATTTGCTCTTAGTTGAGTGTGACATTCTCGGACACTTGTGTCATCCCTCTCAACTCTGAACTTCCTTTCATTTGGTTCCTTGTTTCTCATCATTCAAAACTGGCTCTTGATACTCTCAGCCAGGCTTGGTTTTATGTTTTTCTGTTTGCTTGTTCATCACTTCAACTCCTCCCTTGTGTCATTGCCCTGATATGTAATACTTCTTGCTGAGTTCTTCTAGTGGTGGTTTTATGGCTAGCTCACTCTCAATTTCCTCTGCTTCTTTGCTCAGTGCTCCTACCCCTCTCATCCATACAGCATTCACTTTAATGCTTTAATCTCAAGGTATACTGTCCCTTCACTTTCATGTGTGAAATTTCTCCCATCTACTACCCTTGGATTCAACCTTATCAGTCATTTCAGATTTCCTGTCACATTTCTATCATCCTTTCACTTGGCTTACTGATGATTGTGGCAAGTATCTCATTTTTAGTTCATCTGCCATTTTTTTTTCCTGGCATCTTTCAGTAAACTACTTGCCTTTTTTGCCTGACTGTTTAACCATGATTTGTGGGTCTCAGCCATTGCTTGTTATTAAGCAGTACAACAAGGTGTTTTCTTCAACTGTTCTCTCCCTTTTAATTCATTCATTCATTTGTTTGATTAACTTGTCACCCAACTTGTATCCTGACTGCTTAGTATGGTTTTGTACACCCTGTTCAAGTTATTGACTTCTTGCTTTCTATACCATTCATTTCTTGAGACTGCATGGTCTGATTACTTCCTAACCACACCACACATATTGATCTGTTGATCACTTATGTGCATTCCACCCATCCCTGCAACATTTTTTCCCTTTCATCCTGGATAAAGAGTACACACTAGTTGAGATAATATGCAATCATGCTAGGGTCTGATCATATGGAGTACCTGTCATTGAATATCACACTCTATGGACTTTGAGGTACTTTCTGAAGGGTGCTTGTCTATGTTTAAAATCTTTTACCTTCCTCCCCACTGCTTCAATGTGGGATTCTAGAATTTCTCTGTACGGGTGTAAGTTATTATTTTGGAAGTTAACATTTTCTAATATAAAAATCTATTTCTGATAGCTACTCATATCTTCAAATATTCCTACCTGTTCTTACCATTTCCAGTGCATTTTTTTCTTACCATATCTTATAATGAATTTATTATGAGTGCCAATGCATAGGGTTAGTTTCTGCTCTTTATTGCTGGTGAAGGGTTTTTTTAAGGTGATAATGACATGCACTAGCAACAAGTACCCATTAAACATATGAATTTAACTTAAGGGGAGTGGTATGCAAATCTGATAGAGAGATACATGGGGGAAATGTTAATATCAGTTGAAATCTTTTAATACCAAAAATAATGCTTGTTAATAAACTGTTTATTTTGGAGTTATTCATTTTCACAGAAATTATTAAAACATTCCTGTGGTTGATTAAAAGTGATTTCTTTATTTTCATAAGAAACTTTGCATTGTGAATATGTTTCTTTTCAATGTTTCTAGTCCCACTAACACATCTGCTGCCACAATTACGTCAGCATCAGGTGCAAGTTTCAATCTTAGTTCAGCAGAATCGAGCCTGGTGATGGGAGAAGATTATCAAAAAATAGTGCAACAAATAATGGAAATGGGCTATGAAAGAGAACAAGTTGAGCGAGCACTTCGAGCTAGCTACAATAATCCAGATAGAGCTGTAGAATATTTACTTACTGTAAGTTTTCAAGAATTTATTTAATAAACTTGTATTTGAAACTTTAAATTTTTTTTAAGTAGCAAGTGTCTTTATTAACAAGTAGTTTAATTAAAATTTGAATGTAACTAACTAAAACCATGTAACATGCACATAAAAAAATGCTCGTAATTAAAAGCTAAATAATTATGACTCTACAAGTTTGTGTGCTTGACCATGTAAAATCTGTTCAAATAGCCCAGGGTTTATTTGTCTAATAAATAATGCCTGCCACCTTAAATTCTGTGCATGAAACTAGGAGAATAAGGAAAATTCATTCAAGTTTATGAAAACTACCTCAGATGTTTTGTGGGTTAAAGGTAGTAACTCTATACAGTTTCTGTATTTGTCTTTGAACAAAGCTCAAATTAAATTGATATAAGCAATAAAATAACCACGATACTTTGAATTGAAGCTAGTGATTGGAAAAAGGACTGGACTGTTGTAAATGTTTAATATTAATACCATAATGTACTTTTATACCACTTTTTGTTTTTGCTGCATACTGTATATTAACTATTAGTTCTTTCATGTAAACTAAGAAAGTCTGGACAGATCTGGGATACTTCCAACTAAAACATTGAAAGCCTTTTCTTGTTTGTTTGAACTTTTCCTCATACAAAACTTCCCAAAGTCCTTTATGTATTTCAATAATCGACTTTTTCATAATACTTTACTTTCCCACCTACCAACTGACTTATTTAACATAGATGTTACATAAACTTGCTTTTCACTCATAAAGGTATTTCTTAAGTTCTGAGATGCAGTAGAAATACTTTATTAAAGATTTTGGCTTCCAGTGTTCAGTACTCTTTTACATTTCCTAAAAACTTCCTAATTTCACGAAAATGTATGTTTTAAGCTGAAAATTATATCAAACATTAAATCCCCAAAACAGCATCAATCCATTAAAATTTTATTCCAACAGTCGTATTAAGGCTAGTATGAAAATCCCTTTCACTACATTGGTTGAGTTTATAAATTAATAATGCTGAGTCTTTTTGAGTTGTTTCTGATAACTATTGGGATTTTAAGGTGACAGTGGGTTGTACCACAATATTCTTTCTTCTTATATTCTACCTTATTCTCATATTTTCCAGTAAACCCTAACCATGATTAAGCTTTTTCTGAACTATTTTCCTATTTCCTTGAGTCCATTTTGATTGCACCTGATATGATATCCTGCTATAAGATACAGTTTGGAAATTCGTATTTCTTCCCTTTTCATCTAGCATTTAGATTAGAAACACTTTTCTACATTCTTTATTGCCACATAAAAGTGAGCAGATGTTGCTCTTTGGAAATGAACTAAGGATGCCATTTGGTGGCTAATGATGCCTTAGCACCTCTTCATGCATATTGTTGGATGGGGATCATTCTTGATTCTATTTTCTGTCTTGATATTCCCATTGTGATGTTTTTTTCAGTGCTGCACCCAATTTGTGGGCCTTCATGGATCTTTTTCAGTTCACCCTGGTGCACAGTAATTTGGCTGGTTTGTAACTCCTTGGTCTGTTGATTGTGTCTTTTCATAATATATTTCCGAACTTGTCCCTGATAAACCTTTTATTAAAGGAGCAAAACATACAATTCCTCCTTCTTGTTAAGGCCATTCTCTGCTTCCCAGTTTTGGCTCCACCAGTGCTATGATCTATTGCCACTTACAAAGCCTACCCTTTTACTGCTGTCAACAAGGTCATCATGGATGAATAATTATTCCGATAAGAGAAGAATGCTTTCTTTGTGACTGTGGTGTAGGGTATGCTTATTCTGTAAGGCCTACTGTTCTCCACTCACTTATCCTTGACTCCAGTCCTAAGTGTTTACTTTGTATTTGGGATTCTACTTTGATTCTACATGGCTACTTTTTTTGTGGTCAACATACCTTATTTTCCTGCCCTGTAGTTGTGGCTCATTGTTTTTTATCTCCCTGACAGTGAATTTTAAATTTTTAGAATTATAATAAATTTTAAACAAGCTCTTACCTTTTAAATACCTTTTGTCTCATCTTCTCAAGTGGAATTTACATTAAGGTTTGAAATAAATCTATATTTTGGCAGTAAAAGGGGAGCTTAGGTAAAATCCACTGAGGTAGACTGACGTGTGCGATAAATCACATGATGTGTGGGAGAGAGTGGAATATTATGGGTAAATGATGTACAGAATATATAAAGGATATTTGGAAATGTTGATCTACGTGTTTATTGACAGCACGTTTTAAAATTCAACACGGAAAGGCAGTCATACAACATTTAGTCTCGAGAAGTGCCTTATCTTTTGTAGTTCCTGACTGATATATAGGATTTTATATACAGCTGTAGTTAAACACTAATTTCTATATTCACAGTTTGGAATAGTGATATTTGTTATTCAGTTTTGTGCACTAAGTTGATTATAACACTGTATAATTCTGAAAAATAAAAAAAGTCTTTGTTTTGAGTATTTTTCATTTAATTTCTCTTCTATCAGGGTATCCCTTCTCCCCAGGATTCTTCACAGCCTTCAAATGAAGAAAGAGAAGCAACTGCTCCAGCAAATAACCCATCTTCCAACACTAGTACTAATGTTTCAGCAACAGAAAGTGAAGGTTAGCATTTCATGAAAGAAATATTGTATAACATAAAGGTATACAGAAAGAATATTTGACATTTTCCTATTTTCTAGTTGATCACAGACTTATTTGATGCTGACCACGTGTTTACTCTTTCAGTGATTCATAATTTGATATACAAATTATATGTATTCAAGGGCACGTGTGATGTTATCCTTATGATTTGAAATGGTATTGTTTACATTGTATTCATCAGTGAAACTTACAGCTTAATTACATAAAGGTTTAAGGAGATTTATTGGCAACTTTATACTTGTTTGGTTATTTCCAGGAACAAAATTTGTTTCTGGTAAGTGTTAAAAACAGTACCAATATCTTCCTTTTTGCAGGAGAAATAGTAATAAGTAAGTTTAAAAAATGACATTAGAATGTAATTGTGCATATATTAACATAATTTATTGACCGATAATTCACGTTTGTTGGAGCCACTTATATGTTAATTTAAACTGATAAACATGTGTTTGTGATATGTAGAAACAACTCTTTTTCTCTCCAGATTTTACATATATTAATGTGGTAGGCTAGGAGGGACTGTTAACTGATTAGAAAATCTTGTGATTTTTCACTGTGATGTTCCAAAAATGTTCTGCACTTTGGGACTATGAATGTTTATCATGTTTCACTATTCAGTTAGACAAAACTAACTCAAGATTTGGTGGTTGCTGTTGACTAGCTGTCTTTCCTCTGTTTTATTGGTTCAGATAACATTTGTGTAGCATTGAATGAAAACTCTGAAACAAATAGTCAGTTAAACAAATTATCATTTTGATATATTGTTAATACATAATAGTTATGTGACTTTTGGTAACTTTTTAAAAATAATCAATATTTCGATGTGGTTTTATTTTTGTGATTTGTGAAACATGTTTTTGTTATAAGTTGCATATTTTGGTTAAGTTATTAGTGAAACACTATTTACTAAAAATAATGTATAGCTAGCAGAGTTGCATAAATCTAGAAATTTATTCTAAAACACGCACGCACGCACAGACAGAGGGATGGCTAGCACAGATAACCCTC
This sequence comes from Carcinoscorpius rotundicauda, assembly GCA_011833715.1. Lineage (NCBI taxonomy): Eukaryota > Metazoa > Arthropoda > Merostomata > Xiphosura > Limulidae > Carcinoscorpius > Carcinoscorpius rotundicauda. The sequence continues at coordinate 46,583,948 of CM022403.1, forward strand.
GAGTAGCTTTGTGCAAAATTAAAAAACAAACAAAAAATATAGTGAAGTGAATATAACTAAAAATCTATAACTGAATGTGTGAAAATTTGATGAATGTACAAATAATTCAAGCTTAAAAGATATGATTATGATAAATTAATATTTTTTAAGATTATTTTGAACACTGCACTTTACAGTTTGTTAAATGATGTCTTAATGATGCAGAGATTATATTTTCAGTATTTTAACTTAGTGCTTTTGTAGAAAGTAACATTAGTAATGTTTTTGTTAAATTTATTTTTCTGTCATTGCTTTTATGCAGTCTGATGTTCTAATTAAATAAATTGTCCTGTACATCATCTGTTTTATTTCTCATTTTGTTTTGTTTATTACATTAGAAGATCCTTTGGCTTTTCTGAGAACTCAGCCCCAATTCCAACAGATGCGGCAGGTCATTCAGCAGAATCCCCAGCTGTTGAATGCAGTCCTTCAACAGATTGGACAGAGTAATCCCCAGCTTCTACAGGTGATATCACAAAATCAGGAAGCCTTTGTTAGAATGCTGAATGAACCTTCAACAGGTTCGAGTGGAAGTGGGAACACTGGTAGTCAGGCTTCAGGCCAGGGCACTGGCAGTAGTGGGATTCCTGCTGCCTTTGAAGGTGGGGTCACTGCCCAGGTTACTCCTCAAGATAAAGAAGCCATTGAACGAGTAAGTGAATACAGAGTAGTAAAATTATAGTTACTAACTGAACTGAAATTCCTCTGGGATATATCAAAAACACATTGTAGTGATTTTTATTAATTGTCTGGGTAGTGCATTCATTTTATATTTAAAATTGGAGCAGCAGAACTAATATATATATATATACACGTGTGTGTGTGTGTTGAGAAGTGGATTTATAATAAAATAAAAACTGATTTGAACATAGTATACATAGTTTTGGAGAATAATTAATTACAATCAGCTTTACAAATAAGTTGGAATATCTTTTTTATTCTCTGTTTATACCTGTCATTAATTCTTTCTAGCACATGGTTAGAACCAGATAGCAGTTACTAAAAAGTAATCATTTTTGTAATATGATAATACATAATTTTTTTTGTTATGAAATATATTAAATTTAGTTGAACTTCCACACAAAGTACTTGTAGCTTTTATAGGTTTGATTTTTAAGCTATAGCAAGTTAATTACATTCAAAGGAAAACATTTTTATATTTTTTTGGCATACAAAAGATTTAGATTATTTGAAGTCACAGTAAAAATATACTGATGTTATAGGACAGAAAAATACAATTTAAGGACTATTTTTTTGTAAAACCTTTAATTACTTCTTGAGAAACAAATACTTGTTACTAAGATTTGTTCACATCCAACTTTTATTGTAATAGTTTTATTTTGCAATTTGAATTATTTTTCTTTTATTTATTCACAGCTCAAAGCTCTAGGATTTCCAGAGTATCTGGTCATTCAAGCTTATTTTGCTTGTGACAAGAATGAAAACCTAGCAGCAAATTTCCTTTTATCTCAGAATTTTGACGATTGACAGCAAATGTGTCATTGGATTTCACCTGTTTTAGAAAACTTTATGGAGTTTGCAACATCACTAAGACAACCTTAGGAAAAAACTGGCAAAAACCTAACAGACAGGCTTGCAACCTCATGATATCATTCACTTTAACTCAAGGAAAAAAAAATACTGCTCTAGTGGGCAATAGAAAAACTGGTCTGTTTTGTTGTACCCTTTTGAAGTTATTCTTCTAAAGTTGTACACTTGTTGAATTGTATCTCCAAATGAAAATAGACATAAAACAAAGAGATATACTGTTTTTAATTTAAAAGTGCTATTAATGTAATTGGGAGGGATATAGAAATTTTCTTTGATTTTTTAGAACATTAGCAGTTACATCATACAAACTAGAGACAAAAGTATAATATAAAGTACTATCACTATTTGTTTTACTAATGTCAATTGTTGATAGAATTCCAAAGGATCTATGCATTTGCTTAGTTTTTCCTTATCAGCTTTTAAATCAAGGTCTCTTCCTAGTTAGAAAGCAAATTTTCAAAATTTCTAAGAATGTACTATAATATTTGGAATGTTTGATTGTGCTTTATTTTGTTTGTCTGCTAATCGTCTACAGAAAATTAAGCTTAAAATAAAGTAAAGTGTATTTGAATTTCATCTGTTTTTGCAATATGTTCAGAAACTGTGTTCAGTAACAAAATAAACATAGTTACAAATGTTCATGGTATTGTGTCAATTTTTGTTTGTAATACATTCACATATTTTGCAGTTATAAATAGAACTTAAGGTCCCCAAACATTTGTTTTCAGTAGAATCATTATAAATGTATCTCAGAACAGCTGCTATGGGTATTAACACTTTTACTGATAAGCAGAAAACAGTTGTTCAAGATGAACAATTAGACTTTTTTAATTAATTGGGAACAAAGGAAAGATCATTTTGCTACAGCTACCAAGAAAAAGCAATATCAGAATGACCTTAAACTGATCTTTTTAAAGTAATATTAGAAATCTAAAATACCTGCCCTTTGTCTGGGTTATGAACTCAAGAAAATGTGGGGTGTTAATGCAATTATAAAATAACAGAAATCTTTCCTTTTACACAACGTTATTACAGTATTAATTATTACCCCACACAAAGATGTTTAGAGGCTTTTAAAAACATGCTATGTTCATACTTAACAAATTGGATACATTGTGTAATTGTCAGGGTGACTCTGTAGGAAGGAATAACAGGTAAAGTACTATTAGTGTGGCTGTTTTTTCTATCCTGCTTTCAACACTCGAAGTTGTAAAACCCACCAGTCAGAGTAGAAAAAAGGTATAACTCAAGAAACGCCTCTTTATATCAGCCTTACACTAATTGTTGGAGTAGAAACTTCAGCTGAGTTTGTATATTATTACAATAGTGGTGGCCATTTTTATTACATTTCTTCATAAAATTTGCTGTTACACTCTCAGAGGTATATTTATGTTCCTTTCCCCTGGACTGTATATGCATTATAGAAAATTTAATAATATTGTTTTGTGTAAGGATGTGTATAAATGTAATTACCATAAACTTGTGTCAAAGAAAATAAATGCCCAATAATAGCAGTAATATTTATTGAACCACCATTAACATGGTTGAGATTAGCCCAGCAACTTAGTAGTTACATAACATACAAACACACAGATATGCATTATATACACACACAATGTTGTGAAGATATGTAAAAAACATTAAACTTTAGTATGAAGTATAGGAATCAGAATACATTTCATATGTCTTTGATGACAAGAAACCCACTTGGAATGAAAATGTATCCCAGAATGACTAGTATAGGTATTAACAAAACAAAGAACAATGTTTGGAACTTCCTAGGTCATCTTCAGGTTAAGTGATCACAGGTTATGAGGTACATTGAACATGTGTTTATAATGTCTATTATAAATGTCTTTTAATGAAACCGTACGTTTTAAACATTATTTTATATAAAAGAAAACATACTTGTTATAGCTCTAAGTATATTTTGTTGTGTACATATAATTAAAAATTACACAAATATACATCTGGGAACCACATCTGCAAACAATGTTTCTGAGATGCCAAAACACATGAATGGAATTGGTATTGATTTTAAATCTCACCTCAACAAAATATTGTAGGAAGTAATGTAAAGTATGTGCCCTCCTGTTATGTCTGTGGACTTGAGAACACCAGAAAATGGGTTTTAAGAGACACTAGACAAAGCAAATAACCATTGAGTAGCTTTGTGCTTAACTTCAAATAAAGAAACAAGAAAAACATGTTCAAAAAATGTTCTGCATGGAATGTCAGTTTAAAACAAAAGTGCACTAACCTCATTAAAGTAGTATCTGCTAGAAAAACTTGTAGGTTCAAGAAATCGCGATACCAAGTAATAAAAACCCTGTAATCAGAGCACTTTCAAAAGGTGCACCTGTATTTTTCAAGGGCAAACTTGAAATGGTTCACCTTTTAAAAACACTTGTGTTGTAGTTTATACTGAGGAGTTATTGTTAATTTCTTGACAAAACAAAAAGTATACTTGATTATAAGGAGCAAAGCTTGGTACTGTATGGAATTTATAAAGGCCAGTTTAGTTGGCTTTTACAGTTTCTCCATCAATTATTGTAAATTAAGAATTATATGAGGCATTCTGAATGTACAAGTGGCATTTTTAAATGTAGAACCTAAGTGTGTTCTTGTGAATGTATATCTTTAGTGAACTATTTTAGTCCTATTTAAAATGGAAACAAAAAAATGGCAGATATGTTTGTGAGGATTCAAGCAGATTAATGATAATGTAATGATTGTTTGTTTATATTGCATCGTTAAAACTTTCTTTTACGCCACTGTGTGCACTAACCTATTGAAACAACAGTAATGAAAGTCACGTGGACATACAGTAGAAAAGTGTAATATATTAATGATGCAACTTTGTATTCATTTGTTGAATAATTCTCTTAAACTTCAAGAATTGATAGTTTGCAAGATATATCAAAATAAGACTGATAATGTTTTTATCACATCTGTTGACTTTGATTTTCTGAGAATAATAATATCCTAGCATTTCAAATTTCCACATTATCAACTGTTGCATCCATTGTTGTTTAGATTTGTGTTAATGCATTTTTTTGTTATAAATTACAATTCTTAGTTCTTGCACGAATCAGTTTGAACATTTTGCTTATTGGTTGTTCAGATTCTTTGCTTGACATTAATGAAACCACATTTGGTACCAGATATTCGTTAATATTTTGGTTAGACTCTTTCCTCAGCTAATTTGATGGTTTAACACACTGTATGGGAAACCATAGTCTGTTACTGTGAGGTAGAATATCAACCACTCTTTAAGATACAGTATTAAAATTACAATGTTAACCTGGAACTATTCTGAAGAACAGCTGGAAACTTTGGCTACTTATTGAAGAGAATACTCCAAAGGTATACTCTTCTTATTAGATGGTGCCACAGAATTGGATTGTTGATTTTTTATTTTGAATTAAGAAATATCATTACTAAAATTGATTTTTGAGTGACACCATCAATTTTATATATCTATCAAATTTCAATACAACTGGCTGAAATCCAGACCACTCATGTATTTATCCTCCAGTGTGCTTCATTGTAGATTTCTGGTGACTGTGATATCATCCTCTTTTTTGCTGTTGGATAAACTACTGTTGATTCTTGTCAAACAGTTAGTAATTGTCTGTAAAGAGCACCCTCCTTCAGTACTACTAACACAACTGATGCCAGTAGTGTGACAAATCCTCAACAATGATAGTTATTTGACAATCAGGATTAGCAGTTGTAAACCCACAGGCTCTAGGAAGTTTACATAAAAAATAAATAATTCGAGTACATTCTAAAATAAAAATTTCTTTATTTACAACAACATATAAGATATTTATTAAAATTTTTGTGCTTCTAAATTGAGTGAAAATATTACAACTTTGAAAAGCTTTGATATCAAATGTTCTCTACAACAAATAGCACAGACATTCATAGGTTAGATTTAAGATTTTCTCAGTTTAGCAGGTCATGCAACATGTTTCTATTTCAAACTCAGATTTATCAGACAGCCTCTTTGCTTGTAAAGTGATGACTGTAGATCGGTACTGTATAGTCTACAAGCAGAATATTGTTTCATAAAGAACCCAAACCATGATTCTAGCTTTTGCTTAATTATTTTGCATTATATTGTTGATTTTTTTAATCCAGCACATCTTTTTATTGATGCAATTGTATTTCCCAGATGTGCCTACATTCCACATCACTCAATCTGTACATATTCTTGTAGCATAAACACTTAGTTTTTTTTAAGTTTGAATTTCATAGTTTTCTTCACCTTTGAACTCTTTTCAGGACATGTTATATATCATCTCATTAAATTCCAGACAGCTTATTATACATAACTGGCATCCTGTAGACTTCATCTATAAGCCCCCATTTTGTAATGGTAAAATCTTGAAATTTTGCTTTAATTAAACACTTGTTACTGTTAAGACCAAAGTTTTTGGTCTTATCTGGTCATTTAAAGCATATTTCCATATTACATCTAGTTCAAAGTATTCACTACAAGCAAATTTTGAAAAATTAAAAAAATTAACTCAAATATTCATTACATATCAGTTGTATCATTATTATTTAAAGTAAAATCTCACCTTTAGTCTTTTGATTGGGTTGTTTGCTTATACATGCTATCTGTTCTTTGTATCTTACTGTTCTGGAGCACTTTCAGAAAGTAGAATTTCCCTAGTCTGACAATGTGGCATTTACAGACTGCACTTACAATAGGTAATCATAATAATAGAATTTTGGTTGGATCAATGTGCCATTAAAATTTTGATTTTATAAACAAAATTTAGGCTTTTCTAACATTTCATTTACATTAAACATTCACAGTTTATCATTTTTTACTTCTGCAAAACAATAGTGAAGCAATACATCAAAAATGCATAATTTGGATAACCTTGTCATAGAATATGTATACGTTTTCATGTAATGATTTATCACTTGATTCTGAGATGTCCATGAATAAGAAAAGTTACATTTTTCTCTTTTCACTTGCAAGTGATATCTATCTGTAGTATTGCTATGTTTTCCAATGTCTGCATTCTTCTGACATGTGTAATAGTGTGTATACCAAGAATTGTTCACTTTCAGTTATGCAATGTTATTAAAAAGTGAAAACTTGTCACACAAGTACAATCCTTCATAGCAAGACGATCAGTTTCTTTTCATGGAAGTGGGCATGTCTATTGCTTTTTTTGTTCAAGTTATTATATCTAATACAATTTTGTTGTGGTCAATAGAGATGCCTATATGCATACGTTTTAGATGACAGAGCAATTACATTGTTTTCCTTTAATCTCATATCTGCAGCTTATAAAAACTTAAATTTCTGCAAACCTTTACCTGTTCATAGAATGTTTTCAGTACAGTAAATTTTCTACACATTTCTTTATTCCATATTAAATGTATGCATTTCATATATGTATATATTCATTGTTTGTTTGTTGCTTATTCTCAGTGGTTAACTTTTACTTAAAACACACAGACACATTTTTTTCTCTAAGTATATCCAAAAGATTTCTGAAATTCATGTAAAAGATTTGAAATAGGTGTTAAATTCATTTTATAACATGATTTTCACAATTTCAAAAGCAACTGACAGTTAATAAACAATTAGTGCACAAAAATGAAAAGAAATGTAACAGAAAAAAAGAAAACAGTGTTTTTCCACTGGTTACACACAGGTAATTTCTATTCAGTCCTTAATAATTTCAGTTTTATATATATATTTTAAAAAGTTTTATTTATTGACAATTATTTATGTATCATTGGATCTTTAAATGGGTTTCTTATCTTCACTGTTAAACAAACAATATTTTGTAACTCTTCACCCGAAGTTAAGTGCAATTAAAAAATAAAATATTCACTTTATTCTAAATCTTTATTTTCACAAAACTGTGTTTCAATTTTTTAAAAAAAATAATGAAACAGAAATGAATAGTACACAAGATAATTTACATCTGCTATTGTCATCTTTTGTTGCTTGAATATAAGAATGAATCTAAACTCGGAAATATACCAAGACCAAATACTTTGTTTTGTAAAACATTCTTTTTAAATAAAATTTATAAGTGCACAGAAATCTGTCTTATAAAAAATACTGAAAATAAATCAGTAAATGTTACCTCCCACAATAAATGAAAAACTCGATGGTGGAAGCATGCTAAAAAGTAACAGATATGCTTTGATCTATTTTTAACTTTAAAAAATTCCCATACGCAAGAAACAAATGAAAACTCTCCAAACACTTTGTTTTATTTTAATTCAGAAAACCAAGTATTGCCAAATGCTTAAATAAGTTGGATCTTTGTGGTATGTATTAATTTAGATTAGATAAATATGTTACTGAATCTAAAATAGCTTTAAAAAGTCCCACTCTTAGAGCAAAGTAGAACAGTAGTTAATTAAAACAAAAATATCTTGACTGTAAAGCCATTACAAAATATGAATACTTAAAAATGGTCAATTTAAATATTTTTAGACATAAAATACCTAGATAGTCATATTTAGATGCAGTATATTTATTTTTCAGTAATAATGAAAAGCTTTTCAATGACTGTCTGCTTTACCCATACTTAATAGAGACTAGAGGAAAGGTACTTAGTCAATAGCACACATCACGTTGTTTGACTGAATTGTGAAACTTCAAAATCATCCCTATATTAACCCCTTAGTATGGAGTACAAACTTATTTTGGTGCTAAATGAATGCCAAAAATGGAACCACAGGTATATAAATCCACATGCTAACCACTGAACTTACTTTACATAAAAATATCAAATTAACATAAATGCTTTCCTAAGTTTAACAAATGTAGTGAAAATAAAGAAAAATGATAAATGATGTTTATTTGGTCAGTAACACCTAATTTAACGTTCTGCCAGTAAAAGAAAACAACAATAAAATAAAAAAATTCATTGACAAAAAAATGCATTTAACTACAAAATATTGGTTTTCTTTCTTTTTCAGTTCGGAAACCAAAAAAGTGGACTAGTATAGTATATTTTCCATGTTCCATAATGCCTAAGAGATAGATTTTTAACTAAGGCATCCTTCCCGATGTATTTAAAAAAATAACACTGAAGGCAAATTGAAGATAAACTTAAAAAATATTGAAATATATGGTTACAAAGTTAGGAAATAATACAACAAATGAAAAATGTTATATTCAGTTAAAACATTAGATGTATAAACAAGATGAAACATATGAATAAACAGCTTTAAAAACACTAGGAAAAATTTAAAATGTACAAAACAAACAGCTTAAATAAACACTGAAAATTACAATGCAAATGTACTGTAATATCTTCACTAATAATGAGCACTAAAAATCTTAGTTTAAGCTTTTAAAATGGTAGAACAATAACTCTCATGGCTGAATAACAGACTTAAAAGACAACTTTCAAAAATGCCTCTCTGAATATTAAAACAAGTTTACTAATACAATTACTATTCTCCAGATGTCTATCGAGATAATGTATAATGTATCTAATTAATCTTGCAATACACTTATAGTCTAAAATTATCCATTCATACCTTGTAAAATTAACTAAAGTGATACTGTTGTAATATATACTAACACCTGTATTATACTCACAAATTTTCATTATAAAAATAAAAGCTGAGATTTTTGGATCTCATTAATACCTATTTGCTACATATAACACTCACTCAGTAGCAGTTGTTTATTGGAGGGTTGACCAATAAGTTCTGTAGTTTCTTAATAAATAATTTTGCACTCAGTAGTACTCATGATAAAATGCCTTTTAAAATAATCATAAATGTCAACTTAAGCTTGAAGTATTTAAGAATACAGGGTCAAATATAAGAAATAAATAATCATATACATGATACAACATGTAATTATAACAGAAATGTATAAATATCTAGCTACTGTTGTCCAGTGTAGTGGAATTTGCTTCTTAAGAAAACATATTTAATTAAAAATTGTTATAGGAACATGTTCAGTTCCAAAGGTCACATCATTTATAAAATAAACAGTTCAAACTTAGTGCCACAAAAGATGATTAAGGTTTTTCAAACATAAATATTTACATTCTTCTTTCAGAACCATTTGACTTTATTTGGCACTTAATTCAATGATACTGAAACACAACTGTAAATCATTTATAAAAGAATGACACAAAGCTTTTATCACTAAATTAAGATAAGTTTAAATAACTGTTAGGATAAAGACTTTGGAAGACTAGAGAAAAATACTTCCTTATTTAAGTTCATAAGTTTAAAGTTCTTTCCCCGAGAATCCATAACAATGAGCCTTAATAGATTATATTTTCAATCAATCTGTGTCTTCTAACATCATGTACATCCCTTGACTTTCTAAAGAGGCTTGAACAAATTCCCATTAAAACTTGTAAGGTTTCACTGGAAATCCATGACTACAAAAATACCACGGCATTATTTAATGTTACTTATCTATACATCTTTTGCATGTACATTTAAGTCTCAATGTTATTTTGGCTGTTGTTAGCTGAAATAAAAGAAAAGTGTTGCTTTCCAACTTTCACATTCTATTTCTGATACATTTTCACTCATTTCAGTTTGTAGCAGTTTAATATAATAAAATTTCTCAATATCAAATAGTATGATTTAATTAACAAGAATATTCTGTGCCAAAACGACACTTTGGAATTTGTACAAATTATAGTAATTTAACAGAAATCGTGGTTAGCTTAAAATCAACCTTTTTTTTTTTGGTATATGAATAATGAATACAGCAATGTTAATATTCAATAATGTTTTTCTTGTATGACTGGAGATACAATTTCTCAACTGACACAGTAACATTAAACTTTACAAAAAATAAGTTAAAAACTAAACATAATACTAGGAGATGCAATTTCTCAACTGACACAGTAACATTAAACTTTACAGAAAATAAGTTAAAAACATAATACTACTGTCTACAAAGTTATGCATTAACATACACAAAGACTACAATCATCAATCATTGCATGTGCTTCAGAAAAAAAAAAATCTTGACTACGTAAACAAATGACAGAACTGTAAAAATTTGTTTCTGTCCAAACAATGTACTTCAACTGTAATCACACGTTTTCATTTCACTACATCTCAATTGTTTGGCTAATACACGTACTGTAAAACATTGGAAGATCAATAAATGTTCAATATTCTGTTAGGTTTAGTAAGTACAATAGTTATTAATACTTAAAACAACGTCTAAAAATATTGATGCTAAGTTTTCCATGGGATTTTTTTCTCAAGCAATTATTGCTGAAGCTGTTATTGTATATCAGAGTGGCTGATATAGGTAATAATACTTTTACTAATAAAGAAGAGAACAACGTTTTGAACCTTCCTAAGTCATCTTCAGGTTAACAAAAAACCTTGTTGTTCAAAGCTGGACAACCTAAGCTACTGAGTGCTTCAGAATACATTATCATATGAGAGCTATGAACCGACAATGAGAAAAGATTGTATTTAAATAGTTAGTTTTAGCTGGTCTGTGGAGGATTTTCCTTACAGATTTTTCTTGTCATTTCAGCCTACATAAAGAAGAAAGAATTAAAGTATTAGCTATTTCATAAATGCTGCAAACAACACACTAACGCAAACATCCTCTCACAATGCACATAATTTACGAACTTTAAAAAACGAATTAACAGTGAATATAAACAAGCAGAGCACATTTTCGTATGCATCTTTTATGGAAACTGTTTTTATTTAATTTGGAATCTATTTCTGTATCAAAACTTTACAGAACTGGTGGAAATATTTTTTAAATAGTTGTATATTAAATTTAAATTGCTTTATTTTACTGTTTGTTTAGTTTCATACAAAGATACTCAAAGGATAACTGCACTAGCTTTCACTAATTTTGAAATCACAGTAGACAAATCACTGAACTCCAAATTGTTTTCTATATATCAATAAATTTAGTATTGATTTAAAAATTCCTTTCAAAATATAGTGTATTATTTAATCTTGTACAATAAAATAATTAGCTGTATTATAAATACAGTTAGCACTGTCCACATAAATATATATACAACTCACAAAAAAGTATAGTGGTTTAAAATTAACAAATGCCCCCCTTTCTCTTACCAAAGGCTCGAACTCCTTCTGACTTACAATGTCAAACTCAGTAACAAAATAATAGAAATGTTTATAACAGGTGTTGACATGGGCTTCCTAGGTAGAAGAAAATAACAAACACAAGTGGATGATTATTAAAACAAAATAATGTATACACACAAAAATTAACTGTTTTATTAGCACAGAAAGTTTTTCATTTTTATGCTAGCTAAACTAAACACTTAACCTTTCAACCTTGCAGTTGCTTAAACTGACAGTTAAAAAATAATCTATTATTGAAAACATTATTAAATCAATTTTATCATGTTAAAAACTAATTTTAGAGTGCACAACAGTATTTCCAAAATTAAAAAAAAAATTAAGCAATTTTTAATAACATTCATTAATCAATCCCACATAATATTAATATCAGTTCAAACAATCAAGTGACTAATTTGAGCAGCACATGGAATCTAACAAACTACCATCAGAGCACTTCTGAATCAACAAAAATGAGTTGATTATAATTCCAAATTTGCTAATTATATATATATACTCAAATGTGATAATCTTTTAGTAAAATGTACAAGTCTCTTTTACACAAAAAAATCACATGTCACAATGATATTCATAATACATCTGTAAACAAATGTCACTAGTCTGAGTCATTTAAGTCTGAGAACACTTTCATGTGAAGAATCAAAACACTCTTGTCCATTATACAGTTTGAACATTGTACTTGGATAATCTCTAGAGCTTCTGGAATGTGTATTTACAAGTTGTTTTTTTAGCTGTTTTTTTTTGTATTTGGTATTTGCTCTCCTCTACCATGAACTGTCAAAATGTCAGCTGTGTAGAGAAAAATGAATAATTGATAACTCTGACATCAAATATGTAATACAATGTTGAATAGCTCTATAAAAGATTCTAGTATGCATACTTAACCCCGACTCATGCACCAAATGTTTCAAAAAATATGATAACAAAACTACATATAAATGTTCTTTAATGAAACACTGATCTCTGCATGTTGCTCACTGAATTTTTTAAAGTGTTTTGAGCAAAATAAACTACACCATGTTGTTGTTACTTAGAACTTAAACAACTGAGATGACTGAAAACAAATTTATGACAAAACAGTAACAATAACAGGTAAACAAGTTTTGTATCAAAACTGATGTTTCAACATAAATCACTGTATGTATACTTAAGTATCTATATTCTCTCCCCTCCCCATATGTGGAATCACTGCTACTAATTCCTTGTAAAACAAGGAGCAAGGAGAGAAAAAAACTGGTTATGTTATAATAATTATTTGATGCAACACATGAAAGGAGGCAAGGACTATCTTCAAGTACGTATTGTTTATCTATGATTACATCGTTTATGGCCAGTAAAATGTTCAGATATGCACGGAATATTTTCACATACCGTCTTGCCACTAGATGCACTCAGTGACACAGATAAATCAAGTTTAACAAATGATATAAAGTGTATACATGGAACTATCATACACAATGTGTAGGTAATAATCGCATACATCATAAATAAGGGAGGTCCAAGTTATTTGGTGACTGGATAACATATTGAGTTTGGTGTAACATGAATGAATTTCAGTGCAATGAAATACTAACCAGAATAATTTATTAATCAAATGATCATCTTTATTAGAGTTTTATGAGTTAATTTAAAATAACAGCACACCTAACAAGCACTAATGTGTTAAACCATAAGGTTTGAAACAAAGTATCTGAAAGTATTGATATATGAATCTAACATAATACTTACCGCTCCAATAGCAACTAGTCTATCAAAGTGATGAATGTAAACATGAACAAATACTCGAAACAATCGAGTTAGGATCTTTTTACATGTTGGGATGAAGTTCTTTGGAAACGGTACATCTGAAGAACATTGGAAGATATATGACCTTAATATTTTTTAATATTATCAGAGAAAACTGACATAAGATATCAATTACAACAATCACATATTACAGTTAAACATATTCTTTGTTTTATGAAAGTGAAAATCAAAGAATGTAAAGAACGAGTAAACATTTAAACAAAAAATCTGTAAAACTTAACCATAGCTGTAAAGATTTATTAATCATATGTTAAAACAGGCAGCTTACTATTCAAGAAATTTCTAACATGAAACTACTGCAGTTCACTTAAAAAAAAAGATGATTTTAACTGATCTTGTTAAGATTTTCTTACAAATATAGTATTACATATATAATTTTATATATATATGTAATATATAATTTCTATGGTGTTAAAACTACTACAGTTTTATTCTGTTCATTTTCTCATACTGATCAGAACAATGTGCTTACACTGCTGTAAATGTGCATTAGCTTATGCTAACATCTCTTCTGTTTAAGATTCTTCAAGTACTATAACAAGAGGTAAGAGCAGACAGCCAACATATGGCTTGGTATAAACAGAATTTAGGGTCTATGTTATTACGTAGGGCTTGATTTGAAATGAATATTAACAAAATCTTACAAGCTATTTAATGACACTAATCTAAACACTGTATGATACAAGAAAATGGGGATGTGAAACTATACATTTGATCCCTCTATCTTCATCATCCAAGGACTTGCAGTAAAGGCACAATAAAGAGATAGGACAGACTTTATGTTAAAACAGGGAAGAATTTTTCAAAGGCTCAAAGGGGAATGGTTAATGGCTAGATGTTAGTTTATGATCTTTTGGGGATGATGAAGAACTGGTAATAGAACCCAAAGTAGGGTGGACTCACAGGTGTGATAACATCCTTGAAACAATCCTAAACTGCCTTGGAAAAAAACTTGCTGAAAGGGAGATCTTCAGGAGGAAGAGAGGGAACAGAGAAGAAATAAATGAAGGAGTACTAAGAAAAAAAATTGAGAGTCCTCCTGACAGGACCTGAAACATCCAAAGATCTTTGGTGAAGATGAGCTAAAGAAGGATAATCTAGCCTCAACAAAATCTTTAGCTCATGGATAGTCTCTCAAACTTCTTGCAGCGTGAGAGCTGGTGGTAAGTAATATGTTGACATGCCATCAAAACACGAGAAAAATATATACAAGGGAGAAAAGGACAGAAGAGTGCCATACAAAGACGAGGTAATATACTGTGTCAAGACCCAATACACAAGATTCCCAAAAACAGATTGATACAGAGAGGGGTCCATACATAAATCATGTAAATACATGAGGAGTAGATACACAAGTTAAAAGTACATCAAAGAAGCCAGGTATAAAGGAAAATGGTAAAGGGAGACAAGTGCCCTAATGTGGACAAAAGAAGAGGAGAATGAGACTCCATCAGGAAACACTCAGAAAAATGATGAAGGAGAAGCTTCATGGAGGAGAGCCAACAAAAAAGGGTGGTGATAGTCAAACAAAGGAGGGAGAACTAGGCCTGGGAAAAATGAATGGACATATTGAGATCTAAACTTCAAACATGAAGCAATGATTCCAAATGTTGACAATCGAGGAATGGAGCTACAGAAAAATACGTCGAGGCAAGATTCAGAGATGGGAGAGAAATGAAGCATGTTGACCTCCAAACATTACTGATCTGCAAAATGGTTAGTCAGGAGGTTTTGTTTTGAATTTCATACAAAACTACACAAGGGCTAGCAGCATGATCCATCTCTAAATTAGCAATGAAAGACTTGAGGGAAGACAGCTAGTCATTACCACCCATCACCAACCCTCATGCTACTCTTTTTAACAACATTATAATGGTCACATTATAACACCTGCACCGCTGAAAGAGTGAACATGAATGGTAGGATGGGGATTTTAACTTGTTACCCTCAGATTGTGAGTTGAGTTACATAACCACCTGGCTGTACCAGACCTTAGCTTGGAAGGAGAACCAAATAATAAGAGGAAGGGGTACTATACAAAAAGAAAGGGAGGGGTCAGACATAGGGAGTAGTGACAAAATATAACAAACCTGTATCACTATGTTCAGGAAAGTAGACAACCATTGAGGTATATGTAAAGACATAGATCAAGATTGTACAGCAAAGGTTAAAATCCTCATCATCCTGACCAACCTCCCCTAAGAATGGAAAACTGGTTGAAGTTCAGGAGAACTCTCATGCCACATGAAAGACTCACAAATTCATAGCAGATAACAGTCAAAACCTCCTCTGCAGATAACATAATCCCCAAAGTCACATTAGCAATAGGTTGTTGGAGTTGGAATGTAGTATCAGTAACAGTTGAATTTGTACTAATAGTAAAATAAGAATTCACATTAACAAATGTGGGCCAAAAAATTGTTGCTTGAACTTTCTTGGAAAATAAAATAGGAAATTAAAAAAAGTAAAAAATATGGAACAAAACTGTATGCAAACCAAACTCACGACCCATGAAAAATAAAGTACAAACAAGTAGAAACAAGCTACACATCATAATAATACAACTGAGAAGCAATGATCTGGTTCTGCCATACAAAAGGAATCAGCTGTGCTGGCAGGGTGTATTGGACTCCTCCTGGTGGAGTGCTAATGTACATGCTCAACACAACTATGCCATGTGTAAACACATGAAAAAAGGAAAGAAAACAATGCTAATGGTGAGCCAAAAACTTGTGCATATAGACGGCAGTAATTATCAAGAAAAGTATTGTGCCAGAAACTTATTTGTTATAAAGTATGGTCCTTTATTCACCACTAATAACCTAAAATACTTTAGGTATTTGAATAACATGCAACATACAATTAAAATTAATTATCCATTATCATTCAGAGAACTAACTAATTATTTATTTCGCTTTTCTCCGAAACATTTATTTAAGTAAAAGGTGATATAGAGGCCTAATCTTTGTTTTGGTTTGCAACGCCTGTTGCAGCTAGTCTGTTATGAAACTTCATGGCTTATCAGTGCTTCTTGGAAGAGTGAAACAAATTATTTAAGTAAACTTCATACAGTTGTGGAGTGTAAGTAATCTTCTTGGTCCAGAATTACACAAGTTTTAATTAGGTTCAACCAATACTTTTAAGTTTTGTGATACTTTCATGCATTTTAAATATGCATAGTCCTTGGCTGAAATCTATTTTGTATGAAATCTGAAATAAGTTGAGTTGTAATACTGATGGTTGATGTTAATCTATGTAATGATGTTAACCATTCTCAGTGGAACAAAAGAAGATGAAACTGCTGGTTATAGGAAAACAAACATTCTTAAAAAATGATGACTTCAGATTTATCGAGTATTCTAATGAAATAAAATGTACAAAGCTAAAAAAAAATGTGTGCATGTCTTTCCAGTCAGTAAAAAATCAGTTTTACTTATTTTGTAAAATGTCAGTCATAACAACATTACATTAAATTTATTGCATACCATTCTGTTTCTGAAAATTTAAATCAATTTAGCTCAAATAAATTATTTATTGCAATAAATAAAAATGTTGTTTGTTTGTTCCTTGTCTGTTTTTTTTTTCCTACACCTGACTTCTTAATTCATATCTTGTCCTCTAAATCCAACTTACTTATTTTGTGGAGTTTATTTACTTAATCAATAATCTATTCAACAGAATAAACATATAATTACATTTTCTCTGGTAGTTAGTCATAATAGATATGTTTCAAGATAAATCATAATGACTTAAATATCTCCCTTAATTTACAAATGTGTGATATTAATACAACTGTGGACTAAAATGCAAAGTGTTGGTTTTCTACCTACAATTACAGGTGCTTTGAAAGATACTTAATCATACGTAAAAAGTTATAACTTAACTTTTCATTACTTATTAACTATTTTGTAATGTATACATTCATCTTGTATTCTTCAAATATTCAACTATTACTCTTCCTAAACCTAAAAATTCACACATTGTTTTAGGTATGCACCATACATGTCTAATTCTTACTAAACAATTATGCACATGTGTAGGCTATTCTTTACGTTGAGACTAATAAGTGTATGATCAAGAAATTAACAGCTAAGTTCAGCCGGTTATATTTACATGTAACATACACCACACATTTATTTCATGTGAAAAGAATCAGTTTCCACTTCCTTAACATAAACATCAATACCTCATTTACTAAGAAAATTTTATGTTTAATTTAGTCTGTGAGAAAAAAAAAAGCTACACAATATTCTACAACATACAAGGCAATGATATACACATAAAATTGTGCAGAAATTTCCAATGTCTAACAAACAAATTAACAATAAATAGTTTTTATGTTTGAAGGTTCATCTGCTAACCAGGAAATTGGAGAAACTTCTAAAAATTTGAAAGTCTGTCAGGTGACATTCGAGCAGAACCACAGCATTTAAAAACAACAACAGAAACAGTTGACAATACTTAAACAGTAATCACTTATTAAATATTACTGAAAGAAAATTCAGTCTTACGATTTATATAACACTTATTACTAATAAAAGTTTATGTACAAAAATAATCAAAAAATTACAATAGAAGCATTTTTTATTTATCTCAGCATAAAAAACAATATGGTGAAGTGTGTGATGGGTGATCATTCAATGACTGCATTGTCTCTGTGAAAGGGATTGCATGTGTAGTGTATTATTTTTATTACAACACAAGTAATATACCTATTGTAATCTTTCTATCACTTTTAAAGATCTGAATTTATTTTCCAATCGCACTGTTCGTATTACTTTGTCCCATAATACTATTTACTTATTATTTATGTTTATTAGGCATGTTTAATTAATCTACAATTTTATATTAAATAGATAACGACTATTAACCTAATTGCAATGGTGATTCTTGTTTAATCAGACCCTAACCCAATTATAGACATTCCCAGTAACCAGTTAGCAACCCTCATAGAATTCACCACAATAAAGACAAACTTCATGTTCAACAACCAAAACTATATACAAACAAATGACCTAAGCATGGGCAACCCAGTATCACCACTTCTAGCCAATATTTTTATGACACAAATTGAAACACAAGCAATTAATACAGCATTACATCCACCACTATACTGGTACAGATATGTAGATGATATGGTTGCGGGATTCAAATCTACAGAACACATACTTAATTTTTTCACTCACATTAACTCTATACATCCCAACATTAACTTCACATGTGAACAGGAAGAAAGCAATCAAATATCGTTTCTTAACTTCAAAATTATAAGAACCGACACACAATTCAAAACAGAAATCCACTGAAAAATCACTCATACTGGACTATACATTCCTTGGGGCTCAGCACATGAAACAAAACAAAAACTCAACATACTAAGAAACCAGATAAACACAGCCATAAAACTATGCTCACCAGATAAAATTAACGATGAATTAGACAAAATAAAACAATACTTCATCAACATCAATAAGTTTCCTCCACAAACTGTAGAAAACATCATATGCACACACCTAGACAGAAAGCAAAATCAACCAACAAAAGTAAATATATCTCATGAATCAAAAAATCACGAAACCATATACTGCTGTATACCATATATTCCTGACATCAGCAAACAAATAACCAACATTTGGCAAAAACTAATAACAAAATATAACATTCCAGTTAATACTAAATTTATTCAAAAACCAGGCACAAAACTGAGGTCTATACTATGTAAGAACTACACTGACAAACACCACACCAACATTATTTATAAAATACAATGTGATAACTCCCACGACTTCTATATTGGAGAAACAAGTAGAAAAATGAAAACCAGATTCAAAGAACATAAAAAGTCACCTTCACACGTTTTTGAACACTGCAAGTCAAATAAACACAACATAACCATAGAAAACCCTAAAATACTAAATAAAGAAACAAACATAAACAAATGCAAAATTAAGGAAGCCTTACTTATACAACAACTTAAACCCAAAATAAACCAATATAAAGGAACGCCATTATACCAATATTAATATTATAGATAAAATTATATTCAAACATCTAACCCCGCCCTCTACATTGTGACACTCAGTTACACAACCCCTTCCAAACATGTGGTCAGCTTCCGGTCAGTTACCTCTTTCTTTGTGAACCTGACGATGACCGAAGAAGGTCGAAACGTTGTTTGCTCTTCTATGTAAAATATTTTCTCAACCCAAACGAGCCGTTTTTGCATATAATGATTCTTGTTTAGTTTTGTTTTGTCGAAATCAGCAACAGTTCTTTTAACCGGCCACAACATGGTGCTCTTACAATGCAAGCTCGACATATGTGGTTATCACACATAATATCAAATAAGTGTATATAAAAAGCATGAATTTTTAGTAAAAAATATCATTACTCTTCTGTATAATGTATTTTAAACCTTTATGAAAATGTTTTATTTTATTCTTGTGGATAGCCTGTAAAATAAAATGTTTTTTTTTTTCAAACACAAACTTGTATTTATGGCGTCATATATAAAAAGCACACAAACTGGTTTTATATCCTTATTTATCATAAAGCAACTTGCATTCAGTGCTAAGGAAAAAGTTAATGACAATTAGCACAATTTTGGTGGATGGAAAAAAATGGCAAAGCTAACAGCTTAAGTACATAATTAAAAGATAAATTGACCATTTTTATTTCACAACAAACACAAAAATAAAATGCTAATCTATATCACTCAGTTTTGGTACTTTTGCTTCAACAACTAGTGTTAAAATAAACAAGTGTATTAAAATGTTAGAGGCCCTAAAGTTGACTTTTGTCCTAAATTTCTACAAAATGTATACAATCATAAACTGTCATGTAAAGTATATTAAAAATGCTTATCTTAGTACAGTTCTCATTCTTAAAATATTGTTTATAAATCTGAAAAAAATAGCTTAAATTCGGCTCAAACATTTCAGTAACATGACTTAGCTTGTGACTATTCAAGATTGGTTATTAAAAGATATAACAAGGGAGTTCATTATCAAATTATAAAGAAAGAATAACAACAAAGATGATTGTTGTTTTAGCAATTATACAACATCACAACAACAGAGATTTGCTGACCTGTTGACTGTAGTGACTAAAATCTGTGTGATCTGCATCAATGACACAAACTGCAGCAACTAACATACAGCACTATTCCATGTGAAAGTTTAATACTAAATACCTACACATTAACTATCTTTTCTAGAATTTTAAAAAAATCAACTGAAATTGCAATGCAGGAAATATTTTCCAAGTTAAACTAAATTATTAATCATAAAAACACAGCTGATGTTTACTTACCAATTTTTACAGGAAAAATATCTTCATTATTGATCTGTGCTTCTACCCAGTCCATTAAAAGAGAAACATATTTAGGAGCAGGAAGAGGTGTAGGCTTTTTGTACCTGATGCCATCTGCCCAAAGGTACTCAAACCTACATTGGCATTACAAAAATAATTATAATAAAATGTTTCTTTCAAATTTTGGTGACTTTTTAAAATAATAACACACACACTTACAATGCTTCAATTTTTATTGTCATTATCCCTGATGCTTGCAAGTTGATACAGTTTGGTTTGTTTCAAATTTCACTCAAAACTACATGTGGACTATCTGCACTAGCCACTCCTAATTTAGCAGTGTAAACTAGAAGAAAGGCAGTTAGTCATCACCAACTCTTGAGCTACTCTTTTACCAATGAATAATGAAATTGACTGTCACATTATAATGCCCCCATGGCTGAAAGGGTGAGCATGTTTGGGGTGACAGGGGTTCAAACCCACAACCCTCAGATTACAAGTCGAGTACCTTAACCAGGCCTGCAAGTTGATATGGAAAGTAAATAGAAGATATATTTTATACTACTCTTGTCAATATAAATTTAAAAGTCCGTGATACAGCAAGTGAGTACAATACTAAGTAAAAGTAAAGATCTACTATCATTTAAAAAACGTAACTGTTTTCATTCATGTATGTGACAGGTATTTCCAAATTCAATCACAAAAATTGTTGAATTAGTTCCTATTTAAGGACACCTGTTGTTCAAATTTACAGTGAAGGAAAAAGTGAACTTTGAACTTTCTAGAATTAAAATTAATTTTAAAGAGATACTTACTTCTGAAATATTGAAACTTTGTTCCAAGTTGCTTTTGTGCCAATAAAATATCTTAGTGCAATGTAGACAGTATGTCAACTTACTCAGAATTCTTCATTCTCCCACTTCTACACGACTTATTATGTAAGTATCAGGTAAACTTGTATAAGCAATGCTTTCACACTTTAGGCCAGATGTCGTGATGAGAAAACTTCCTCCAAATTGTGGGAAGGTGGGTGAAATTGTAATTCAGGAGTAAATATACATTTTAAAATAATTTTAGTTCTAGAAATACTAATTTAGAATATCCAAACCTTAAATGAAGAAGGGAACTAGAGAGTAGCACAAAGAACACTAGTTTCTCAAAAGTAAAACTCACATATAGGAAGATAACCTACACCACAAACTTTAATTAAGTGACAACTTAAAGAGCAGAGATAAATGGGATAGAATTATGGAAGAAACAGTATCATCAAGAAGGTTGGACCTACAAATGAGTACTCAAGAACTCTTCTCAGAAGTATACCTCCTTACCCTAAACACACCTCAACAAGATCAAGAAGTAATAACAAGAGAACTTATAGACCCATCCTTGTTCTCCAGTGAGGTCAGAAGTGGTGTTGTAATAGATAAACAGGACTAAACTGGAAAATGTTGTTATGTAGTTATATTGTTGAAGATTATATAAATATATAATTTTCTCCACAAGGGGTTTTCTTGTAATCACAGATTATTGTTGAAGATTATTGGGGTTGGGAGTCAATAGAAATTAGTGACTGGACATACTCTTAGAGATAATGTCCCCTTTCATCATACTTGGAAAAATTCTGGGCTTGTCCCAAAATTGGTTTAATCATCAGGTACTGAAAAAAATTGAAAAACCCTGGCATAAATAGTTCTAGGGCAACACAACAGGAACACCAAAAAAGATTAAGGGAAAAAAAAGAGAGAGAGAGAGAGACAAAGTGATCTCCATATGAATTGGAGCTCTGAAGCATCATGTGAAAAATAGGCATCTAATCTCTGATGTCTCAAGTTGTATGTAAGGAAATTCATGCAGAGTTGAAAAATAAGTATTTGATAAGGTATCATCAGCCATGAAGTGTCATCCTTTGTCCACTTCTTATGGGAATCTTCCTTTGATAGAATTCCAACATACATTCTGGAGCATGATCAATCTTTCCTTCATTGCTGTTATTGTCATTGTTGTTTGGTAAATAAACTACCAACTTAAAGTGCAACTAGAATTGTTAGCACAGGATGTTAGGTATAAGATCCAGGTTTGCATACACTTCTTTTAACTGTGGACTGAAGAGGTAAATAAACAAGTAATAGAGCCTTATTGAGATGGGTCTTCCAATGATCATGGGTTAAAAGCTACGTCACTGCATTTGTTGACTTGCATTCAAAACTTAAATGAATGAATATTTTATGAATTTTTGTTTATCAAGTTGGCAAGAAATGGTAGATTATAATTCAAATTATAGTATCATACATTAGTTATTTTTTTAATTTAAAGTAACTATTATATAAACACACCTAAATGTTGATTTTTGTGCCATGTGCTATATTGAATGCAGCACCAGTGCAAATTAAATGTTTGTGCTGTTGAAATACAGTACATAATTTCATAGTAATTAGGAACTCAAATGACCAATATTGACAAGCTAGAACATTATACAGTAACTTCCTGTCTTTTCTATTTGCTGAAATATTGCTCATTTTATGAATCAAACACAGTGGCCCCATTAACCACTCACCATTTTTGGAAATGCTGCCTCGTATACATTTACTTCTGTCTATGATATGAAATCTGAATATCTCCCTAGTGGCTTTCTCAACCATTTCCAAATGTGAATGTCATTTCCTTCATTTGAAACAAGACTTTAAGAAAGTAGGTTAAGTCTTTAGTCAGCTCAAAATTTCATATTTTGTAGACTCAAATACAGCTTAATAACTAAGCTTGATAAATTATAATGGAATTCTATGCCATCTATATAGTTATTTATGATATTTTAGTTAACTCAAATGTTCATGTAATATCTAAAAAAAAAAAATTTTTTTTTTTTCACATCCACATACAAAATTTGATAAGGCTTAACAACCTATAGCAAGCAGCAAATGAGTATGCAGGTTGTTGTAAGAATAAGATATAACGGTTTGCTGTACTTATTTATTTACTGTTCTGTGTTTTAACAAAAATAAGCTTGAGAACTTATTTCTAAATAGTAATAATCTATAATAATAGAAAGGTGACTATATTTCACAAAATACTAGTCTACTAAAACAGAGCCAAGATAGGGTCACTTTTTAAACACTGATTTTATACTCTTAAATACTTTAACATAAGTGCATGTGCTCTACATCATTGTGACTTGTGATGCTAGCCACAATAATTTATAATATTTATAACAAAAATAACATATATACAAGTATAGTGTCATGATATTGAAGCTATTAAATCTAAACATTTATGTACAAGTTATAATCTGCAGTCATTCTAGAATGAAAAAATTACAATTTATATTTCCTAATTTTTTATGTTGGTTATGATATTAGTCAAATCTACTGTACATGTGCAGGGATTCCAATTCCATAGTGAAAATAACAGATTAAGTTGTTTTTCTTAAAAAAAACATCTGATAATTATCTTGAGATTATAAAGATTTTACATGTAGGATTTTAAAAATTTCCTAATGCATTAAAGTATTTTAATCTTAAAATGAAAATTACTTTGCATGTTGGATATTCCAAATTTTGAAAGAAAAATTTATGAGAAAGGCTTCAATTAAAAATTCTTAATACTTCATTCAAAGCCTGATATTTTGTGTACAAAAGCTTTTTAATGTTTACCAATAACTTGCAAAAATTTGTAAACACAGGCATACATTATCAAAAATCATAATATAATTACTCTCATGAACACTTTTATGATTACAAGTTGGCTAGATTCCACCTAACCCACAATGGAAGGATTAATTTGAGAGGACAATCTGATAGAGACTAATAATCTCAAAGCAAAGAACTGTGTCATGAAATAAATAAATATAAGGATATATTCTGACTTGTCTACAAGCCAATTTGCAAGATATCATATAAAAATAATGTCAAAAAATCACCAAATGGCAAACATGGTTATATGTAACCCAAAATCACCTTTACAGTGTTCAAAAACACCACAGTAAACAAGATGTATCAAATGCACAAGTAAATTTGTCAATCTAGCTAGAAGTGATTTGATGTATGATACAAGCCTTTAATAGCCTTCCTGAAAGATTCAGCATGGGCGAGATAACAAACAGCTCTGACTAAACATAAAAATGTTCTTCTGAATGAAAATTCAGGAAGAGAGGAAGCACAAAAGGCCAAAAGCAATGACTAACTTCTCTTGCTGCCCAAGATAGGAAGGCATAACTTGGATATGAGGCCTCTTGAGGGAAGACAGTACATACATAAAGCACCAAAGGAGAATAATAAAATGGCTTCTACCTAATGCAAGCAATGAAGAAACAATTTGTTAGAGATAAATGATAGA
Organism: Carcinoscorpius rotundicauda; assembly: GCA_011833715.1. NCBI lineage: Eukaryota > Metazoa > Arthropoda > Merostomata > Xiphosura > Limulidae > Carcinoscorpius > Carcinoscorpius rotundicauda. Next base: position 46,609,100 of record CM022403.1, read on the forward strand.
GTGAAAAAAATATTATTGGTTCAAAGAGGCAGATCAAAAAGAGAATAATGGCTTTTGTGACATCTCGAGGAAGCCAATAAGCCACAATAATGAAACAAAAACTTAGAGATAACAGTAGTATTTTTGAGGAATGGAGACAGATAAGAAATATTACATCTAATGCACCATCTATAGAAAATACACCAATGTGATTGATAAACTGCCACTGAAGTGTCTGCAAATGCAGACTAAAATTCAAGCCACTCTAAAATAGAATTCAGCTATGAAGCTACATACATCAAACATCAGTAAGGCAAAATAATGTTTGGGATTGCTGAAGTAGACAATCTCAAGGTGGTGATAGAATTGGTTCCCTGTTAAAAATATAGCACAATAGGGTAAACCATAACCAAGCTGGCCAAAGTAAAGAGACAAGGAAAATTAGACATTTCACAGAACTGATCTTGGTGAGCATCAGAGGAAACTGCAGGAAGCAGCAGCAGAAAAAAGAAAGAGTTTATCATAAGATTGACTTACTGTATCCATATCCAAAGAATTTAAAACAAAAACTTGAAATCAGTAGCATTGAAAAAAGACAGTTATCCAGCATCGCATTCTGAGGACTTCAATTATTGGATGGCCCAGATATGTGCACAGCATTGAAAAAGCAAAGGAGAAAGATTCCACTTCATGAAAAGAAGCTGATGATTGTGAAGAAAATCTGTCAAATAAAAAGAGTTGAACTGTTTTTATTAATAAAGGTTGCAAATATGAGTATTGTCCTGATGGGTGATGTAAGCTACCATTGCAAATCTGTGTTAAGTAACACAGAATCATGGTTCAGAAAGAGCCAGAAGATCAAGTTAAGCACATAAAACAGACCAAAATTCTAATATGTTTATTGGAGCTGGTGCTCTAGAGGACACCAAACATAAACAATGTCTCAATAAGAATGCATCTATGAAAAAATAAATATATGAAGAATGAGACCTCTGTGAAGTAAACTCTTGATTCACGTAAAATGGGAGAAACAGAGAAATGGTGAAATATGTGGACAAACTATGTAACAACAGACTGAAGTCAGATGCTACTAAAATGCAAGATCCCATTGATTGAGTTAAATGTAATCTCATCAAGTAAAAAACACTGTGAAGTGAAACCATCACCTCCAAGGCAGAAAGGATATCTTTGGATGGCTGTACATAAACTTGACACTCACAGACAGCAACATATAGAGAAAGTCACATGCTTCACATAAGTTGCACTTGCATTGATGGTGAAATACAACATTGTGAAAGACATGTTGGAGTTATTTAATTTTAACAGGGGGAAGCACAAGGCTTGTGGCATCCTTACAGAAAATATTTGCATATAGAGGGCAGCACTGGATGAGAACAATTAATCTTATGGGTCAAGGAAAGTATTTCTTTGAAATACATTTTCAATATAGGAAAATTATAATGTTTGATTTTAACTTACTAGGTAGATACTTAACTTAAACAGCTTTATATTTTTTGTTAAGGAACAGTTTTATTCTATGCAGAATCTAAAAGAAATGTTTCACAGAATAAAAACTATCACTTCGAGGTTTGGCAAATATAAGCACCATAGGGAAGTAGGGTGGAAAGTGCGAGTAGATGGAAATACCTATTGTAAATACATTTTAAGTACAGGAAAATACAGTTCTTCTCCCAAGAGTATATAGAATCACATACTAATTAGGTACTAGGACTAGTGCAAGAAAATGACAGAAGCACCGTCTAAAAGCATCAGAAGGATACCCCTAGCAATGAGAGAGTCAGATCCAAACCTGACAGTTAGGAGACAAAAGACTCCCAGTCAAAAAGCTATGAGAGAAACTCCAACACTTGCACCACTGTAGATCATACTTGGTGAGTGAGAGGAGGTTGTCTGATTCCAGGAACCAAACAAGATGAGCATTAATCATCCTATCTAAAATCTCACAGACAGCTCATCAAAGAAATCAGACAATAGTTTGAAGAAATTTTGGGATCCTTCCCTGTCTTAGAGGAAAGGGAAGACAATGGTATGGTGCCTAGCATCAGGAAAAACATTCTCCTGCTGGATCCAAGTAAATACAACCATTAGAACAGCAAGACAGGCAGGAGAAACGTAGCACAGGATCTTTTAGTGAGTATCAACACGTCCATCTGATGTACTGCCAGAACGATTAAAACCATCTTGAGTTCCACCAATGTAAAGGAGCAATTATACAGACAATATGCTAGAAAGGAAAAAGGCAATCTCTCTCCCCAAATCTTGATGGAGAGGAAGGTGGGTGGATGAAGCAGAAATGCTAGATGCATGATAAAAGCTTTTGCCAAAAGTATAAGCAACTTCCTGACCATCAGAGAGCAAGATTGAAAGGGGTAAAAGTATACTGCCCACTGACTTTCCTAATCTTGTCCCATATTATTTTGGAACTGGTGGTAGAAGAGATACTAGTTATGACCTTAATCCAAGATTCCTTCTGGAATTGACTTCTTACCTGCCGAGCAAGTGCATGGGCCTGCTGGAAAGTGATGTGGTTTGAAAGTGTGGGATACCTACAAAAGGTATCCTAGGCCCAGTTTGGAGCCTTCTGTGTCATGTAAGCAGGATTCCATCATGGATGATGATACTGTGAAAAGTGAGTAAAGGTTTTAGAAATAGAATGAGCAGCTGCTTGGACAATACGGTCAATTACTGGTGACTTACAGATGACGGCAGGATCAAGTTCTGAGAGAGCAGTGAAATAGGGCCAGTTGGCCTTGTTCAATTTCCACTTAGGGAAGCAGGTCAGATAGCACTGATCATGACTAGTCTCTCTCAAAATGATAGTAAAACGATCGTTGCCCCGAGGGTCACTGTTAACCCTCCAAAAAATGTGAGAAAAAGTGAAGGAAAACCAATAGAGGGATCAATAGCAGTAAACAGCTGACTAGATATAAACGCCAGTAGTAAAGATAGAGAGGTTATGATTGAGAGCATACACTCTATAGCACAACTACTTCCATCAATATCAGCATTTCTCCAGAGGAGATTATGTCCATTAAAGTCCTCCAGGATTAAAAAGGGAGATGGCAATAGTTCAATAAAAGCATCAATGTTCGATTGATCATAGGTCCTTCTGGAAGACAGGTAGAGAGAACAGGTATTGATAGTACAACCCAAGGAAATATGGATGGCTATAACCTCCAAAGGTGTATCAAGTGGCAAAGACAGGGTAGGCACATGCTGATTGGCCAGTAGCACCAATACTCCATGCACTCATCCATCACACAAACTATCATTTCTGTACAAAAACTACTGAAGAATGACTACATTGGCAGGTTTCTGAAGCATTTCCTGTAAGGAAAAATGCATAGGATGAATCACTGCCTTGATGTCATCTAAATTAGAAAGGAAACCTCACCAGTTCCAACGTATAAATGTGGCTATTACAATGAGGCATTGTAATAGGTATTATTCTAGATTGATATGGTGGCTATTTTTATTTATATGGAAGAGAACTGGATGGAGAGCCCTTCTATTTTTGACCAAGTCTTTTCTCTTTATTTTCTTTTGCAGAAACAGGTGTATTGACCTCCGTGGATCCTGCCCTGGGTTGAAGACAGTGATTGAAGACATGAACAAATAATCATTCATCTCAAAGCCAAAGAAGAAGATGGACCACGGAAACGTCAGAAGCCAGAGCCAAAGGAAGTAGATTTGGGAAGCCACTAAGAGAAACAGTGGAGATATAGATAGGTGTTGACATTTATGTTTACTAATCAACTCTCATAACCATAGGGTGAAAAATATTCTTCAAGTGTTTTGAAAATGACTCTGTTTGAGACATGGAGAGATCTGTCTGCACTCTCATTGTAGCAGTGCAATGGAGTGCAGCAGCATATGTCCAAGATGGAATGGTGGACAGTAACTTTCAATCCTCAGGTAAGAAATGTTGTGAACTGTTTTCAAGTACTGTACCTCTTTTTCATTTACCCACCTAGGGCATCAATGAAAGTAAGATAGGTGAGAGCCATTACAATAAGAGTCCATTCTGCACTCATAAGCATCATGGTCCTTGCCACCTAAACAAGCACACATCTATGAACCACAACATGATGTCTTTGAATGACAGAACAGCTTCCATTGGAAACATCTGAAATTATTTGGAATATATGGCCACACTTTGCAATTTGAATAGCCTGCCTTGATAGTGGCAGGTAGACATGATGATTTAAACATAACAATTAGGATACTGGTCGGCATCATATTTCTATCTTTGAGAGTAAGATATGTACCCATATACAAGAATGCAAGACCAAAGTGATGTGTTAAGGTTGGACCTCTCAACCACCAGGATCCTATCCTCCATTTAAAGGGCCATCACACACAGATATCACAAGTAGACGTTTAAATCACAGAGAAAGTAAACTGAAAGAATAGAACCTTCCCTGGAGGGTCTCCTCACCACATACAGGAATCCACACCAAGAGAGAGAGAGAATGCAACTGGACGCTCCCTTGGTGATTGATATGTCTTATTACTGTAGAACTGTTGGAATGAATCATTCCTAGACAAAATATGGAAAGAGAAAGAAAATGATTCAAAGCACAATGGACTTCAAGAAGCTCAAGGGCATTGATATGTAAAGACCTTTCACCTATAGACTAATGACCAGAAACCTCCTAGTGATTGACTCATGCATCCCAGCCCTAAAAAGGGATGTATTCATGAAAAGACATAAATGCAGAAAAGGAGGAGAAAGAAGGATGCCTGTCAACATATGGGCTTTGTCCAATCACTAATGCAGATTATCCATCAGAGTAGGAGGAAGGGTAACAAACACTGACGAAGGATCCCAAACAAAGTCTCATTGATCATAAAGAACCCACTTAAATGATTGCATATAAGCATGATCAATGGGGACCACTAAAAGAACATAGCAGATTAACAGTTTCACAGAACAAAGTCACAGATAAGAAGGCTAAACCCAACTGAGGTGAGTGTCAATAAAGACACCCAAGTGAATAAGATATTGGGTAGGTCAGAAGAAGGATTTCTTCAATTTGATTAACCAGTCCACCAAAGTGGCTACTAGAAGAAACTGGCTGACTCTAGTTTGGAAGAAGTCAGTTGTCCATATAATGGTGGAATTGCAACCCTAGAACATGAAGATGGCAAACAAAAGCTCTGACCGCCTGAGAGAAAACATAAAAGGTAGAAGCAAGTCTGAAGGGTAGGGTGCAAAATTGATAAACCAGTTGGTAATGGATGAAATTAAGATACAAACAAAACTATGGTGATAGAAGGATGTAAAGATAAGCAATGACAACATCTGTCTTGGTAATCCATAAGACCAGAGAAAATGCCCTTCATAGGGTATGAAATGACTCCATGGTAAAATAGAGCAGTTGAACAAGGTAATTGAGGTAGGACAAATTAGTGACAGTCCTCTATGCCTCAGTTTTTTGGAAAAACAAAAAGTCTGTAATAAAAATCTGGTGAAGGATGTGGAACAAATTTGATGGCCTACTGAGATAATAATTTCTGAACCACCTCTGACAGATGCTAGCTGGTTATGAGATCCTGAGGCAGAGGGAAAAAAACAGTTATAGAAGACACAGGAAGTGGGGTAGACACTGGATCACAAATCCTTTTCATAAAAGTTTAAGAATCCAACACTCCTTGAGGAAAACACACAAGTGATGAAAGAAATTGTCAAGCCAAGCTCCAACATAGTAGTCACAAATACTTTTGGTAATGTGTTGTGCATCATCAAAGAAAATGATGAGATAAGGCATAAGAGAAAGCAAAAGGCTTGTGGAAAGCATAAAGAAAGAATATTTGCATCACTTATCTTGTGATGAAAAAATGTACTGTATTGGAATTAAAGGTACTAAGAATCAAGATTAAACCTTAATCCAACACACAAAAATTTATTATAATACAACAGAATATATAATATTATTTCAAAAACTGGTTTAAATTAGAAGTTTTGAAAGATACCAAATTGTTCTCCAACATAACATTTGTACCTTATTCCATGCAATTACAATGAGACACAAACTTAGAAAATGGGTATTATTCTAGATGTTATCTTTTGATGGCATGATATCAATAATCTCAGAGACTGTTGTGACAAAAATAAATATTATAATTTGAGCAATTTTGAGAAAAATGATTTAATACCCTCCATTTCCTAAAATATTTTATCGATAGAAACAAATATACTATGACACTGATGGAATATTTTTCAAAAGTGGTTGGAAATCTATATCATGTCACATTGAGAAATAGAAATCCTCACATGCAATGAAGTTAATGGGTCTGTATCAAAGAAAGCTTAAATAAACCTATTTCGTTTCATTTTTCTAAATCAATCAAAGCATTAGCTTGAAGAAAAACTTTCTGTTCCCATAAAATGATCAATAATTTAATAACTTATTTACTTATGCTTTATTTATGTTTTGTTACTTATTCAGTACATTTTGCAGGTTTTTACTTTTCCCATTTTCATATTTGTGCACATGCCTTCATAACTGGTAATGCAGCAAAAGGTTCATGTACAGATTCCTACATTATTGCAAAACTTAATGTTTCTCACTTATCAGAATTTGTTATTAAAAATGTCAGAAAATTAAATAATTCTAATTATAATGTCAATATACAAAATTCATTACTTCTATTTTTATACACTCATATAAACTTCCACACCATTATCTATGCATTTATACTTAACATGAATTTATGCTCCATTGTATCACAAACATCATACACTAACATTTCCAATATTCTTCTTAATGAAAAATTAAGTAGCTTATCACCATATTATATGAAAACAAGGTTTAAATCTATGCAAATAACACATTCAAACCAAAAAGATCTTTTTATGCATTTGATTAGATTAGGTTTGTTCAATTTTACCTTTGTTGTTTTATTTTGGGCATAGCATGAAATACGTTTTCCTTCACATTTCATTCATTGTGTTTGAAATAAACTTATGTAATATAATGGTATAAAAGAATAAAATGATACATTTCTTAAAATTAAATTACTTAAAACTATTTATGAGTTCATGATGACAAGAAACCCACTTGAAGTAAAAATGTATTCTCAAAACAGCTGGTATGGGTATTAAAACTTTAATTAGAATGAACTAAGGAGACCTAAAATTCCCTTATTAAGAAGACCTAAAAAGGTCAAAATGTTATTTTGTACTTTATTTTAACACCAGCCATCTTGAGAATACATATTTATGAGTTTGTGTTTGTATAAATGTTTAATATCTGAGGCTTATATTACAGACTAATTAATTAATTAATTACTTCCAGGCAACAATAAGAAAATACAGAACAATGTTTCCGTAGTCAAATGAATGGATCCAAGCATCAGCTTCTGTCAACTTTTGAGGAACTACACTTCATTTCAAAGTGGATCTCTTGTAGTTTTTGCAAAATTGTATAAAATCATATCAATATATAAACACACATGTAGAATCTAACAGTAATGAAACAGCTAAATATATCTGAGACATGAAACTAAAATACACATATAATCTTTTGAATGAGTTATGGTGAGGAAAAACAAAATACTTGAGTTACATTCCAACATTTACCATGACTGATTTAGTAATGATGCTGTCACTGGACCTTTTTTACCATTTCCCCAAGAAACTTTAGCAAACTTGCATAGACTTCATCATTAACTTTGAGTTTGTTCATAAAAAACAGAAGTCAGCAAGTGGCAAGTGGGAAGATTACATGATGTCAATACTAAAACATTTAGGTGTAAGGTGATATGATCATAAATCCAAATAAGATATAAAATGTACCGACAAATGACAAAATTTAAGGCAGCAGCAGTTCTTATCCATTGCTCAAAACATAACCAACCAGACAGAGTATCAGGGAAAACAGAATGGCAAAGACCATTCTATAACAAATTATAACAATTAAATGTCTCTCACATTTGTGCAGAAAAGAAAAATGCAAAGGGAAGGATAATGGTTTGTCACCTTTGGTTCAGGTATCCAGAGGGTTGACATAAAAACTCTAATACTGTATGGTAGTATGAGAAAAGCCATGCTAAAACTGCCAGACAGGTAAGTAAAGCTCTAGTTTGTTTAATGGTCAGAATCCATTAGTCGAAGAAGAACGGTTGATTAGAGATGGCACTGTAAGGATGTAAAAGAAAATGTTTTCTGAAATTCATTCTTAAATAAGACACTGACCTCTAAATTTGATTTTCTGGCAGGCCTTTTAAGAAACTTCGGTAAATAAAATTACACTAATAATGCCAAATAACTTAAAACAGAAACAAGAGAAACATTTATACCATTTAAATACACAGTGTAACTCATCAATACTTCATTAGCAATAGAAGCCAGAATGGCAGTCTAATACCTTTAATCAATATTTATCCATAGTGATACAATCTATGGACCAAATGATTCAGTGACACTGAAGAAAAAATATCTGAGCATTTTTAAATTAGAGTAATTAGCACACACTCATATTTTTTCAGACACACTGTAAACATAGCACATAACTTACTTGGGTCCACCAGACATTGTGGGGCATGTTTCTTCTAAGCAGTAGTCTGTGACAGTTCCATATATTAGATTTATTCTGTTAAAGAAGTCCACAACTAAAAAAATAATAAGATTAACAACAATATTACAATATAACCTTAAATTTGGGACATTCTAAAATAAATTTACATCTTCTTTCAATCCCATCTTAGAATTATTAAACTGATTTAATTTATGTCTATCAGTGATGATAGTATAAGGTACAATAAAACAAACTTATTACAAGTTTTAACGAAAGGCTAAACGGTTATCACACCCTACTAAATACACAATTAGAAAGGTAAAAAAAAATATTTTTATATACATATTCTAATTCATAAGCAACATAACTAAGTTGCAGAAAATATGACCCATACTTATAAGGTAGTTTGAAAAATAATGGCAGATTTTTATACTGAAATTTCAGTTATTTACAGGGATAAGAAACTTGTCTTTTTTTATGACTTCATACACACCAATGAAAAACTAAAGCTTTTTTCTATTCATTAATGCTTTTATTCTTTTCTAAAATTTTATTTCCAAAAGTTCAGACCCTTAACATTAAAGATGGAAAAAAAAAAGTTGCACAATTTTTTTGCATGAATTTAAACTTAGCCATAATACATCACAAATAGCTCACAATATCAACCAATCATGGGACAAAGGAACCATCTCAAAACAGCATTGGCTCCAAAAGTTATAATAATAGAGATGGGAGTCATGAAGATAAGGAGGGTAGAGAACTTCCTTCTGTTGTTAAAAACAACAAACTGAGAACATCAGTAGAAATAAATCCATGCCACACTGTTAGAAAAATGGCACAAGGATTGTTGTTGGCATTTTCACAATTTTGGACCATCTTGAGCAAACTAGAAAAGTGAAAAAGCTTGACTAGTAGGTTCCACACAAACTCAGTGAAAATCAGAAAAAATTGGCATTTTGAATTGTGCTCCATGTTGATTTTGCATAACAACAATAACCCATTTCTTGATTGAATTGCCACTTGTGACAAAGAGTGGATCCTTTAAGACAAAAGAGAGTAATTTGCAAAATGGCTCAACCATAACAAGGCTCCAAAACACTTCCTAAAGCCAAAGTTGCACCAACAGAAGATCATGGTTGCAGAATAGTGATTGATAGCTTGTTTAACCAGGGCCCAAATATCACTGCAGAGGTTTACTGTCAAAAAGTGGAAAAATTTGTAGAAAATTGTGTGAACAAATGCCAGCATCAGTCAATCAAAGAGGATCAACCTTGCTTCATGTAATACTCAGCCACACACTGCTCAAATGATGCTGCAGAAGCTCAATAAAAATAGGCTATAAAACATTGCCTCATCCTCCTTACTCCCCAGACTTATTGCCGACCAAATACCATTTTTTCTCAAGCACTTGGACAACATTTTACAGGACAAAATTTTCAACAGAGAAGCAGTAGAAAATGGCTTTAAATATTTTTTTATTTCTAGGACTTCAGAGTTTTATCATCATGTCATAAATAATCTTGTTTCACATTGGCAAAAGTCTATAGATTCATTAGGTTAACATTCTGATTAATAAAGTTACTTTTGAGTTTTTTATTTCTTATTACAGTTAAAATTTTAAATCTGCCATTATTTTTTGAACAATCAATCAAAAATAATACAAGGAGAAAAAACTGTGATTTAGGAGTATCTGTATGGTCTCTCTCTCCACCTCTATTGTGTTCACTAATATGATATGGCATAATTTGGAAACAGACAAGATGGTAAACATAAGGTGGGCTCAGGATATCAAGAGTAAATGTAAATTCTAAGTAGCCATTTAAAACATTTGTATATGAGTTCACTAAATGTTTACTAATAATTTAATTAATATTCTAAAGACCTATAAGTAGCTGAGAAGCTCAGTAGTACATAACCATATACAGAAAGATATTCTGAACAAGTAGAAATATCTTACCATGAACAGCTAACCAATCATTAAAGTTCTCCCCTGGTGGAAGCTTTACAACTTCTCGAAGGTTTATTCCAGAGTTTAATGAAGCTTCAGCCTGTTTGTGGAGTGAGTGTCTGAGAGTGCCTGGTTCAAACTTCTTTTTAGGTCGGAATGTCTCAATAAAATAAAAAAAATCTAAATTATACTTAGTTGTTAATAATATACATATAAATGTTAAAAACATTATATTAGGATAATTGTGAAGCGTTACAATATCATTAGAATCCATATTGCCACATCTAGTTTTGCCATTTCTAACAAATATGCAGCATAGATGAACATTTTTTCCAATACTGAAAATGCATTTCAAACAAGTACTTACATTCACTCATATTTTGATTTACCAATTTAGTGTCCTCTACATGCACCATTTTCACTCTTCACTAACCCTGAAACATGCCCTAAACTCATGCATCTTCATATATATTGGTGCACTCTTGCATTCAAATGAGCATAAAACAACCCTTTACCAACAGGAACGTGAGTCACCTTCCTAATGCAACTGACTTCCTCAACACTGATTATTCAATAATCACTTTGAGATTAGGCATGAAGAGGTATGTCAGAAGTGTTATTGTTAGGTGGGAAGTGTGACAAGATGTAAATAAATATTAGAAATAGATTTTCAGTGGTAGAAAATGCTAATTTTGCAATCCAGTACTTTAACTTGGCACACATATATCTATAATTCCCAGTTGAAGTGGTGGAAGGACAGATGCAAATGTTAAATAGACGAGTCCCCTTACAGAAGCAAAGGGAACCCATGAAGTGTTACACCCTATACCATGGGACAGTATAGGGACACATCTATGGGAGATTGCAACTTATTTTTACCAGGGTATATTCTATGACCGTAAAAAAAAAGAAGGGAGAGAGACACATCACAAGGTCCAGTAGAAAATAAGCACAGTCCAGAAACCAAATCAGTATCATAGCATGCCAGTTGGTGTAGACTGGCTAGAATGCAACAGACAATACATAATGGTGAAGAGTCCACAATAGAAAAAGCAAGGTCCTACCACCTTCATGAGAGAGGATTTATGCTGGCTGATCTTTCACCTATCCAACACCTGTCCACCAGGGAACCTGACACACAGAATTGGAGAAAGCTAACCAGAGGAGCAAACTGATTGTGATTAGTCTACTCTAGTCTAAAACCACATATGGCAGATGGAAGCTATCCCTTTCTTGCTTTATTCATAATAATCCACAAATGAGTAGGGTCTGAACTTGGTCTTGTTTATGAAATTATAACTGTGAGAATACTTTTAGCAGTCTTGTGGAACACCCCTTAAAGGAGTACTATATCAGGCCTTATACTGTGTAGATTTAGAATAAGTATACCCTCGCAGGCATAACTCGCCATTGAGCAGGATTCAGTCAAGTATGAGATGAACAAAAAGAAAAAACTCATCCAGTCATAGCTGGTAAGATTTATGAGGAATTTAATGGCTACTAGAGGCAGCCTGCAGCCATATGACAGTGTGCAATTAACATGTGAGGTTGTCCACATGCTAACCTGAACAATGTCCTCTAACATATAATGGAAGTAAGCAGCCAGGGAGAAAGTTAAGTAACGAATTTGATGAGAGGTTACCTATAAATATCAATAAACATCCTCATCCAAAGAAAAATATGCTGAATTGATGAGTTGATGAAAACCATTCAGTAATGGGTAATGGGAGAAGTATCATGAGTGAAGAGATAGAAATGAGAGTCATGAAACAAGTGGTGTGGGATAAATAACAGAAAATGAATAGGACAAAGTATACTATCATTATCACAGTGAATATAAATGGAAGAAATACTGGAATGAACGTGTTGTACTCTTCACATGCCACACGCATTTTAGGGAGAAAAATGCAATTAGGATGGAAAAGAATACAGGAATGATGAGAAATAATGCAAGATGAATTAATGGCATATACATCAGAGCATTGATGGCTACAAGTTAAAATGAAGAGGAAAAAAGTTTTTATGAAAGAGATACAAGAAGCAGGAGGGCAAAGGTTCAAAACAAGGAAGAATAAGGGCATAGAGAATAATAGATGGGTCTCAAATGGAGAGTATAGAAGAACTTACTTTTTGAGGAGCAAAATTGACTTTATTTTCCTTTTTGCTTTGTAACTTGATTTGTTCAAGGAGTCTATATATATATATACACACACACAAATATAAAACAGCAGTCCTTAAAATTTCAAGAGTGGATTAAAAAAATATAAGGATTTAATTCACTTTGATCATGTAGTAACCTTATGCTTTATCCGAGTAATGACAATATTATAACAAACAAAATACATTAAATTTCATGCTTTTTGGATTGGTAATAAATAGGGTATCCCTAGAGAAAATGTCACATTTTTCACACTAGAGGTAATTTAGGATTTCTTAAAATATTGCTTTCTAAAATAAAGAGCTTAAAACTTGTGTACTATTGAAATATAGATTGTTAGCTGATTTCGTGCTACACTATACATGGTATAAAATAGACAAACAAAAGTGGTTTAAATTAATTTTGAATGTAATTCATTTAATACCTCATAGCATACACAATAAAGATTGCTCATGGTGAGAGAGGTGAATAGTGGTTTTTCAAAAATAATTGCCTCATGGTATATACTATAAAGATTGCTCATGGTGAGAGAGGTAATTATTTCTGAAAAACCACTATCCACTTTCTTTTTTAAAAGTCACACCGTGAATGGAATCATGAGGTCTCACCAAATCAAACAAAATAAACTAGATGAATTTGAAAAAAAAATTCTGGCAACCTTGTTCAGCTGCAATATCTTTCAGTCACTTCTTTCTCTGGTTAACTGGTCATTGCATTATTTTGTAACAGCCAAGGTGTCTGGTATTTCTTGCAGTTTTGAAGTGTTACTTTATATACCGAGAACTATTTTGTTTATAAAATGCCACATATGGTAAAATTAAATATTAGGGTTTGAAAATGAATAAAAGTGTTATTAAAATAAAAACATGCCATTCACTTCTTTTTTCATTAGTGAATGTCTTTGCAAAAAGTTAAGACTTTTAGTGCTGGATTAAGTTGCCATAATGTGTTAAAATGATTAATGTTACAAAAATGCTAAGCAATATTTGCTAGCTTCTAATCAAATTCAATATTGATTAGCAGTTTCTACTAATCAAATCCAATAAACTACTTTGTCTCATGATCCTCTTCCAACTGTGAGAGGGTTCTCATTGCATAATTATGCCATCAAGCATTAGCACAATTCAAGCTAAGCATTTGTTTTTTAGCATAAGGATCTGACAGGTAGAATCAAGCATTTCTTTTAATAAATTTTATTAACTACAGTAAAAAAGTTTAAAACAATTGTTTAATTTAGCAAGACGATGAACTTTCAATTCTACAAGTTTTTCTTGTTGACATTATGTAATAAAAGCAATGCAGCTTAAGATGTACATCCACATATAGTCCCAATTTATTAGATTATCTTACTCTTAACTAAAAACTTTTAGTTATTTTTAGTAGAATTTCTCTGATTTTATTTTATTTGTATTTATTCAATACATTTTTGTATCTATTACAGAATCATTTAATAATTTTATCTAATTTTTTTTATTAAATCCATAGCTATTAATTTTCATATCAATAGTATTAATATAATGTTTATAATAATGTATCATTTAATCAGCTAGAGAATAAAATTAAATAAATGCAAGAAAAATGTTATAGTTCCTGTTGATAATGCTAACTGTAATATTAGTATAATTTGCAAAAATTCTGTGCATTAATTATGATAAAAGAAATTAATCGTAAACAAACTTTTAAACTTGACAACCAATCCAAAGATACAGTAATTATAATTTTGTTAAGGCTGATCATAAATTTTCTTCTAAACATAATTCTTATGTACATTTGCTAATTCTTTATGCTATTCCAAAATTACACAAATCTCCAATAAATTCAAATTCATTTCCAATTCAATAAAAACAATTATTAAACAACTGGCTATATTATTAGATAAATTGCTTAATATCTTACTTGATAAGATGGAAAATGTAAGTATTAACAATAAAAGACGTACATTTTGGATAACAAAAAATAATCAACGTAAGGCATTTATGGAATGTCTGAGAAAGTGTGAGTAGGTAAACAGTATTCAAACTTTTGATTTTACAACATTATATTCCACAATACCATTAGAAGATTTAATCTTTGTTTTAAATTCATTAATAGAACAATACTGTTATCCTTTTAAAGAACTGGAAAAAAGAAAATATAGTTCCAAAAACATAAGAGATACATTAAGTTTCTGTATTTATAATAATTTTATATTAGTGAAGGATGATATAGATGTGGAAAGTTGTGGGCTTGAGCACCCACATCTTGCTCTCCTAATTGCTAATTTTCTTTTGCGAGACTAGAAAACTGGAGGTTAAGACTGACAGATGGTGTATCCCCACCTCAATATGGGTCCTACTTCTGCAATCACATCCAAAGCTTAGGATACATTATATAATCCCACACTGTAGATTGTACCTTAGATTGTACCATGTTTTTAGAAAAATGTGCAGCATATTTAAAAAAAAAATCGTGTTAATGTGTTTTAATTTGTGGCTTGAATATTTTATGGTTATGATATAATTAGTCAGAGGTTAGAATTTGTTGTTTTTAATGCAGTCCTTCCTCATAGTTTTGTTTATTCATTTAACTTCATTTAGATATAAATTATTTAATTTCACTAAAATATATATATTATTATTATTAATTCCTTTGTCAACTACTTCTACTTAGCACCTTGGTATATGTTATTGCTACTTGTTCAAAATACTTTAAATATCTCTAAAATGAGAATGCATAAACAATAAACACATAACACATGCATAAATTCAATGTCATTCATCATCACATGAAAGGTTATTGCATTATGACACTACAACTTGACTTACACTAGCAGTATGTAACTGGGAAGGGAAGATTATTCATTTCATAAATCAATTACCCCATTAGAAAAAAAACATTTTCCTACAGCTTGCATTTTCTCATCCTGTTGTCTTCCAAGTATAGCACAAAGAAATAAAAAAAACTTTATACCAGTAATTTGGCAGGTAATCTTGTAAACTTCACAAAGATCTATTACCCCTCTTTTCTCACGACTAAATTATGAGATCATAACATAACCCTAGATACTAGGTATATGTTATTAGTTCCGATGTACAAAGGTAGCTTGATTTGATCAAAAGTTAATAATAACATACTTGAAAGGTCATTTGCCATCCTTTTCAACTTCATATCAACTGATTCACTTCATTGAGTGATACCTAAACAATCTTATCACAGCTAGAAAACATTTAATCAGCACATTTAAGTAATTCACAAAAATTAATTATACTCCTATCAATATCATTAATCAATTTAATAAAAATAACTCAAACGTAATAAATATGTACATAACATTACATATTTCACTCTTTACTGTTAATACAAAATTTGATTCCAAAACATTACATGCAATAATAATCAAAATTTTTATAACTTCTACCAGAATTTAGAAGTTCAAAAGAGCTGACTACATTCAAATTCTACTACGGTAATAATAACAATTGTAAGCACTACTTGAAATATTTATTCCTGTCATTGCAGTATAATGTGTTTGATTATATATTCTAAATACGCTGATTAAAAAGTACATTCAAATATTTCACTACTTAGTAATATTAAGAATCAGAGAAAATAGTATACCAACCGTTAAGCTTAATAATTTATACTACACTGACAAAATTCACTGATGCAGAACGAGAAAAATGAGGTATTGTTATTAATTTTATGTCATTTCAATGACGGTGGAAGAAAATCACATCATACAGACATTAAGTTCTGAAATACATTGAACTATACATTTTTAAGTCACATATCAAATGCGTTTAACGAGTTCAAGGCACAGTTAAATATCCTCACCTTTCCTTTTTGAAAAAACTCAACAAAGTTTGCCATGTTTACTCTAGTTAACAGAGTCCTCTGGATATATGTAAAAAAGATAAGACGCTGTTAATTTGTATTTTAACGAACCTGGCCCATAGATGATATGCTTCTCCAGTAAAACAGCAACTATATTGAGTTAATTTAATTAGTGATGTCGAGGAAACCCACTTGTAGATAAATATATATGTAAGAACTGCTCGTTTGGATTGAGAAAGTATTTTACGTATAGGAGTTTCTCTATGTAAAATATTTTCTCAACCCAAAGGAGCCGTTTTTGCATATATATTAAATTAATTTAGTTCTTCGCGTGGGTATACCAATCCAAAATACAAAACGAAACTTTGAATAAAAGTAACATCACAATGGAAATATATATTACAAGTTCATAATATCAATAAGAATACTTTTTTAACGAAAAACAAAACTACATATGGGTTTCAAGGCTTTAAAACCTATTGTCCCTGACATTCGATTTCACATTATCAAATATTAAATCATATCACTTAAACAATACTGTCAAAAGAATAATATCCACTAAAGCCAAAAATAATTTTTGACAAAAAAACAACAAATTACTTTGTTATTGTTTAGAGCGGTGTCCATTAGTCATCGAATAATGTTTAGGGTATATAAAACGAGACACAATAGTGTTTATTGTATTAGTCACGCTGTTCAGATTGACTTTTTAAGGCCTTCTCGTACACGTTTGTCTCCATGTTTCCCTATAATAAATTATGAAAGGAAACTACTTTGGATAATCCTTTCCATGTCCTCCTTATAAAAGTTTCCCTATGACATAAAATAATAAAATTTCTTTTGTGCTTTTAGCAGATGGATCTGTCTGCATAAGAAACATGATGAAGAATTAATTTCTTAATTGGAAAAAAACATTAATGTATTTTTCGTTATTGTATGTTAAAACCTTTGTGATGGTTTGTAGTAATAAACTAAAAGAGCTTTGCCTTTCTAAATGTGAGTTAAAATATATCTTCATATGGTTATATTATAGTAGAAGTTTTCGATTTTTCTTACGCCTTTTTGTATTTACATTCAGTTAGCGTCCTTGTGATTATGATATAATAAGTTTTTGTTTCTATTTTTCTTTATTTCCGGCAAGTTGCACATTATAGATCCATTCCAAAAGCTGAGGTTCTTGTGCTCTAACTGCTGTGTATCTTCAGGTGGCATGCAGGTAATTTCCAAAACAAGAAATGGTACAGTAATCTTAGCTATTAAGAGATATTATAGCCAATAATTACTGGGATCGCCAGGGTCTCCACCGTCTTTGAAGATGACAGTGATAATGGCGCTTTTTCGTTGGTTTGGGAAATATTCTGAAAATAAAGAAAGGATTAATTATTAAATGAAGCGTTCTTCAATAGTATGTTTCTTGCCCCGTCTTTGCCAGGCGAAGAATTTTTGAATTTAGAAATGATTTCGGCTGTCGTAATGTGCCTGCAAATGCTGTTGTTTGATGCATTTTCAAAGTTGAATGTTACTGGGGGTTAGGTCATTATAATAAAGGATTGACGTTGAAATACTTATTGGTTGTAATGAAGTGATCGTTGTTAAAATTGGTCGAATTAAGTGTAGTAAAATTTAATTCATAAAACAATATGAAGAGGCTGGCTTTTACTTCGTTTATGGTTGTTATGTTTAATTGTTATGTATTTAAGCATTGCTCTTTGTTAGACATTGATTTAGTAGCTATGCTATTAATACTGATAACAGTGATATCCATGCTAAATGAAACGAAGTCAATCATTTCTTCAATGTTCTCCCAGTCAGCTTTAGTGAAGTGAAGGGCTACCAATCTGTACTGTGTAAGTCATGATGTAGATCAAAGGAAATCGAGTTAAGGTAACAGCTAATGTTTTCGTGTACACGGAAGTTGTTTGGGTATGAGCGGACGGGATATTACGGCTAAATCTTGATTGTCTTATGATACGTTGTGGAAAGTGCGAGTTGGCGTTACATCATTGTGTATTACTAAATTATTATTTTAAATGATAGTGTGCAAGAAATGCCCGTTAGCGTATGATGTTCGACAATTTGCATTTAAATCTCCTTAACTTTTTTGTTACCGGGCCTGGGGGGAAAGGGTTGTCCTATTTATTATTCTCCTCTTAGCTAGTCATCTGAGGTTGGTGAAGTTTATCTTCGGAAACAGTTGATGTAGTTCATTTGGAATATCTGTTTACTTTTAGGCTGCAGGTATTCCTTCGACAATGGTGGTCGGTGGCGCTGTTGAGTGTTGATTGGTGTTTTCGGTGGTCTTGTTTTTGCTGAAGACGTGGAGTTGGTGTTGAACTGTATGAGGTGGTGGAGATTGTGGAGATGCTAACGGCTTAATCAAAACTTTGTAGAATGATGGTAATTGTTCTTTTTCAGTGAGACGTTTGTTGGTAGATCTGATTCCCATGTGGGGCGGGGTGGTTGGAACTAGCATCTGTGTTAGGCTTTGGCTCTGTACCTGGGCTAGGGTTTTCTTTCTACACTCCATAATATGGCGAAGAAATAACAATGTAAAATAAAGTGAAGAACTAGTAGGTGTTTTGAGAGTAAAGAAAATGAACGTTTTTATTGTCCAAAAGTTAGTCAAAAAGGAAAAACAAAACAAAAACGAAATACCTTAATATGTATATAATCGTCGTTGTTGTTGTAGGTGTATTGGTTTAAAACTAAAAGTGGTGAGAAATTTGGATTTCTCTTCGTCCTATTTGATTTAGTTCATGTTCATTATTGAATTTAATAAAAATAATTATTAGATTTAATAAAAGTAGCTATTGAGGTAACAGGAAATAAATGTTTCTTGTGTGTTTGTGTGTGTTTTTTTATATAGCAAGGCCACAAAGGGCTATCTGCTAAGCCCACCGAGGGGAATCGAACCTTTGATTTTAGCGTTGTAAATCCGTAGACATACCGCTGTACTAGCGGGGGACAAATGTTTCTTACTTGCTACCACAATCAGTTAGGAAAAGCCTGTGCATAATATAAGATGTTTCCTTATAGTATTCTGATGAGCTGTAAAAAAAGCGTTGTAGTTTGTTTGTTTAGCGCTGCTTCTAATTGGTGGAAAACTAAATGAGATTTCAACCAATTATAACTGTAAATTCTCCACTTCTAATCCAGAATCTCTGCTTAATGAAGGCTGTATTGTGTTAATGCAAATAGATTCTTTAATTTTTCTTGTTTTTTAACATTTGTCTTTGCTCATAACTAGTTTTATCCTAGTTTATTTTGTGTCCGTTTGACACTGTGTCTTCTCTTATGACTAGCTTATGCGTTTTCATGAATGGTGCACCGTCCTTGCGTTCTTTCATTCTTGTTCCGAATCTTCTTTCTGTTTCTCCAATGTATGTATTGTTGTAGGAACATGAAATTTCATAGGTGACGTTCTTCTGTTTTTTATTAGTCTTGTTTACAAGACTTCCATAAGGCATTTATGTTGAATTTTTGGTTATACATTTGAGTTTTTCACTGAAATTTTGCACGTAGTGGAGGTAGACGGTACCTCTTCTTTCCATTGTTGTTTTCAGGGAATTTTTTATAACACTAGAAATGTAACTAGTGTAACTGTTCTGTTTAAAACGCTCTGTGACCTTTTGGATTTCTGTATGAATGAATATCTTATCGCATATCTTTTCTGTTCTCTTGTTTAGGCATTTAGTTATTCCACATTTTACCATGGTTGTAAGATAGGACTGAAGGTATTTGTATCTGTCAGTATTGGAGTGTTTTTTTGTTTACGGTTATGGCGATTTTCCTCTCTTGTCTACTGATGAGTATGACAAGAAACGGTAAGATGTCTTACAGTTCTAAGTGGTAAGGAGTAGCCATTCAGCAATGCAATGGATATAAGTTGACTGTTAGATCTTTGATGGTATCTATCTTCATGTCACTTCTAGGTGATAAGGAGTAGCCATTCAGCAATGCAATGGATATAAGTTGACTGTTAGTACCATGATGGTATCTATCTTCATGTCACTACTAGGTGATAAGAAGTAGCCATTCAGCAATGTAATGGACGTAAGTTGACTGTTAGTACCATGATAGTATCTATCTTCATGTCACTTCTAGGTGATAAAAAGTAGCCATTCAGCAATGTAATGGATATAAGTTGACTGTTAGTTCTTTAATGGTATCTATCTTCATGTCACTTCTAGGTGATAAGGAGTAGCCATTCAGCAATGCAATGGATATAAGTTGACTGTTAGTTCTTTAATGGTATCTATCTTCATGTCAGTTTTAGGTGATAAGGAGTAGCCATTCAGCAATGCAATGGATGTAAGTTGACTGTTAGTTCCTTGATGGCATTTACCTTCATGTCAGTTCTAGATGGTAGAGAGTAATCATTCAGTAGTCGTTATTCAGTGATATGAAGGGTTTGTGAGGTCGCAGCATTGATGAATAGAGTTGTGACGTTAAAACTGACAAGTGTATACAGATATCTGATGTCTAGCTTTTTGAGTTGTTCGATGAAATCTTTCGAGTCGCAAACCTGGTGTTCATTATCCCTCATGGTGAAGATAAGGTAGGTACCAATAAGATAGCTCGCTGGTAGTAAGATGAGTTTAAAGTATGAACGACAGATTTTTAGGGTAGTTCTCGAAACCGAGGGTGGAAAGCGGTCGTTGGTTCGAAAATATTTAGCCAGAAGATTATTTTTATTAAGATACTTTTAGTAATGACTTTCAGAAGTATCGTATTTTCTTCTTACTGTACTGAATAACGTATAGTACTAATAATGTATTTATCACAGTTCTCTTTAGATCAACAAATAATCTGTAAAAATAATTGTATAGATAATTAAAAACTGCTGTTAAAGTTAATAAATATCATAATTTGAAATAATTTTTTTTATTTTGTTTACATCATATTTTGTTATATTGAATATCATTAAAACCAGTGAGTGACATTGGGATTATTCTGATATATATTTAAGATCACAGATAAAGTAAATAAAGAATAGATAGAAAATGGTAAAAGTTAAATAATATCATTCTATAGAAAATTTTGTAAAGTGTGTTTGTTGCTAAGTTACGTTGTTCAAACGGCCATAATCCAGTCTAATATTTAAGTGTTATAGGCCCTCGAGCTTATCGATGATGAAAGTAGTTATGAAGTAACCTTAGGATAGCATTCAGGGATCTGTTTGTGACACACTTTTTGGGGGAGGGGGGAAATTCACTCTAATAAACATATAGTTGGTATTGTAATAATAAGTCATATCAAAGGAAGTGCCTAGCATGGTCAGGTGTGTTAAGGCGTTCGACTCGTAATTTGAGTGTTGGAGGTTTGAATCCCGGTCGCACAAAACATGTTTTCCATTTCAGCCGTGAGGGCGTTAAATATGAGCTAAAAATTTATTACATTTTTGTACTGTCGTAGTAAAATAAATGACTTTAGTTAACTTGAGGAGACGTGTGAGCTTTCACAGCGTGTTTGTTTCCAATAAAATGGGGAAGAATACTTGAAGAATAGTTACAATTAAAAAAGATATATCAGCTCTAAACTGGTTACAACCTGGCATGGCGAGGTGGTTAAGACATTCGACTCGTAATCAGCATTTGGGGCATTATAAAGTAACGGTCAATTCCACTATTCGTTAGTAAAAGAGTAGCTCAAGAGTTGGCGGTGGATGGTGATGACTAGCTGCCTTCTCTCTAGTCTTACACTGCTAAATTAGGGACAGCTATCGTAGATAGCCCTCGCGTAGCTTTGTGCGAAATTCAAAAATCAAACAATCAAAGAAATTATATGGCAGAGTACAGGAATTATAAAATCTAATCCATAAAGAAGAATTTGAATGATTTAGAAATTCACAAAACATGTAATACTCCTTAATACTAATTAAAAGTACTAGCAGAAACGGACAGCTCTTTGTCTAATCGCAGTATTTATACTTCATTAAAATGCATTAATAAAAAGTGAGTACTTTCTATTAAGTGACTTTTTTTCTGGGAAGTACAGCACGAGAAGATTGTTAGGATTGTCTTCTCCTCTTCGTTCAACTCAAAATAATTCAAGGTACAGATATCAAAATTTGAATAAGGTTTACTGATATAAACTGTTTATTTGTACTGTTTAATTGGTACTGTTTATTTAAAAGTTAATAGTTTTTAAAAAAACTCTGTTTTCTCAGTACTACATTTAAAACTTATGTCAATAAAGATATATACAATAAAATACTTTTATTGCAAAACGTGTTATATTGTAAAGAAATAGTTGTTGCATTTACCGCAGTTATTTTTATACTGTGATCTTTATTTGAGATTTTTGTTTTCGGTGTCATTCAATAGATAACGCAGGAGTTTTTGTTACACACATAGAAACTGACATACACGATTCGTCCGTTATAAAAAAAAAGATTGAATATATGTTTAAAATAGCATGAGAAGAAATGAAAAGAAAATACTTTGTTAGCGGTTAATTCCAAAAATACAATGACATAATTTTGATTGGAAGACATGTTATTAAAGATTTATATTGTTATGGACTGCCCCCGGTGGCTCAGCGGTATGTCTGCTGACTTACACGCTAAAATCCGGGTTTCGATACCCGTGGTGGGCAGAGCAGAGATAGCCCATTGTGTAACTTTGTGCTTAATTCAAAACAACAACAACAAAGTTATGGACTGTTACAAAAGTTTGTTTATTTTGCAATTTCGCACAAAGCTACTCGAGGGCTATCTGTGCTAGCCGTCCCTAATTTAGCAGTGTAAGACTAGAGGGAAGGCAGCTAGTCATCACCGCCCACTGACAACTCTTTTACCAAGAAATAGTGCGACTGACCGTAAAATTATAACGCCCTCACGGCTGAAAGGGCGAGCATGGGACGGCGAACCCAGATAGCCCTCGAGTAGCTTTGTGCGAAATTCAAAAACAAATAATTTGAATATTTTACTCAAAAGTATATTTTGAATTAGACAAAAATGTAGTTTAGTGAAAAATTACACACAAAAAACTGGTTTAATTTACACAAAAGTTGTTATAATACTGAGAATATTTATCCGTCAAAATATTTTAAAAATGGAAAAATAAATCCACAAAAAAACGGTTTACTGTTAAGATATACATAAGTTACAGAAATAAATTAGATTATTTTTACCTCTTCTTAAGTAGATCAAGCTAAATATTATGAAAACTGGGTTTTAGTCTATATTGTTAGTTTTTCTTAAATTGGTTTTAGCATACATAAAGGATTGCTGTTAAGTCGCTCTTCTTGTTCGTGGTGCAATCAGATATTCATCTGACTGTGCAATAGGAATTTTAAAATTACATGAGTTTAAAAACTTGATCTTTCAAGCCGAAAATTTTAAAGGTTTTGTTTTTCGCACAAAGCTACTTGAAGGCTATCTGCCCTAGCTGTCCTAATTTAGCAGTGTAAGAATAGAGGGAAGACACTCAGTCATCACCACCCACCGCAAACTCTTGGGCTACTCTTTTACCAACGAATAGTGGGATTGACCGTACCATTATAACGCCCCCACGGCTGGGAGGGCGAGCATATTTGGCGCGACTGGGACGCAAACCCGCGACTCTCCGATTACGAGTCGCACGCTTTAACACGCTTGGCCATGCCAGACCTTTACGCTAGAGAATAAGCTATTAAATTGTACTAAGTACTTGATAACGAAACTCAGTATTATACTACAAAAATCGACTACTTAGATAAGAGATTCATGTTGTTCAAAGGTTGATCCTCTGATGCCATAGCTCTCAGTAAACAGTTGTTACGTGTCTACGTTGTAAGTGAAATGAGTGTAAACATAGGTGGAAGATATTACTTGCTTCATGAAAACTATAAAATACATATTTTTTCCCTTATATAGAATATATACATTATCATTAATATGTCTACTGCTCACTAGATTAGAAATAGTAAATACGTGCGTAAATGTTTAAATTATATCACAAGTAAAGGTTGTTTTCGTATGTAAGTTGTAGTAAAGGCAAGCCTTAAGATGAATTCTCAAGACAGCTGGTATGAGTATTAAAACTGTAATTAAAATAAAATACAGAATAACGTTTCAGGTTAACAAACCTGAAGATGACCTAAGAAAGTCGAAACGTTGTTCTGTACTTTAATTTAATTAAAGTTTTAATACCATTACCAGATTTCTTGAGAATATATTTTTACTTCAAATGGCTTTCTCGTCATCACGAAAACATTAAAATGACGAAATATTTCCCACGCTGTTGGCTAATGCATTGGTACTAAATATATTAAAAATGGTTAAGAAGCTTAGAAGATATCCTTATGTTCCAGTAATATTATACTGTCTTTATTTTAAAAATTATAAGTACACACCTAGATATCTTTAGTTAATTTTAATGTTTTTATAGATATTTATGGAAGCTTGAATATTGATACTTTTGATATACAAATTTTACTTATCACACCTGGTGCCCACCTTCTTTAATTAATACACTCTGCTATTAGCTGTCCTTTAATAGCACAACGGTGTTCTCAAGGCTTATAACGTTAAAAACTTGGTTTCGATATATATGTAGTGAGCACATCAGAGATAATCTATTGCGAAGCTTTGATGTTAACAACAAAGATATTCATTAGCATTATATTAACAAAGATATTTATTAGCTTTTATGTTAACAAAAAAGATATGCATTGATAAAGTACGATCTGT
This sequence comes from Carcinoscorpius rotundicauda, assembly GCA_011833715.1. Taxonomy (NCBI): domain Eukaryota; kingdom Metazoa; phylum Arthropoda; class Merostomata; order Xiphosura; family Limulidae; genus Carcinoscorpius; species Carcinoscorpius rotundicauda. The sequence continues at coordinate 46,634,215 of CM022403.1, forward strand.
TGTAGTAAATCATTATGATATTTTAATTATTTGCAATGAAAACGGGCGTGTATATTTGAAGGGCTTGGCATGGCCAAGCGCGTTAAGGCGTGCAACTCGTAATCGGAAGGTCGCGGGTTCGCGTCCCCGTCACGCTAAACGTACTCGTCCTTTCAGCCGTGGGGGCCAATCCCATTTTTCGTTGGTAAAGAGTAACCCAAGAGTTGTCGGTGAGTGGTAACTAGTTGCCTTCCCTCTAGTCTTACACTTCTAAATTAGGGACGGCTAGCGCAGATAGCCCTCGAGGAGCTTTGCGCGAAATTAAAACAAACAAACAAACAAACAAAATATATGAAAGTATTTAGAAAGTACTTTTGTATTTTTAATATTAAGTCAACTTTTGTGGTGTTAGTATATATATTTTTTATTCAGATGTTACTATTTAGGAGCTTCACCACTTTTGAAACTAGTGTGAAAGTGTCGCATATGAATTATCAGATAAAATACATATTTTTAAGGCTTTATTTATTTGATTCTAGATGTATATAATTTCTGATACATACAAAACAATAACAGAAATAGTTTCTTTGAGTTAGTGATTTGAGGAATTGACTTGCAATCTAATGATCGCGAGTTCAATTCGCTTTACCGAAATGTTAGCGTTTTTAAACGTGGGAGGATCTTAACATGACGGTTAATGCAACTATCAGACCAATGTTCCAAAATTTGACCATGGATTTTGTTGATTAGTTGGGGTACTACAATTACTTTTAGCTGCACCTCTTATTGTTTGTTTTGGAATTTCGCGCAAAGGTACGCGAGGGCTATCTGCCTTAGGTGTTCCTAATTTAGCAGCGCAAGGCAGCTAGTCATCACCACCCATCGCCAACTCTTGGGCTACTCTTTTATCAACGAATAGGATTGACCGTAACATTATAGCACCTCTCATTAAACTTTGCTACACATATCATCTGCTTCAAAACGTGGCAATTGAACAAATAACGATTTTTCTTTTTAAATTGTCAGAGTAAAAATGCAGAGTTAAAGATAAACTTACACTGTTTGAATCTTCACGGTTCTGTAGCTTTGTGGTAGAGGGAAAGCAGCCAGGCTTCACTATCTACCCCCATCCCTTGGGCTGCTCTTTTACCAATGAATAGTGGGACTGGCTGTGGTTTATAACATCCCCATGGCTGAAAAGGCGATCATTTTTAATGTGACAGAGATTCGATTCTGCGACCCTCAGATTGCAAGTCGAGCACCCTAACCATCTAGCCAAGCAGGGCCAAGTAGTAATGTTATGTTAGAATGTAGATGCTAGCATGACAGTAAAAAAAGACCTGGAGAATCCAATAATTAGTTAAATTTATGTAATTAGTCATGGTTTTAAAGTATTAAAATTAGCAGAGACTGATTACAATATATAGCGGAACGTCCTAAAGAATTACTGTAAATTGGGTTTTAGAAATAGAGACGTGTGTGTGTTTCATTATAGCAAAGCCACATGGAGCTATCTGCTGAGGCCACCGAAGAGAATTATTCCCCTGATTTTAGCATTGCAAATCCGTAGAATTACCGCTGTACTGGCGCGGGTCAAGATAGAGATATAAATAGCCATGTATATGTATAATACAATACCGCATTATAAACTGAACAAATAAAGTTTAATAATCGAATGGTTGTAGAGCTTACAGTGTACCAGTCGTGGCATATATATTATCTCTCGGAAACAGTTGTTCTGATACTGTCGGTGTTGGGGAAAAATATTATTTACAGAACCTACTTTAGGAAAACAAAGAAATATTTGAACAAAATGTTACAGATATCTACTATTTATCTCACAGTATTCTGTATTAATTTAATCTTTTGTCAAAGTCAATGAAGCACTGAAGTGTTAATAAACATAATCACATTTACTGAGTAGATTATTTCGAAGTCTTTGAATACTGAATATGCGACATCAGTTCATTGTAACATGGTTGTACTGACTTACTTTGAATGAAATATAATCATACGAAATACTTGTAATTGTAGTGATACGTACTGAAACACAAGGTAATATTTAAAGTGAGATTTAAGTGTCCTAAAGTTATCGAAATTAATTACTTGAACTTACTTAACACATAAATATAAAAACACCACATGGAAGTCAGTAACATCTGTTACTAACAGTGTTGTATGTGTATTTGAAACGAATAACTGGATTGACTGTCCCACTTTTTAATGTATCCACAGATGGAAGTGTACATCGTGTTCAGCAGAATCTTGAATCCATCGATTTCACATTTATTTAGACACACTTTAGGGCACGCCCAGCCCACAGTGTATTATAAAAACTATAAGAGTATTTAAAATCATATTACCCATCATGTTTGTTAAGGCTCTGTCCATCAAGTTTCCGTCAGTTGGTGATATTTTCTTTCAGAGAAGATAAGTAGATTTTCTTTATTTTCGACTCCACTTCTACAATAGCTCTAAGACAGTTTCTAAAGGTGTTACACATTTTTCGCAATTCAAGCAACTATGAAAATACTGATGTTATTATCAATGATAAAACAATCCAATAATAAGAAAATCAATTTGTAACTAAAACTAACTTTTAAAAAACCGACTATGAAGTTTTTATTTTAGGAGATTGTGAATTTTATTATTTTTGAAAGCTTTCTGTACTGACTGATGGACGGAAGCGAGTTTTTAAATAAATGTTTTTACTATTATCATAAACTATGATATTTATTCATAATAGGGATAACATAAAAATTACCTTAAAATTATGCTCTATACAAAATGCCGCGAATGTCCATTATTTACTAAAATGTTAATGTATGTGGTTATAAATAAGCAATAGCTGAAATGTTCTTATGAGTCGGTGCCTTTGTACCAGACGCGTGTGAAACGTGTGTTTTCGCAAAATCTCAACTACAAAGCCACTTGGCTCAGTAAATAATTACTTGAAACGATACAAAGCTTTACTTAAAACGACGTTTAGACGTATCTATTTTCTAATGGTGCAGTGACGTTCTTCGAAAGAACTACAGTTATATCAAATACTTGTAACTGGAACGCAATATATAAAGAAATGAAATATTGTCTTATCCATTCTGTTTGTAAAGACTCATCAGCTTTATGCATTTCAACCGTTGTCTCAAATGTTAATGATATTTCGTCAAAGGATGAATTATTGTTGCACCAAAAGTTCCCTTCAGAGTATATAAGTAGACTTTCGTTTTCATCTCTACAACAAGTGTAAGACAATTTATTAAGGTGATACATACTTTGCGGAATTCAAGTAATTATGAAAATACTGATGTCTTTATCAATGATCAAACAATCTGATAATAAAAAACATCAATTCATAAATTAATTAGACTTTAAAAAATGTCTGTAAGGATTTTATTTTACAAGATTGTAAATTTTATTCTATTTTAAGTTTTCATGAACCATAATAATTCTTTATTAAAGGAATCAGACAAAAACTAACGTAAAAATAGACTTATTGAATCAACACTCGAAGTTTTCTTGTTGTTGTTGTTTTGAATTAAGCATAAAGCTACACAATGGGCTATCTGTGCTCTGCCCACCACGGGTATCGAAACCCGGATTTTAGCGTGTAAGTCCGCAGACATACCGCTGAGCCACTGGAGGCTTTCAATAGTCAAGCACACCCAAACATAGTTAATAAGCAAAATATGTGGCTTTCACCATTGCAGAGAAATAAAAATTACCTAATTGGTAGATATCATTATTGATATTCTTATTTCAAAAGCCTATAAAATCAGTTGGATACTTCATATAAAACCTAGACAGATATGCTACATGAAATTCCGCAAATGACCATGACCTATTTAAAAATTTGTTTATGTGGTTATAAATACACAAAAACTGAAATGTTCTTACGAGCCACTGCATTTGTACTAGACGCGTGTTAAATGTGTGACAACACGAAACCTCAGGTTGAAAGCCATCTAAATCAGACAGTACGTACTTGAAAAGACGTGAAGTTTTAATTAAAGTGATTTTTAGACGTATTTATTTCATCTGAAAAGACTGCTTCTCTTCGGGTGACATGTTATATGTACTTAATGAGAGTTGTGTCTTATTCATGGCATATATTTGCTCATTGTTGTGGATCAATAATTGAATTTTTTTAACCTCCAAATAAAGCTGAAGATCCACTCTTGATAGTTTATTCAAGCTACAAATCCCTGTTATGACCTATAAATTTATTATTAGTGATATCATTTGTGTGATATGGTGTGTGACTGCGAGGGAATTTTACAAGACACTGGGAAAATACTTTTAAAGTATTTCCTTGGCCCAGCATGGCCAGGTGGGTTAAGATGTTCGACTCGTAATCTGAGGGTCGTGGGTTCAAATTTCCGTAGTTCCAAACATGCTAGCCCTTTCAGCCGTTGAGACGTTATAATGTAACAGTCAATCCCACTATTCGTTGGTAAAAGAGTAGCTCAAGAGTTGATGGTGGATGGTGATGACTAGCTGCCTTCCCTCTTGTGTTACACTGCTAAATTAGGGGCGGCTAGCACAGATAACTCTTGTGTAGCTTTGCGCGAAATTCAAAACAAACAAACAAACAATCTTCTTAATTTTATTGTGTTGCGATTGTATGTTTATTTGTTTTTTAATTTCTCACAAAGCTAGAAGAGGGCTATCTACGCTAGCCGTCCATACTTTTGCGGCATAAGACAAGAGGGAAAGCAGCTAGTTATTAACATCCACCACCAACTCTTGGGCTACTCTTTCACCAACGAATAGTGAAATTGACCGTGACGTTATAACGACCCCACGGGTGAAAGGACGAGAATGTTTGTGAACCCGTAACCCTCAAATTACGAGTCGAACGCCTTAACCCACCTGCCCATGCCGGGCCACCTTTAAAAAAAAGAAACAAAATACATAAGTTCTCTTGATCGCAAAAACTAGATATTATAACTCGATTTGGATTTTTGAAAATATTCTAGTATGAAAAGAACATATAAGTCCAGATGAGTAATTAGATAACCGTTGATTTTTTTGATAACGTAATAATAAATTAGTCAGGCTAGACCACTTTCAACATCAATCACCTAAATCTCATTATTGAAGATAGAATGTGAGCTTTCAGAACCAGTTTATAGATTCAACATCAAAACTGGCTACAGAAGTTAAAAAAAAATCAGCAACCAGCACAGTTTAAACAATGTGAAATCAGGATTTGATTGGAAACAAATGAATGTTGAATGATGCCAGGATGTACTTCGTGTGCAATTAAATAATTTTGTGCACAGTTGAACAATTCCAGATTAGGAATAATAATTCTGAGTGAACTTTCGTTTTATGTTTTAGGTACATAATTTCACAGTAAGAACCAATAGATTTTAGTGTTACTTTATACAAAAACTATTGTTCTCTCTCTTCGGTAAAGGTTGCTTCTAAGAAAGTGTTGTAAATATGATTAATGACTTAAGGAATGTCATTTTTGTTATAAATAGGCCAAGCGTGTTAAGGCGTGCGACTCGTAATCTGAGGGTCACGGGTTCGCATCCCCGTCCCGCCAAACATGCCCTTTCAGCCGTGGGGGCGTTATAATGTGACGATTAATCTCACTATTCGTTGGTAAAAGAGTAGCCCAAGAGTTGGCGGTGGGTGGTGATGACTAGCTGCCTTCCCTCTTGTCTTACACTGCTAAATTAGGGACGACTAGCACAGATAGCTTTGTGCGAAATTCAAAACAAACAAACACAATTTGTTGTAAGTATGATCAGTTTATTTATCATATGGTCTCTAATCTGGTCATTAACCCGTTGAGTACAGAAAATATTGTTTAAGTGAAAATATAAACAAAATTACGATTGAAGTATTCTGATAAACATTTACGAAAATGTGTACAAAAATAATGTTTTTAATAAGTAATAAAATATAGAAAGAAGGAAAAGTAAGCTCTGATTTTTTAAAAAATCATATTTAAAATCCTAATGATACTAATAAAAACTGATTAGAATTTGTTATAGAAATGAGATCAGTGTGGTACAAAACAACTTGGAAACAAAATTTATGTTGTATTAAAGTATCAAAGACAAGATTTTCTAATTTAATTTCTTGAAGATTATTATTTAAGATCAAATTCGTTATCACTTACAAAAACAAAACTTTTTCAACTGTGCATCTTGTATACACGTAGATTGATTTCCATAGAGATTAAGTCGACTGACATCATCTGTCACGGTCAAGTTCTTTGTTTCTTCATCGAACTTTACAGTCCCTTCAAAAACTGCTTCACTAGGAGAAGCGATTAGAGTTATTAAGTATTCTTTATTTAGATTCTTTTTCTTCTTGTCTTGAAAAATGAACTTTTTCTCACTTGTGTAAACACGAGCATCCAAAATAGTTTCAGTTTTCAATTTTTCACACTTATCCGAATACTCTTTCATCCATTCATTCAAAGTATCAACAAGAATGTTAGCAGCAGAAACAACTACCTGGTCTTGTACTGAAACTTTCTGTTGCCTTTTGCAAACACAATAGTGAGACGAAATAAAAGCATCCTTACACGAGCGATTTTCTGGGATTTCCTCGAACAAACTAATACCTTTACCAGAAGAAGTAGTTTCAAGTAAAGTTCCATTTTTGTTTCCAATAAACTTCAAAAGATGAACCAGAGTTGCATGGACATCAAGTGGTGTGGTTAGCCGTCTCTCATTAGTCCGCAGATTGTTTGTAATTAAAGGGTATTTCTTCTGGAACCATTCAGAAATTATAATGAAAATAAACGGCATTCTATCTTCAATTTTACCCATAAACGTTTTTCTTATTTTGCCAAACCGCATACCATGGTCACTGAAAAATATCACTATAGTTTTATTGAGTATTCCGCTGTTATGAAGGGACCGAAGAAGATCATAGGATGAAATATCGGCGAATCCAGCATAGTTTACCACATCATGAGTAAGACTGGCTGAAAAAGCAAAACCAAAAAACTTTTCACCTTGCATCGTCGAAGTAAACTGCTTAACATAATCGAACAAGAAATCCATTTCCAACTGTGAATGTTTACACTGTTTTTTGCTTTTAATCACAGCATCATATTGTACTAAAGCAAGTGAAAAAGGCCTGTAATAGTAATCTACAGGAATGTTGAGGAACCCACGTCGTTTGCCACAATGGTATAAAGCAAACTTTGGCAAATCTTCAGCGAGCAGTGTACGGTAACCTCTTGCAGAATACTCTTTCCAAATAAAATCTAAGTGATCAAAAAACATTTTATTTTTCCTTTTATTCCAGAAGTGGTTCACAAAGAATCCTGTAAGAAGCGGAGTGAGATTAGGAAAAGTGTTGTCAGCAATTTTAATGTACCCTCTCAGTTCAAAAGGTTTTAAAACTGTTTGAAGGAAGGTGTATGTTTTTCTGAAATGGCGAATGAAATTTAATTTAGAAACAGAGTCAATTCCAATCATCATCACGTTTAAATTATCGGTGTCTGAAATTTTTTTTTCTTTTTCTCTGCATTTCTTTTCGACTCGTTCCATAACCGGAGTAAGTGGAATGTACTCTTCGTGGAAAAGCTGAGTCTCTTTGAAGCATCGTACGATGAGAAACTCTTCTTGTAGTGGTATACCAAAAGTAAGGTTTTTGACGGATTCAAATTTGAACATATCGTCCGTTCTATAATCAGGGGGTCCTTGGTCTCGTAAAATTGACCGATAATTACAGTTGATTTCTTTGTAAGACAAATTATAGGTATTATGAAGTGTTACTTCGTTGACTTCTAGTTGGGCGTTGCTTTTAACTTCTAAAAAGGATTTTTTTTTCCTACAAGCATCCTTTTCTGAGACTAGATGGATTAGCGATCTTATAGATGAATCAAATGGATCCCAATTAGGTATTTGACAATTCGGTGTATCTATTAGATAGCGTTGTATAATGTTATACTTTGGAGACTGAAATCTACCTTTATCCTTTAATTCCATCAGAGTTTGCAAGTTATTTGAGAATTTAAAATAACAGGCTGTAGCACAAATTATAAAAATTATTAGCACGAAAATCTTTCTTTTTCTATTGTGGGTCACAGTCCGAGGGTGCATACTGATTTGTTTACAATATCTTCTTTGAGAGGTCCTGCAAGTTGAAAAGAGCTATGTATTACGAAACAAAAATCTTAATTCATACTAACTAGATTCCGCGAGTACACTTGTATGGACAGCGTGGTCCTTATTTACCTTACATAATTTACTTTTTCGTTGGTCGATATTTGACTCAAGTAATAAATAAATAAATGTAACCTGTATCTCGTCACTGCAATCTAATGCGCCTGATCAGGATTTCCTAATGCACTGATTAAAATATATCATTACAATAAAAGAAAATAATAATTTAACCGTCAAGATAAATAATTAATGTTACATTAACAAAATTCGCTGATACATAACGAGAAAAAAAAAGGTATGTATGACGGTCGACATAAAAACACATCGTACAGATGATAACTCAGTCATTTCTGAGCTAAATTGAACTTCATGTAATAACATTACATGTTAAATGCGTTCTACAATTTCTTTGGTACAACTAAATATCCTTACGTTTCCTTTTTGAAAAACTCAACAAAGTTTACCATCTTTACTTTACTTAACAGAGTTCTCTAAATAAGAAAATAAGATAACTAACAAAACTGTTTTAATTGTATGTTAAAACTACTATGACGGTTTTTTAGGAAGAAACTATTAGGGAACTGCCCTCCTAATATTAAGATGATAATATATCATTATATTGGCATATTAAGGTAGAGTTTTTCAAATGTTTTCATAAACCTTTTATTTTTTTTACGTTTAGTTAGCACTCCTATGAATATTATGCAAATAATTATTTGCTTCTCTTTATCTCCATTTCGGGTAGGTTGTACATTACAGGTCCATTCCACAAGCTTAGCTTCTCCTATTATTTCAGCCAGTCAAAATCATTAACATGGCCAACAACTAGTAATAAAATATAGCATTTGCTATATTTTAGTTGCTAATTTGAAGTAATAATGATTTTATTATATTTGTTTTGTTCCTAAAACTCTGTTTTATCTCTTTTATTTCTCTGATTGGTGTTCGATTTATTATTGTACAAAACATTTCTTTCATTCTTCCACCATTAACATCAGAATTTATATCTTATCTCTTGGACATCCGGAAACCTAAATATAACAACAGTTTAATTCATTTTCTAATTTTAAGACTTAATATTTATTCCACCTTGTTTCTGTATTATTTCTCTTCTGGGCAGTGAGCCATTTCAAGTTGAAGAGTGATACAGAAGTTGAAGTAAATTAATATGATCTAGAGTCTAGTTTGGACATTTATAATAGAAATGACTATTGATATACATTATATAGAATTGTGTGATGTCATATAATTATTTAAGCATTCATTTTCATTCAACATGTGATATATTGGAAATGATAGTGTGTAACTCACTTTGAATCATGAACTGAAGCAGTCTCCCTTCACTCTTTTCTTACCTCATTAGTTTCAAGTTTGTCTAAATCTCATTCCACATATCTGTCTCCCTCATGACTATTACTTTCCTTTTCCTTCATGACCTTTGTCTTGCCCTCCTAGAAGTATCATTGATTCCCTAGAATCAGAAGCTCAAGTGGCCTGCCTTCAGTTTGTTTTCTTTTCTCATTAGTTTTGAGTTTGTTCCAATCTCACTCCACTGTATCTGTTCGTTGGCCTCCCTGATAATCTGGTTGAATTGAAGTCCTGTAAGAACCAGTCTGTCCTAGTTTACTTATTTATGGGCTCATTTCACTGTAGCCAGAGGGGTCACTCAAGCCTTGTCCAATGGTCTAAGCCTCCACCTGTTATTATCTCCCCTCTTATATCCTAATTTTCTCATTCATCTAACGTTTGGATAAGGTAGTTTTTAACTGGTTTGAGGAACAATTTGTAGAGCAATCTGAGTTATTATTCCAACCTCTTTATTGTCTTCTTCAAAACCAGGGACTGGTGTTTTTTATTGACATATCCTCCAAAGACATATTCTTGTTATCCCTTATTTTGGGAAGTAGAATTATTTTTCTGTCTAATGGTGCTAAACCTATAAATGACCAAGATAAATGTACTGAATGCATTTCTTCATGTTCTGATATATTTTCTTCCATAATATTATCTCAAATTGGTCACTGGAGATCATGTTTATCAGTTCTGTGTCCTTCCATTCAGAATACAATTAGCATCTATGTATTCTATCACATTATGCAAGCTTTCACTCCTCATCACCATGATATGGGACTTTGGTTACCCTCTTGCATCGACAATGGCTTTTTCACTCCTAAGAGAACTCCTTGGATCAAACTTCACTTCTTCATGTAGTCACTCTCTTGAGAAGCTCATAAAGATTTCAAAGTTCTTCATAGCACTGATATACCTCTGGATGGTTTTCAATTATCACTTCAGTAATACTCAACCTTTTCTTCTTCATCTACAAAACCTTTTGAGCCTAGTCACCAAAGTCTGTGCCTCTCCTCCTATCAGACAGGAGGTTCTATTTCATTTACGAATTATGCCTTCTCCGCAATTCTTCAGTCTACTCAGGCATACACATATGCACTCTAAATGATGAGCCACGTATAGTCCATGTAACCAATTACAGGATCAATTATCCTCACGAGTCTTTCTTCTCCTAGAGGTTCTTTCCTGGTGATTGACAAACTGATTACATTCCACTCTTTGAAGTCCAACTTACACCTCTTTACTGACACATTTCTCAACAGGTGTGGAGCATCCTTGCACGGCTCTCTTAATTTAAATACCTGGACTTCATATAAGTATTCTATACACTAGATCAATTTCCTGGATCTGCTTACAACTCCATGAGCATGCTTTCAATGTCTGTCCCTCTTTATAGATCATTTAGTCTTGGCCCACTAAAATAATTCCGCAATTATTTCTTATATAAACTATTATAGATAACCCATTCCAGAACCATCTGCTTGTAAACTTTGGATCTTCTGTATTGGGCCCATTCCAGCCAGATGTTCTTAACTTGTGTCTTGCTCTGGACATCCTTGTTCACTATCTATCGCGACTGCACTGCATTCTACCTACAAAATGGTCCCTTCACCTTCAGTTTCCCGACTGGGTTATTCTGAACTTGCAACTCCTTTAATGGATGTATTGGATGATCCACTTTATACCAAAATGTTATTCTATCTTTTGGTCTCCTGTTCCTCACCCTTAGGCCGTGGTTGTTGATACTCAAGTTGGAACCGATCTAGTCTCCACCTCTATGCTTATTCTCTTCTCTGTCTTTTCATTAATATTCTTGTTTCATCTTGGGACACCCAGTGTGAAGTATTCTTGGTCATTCACTACGAGCTAGCCCTCTAAACCAAACCATCTCTTTCACCATTCCATTCCTTTTTGTACATCTTTTCACGTCTTTTCTGTTACAATGTTTCATCACTTCAACATCATGTTTAGGGATTCTCCAGTCTATTGCTCACATCAAGCTGGACCTTTCCGATGTGCAGCCTTCTCTCCCTCTCTCTCTTATTCCTATTGTTTGTCCGCCTCTTCGATGTATGAACAGAAGTGGTGGGTTTATTGCCATTTGTCGCTCCATATTTTCCTCTCTCTTTTGTACTTGGCTACTCTAATGTTGCTTGTCTAATTATAATATTACACTGCATGGATCTGTTCTATACACTTCATTATGTCTTTTAAACTTTACAATGTTCATTTTCTTCTCCTGATTGCATCACTTTCTTACGATCCTACTGCACCGGTCATCTATTCCCACTCCTTTGCCTAAATGTCGTTCTTCGTGCCTTATTGTCCACCCTTTTGAAACCTTTGCAGCATGTTCTATCTATTGCCTATCTCTCAGATTTATCTCTTTTTCCTTCGAGTAATGTGGTTGTCGTCATTATGACATCTATGCTAACTGCTACTTCTGAATCTTTTTTCCACGGCTTATGCATTCTTCTCGACATCAATTGTTCCTTTTTTTCTTAAGACCACAATTAATAAGGAAATATGTCTCACATATTTTCCTATTTCCCTTCCCTCTATCTGTTTTAAGGGCTCAAAACAGTATCTTTCCATTTCTCAAGGATCCTCCTTTAAAGAGAACTTTCTTTCTCTACAACTGGATCCTTCAGTTCATCCAGATCAATAATTCTTCGTTGAAGGTGAATAGTTGACAACCATTTTGAGTGTCCTTTCACCAGATTCATCTAATAATAGTCTCTGGCAACTCATTCCCATCGACCACATGAAGAGATTTTTGGACTAGTATGTGGACTACCGTACACATATTCTTTTCACACTACTTTCTCCATCTGGCTGTCTTCTCTCCAGTAGCATAAAACCTTCCTCCTTTGGCCATTTTTCAAATGAACTTGCACCTGTAACAGGTAAAAATATCCATCTACTTATTCCTTCTTCGCCTTTAAACCCTCCTAAGCAGATAGTGTTGCCTTCCAAAATATATTTACTCAGATTCTACATTGAGCCAGGATAACAGAAAGTATTCATTCCATCTACTCTTGTTCAGTTGGTGCCAACCATGGTATGGAGTTTTCCACAAGAACAACGGAATTTTACTTATTATATAGCATTCTAGTTTGATCCAAACTGTATCCATTCCATGGACAATAGTAGAAAGAAAGCTAGTACCAGAGTTACGGTGAATCCCACTATTCGTTGGTAAAAGAGTAATTCAAAAGTTGGCGGTGGGTGGTGATGACTAGCTGCCTTCCCTTTAGTCTCACACTGCTAAATTAGGGATGGCTAGTACAGATAGCCCTCGTGTAGCTTTGCGCGGAATTCAGAAACAAACAAACAGATTTTAACGGTAAAGAAGGATTTAGGACCTATATAAACAACCTAACAATGTACTTAAACTTCACAATTGATAGTGATTACTTATGTCTTCACATACCAATTAACAGTTTAGGTAAGAGATGTGCTTGAGCGTTTGTTAATTGTACGATTGATTTTATTAATAAGGCTTCCCATATTTTTCTTCTGTCAGGTTCATGTTTTAGAACCGTAATTCTATTTAGAAAAACTGGTTTTGTTCATGTATTCACAGACATGGGAACTAGTTTTTTGGTATTTTTAAACCTGATTTTCAAGTTGCATCCTATTTGTCCCATGTAAAAGACAATTGTTACAATTCCCATTGTGTTTCTTGGTTAGGTAGGCTGGTTATATAATATTTTTAATGCGTTTTAATTTTCATTACAGGGATGAAACTGAATCTACACGTTATATTAAGGTTATATTTATGTGCTTGTGTTTGCTAATATTTTTTGGGATAGTACATGTGCTTAAGTTTTCTTTGTTTTGTATAGTGTTTGTGAGTGTGTTAAGTGTCATTTTTCTGTATAATTTTAAACGTCCTTAGTAGAGTCTGTATTACTTCAGTAGAGAGATGGTTTGCATCACTAAAGCACTGAGCACACAACTTCTTTTAACGATATTTTCTGTAGTGCATACAGTGTATGATAAAATTAGGAGAGTGTCTAGATTGCCTAGCTTTGGGTGGACTACAAGATATGTAGTTGTTCACTGTGTATGTTAATTCTATTAATTGCAATGGTGAAGCCTTGGGTTATTCGTTTAAATATTATCGTGTAGTTATTTTGATTTTCAACTGTGAATAGTAAGTCTATATGTTGAAAGAATTTTGTTCGTTCATCCTGACCAGTTAAATTTCATTCATCGTCATTTATATATATCCAAGCCAAAAAGTAGGCTCATACATCGAAGTGAGTATGGCATATTTCTCAACGTCATGTAAGAAAAGATTGGCTAGAATAACTGATAATACATGTTCGTTTGTTTGTTTGTTTTGGAAATTCGCACAAAGCTACTCGAGTGCTATCTGTTCTAGCCGTCCCTAAATTTGCAGTGTAAGACTAGAGGGAAGGCAGCTAGTCATCACCACCCACCGCCAACTCTTGGGTTACTCTTTTACCAACGAATAGTGGGATTGACCGTCACATTATACACCCCCACGGCTGGGAGGGCGAGCATGTTTAGCGTGACGCGGGCGCGAACCCGCGACCCTCGGATTACGAGTGCACGCCTTAACGCGCTCGGCCATGCCAGGCCAAATAATACATCTTCAACAATAAGGCTGTGCAACAGAAAGAAGTACAAACCTTTGTATTGAAAGCAATTATATGTGGTTAGTTGTAATAGTTCCATTAGGTGTTTTTGTTTCCATTTTGATTCTGTTTTGGAGTCTTGTAAAATACTTTCCGCAGTAAATTGGGTGCTTTCATGACAAGGTGTTTGAGAAAATAGGTTTACAACAACAATGCTAGAAATAATTACATTACTGTATGAACTATATAAGTGTCATAGACGGTGCAAATTTTTAGGTGCTTATTTTAGAAACATAAGGTCCTAAAATACAGTTACAATTTTACCAAAATTTTAGTTTAAAAACAATTATAACAAAAAGAAATGGCAATAAATGTTTTCTGAGCACTTTTAGAGAAGTGTTGATAGACTGTTACATTAAATATTAAAGCTCAGGAACTTGTAAAACACGATAGTTTAAATTGATTTACATACAAATAACATTTAATTCATAGAAAAACTGAGAGAAAAATTTCCTAAAAATATTTTTCATCACTGTGAAAGCGGTAACTTGTAGTAGAACAGTATATTATTATTATTGCTTTCACATAATACAGCAAATTCGCACGAGATAATATTTAGCTAACATCAGTGTTATTTAAATATTTGATACACACTTCCTGCCATATTAACACTACTGTACTAGATAGTTCATGTGAAAAAGTGAAAGAATGTACAATTTTATTTGTTCCGTTTAGGCAGAGTTTATGCTTAAAGTTATAAAAAAAAAACTATAAAGTTATATTTGTTCTTGAAATATTCAGAGCTAGCATATTGAAAACACGCCATCGATTCTCACAATCTTTTTTTTTTTTTTTGAATTAAGCACAAAGCTATACAATGGGCTATCTGTGCTCTGCCCACCACGGGTATCGAAAGCCGGATTTTAGCGTGTAAGTCCACAGACATACCGCTGAGCCACTAGGGGGCCGATTCTCACAACTTTATTTGTTATCATGTAACGCTGTTGAGAAAAAATTAAATAACATGACAGTGTTCTTACGATTATCTAAGTTATTAGGCCATTGGGTATTTAGCTTAACAATTTTAATATTTAAAGTTCGTTTACGCACAACGGCTTTCTCATTATAACAACTAACTCAATTATGATTAAATTTAAAATACAATTTAAGAAAACTATCATTTCCATCAGATAGTTCAAACAGAGGGACGAACCAACGTTAGTCCTATAAGACTAAATACGATGTTAATCATCGGTTATATATATAATTATTTTCGTCCGTTTTTTTTCTCATTCATATTTCGTTTTATGATTAATATTGTATTAATATTTTTACGTTAGTTAACTGATTCAATTAAGTTATTAGTTATAATTATAGTATTTCATAACTTACAGTTTGTAATATTACCTCGAAGAGCCGGATTGTAAATTCATACAAGTTTTCTCAAGATTATTCTTCGTGAATTGTTGTTAACTTTAAACTTAGTGTAATAAAATATCACGTTAATATATTTTTTTAAATAAAATGAAGTAACTAGTCACTATGAACATCAGTTTGTTTGTTTTGAATTAAGCACAAAGCTACACAATGGGCTATCTGTGCTCTGACCCACCACGGGTATCGAAACCCGGATTTTAGCGTGTAAGTCCGCAGACATACCGCTGAGCCACTGGGGGGCATGAACATCAGACAAAGCAGGGTATAGATAAAGTCGTGAACAAGATACGTGGATAAAGCTGTACCAGTCGTTGCTTTCTTTGAATGAAGTTCTTCCTACATATTTTCTGTGCAAATAAGAATTGCTGACAATAAAAATAATAATAATAATGTGATAAAGCTTTTTATCACAAGTTTTTTTACGTAAATACTACAAATAAGAAAGCTGATTTTAAATACTAACAAATTGTAGTTTCCAGTTAAGTAAAACTAAATACTATTACAGCAACGCCTCGCGCTGTTTGGAATTAAGCTTCAGGTCATTTGGGAGGGCCAAATTCCACCAAGATTTCTTTCTAAAGTGTAAATTGAATGATGGGAAATTGCTTTAATTATATAACATTTTGCGGGCCTTATTTATGAGTTTTATCAAATTGTTAATATTTATAGTTTGATTATAAATGATGTATTAGTTTATGTTGGTTCTGTCTGTTTATAGAAGAACAGGTGTGAAGTGCATTTTGGCAATTTTAATTAAAGAAGTATGATACCATGTTTTTTTATTTTTGCAACGTCTCAACGTGACAGGCTTGATTGTTTTGAATTTCGCTCAAAGCTACACGAGGGCTATCTGCGCTAGCAGTGTAAGACTAAAAATGAAGCAGCTAGTAAACATTACCAACCACTGATTCTTGGGCTACTTCTTTACTAATGAATAGTAATATTGAATGACGTATTATAATGCCCCCATAGCTCTGAGAGAGATAGCATGTTTGGTGTGAAGGGGCTTCGAACTTACACATTGCGAGTCGAGCGCCCTAACCACAAAGTAGCGAGTATTTATAAATATGAACAGTTAGTTGTCGTTGAAATGACACAATACAGAAAATAGATTTATGTTGTCTTGTTGAGTAACCATATAAGTAATAATGAATTGATCTAGGCAAATAACAGCTAAACTAATGCATAATTGTCAGAACTTTTGAGGAATATAAAACGCATTAAGTACAGCAAAAACTAAGCGTATTATTAAATTTCCTATTCAATATGGCCTGACAACCATAAAAACCAGAGCAACGAGTTTTTGCTTATGACATCTTAGTTGATGTTGAAAAGGTAAGTTATAATTCTCCACTTCTTATTTAAAAATGTTAAATACAGATAGAAATGAAGGCAGATTTTTTTTTTTTGGAATTTCGCACAAAGCTACTCGAGGGCTGTCTGTGCTAGCCGTCCCTAATTTAGCAGTGTATGACTAGAGGGAAGGCAGCTAGTCATCACCACCCACCTCCAACTCTTGGGCTACTCTTTTACCAACGAATGGTGGGATTGACCGTCACATTATAACGCCTCCACAGCTGGGAGGGCGAGCATGTTTCGCGCGACTCGGGCGCGAACCCGCAACCCTAAGATTACGAAGCGCACGCCTTAACGCGTTTGACCATGGCGGGCCAAGAAGGCAGATATTAGAATAACATGTTCGGTTTGGGAATCGGTCATTTTGTTTCTGTTACTACAAAAACGCAGTCCACTTCACTTTGGGGATGTGGGTTCTTATAAGAATGATTTAGTCAGAGAGGAGTAACCCAAGAGTCGGCGGCATGTGGTGTTGATTACCTGTATTCCTTCTACCCTCTCAGTTAAAAATTAGAACAGTTATATGTCTAGCATTGCTAAAAAAATTGAAACAAGTAAACAAATTGCTCTAAAAAGGCAAACTTAAAGTAATAATCATTTACTCTACTGCCTGTAATTATTGATGTTTTTAATATGTATTTTAAAATAATAATATATTTTTTTGCTTTAAAAATTAGAAAATAGTAAGTAGTCGATAATCCTTATAATTTAGAATCTCATAAATGTTTTTGGCAGTGGAGGTTCTTGTTTAGAAATTCTGAAGAAAGCTGTGAAAAAATCCATGGGGAGCAATTCTAATGAGATTTTGAAAGTAAGATTTTGATCAATTTTCTCTAAATTTTCCCATGACCAGGTGCTTTAGGGGTTTCGACTCTTAATCCCCATCCCACCAAACATATTCGCCCTTTTAGCTGTGGGAGCTTTATAATGTTGCAGTCTATCTCACTATTCGTAGATCAAAGAGATGCCTAAGAGTTGTTAGTGGGTGGTGATTACTAGTTGCCTTCCTTCTAGTATTTCACTGCTAAATTCAAGATGGCTACCGCAGATAACTATAATGTAACATTTAGCGAAATTCACAACAAGCCAAACCATACTAAATTGTGCATTGTAAGAATTTCTTAAAATATTTCGATTATTTAATAAAAATAGATTCTCCAACTTAAATAATCCACGAGTTATTTTGTTTCCTTTTCGTTTTGACAATTAGTTATTTTTCATGATGCTTCTTCCAAAATATCAATCGTAATAATATAAGTGAATTTGAACCCATGCAGTATCTCAAAATATTCTCATGATTTTAAGCTTTGAGTACAGCATATGTGTGACATTCAATTCCTCAGCTTGGGTTGTGGGTGGCGCCGACTGGTTGCTTTCTTTCCAGTCAGCAGTTCAAAATAAAACAGTGGTGGCAGATAGACTTATTAATTATATGCCAGATGCAAATACAATAATGTAAAACCAGCTAATTCCCACACAAAGTTAAAATACACAAAGGATTGTTATAGATATTAAATCTTGCCTAATAAAATATTCGCTTTTCCTTTGTAACCGTGAACACTATTTGCTCTATGTATGAATATATAATAACTACTATTCAATATGTAGGTCTAGAAAATTTTGATTAGTAAACTTGGGCGAGTGAAAAGTTATCGCAGCATTGAAAACTCTTATCTTGGTAACAGCCATATCTCAATAAAATGTTAAACAACATATGCCCCTTCGTACAAAATCAAGTGCCAAGATAAATGCTCTGTGTATCGATAGTAATATTTCATAAATTATACCTAGAAATATTAGTTATTTTAGTAATGTTAAATATAAAAAGACATCCTACTAAATTACCTCCCTTAACGATGTGTTACCTAGCTGGTAGTAGCAATGTACTTGGAAGGTATAATATCTAAGTGATATTGTCATGTACGTTTTCCGGTGTAACACATCCGTCGTTTTTAATATTCAGCACCACGACATTTACGTACAACGTGTGGCGTGATCATTTTGAGAAAGTTCGATGGAAGTGAATTAGATTTCAAAGATAAGTCGGTTAAGTTATAAAGATGGTACTATGGTTCCTTTTTGATCTAAAAAGAATATATCTTTACTGCTTTAAAATCAAATTCGGCCCGGCATGGCCAGGTGGGTTAAGGCGTTCGATTCGTTATCTGAGGGTTGCAGGTTCAAATTCCCGTTGCACCAAACATGCTTGCCCTTCCAGCCGTGGGGGCGTTATAATGTTACAGTCAATCCCACTATTCGTTAGGAAAAGAGTCGCCAAGAGTTGGCAGTGGGTGGTGATGACTGTCTACCCTCTAGTCTTACACTGCTAAATGAAGGACGGCTAGCGCAAACAGCCCTTGAGTAGCTTTGCGCCAAATTTAAAACAAGCCAAACCACTTCTTTCTTTGCCCCGCTGTTTTTTGGTGTAGTTCTTATAATACTATAATCACGGCTTCTCATGTGTAAATTGTTAGGTTTACAAACGTATGCTCAAACTGTCACGTAAGTCTTAATAAGAGCAAAATACAAACTGATTTTCCACCGAAAACTAAAACAGTTGACGATGTGTTGTGTTGACTAACTATAACTTAAAATCAAAGTACGATCTACGCAGATAATCCTTTTATATAAAATTCAAGAAACAAAACCCGGAATAAGTTTATATGAACAAATAAATTTAATTAAAACTGCAAAATTCCTAGGTTTAACTTTGGCCAAATAATTTAATTGGTTGAATCACGCTATCGTCATCTTCTTACTCATAACCAGTAAAATTAACTATTTTAAGGGTCAGCGGTGAAGCTAAAGGTTCTTTTCACACAATTATCATAATATTTAAAGCGGAATAATACTTTGTTTCGATTTTGTCTGTATTCAAATCTATCAAGCCTATTTAAGTTCTCAAATCGAGCGCTTGGAAATGCTTACAGGCTTGTTACTAACCTACTTGAACGAATTCACAGGTTCAGTAGATTCGTATCACTCTTCAAACGTTACTACAACCAAGCACAGAACAGAATACACTTCTCACAATTTCTGTTTTGCAGATATCAAACCCAGAGTTTGTCTTTCTTATCATTTACATATTATTAAACTAAGATTAAAATAACAATTTTTAGACATTGCATTTCTACGAGAGATAAAGTATTTGTCGCTGATCATTCTTGACTTTACACCTATATAACAGCAAAGTTGTCGTCATTTTCCTCAAAGTTTTATGCCGAAATAACAGCCTAGTTTTGTCTTTTTTCTTTAGAGTTGTTTCGTCTAATGTCTATTGACATTGTATTTTCTCGTATCTTTATTACTTTTCTTTATGGTATTCCAACTAATCTGTATCAAGTATTTGATTAAAAATGAAAGAACGTTTTTTTTTTTCACATTGTACTACACAGAAATGTAGATGGCCCGGCATGGCCGAGCGCGTTAAGGCGGTGCGCTCGTACTCCGAGGGTCGCGGGCTCGCGCCCGCATCGCGCTAAACATGCTCGCCCTCCCAGGCGTGGAGGTGTATAATGTGACGGTCAATCCCACTATTCGTTGGTAAAAGAGTAGCCCAAGAATTGGCGGTGGGTGGTGATGACTAGCTGCCTTCCCTCTAGTCTTACACTGCTAAATTAGGGACGGCTAGCACAGATAGCCCTCGAGTAGCTTTGTGCGAAATTCCAAAACAAACAAACAGAAATGTAGAATGGATTCAATATGTGGTAAAAGTAGTCATTGTGAGTCTCTGGCTTATTTTAGCGAAGATATATTTAAAATAATCTTTTTTATTTGGGGAAAAACTATAAAATAAGCCATCTAAATAAATCACAGTTTAGTGTAAAATTTATCATTAAACTGTAGCGTTTTTGCAACGTGATTAATTCGGCCTAAAAAGACAGAAATTCACTGTTTAATTTAAGTCATACAAGTACGAAACAGGCCTGGCATCGCCAAGTGTTTTAGGGCGTTCGACTCGTAATCCAAGGGTCGCGGGGTTCGAATCCCGGTTGCACCAAACATGCTCGTCCTTTCAGCTCTTGGGACGTTAAAATGTGACGGTCAATCCCACTATTCGTTGGTAAGAGAGTAGCCTAAGAGTTGGCGGTGGGTGGTGATGATTAGCTGCCTTCCCTCTAGTCTTACCATGCTAAATTAGGGACAGTAAAAATTATATTCCAAAGTTCCTAGTTTCAATAGTTTCCACCCTATGTTTTGCTGTTGCCTCCAGGCTTTTCAGCTCAGTTTATAACCACCTTGATGTCACACAAAAGTTTAATTTTATCTTCTTTTACTCAGAAACTTATCTTAACTTGCTATTTTAATAACTTTTCATTATAATGGTAAACACAACTAGTCTGGTCTGTTTTATTTTAAAGTGTAAAACAAGTTGCAAAAAAAATGTTTAATTCTAAATTTTGTTATCATTTATTAATCTCAAAACTTAATATTACAGGACTGTTTCAGATTTGAAAATTAAAAAAAAAGATAACCTTACATAAAATTAAGCCTACAAATCAAATCTACACATTTAACACAAACATTGCTAATGGTCTAATTATAATACATATAAATTAATAAGAAAAGGCCACAATAAATTACAAGGATACAATTTAACAGAAACATTACTTCACAGATATTAGAATTCACTAATAATTATTTTTTTAATAATTGACAAATCACATTTTAAGGCATTTTTATAGGTTGGGCACCTCAAACTTTTTTATTCACATCAAGGGAGCTTCAGATTAAAATAATTTGGGAACTACTGGTCTATACTGGTGAAGATCACCAAAAACTACAAATAATGTGGAATGGAATACATATTTTAAATTAAAAATTTATTCACTTTCATCAAATGTAAATACCATTCACAAAAGTTTAAAGTTTATCTGACATATGGATGATAGAAGTAGTTATGAACAATGTTGATACAAAAATAAACAGAATTAACAGTTCTTTCATAATTAGTTTGTTAAGTTCTTCACCACACAAATTTTCAACATCATAAAGTGACATTTAATCCATTAAACACTAAAATTGTTCACTTAAACAAGTTACTTGCTTGTAGCCAAATCAACTGTAACTAATACACAATGAAATCTATGAATTTTCAATCAGGTTTAACATCTTGAGTGATTATAATTTAAAATAAATAGAAGTATTGATAAAGATGATTTCAAAACTACTGCAACTAATTGAAGAGCCAGTTGTTCTTAATAGAATGAGACTGCTGATAAGGGGGAATGAAATGGTTGGGGTCAAAGGCCACTAAAAACAAATAGTACAGATAAATCAAAATATGTTACAATTTATCATTAACCTTTTGACTGAAGTTACTTTAAATATATACAGAGTTTTTGTGAGCCATATACTGTATATGGTACACTCATATTCAACTGCGAGAGGTGGATGTACTCTATGTGGCGTATCAGCAGTCAGTGGTTAAGTTAAAGTGCGTTATATGACTGTTTACCAGCCACATCAAACAAACCATTATATCACATGCTTGGTGTACCCATGAACTATAAAGAAAATACTATTTCCAAAGACACAGGATCTGAGAGAAATAAACAGCAAAATCAGGATTCACAAACTCTTTAATCATACCACAGAAAAATACACTATATGAAGGTTCGTGAGAGAGCTTGGAAAGTCTGTTATAACACTGGAATAAAAATAACCTTGGTAACATATAAAACCAAAGTTGTCTCTATAGCATTTCCAAAGGAAACAACAAATGACAAATTAGAACATATTCATTTGCAGCTTTTTCAGAATTCTTATAGAATAAGTCATCTGTGGTGTGTCAGATGTAAGACTGAATTAAGTTCATAATACTAACAACAACAACAAAATAAAGCTTTGTTTTGCAGCCTATGTTTTAAAGGAAGAGTTTGAAAAAAGAACAAAAACATAATGAAACATCACACAATGTTACCAATATATAGTGTCTATTTCTTCGAGTCTTCACGCATTTACAGTACTTCCCTTTTCTATTAACTGGAATTTCCAAAAGGCTTATCCTGACATATAACTAAATAACTTCTGTGTATGTGGTACGATATGATCTTTGTGAACTGCAGCATTTGGGTAATACTCAAAGGGAAATGGAAATGCAGGAACTTTTAATACATCATTATATAATTCAAATGGATTTGTATTGGCTCAAACTTTTATAGGTGGTCTTACTCAGGTATAGAGATTTGAAAAGTCACCAGTGAAGAAGTGACAGATATTCCTAAAGCTTCTTGAAACAAGATTGGTTCTGTAAAAATTATTTGGCTATAAAGTGCATCAGGTATTTTGGATATCCTTGACTGCATAGTAAAAAAACAACATGGAAATATAAACCACAAGACAAACAGGTTCATGCTCACTTTTTAGAAGCAACATATCTGGTAAAATTGGCAAAATCAAACTTTAAAAAAAAAACACCACAAAATTCCACATTTTTGTTAGTGATTTTTGTACTTTTTTCCAATCAAAATAATCCAACTGCCAAATGAACGAAAAAAAAAGAAGAGATAAATCTTAAAAATTCTCCTTCGTATTGTGAACATAATCACAATACGACAGAAAACACTTCTCTAAATAGTTTTAGGTACCTGCACAAACAACAGCTGTCTTATCAGCTGGTTTTGTAAGACTTCTCTATCTGTATTCTCACAACTAACATCTAGATTTTGAGAAAGTGAAAAACAAAACTTGAGATCAGTGAACTAAAACTATTTTTTTTACACCTAAACAGTACCAGTGACCAGACTGTAAAAGGGGTGAAAACAACAAAATTACTATAATACTAAAGATAAAATTATTAAGAAAGGTTAATTTGAGTGTCTGATATTTTTCACTTGATAAAATTTTAACACAACCACACAGATATACACATTTTCTTTCTGTTGTTTTTTTCAGTCTGCGTAAATATCTCCTTTAACAACTGGGAACTGACATGTTTTGCAACATAAATAACTTTGAAGTAAATCATAGTATAGCAGTGGCTCATACTTTAATTAGTTGCATGTGATAAATTAATTGTAATAACTGAAAAACATGTCATGCAAATAAGATAAAACTTATACTTGTGTGAAACAGAGAATGATTAGTTAAAGATATATTTCAGAGTACTCAAACCTGTACTTAAGAAACTATGTATATATATATATATATATATATGTATACACACACAACTTTACATAAAATATTATGACTAATATCACTTTCTTCCATGTTAATCTTGCTATCTGTAACAGTTTATATGTTTTAGTTTTTAGCAAAAGACTAAGTGATATACCAAATAAAATGAAATTTATTAAATATGTGAAATTGAATCTTAAAAACACTCAGGCACATTTCCAAACTCTTTTGAATTACACCTCTTAAGCCAAGTTGAAGCATTACTAAGTGAATGCAATTCTAACCTGAATCAGATTTTTCCCATCTACCTTTATCAAGAGTATTAATTACTTAAAAATGTTTTATTCACAGAGTTAACTATTTTATTAAATGTTTTCATAAAGGTTACCTTTTACCAGTTCTATCTACATTTTTCTCCAGGTTGAGTAACAAAGAACAATTAGTTTGATTTTATCAGAGGTACAACATATACATTTTACCATCTTCCAAATGAATGAAGTTATTTCTTTGCTTTTATGTTACACCAGTACATGTACAACTAATGTTTGTAAATACATTATATGTGTAGTGTAACAATATGCCAGTTGTGTTAAACTACAGTTTCTAAACAGAAACATATCTACATTGCTTCAGTATTCAAAGAGTCAACAATGACTAGCTTCATTAATAATTTCTTCCAAACATCCATGAAAAGCTGCTGCTCATTCAACGTTAGTCAGTGCATACTTGTACGTCCACCCACTGCTGTCACTGAAGGAAAACAACTAGGAAAGAAAGAACGATAATAAACAGACATGTAAATAATCGTCCAGGATGTTACAATAGCTATTTAAATAACGAAACATAGACTTGTTGTATAGTTAATATTAACCCAATTACCCTAAAAGTTTATATTTTCTGCATAATTTCTGTTGACTATATCACTTTTCTACAGGCATCTATGTTATTCATCTTATACAATGGCAACTGCTGTCTATATTAATAATTTCCTTCCCACAATCCCTGAAATATGTAAGCACAGTTATATGTGGGGTGTAAGCCAAACATTTATATAGTATCTCATGTTCAAAAGTCCAGCTGTATTAAGTTTATAATGAATGGCATGAAAGGTTGAATACATTTGATACTTCTGAACAAAATTTTCACTTCTTTCAGTAACTCAAAAATTTAATAAAAATAACACATTTCACTTCTTTAGAAACTCTTTTGTTTATCAGCTAAGGTTACTTGCCTAAAGAAATGTTACATCTTGGCTCTAATTTCTTGTCAGTAACTTGAGAGAAATTTAAATATATATTTTTAAAAGAATTTCACAGAATATAAAGTAACGGTCCCACCCAATCAAGAGTTTCAAAAAGCCACTGTATAGTGCCCAATAAATACAAAATACACTTCTAGCTGTTTTTATACAAGATACAATTAATACCATCATTCTCAAGTTATCGATACATTTCAAGCAGATCCCAATTTTAAGATTCTTACAAACTGTTTTCTCCTGATAGAAAAAAAGGATGTAGATTAATCACCACCAAACAATATATCTGTTTTTATCTTGCAAGTGATGTGTCAGTTTTCACACTTTGAAATACACGTGTTGACTATACCAACACATTTGGAATATTAAAGACATCTAGCTCTCTATAATAATCTGTTTTGACTGTGTGATTCCATATCCAAGAACTGTATGTGTGTATATATTTATTATTGGAATAAAGTTTAAACAAATATGTATTTCATCACATATTTTTCTTTCTTCATTTAAAAGTTATGTTTTAAAATGTATATAACCATCTGTAGACATCCCATACAAGAAATTAAAATTTGTGTTGGATGCATCTTTTACAAAAATTATGAATTGTAGTGACGTAAATTTAAGATCTTTCATTTTCTTAAAATTAAGATCCTTTTATCAAATTTTGCACAAATTAAAAAAATACATTGAAATAGTTAATCAACCTCTGGTTTCCTTCAAGACCATACTTGGTATGACTACTGTTTTTATTCCCAATAACCATACAGGCATACTTATAAGGTAGTTTCATATAAAATCCACTAATATATGATTAGCAGTAACATATTTCAATAAAACACATAGTAAATTAATCAGCTGTAAAATCATACTGTTAACTTTCCAAATTTTTCCTCACTCCTGGTATTACAAAAATGTTGACAAAGTTCTACCAGGAACTGTGTTTATAGTTCACAATAACACTGAAGCAATTTTAGTTTTACCTTTCCCTGATACCTTACACCAGCAGCTTCCCTACATTCTTCTTCACGTCTCTGTTTCTCTTCAAGCTGTGATGGAAAGAAAAATAGATTCACTTCATCAGGGTATAAAATAAAAGTTCTTGAGTTTCACAGAAACTTACAGTCGTGTCCAGAACAATTGAAACGTAGGCCAACTTCACTATTTTGACAAACGCAGTTGCAGATACTAAAATTATGATTAAGGTTATTAGTGGTTAGATGAAATAGAGTTTTAGACAGAAACAGGTTAAGTGTATATATGCTGATATTTAAAATGCATATTTCAGAGGTAAGTTATCGACATGCAAGATACTACACGTGTGATTTCTGTGTTGTATAAGATTTCATACACAGCACTATCAAATTCAGTTAATAACAAACTGAAATTAAGCAGTTTATTGACTACCCTATCATTAATATTTTTAATAAATATATTTGAGTAGTGTCCTCCCTCTATGGAAATTATAGCCAATGATCTAAGCTAGTAACACACCACAGTTAATACAATGAAAATAGGGAATATGAGACCAAACTCCCTTCCAGGTTACACTAAATACATGATGTAGTAATGAAGGACATTCAACGAGGAGGTTATGACATCAATTCTTTCCTGTTTAGGCATAAAACTAATATTTAGTAGTAGCAATCAAATATTATTACTGTTTCCATGTATGAAATCTTAATTACTTTAATACATGATATTATATATTCTGTCCTTTTGTATTCATTCTGATTGACTCACTTTTTATGTCACTTGTTATTAATTATTTTCACATTCATAATTTGTTATTTTAGGACATACTACCTCACAATCACAGGATTTTCTAAGGTCTAAGTAATGGTTCAGTTACTAACGAGCTTTCTCCTAGTCACACACACACAAAAATTTATTGAAGAATAGAAAACATCATAATTGTATAGTAACCTTTACAAAACATGAGTAAAATAAAACTTGAATTATCCATATATTTGAACACAGCAGAGTTGTCCATCTTTCTGGTGTTGTAGGGTGAAATGTTGTAAATAGCTTGTTGAACCAATTTAGATGGTATTTGGTAGAGGAACTTGGGTAGACCCACCCCCTCCAAAAAGAAGAAAAAATAAGATTAAATGTAAGTGGATAAGCTGTTGGACAAACAGTTACACTTTGGTAGCCACTTTAGATTTTAATACATAAAACTGACACCAAAGGAAAGTGAACTTTAAGGTCATGCACAACATGGTACCTCTGCTGATTTCCTGTATTCAATACTTGCATGGTAAATGATCCACATGTAGGTTTTCTTTGTGAAGCTAGTGAAATAAATGATGTATAAGGCATGGGGTACCTTCGTTTACAAATATGTATATAGTTTTATAATATATAACAAGTTATCATGTCAAAATAGTTTATTAAAAAGTGAACAGTTTATGAAACAACCAAATTTGGAACAGCTGTAATCTTACTGATATCCAGGCAACAAAAAAACTTTTATTAAATAGGCAATATTTCTGACTGCAAAACATTAGGAAAAACATTTCTTAATAAATTTACACAAAAAAAGTTTATCAATTAAAGTTCAGGTGATATTTAATATATATTTATGGGTTAACGTGGCTATTCTCATTTATTGGCATAGATTGACAAATTTTCAATGTTAAGTAAGCTTTCGTAGCACAAAAAAAACAACACAATCTACATATTTGATGAGCTTTTGCAAATGAAATTAAGGAAAACAAGTATGAATACAGTTTCAGATTATATTATCTCCATTGGTTATGCCATTTTGTTCATTTTTGTGAAAAGTGAAAGGAAGTTTTACATACAAAACTCCATGTAGATCAATGGTACAAATATCTTCCATGAGAACGTAATTAATACTGTTATATTCCTGAAAGACATTTATTTGAGACCTGAAGTCTGAACCCAACACTATGGTTTAGATTTTAGAACGTAATAATTTTTATATACAATACAGAATAATATATAATAATAAAAATATTTCATTCGTGTACCTCATATGTACCTATTCTCTCTCTAAGCACAACACAGAACAGTGTTTCTATGTTTCTCGATTAAAAACCAAATCTTCTTCATGGACTATTTTAACTATTGTGTTCTTACTTTCTACTAAATGGCAATACAGTCAAGATAATTTGCATTTAAATGTACATATTTTATTTTACAAACTTATAGTGTAGTTAAAATCATATATAGAGGTAAAAGAAAAAACAAAGTTCAAAATTATTTTTTCTAGTTGATTTCTGAATCTAATGAACAATGAAACACTTTCCCATTCCTTGTAACCATCAAATTACCCACTTATTTTTACATCATTTACTACTACTTGGATTTACATAGTACATCATATTGACTAATTGTTGGTCTTTACCTGTTAAATTATTCATTGTATAGATGCAACCAAAAACATCTGTGTGAAATCATGAACTCTGCTAACAAAACTATCTGTAATAGTGCATTCTTTTTATGTTATTAGATAACTTTTAACAACTGTGAACCACAAACAATTTGGTACATAAATAATTTATCAATTTATGCTTAAAGCACCATTCAAATTTTAAAATGAAAAAGAAACAATACAAAAATATCTAATCAAACAGATGTATACTATTAGAATCTTAGGGTGCAACTTTTTCACATCATTTTCATAAACTTCCTATCATACACTTTTTGCAGTATACATAAATTCTGACCTCCATTACTGTTTTCAACACATTTAAATCAAAACTTAATCCAGTATAAACTGTTTCAGTATATTACTCACAATTTGTTTTTCTGTTGTAGCAGCAAACATATCATTAACTCTGATAGCTGTCGTTACTCTTTCCCATAACTTCCTTGATTCATTTTCATCTTGTTTTTGAACTGGCCTGACTCGTTTAGGAACTTTTGGAAGATTCTCCACATTTAAGTTTTTAATTGAGCCCTAAAATTATGTACCGCAAACCTAAATTATATTTTCAGAGATTGGATAATCCTTAATCACATAATTAAAATATGTTTTCCAAAGAAATCCTTTTTTTTTTTAAATAATGAACAATAATAAACTCAACTACCATATGATACAACATCAAATAAGAAAAAACTCAAACTAATAATCAACTAAACCACTATTATGTTACCAAAACATAATTTGCATACAAACATGATGGTTCTGCAACAGAACAGTTAATATCCTCCTTTAAGTTAACATAATTAACTGGTCTCTACAACCTATAATATCAATATATTTTATCAAAATGATATTAATGTTTAAAAAATATCCTACAAAAATAAAGAAAATATATTATAATTTACATAAAACTTTAGTTAAAATTCATAAACTGGCTACCAATTATGATGAATGCCAAACATTTACAAATATATATGAATAAAATAGCATTAATTAAAAGTAATATGTCAGAAGTCCAGATGTGGGTTGAATTTGATTTCTTGAGAGTAGATCTTGCATGGAGAGTTGCATTTTTTTGTATTTTTTCTTTCCATTGTATTTACTTCAGAGTGTACTCATTTCAAACTTATTAATTTTGTGAAAAATTTTCTGTTTTTAGTTATTAATTTTTTTAAAGTCAGAATGTAAGCCAGAAACGATGAAAACGTGGTGGAATTTCAAACTACATTTTTATTTAGCTTAAAACATTTTTCTTGAAAATGAATGTTAACATTTTCTTAAATTAAAAATGTATTTCCAATAACACCTACTGCTGTTCTTACTGCACACTACAGCTATTACTTGACTACTACAGTTTCCTTCCTTTGCCCATCTACGCATTAGTTTGAATTTTTCATACTTCCTCAAATCTTTTATTCCCCACTTGACTGACCTTGGTAATATTTGTCACAAGACATTCCCAGCCTATATCAATGCACTAAATATAAGCATTTCATTCAGATAAAATTATCATTTTTTTTCTAGACTGACCAATTCTGCAGTCTCTAATACTAGCTCATATCTGTACATTCTCAAAGTGCTGATAAATTGGTTTTCATGATCCATTTTTCACATGCAGACAATTAAAGAAATCTTATATACTCATTCCAAAGGAATAACGGATTTGAATGGTGGCCACAATCCCCAAAAAGAAAGAACCAACCACACAGAAGGAGGACAGATGAGTAAGAATCAAATTTCCTGTTCCATAACTCGTAGCTGAGTGAGAGGCAGCTGAACCCAACTGAAGTATGTGGTGAAAAAGATATCCAAACTGATAATATATGCACTGGAGAAAAAACAAATGTTTCAGCTCTTATAATGAAGCCTGTCTTGGTTGTTTCTGAGAGTAGACCACAGATGTGACATTCTGTCAATTGAAAGAAATGGTGCCAGATCTACAGAAAGGAGGTGACAAGAAATAAAACAAACTTGTATGATTGAGAAAAACACATGTAGGGCCAAAGGTCAGAGCCTGGAACTGTGGCACCTGACCCTTATGCACAAAATACAGATATTGGCTGTATACCACCACTTTGAGAATGTGCTAATATGAGCTGGTGACACTGTACTTGGACATCAACAATTCTAGTAAACAAAAACAGCTCAGAGTGAGAAATGATATACTTGTAAACCTTAGAGAATCTGGGAATTGATATAGATGAGAGAGATCAATGATCAGACATCAATCATCTGTCTTTTTGGGCTCAACAAACAGACAAGAATAAAATACCAGAAGAACTGCCTCAAAACCAACAAAACTATGATAGCTTTAGAATAAAGTTCCAAATATCTGTGGGAGGTGGAAGTGCCACAGGTTGGGTGGATAAGGGTGGTGAAAATGTGAACTGAATGCCTAATTCTGACTCAAGGACCTGTAGCACTCATGGATTCTTACTTACAGTTTATCGCATATCCTGAAATTCTTGGAGCTAAGAACCCACAGATCCCAAAGGCATACAACTACAAAGTCATTTGTTCTTTTAAAAATGATGATGTCTACACTTTATGTTTCAGATTATAAGAAGTTTATTTCTTTTCAACTGATGCTGTCTATAATATAGATTTGTAATAATTAACTCTTTCAACACAGAGTCAGTCTAAACAAGTGACTGTGTGACCTCCTTGTACTCATTTAAAGTCTTTGTACATTTAATACTTCTAACTTTCAGTATAGTGTGAATATCTTCACAAAGTTTTTAATATACAAAAAATCATTTTTCAGTGAAGTATTTCTAATAAAATAAGATAAAGATTCGTCTATAAATATATTGAGTATTTGTTTGGAATAGAAAATAATTTTCATGTTAAAATTAAAAATATTTTTCCTCATCTAAAAAACTCAAATTTCCTTTGTGTAACCTCTAAGATCTTCTAAATACATTCCAAACGTTTTTTTTCCAGTAAAACTTAAAAATAGTTTCAATTTTCTCTAATTGAACTCAAAACAGCAATGGTAAATCTGACTTACCTCATAACCTCAAAAAACAAAATCTAAATTACCCTCTTCTTTAGTAGTAAAACCATAAAACCACATTCATTGAATCTAACCATCTCAAAATTCATAACAGTAAACAATTATTTAAAACTGAATTTTATTATATTATTGCTCTTCAAATCATGGCAAACTGCTGACTGCATACTTGGGAAACATGCAGCTAATGTTACACTATCAAGTTATATTATCCATGAGCTATTACAACTAGAACAAGCAGCTTACATGCATGCCATGTGAAACACTTTTATTCCATTATTATATATTTTACTTAATTTACTCTTAGTTAACCAAAACATATCCTTATTTCTACATTTGAGTTACTTTTATAATTATAAATAATGAAAAAACAAGAAAAACAAGAAATAAAATACTTATCAAATCATTTTTTTTCTTGCTCTCTGTTGTCAAAGAGAGTTAACCCTAATTTTTTTTATACTACTTATAGTATTGCAATTAATAATTTTTATGTAATTAAATAATGCTCTAAG
Source organism: Carcinoscorpius rotundicauda (assembly GCA_011833715.1). Lineage (NCBI taxonomy): Eukaryota > Metazoa > Arthropoda > Merostomata > Xiphosura > Limulidae > Carcinoscorpius > Carcinoscorpius rotundicauda. The sequence continues at coordinate 46,666,372 of CM022403.1, forward strand.
CAATATACACTAATAAAATGTAAAAAGTATACAAATTTCCTTACTTCTCGAAAATGTTCTGGCTTTCTAATTATGCAGAAAAAGTCACTACAAATTCATCCAAGCTAGCTGTTAACTTTTTCACAGAAAAGCTGTTCTTATTCTTATGAAAACTGATATTTAACCACTGACAACATAATATTATACCACTCATCATAGATTAAAACATTGAGTTTATAATGGTTATAGGTAGTATATAATTAAACATAAGAAGGAACTATTAACAAATTTTGAAAGGGAGGAGGTGACAGGTGATTGTTACCTCTGTTACCAAAGCTGAAAACTATAATAAATGTGCTTTACAACAGTTTTATAGAGAAAAATTTATGTTTAATTTTGTAATTTTTCAAGGGGTAGTAGATAAAATAGGAATAATAATATACTAAAAGAAAATGTGTCACGCTTGGAAAAATTTAGGATTTCTCAAAATATTGCCTTGTAGAATTAAGAATTTAAAAGTTGTATAATATTAAAATATTGAATAATAGTTAACGTTTTACATTATTCTAACTGGAATAACATAAAACAATGTAGTTCAATGAAATTTTGAATATAACACATTAAAACTTTGTGTTATGTGAAGAAAAAAAATACCACGGTGGATTAAGTTGAAGATACCTTTTCCCTAAGCATGATAATATCTACGCTTATGGTTTGATTAGGTTTCTCTTCTACTTGAGTATTAAGAACATGTTACTGAAAGCCCAAAGCCTGGATAACAAACTAAGCATCACGTATATAAAAATTACCCCCTCCAATTTAAATTCCATTAAAAAACATGACATGATCAAAAGAAAAAAATATTACAATCACATACAAAATAACTAAGTAATAAACTAGATACAGACTTTTCTTTTCACAAGTACAAAGTCATTTCAAGAATGCAGGTGACAAAAAAACTTACATCTTGGTAAGTAAATGTTAGAGAACTATTCCATTCTCCTCCAACTCTACAAATGACATCTCCAACACAATTCTTCACTTCTGCTGTAACTCGATGGAGCTTCCCACCATAGAATGGCTGAAATATTATGGAGCACAAAGAAAGTGAAAAAGTTGTATCTGTTGTAGTGTCCCTTAATATTTACTGATAAACATGCTTTGGGAATACAAGCAACAAAAAATAATCATTTGGAAAAACAACAGTATAAATTATTCATCACATATTATAATAAATATCCTAAAATATTTTTAAGCTTTGATTCATGTTAATAAATCCTTAGCATTTTAAAGATACTTAAGACAAATGTAAGGAAATTCTAAAAGATAAAATACTTTTCTCATACTTATACATCAAACTAGCTTACAAATTAAAAATAATTAATTTTTTCTTCATACCTATTGAGGCCAAAGTATCATAATTTATATGTATACATTAGTGACAAGTGTTGCAGTCAGTGCATGCTTGCTAACTGTGCCTACTGAAAGAATTCACAGCTGAAGAAGCATATTATTAAGTTTAAAAATAGTAAATTTGTATGTATCATTAAAAATGTGTTGCATAACTATATTTTTAGCAATTCATACAACTTGTTACATTTAGAAATCAGACTTACTATAAAAATGGTGTTGATCATACTACTACTGTGTAGGACAAGTGATTATCATATATAGTACAGACACCAATAATTGTATGAATAAAAATCTGTGCTTCATTGCTTAAAATTTTCACATTTAAAGTGGATATGTTCTAATCAGTGCAACTGTTTATTTACACAGATTAATGCAAAAATGAATTAACTTACCTACTCAACACAAAGTACGACATTCTCTTCATTTAAAACATTAACATTCTATTTCACAAGAAATACACCATCTTTTCTATCTAACTGTACAAACCTTTGTGTGAAAAGTGACAACAGAACTGCACCCAGATTTTGAACAGAAGATGGTTACCCGCCCCCCAAGCTCAACCCATGGGGAAGTAAGAATGGAACGAGCATAGGCACTTGGGAGGTTAAATACATATGTCTCTTGGTAGTCAACTAAAGTCACTTTTACTGAAGAAAAAACAAAAAATTAAATTTACAACTTGCTTACAACCATATTAAAACGGTATAAACACCACTCTATTGTAGTGGAATGAGTTTTAAAATTTCAGCTAAAAGGTTCAAATTAAAACTCCTTCCACTACATTAGACTAAAAACAACTACACCTTATCAGAAATACATGTTTAACTGCTTAATTTAAATATTCAACATTAACATCAAGTATTTTTTGCTCTTCATATCAAAACTACTATATAGAAATTCTTTATTTAGACAGCCATATTCAAACACTACTTTTGATCTGGTATGATTTGAACTGCTGAATTGTAGAACATTATCTTGCACTTAAATATACAAAATAAATACACATAACACTATTTCAATTACTCGTAACACTAAATATTCACGTCAATTTGGTGGATTTTAACAGAAACTAATTTATCAAAACTATCTAGCTGAATGAGTTCTTATTTTTTGCAGACCATCATGTAAAACTTCATTGAATATCTAAAAGAAGTAGAGAACTCTTGATTAATGCACTAAAACAATTATATGGGAAAATATTTTTATTCTTAGTGTCCTATTAAAATCTCATGTTTTTTCACTTTCAAATACACCTGCATTAACAAGATGGACCTTAGTCTCAGATACAACACATTTACATGTAGATGCTGGGAAAATCTAAAGTAATATACTGTTGTAAGTCTTCAGTAAATGTGAACAAAGCTTATGTTTGTTTGAACTTAAAGAAAAAGCTACACAATAAGTTATCTGTGTTTTTCTCCTAATGTGTATCAAAAGCTGATTTCCAGTATTCTAAGTCCACAGAAATACCACTGTAAATCTGGGGGACATCAAAGGTTATGTTTAAATGATGGCAAGAAAGAGGTAAACCTTTTTTTTCCCCAAAACCAAATGTTTTTGTTTTTTTAAACTTCATAATGGCTATCTGCACTAGTAGTCCCTAATTTAGTAGTGTAAGATTAAAAAGAAGGCAGCTAGTCATCACTACCAGCTCATGGGCTGCTCTTTTACCAATGAATAGTGGTATTGACTGTTACATAATAATGCCCTCACAGCTGAAAAGGCAAGCATGTATGGTGTGATGGGAATTTGATCCTGTGACCCTCATATTGTAAGATGAGTCCCCTAACTACCTGGCAATGCTGGGGCAGACAAATGGTGTGATTGTATCCAAGCAGTAAAATTTCTCATCCTATCTTATTTAACACAAAATAAATAACTATGCAGTTTCTCAATACTCCTTATGAATATTTTGACAGCTTAGTGTACTGGACATGTAAATCAGTTTGTCTATTCTAGTTGTACTGTCTTCACACAGTTGAATTTCTGCATGTAAACATTTTTATCTTTGTAAGAATTTCACTTAATTATGGATGTTTTTATATAATCTTTGATAATAACAGCCATACAGGAATTGTTTGCTTTTGTTGAAAAATTCAAATATCACCCAACAATTTCTTCTTGACTTTTCTAACTAACAACAAGAACAATAATTTAAAAAATACATGTTTTATAAACCAACCTTCTCCTACCATGTTGACTCCAATAGACATTCCTAAAAACTTTGATTTGGTCCATACATGACCATTCATATAGATTCTTTTTTCTGGACACTCTACATAAAAGGCAGACACTGTTGGATTTACAAGAAAAAGTGTCAAAATTAAATATAAAAGAGCATCAATCAATACACAGCTGTAAACTGAAAAAAAACATAATGAAGCAAACAATCTTCAACAAAATGTAAAATACAAATATTATTCAGTTCACAATATGTTTCTTTGTTCAATAATAGGCAAGAGATGTCTAAAATAAAGCAATACATTTACCAATTGAACTTCTATGAAAGTATGAGAAGCATTGTTGTTCAGTTTACAATGTTTGTTTTTGCTCATTAATAAACAATAGACGATAAGAGAAGTCTACAGTAAAACAATGCAATCCTCTACAAGTATGATAAAAAGTATTGTTGTTCAGTTTACGTTGTTTTTCTTTGTTCACTCAGACAGTTCTTATGGTTTTTAGGACTTATATTTACTCATCCACTGTTTAATGTATTTTGCTACAAAATGATTATCATAAATAGACTAAAAGGGAGACAGTTAATCAACACTACCAACTCTTCTGAGACAAAACAGTTGGATTGACCATAACTTTCATAAGCACCCATGGCCTCAAAGTATGGATAAAGAACTTGCCACCAGAAATATAGAATAGATCATGGAATCTAAGCTTCATGTTAAGGACTATTAGTCAATGTTTGTTATAAAGGAGGCTGCTGAAGAAAAAAACAAACTTCTACTAAAAAGAGTAAAAAAGTTGTTGGAATATATGTGGAATGTCCAGTTTTACCAGGTACACACAGATACAAACAAGTATATATGTAGATATCTATTAATGCATCAGTGACTATACACAAATGATTATTTAATTGAAATGATAATAAAAAAGTGATCGCTTTGAAATAAATATCTAACATAATGATCACACAAGCTTTATTTACCTGGTGGATGATGGGAAACTTGTTCAGCAACATATGTTAACATGCAGTACTCTTCATCTAATAGGTGCATACCACTAAAATTTGATGAAACCGGCATGTTCTGACATACATCTTTCTTTCGAACTTTCCAGGAACAACGAAAAGTCTCTCCAATGATAGGGTTGTATGGCTTCTTTGCTGCAGATCCCTAACATTAAAAATACACCAAACAGTAAAAATTACATTACTGGTTTTATTGAGAGCTATTGAAGATATTCTTATTACATCTTTCAAGTCTTCTGTATCACACTCCTATTCATGAAACTGAACAAATTAAATATATCCATAATTTATTTAATTACTCCATAAATCACTATAACAGTCTGAAATAATGAAATGAGACATTTTATTTTATAGCCAAGAAATTTGAAAAGAATAAAATCAGAAAATTAATTAATAAATGGAGAATATCAACATGTACATTGTCTTTAACAAATGTCATAAGATACTTTTCACTTAAGATATCGGTGAATAGAATAAATGACCCTAAAGGTAGGACTTTTGTATAAAACTATATACTTAAAAATATATACAAAGAGAGATATCTAAGTGTCTAATTTATTTCTAGAATAATAAATTCTAAGCACCAGTAAAACATCTTGTAACCATAAATTAACCAAATGGAGAAAAAACAGTAATGACTTCTGGATTTTTGTGTATCTATAAAAAGTGTGGTAGTCTTTTAAAAACCAGTACAAGTCCATTGTACACAAAATATCAGGTATATTACAATAGTATTGTAATATTACAATATTCTTACTCAAGATGAATTTGTGAATTGAGAAAATCAGTTTAGTTGAAATTATAACATTCAGACTGATGCTCTTACAAGTCCAATTAATTTTTCTTTGTCACAATGAAAATACTTTTGTAAATTGTACAGTTTGCATTTTATGACATTCAAAACTTTCAAAACACATATCTAAAGTTTTTCAGTATCCTTTATGATGTATCTGGTATTTGCCCTCCTTTAACACGAACTCTTAACTAAATCAGCAATGTACGATAATATGAACATTTGATAACTGTGACATCAAATACATAAAAAAATACTGAATGGCACACTTTAGAAAGTGACAATATTAAAAATTGCACTTGAATTCCACCAATACCAAAACTAAAGTTCTGGCTTCTGGACTTTAATATTTGTTCTTCCATGAAAAGGAGCTTTGTGTATGGTAGAAAGTAAATAAATAAAACAAACCATAAATACTCCTCTCCAACTTAATTTGTTCTACTACTGTGTTTGATAGATTGTCTGCAGACAAGTCTTGATTACATTTTCATACAGTGAGATAAGCAAGGACTAGTGTGCTCCTCTTTATCATTAATATGAGTTTTCTGCAGAATATTCAAAGTACAAAAGATGTTCTCACCCAATTACCGTATTTTTATTACCCGAGTTATTTAAATAAACAGAGATTTTATGAAATTTGTGCTTACTTCAATACTTGATAATCATGAAAATGAAACTCCTTTCACTGATGTATATTGTTAACCTGATCATGCTTTAAATAGGTCATGTAGTTCTTGTCGCATTTCCTTCCAACTTTTTGTTACCTCCTATGAAAAAGTCTCTTTCCTCTGAGTCAAAGGAGGAAATCACAAGATCAACTCTGGTACACCCAGATGAACCAGTATACATGAATTCACTGCTGTGAGAGAAGCTGATTTACTTACATTGGAAGAAGACTCTCCATCTCACACACAATAGCCTGGGGATACCGTGTCACTGGTCTTCCCACAAACAGTACTATATACACTTCCACAATGTCCAGAGAAAAGACAACACATAAAAATAGCTTCTGGCCTTTTGTGCAGAGTAATAATGGAAGCCTATCTAGTGAATCAAGAAGTGAGTTCTGACAGAACCATGACTGGACACTTCTAAATTTTCAAATAAACGTTAGTAAACAGGAATTAGTCACTTCCACAAGAACTCAGCTGAAAATGGTTGTAGTCACATCCAAGAAAAAGTATCAGAGGAGAAGACATTCTTTTTTAAGTTAATAGCTTTATTCTTTGCCAACTCTGTTTAAAAATTTGTTTTAGCTTGTGGCACATGTAGAAAGGATAGGAGCCCAGCTTGCAGATATGGTCCATCTCAGGTAAATTAAAAATAAGAGTAACAGTTTTACATCTATGCCTCATTAACTGCTGTGAAACTGATAAAAAGAGATGTCTATTCTCTTTCTCCAATACACAGTGCCACCATAACAACAGTGACAAGAAGACAGGGTGACACAACCAGCAAGCCACTACTGATCATGGATTACAAGTTTATAGGAGGGATTGATATTAATGGTCAATTTCTCACCTATTATGCCATTCCACATAAAACTACAAAATAGTACAGAGAGTTGTTTCTTTAAACTTGCTATCCTGTCTACTTTTAATTCTTTTCAAATAGGTATGTAACAAGGACAAATACACACAGAAAAATAAACTTAAAACTGGTGGAATTCCTTGTGAAACAACCAATTTCATGTAGAGAACCTTTTTATTTATCAAATATTAAATCACCAGCTCCATTAGATCCACAAAGATGATTTTCTCTTGTAAGCAATTTCCAGCAGTTACAGAAAGAAAGGAAACAATGTTAGCCTTCACCCTTGACAGCTACCTCAATATACTCTTGTAGTGAATAAAATCATTCACTTTGAGAAGACAGTCTCAGGATAAACATTACTGTTTAATTCTGCAATGTTTAGCCCAAGTTTTCCCACTAACTGTGTGCTGTCATTATCTACCACTATTTCACATCAAGATATATATACCAAGGATAGAGCCAGACACACAATAAGAGCTTTGCTGTCCTTTTTACAACACTGTATTGTGTCCATTGACCAGTTTCAAATAACACACCACCAAATCCAAGTTATAAAAACTGAAACCAAATAAATACAGTTAAGAAATATCAAGGCTTTTATTTTGAATGAATTTATATTAAATTACTTTCCTGCTCCTAGGATTACCATAAAATTGCTGATTATTTCAGTTTATGTAAGTCCATTTATTTCCTACATACAAGTTGTACAATGCAGGCTGAATATAGGATTTTTAGAAATTAAAGATGGGTTGTAGCTGCAAAATGGAATGTAGACAGGTTATTTTCTTGTCAGTTATGACATTTTTTTCTTCATATTTCTCAACTTTTTGAAAATTATTTTCCTAAAAACGAAGGTTCAGATTACCTGCAAGTGTTTGAATATAATTTAGAGAATTTCATTTTCTACCTTCAGAACTTTTTGTAAAATATCAAAAATTCATTGTTATTTTATATTAGCCTTGTTTTAATTTAAAGAAAAAATTCAACACATACTACATGTAAACATGGAATCAAAATAGAGATTTGTATCTTGAGAAGATTATGTGAGACACTATTTCAAGCCCACTATGTATATTTTTCCAAGTTTCTAGTTGTAGTATTTAAGATATAACCATTACATTTTAACTCAACTTGTTGCTGTATTTTTTATTATCCATATTTTTCCTTTCTAAATTAACAATTTTTAATTATCTTGTGCAATTGCTACAAGCTAATCTTTCCAAATAGTGAATTTTGATAAAGAGCTAATAAATATAAAAATAAGTCAAATTTTGAATTCTGCTGATTAAATATAAACAAACATAAAAACCATAATACTCTTCTTTCAGTTCAAAGTGTTAAGCCTAATTTACTTCTATGATCTTGTATTTGGCTATTAATGAATCTAAATTTTTTAAGCCTAATACTTGTGCATTGATTTTTGTTCTACAGAAGCTTTTGAGATAGTACTGGAATATACAGATTAAAATAAGTACTTAAATGATACAGCATACATTTAGATGTTATAAACAAATCACTGAAGTCACCTAACTGTTAGTGAAGTTCTCAAAAATATTTATATTGAACATCATTACAAACCAATTTCTTTCTCCAAGATTTCTCTTAACAGCTTCATAACAAATAATAAAACAATCACATGTTCCAAATACCATTTTAAAGCACAGACAAAGAGTTCTGGTTAAATACTTAGTTTATCATCTTACGATAGGTAAACTGTGAGATACAAATCATTACATCAGATTGTGATGAATGAAACATGTGAGACAAAGATTGATTAAAATGTTTAAATCTAAACTCACATATACCAAACTATTAAAAAATAGTTAGAATATGAATCATAGGTGGTGTATTTTATTGTAATTATGATGAGAAACATTTAAAAAATCTCCAAAAACTATTGTTTAATTCTGAGGATGCTTATTTGCAGCCTAAAATAGATTTTGAATTTTTTTCTTTTAAATAGATTAAACTTAATTAAGCAGAACCAATTACTAGAAACAATCTAAATTAACATTTTATTAAATCAAAAATGTATATCTGATGATACTTATCTCTATCACACAACAGCTATTGCTCAATTGCCAGGGTTTCTAACCTTCACTCATCTAAGCATTAATCTGTTTTTTCTTACTTGCTCCAATCTAATATCCCTCATTTAATTGCCATTGGCAATGTGTCTCATAACACTCTTCATTTATGTCAATTCATCCTCTAACTTAGTACTGTATATAAGCATTTCCTTCTAATGTTGTCACTTTTTTGAGACTTTTCCAATCCACAGTCACTAACAATGATTATTAGTGAAGAGGAAGCCTGGGAGGTAAGTATTATTGAAAATGCATTTTTGATTTAAGAAAATGTTAATTTCCAATAATACTTGTGCTCATACTACAGCTAAAATCCCACATCAATAAGATTGAAAGATGAATGAGTGTATTATCCATACAAAATGAGTCTGCATAGATTGCAGGCATGCCAACATAAAATTAACATCTTAATGGGGGAACTGCACTAAATCCAGAACAGATATGTCTTTCACCCAGAACCAAAATCATGCACTGTGGGCAAACTCTGACATGATCCATCATCACAATTTGCCAGGCTCCAACCAGGTATCTGAAGTCCTACTGCTTGGAATTGGAATTATAAGGTCACAGGCCCAAAATCCCACTTTGTTGGCTGGGGCATTGGAACAATACATATACATATATATAAATAGTTGTGAGTGAATCCCAACCTGTAGCTGTAGAGTGGTTAGTTCCCAGCTACCAGGGTCACAACGAGAAGATAAGCAGCAGCAAAGTGGACAAACCCTTTCCTCAACCTGAAGGGGTCCAAAAGGCAACGCCCCAAGTTTGAAATGATGGGTATTCTATACGTCATACTTAACCTGATAAAATAGAACTCATCTGATCTGGAATTATGAACACTAATACTCATTATCTAAGTCATGTGAGCAGGGTAAATTCTACTTGCCCCTGGAATTAGGGGGAGGACATGGAACAAATTGTGCTCAACCAAGGTTACAAGATGGGACTATTCTGTGTTTGGAATTATTCAGAGACAGTAAACCTTTCATGAACATTGTATTGAACTCAGAATTCATACTGACAATGCCAGAAAGAATTCCAGGAACATTCCTGTACCTCAAGCAAACATTTTGAAGTGCATGGTCTAATATATGAGAGACTTAATACACATTTTTAACAATACTTTGTTATTTAATGTTCATGTAAAATATCATACAACTAAGAAAATGTGTGAAAATGGCAAAAGAATTCAACTTTTATTATAATACAATGAGGAAAAAACAAACACCAATGAGTTTTTTTTTAGCTTTCAGTTATTAATGATAAATATGAACCCCATAATTTTGTGTACAATTATTTGTTCTTTAGCTTTTTCAGTTTCAATTTCAGTTCTTCATTCAACTCAATTAATTTATAAGTTTCAGAACATGTCGTCTTCTTCAGATTGTTTGTGTTATTAGTCAACTTTCTACTTCTCACTACTTTATTTGTTAGTACATCAGCTCTTCATTCAAGTTCTTTTTAACCAGTCTGTAGTGTTGCTCACTTTTCTTCAACTCATCAACATCATCCAAAAAATTTTGCCTTTTCATTCTTTGCTTTTCAGTTAGGTAGCTCTTCTTTTGTCCTCTAGATAAGCATTAGACAGCTTTTGCAGATGATACAAACATTTCTAGAATTATAGGAATATTCAAAATATTCTCATTTTTATATTTCATTGAGCCACAAATGATCCTTCTCACAGAGATTCTCTTTCCAATGCTTTATTTACTGAAAATACCCACTTGATGCTAGCCTAACCTTGGAGTAGGACCAGAGAAAGCCTCATAATATGCTTAACCTTGACATGTTTAATTATGCCAGATACAAAGAACATTTCACACAAGAGTACCCATGCTTGATTTTTTTTATAGGCAGCTTTCGACTTAGGAACCTTATCAGAAAGAAACCACTTGAATGCAAATAGTGTTACACTGCAATAATCTGTTGCAACCTTGCTATGATCACACTAGATCATTCATACCTGTTTCATTTCGGGAATGCAAATCAGAAAATGCTGCCATTTGACTTGGATTAAAATACTGTAGGTTCTTCACCAGTGAATATATTGCCTTCAGATGTAGTCTCTCTACTTTTGTTTTTAAAAAGTCTTCGAATGACATTCTAAATTCTGCTTCAATTCCCACATATATTTTATTGTGGATCACTTGAAGTTTATTTTCTCCCAACATCTACAACATTAAGTTTCTTTTTATTTTACTTGCTTCTTCATATTTGATGAATAATGCCATCAGTTCAGTTAACATTTCTGACATATCTTTGGCTAGAAAGGTAGCATGAAACTGACTGTCTGGTACTTGGTTAGGAAGTGATTTATTATCATTGCAACCCTTTTAAAGAAGACAAGCTTCACAGTAATCAATGGAACATCACATGAATTTTTCACCACATCAAATAATTTTGTCCCCAAGTTTAACTGCTTATACAAGGCTAGACTTTGCCTTTGGTGTTTCCTTTGCCACCACCAGATTTTTTAGCTATCTGTGTTGACAAAACTTCATACAAAAGATGTCACTCCTTGTGAGTTTGGTAGAACCCTCTCTACTAGCAGGTGTATCAGTAATAGTTACTGAGTGTGTGTGATATGTTCCACTGGGATGCAGTTATTCCATATTTGAAAGCTCTGTATAGGGTATATAGACTACAACTTCCAGTTCAAAGCTGGACCATCCATGGAGAAGAGGAAAAGAAATGATATAATATATTTCTCTTTAGCTTCTCTAATCAATGGTTAAAAGAAGATATCATACCAATTACTGTAGCATGTCCAAGAAACTCAGGAGTCAGACAACAAATAGTTACTATCCTGTATCCTCATATGCACATATACTTGTTTCCTTTTTGTAACATTGTTCAGTGACTCATCAAATAATATGAAGTCTCTATTTTTCTTCACTGACATTTGCTCTATTAATAAAGTTCTGAAATAGGGAGCCAAATATTTGAATAGCAGTACTATTTGTAAACATAGATTTAAATAGGTTTGGTAAACCACTGCATGACTTATAGTTTCATGCTACAATTTTTAGTGTCCACAATATCAGTTTTGAGGACATCATTCCTACCAACATACAAGGCAACTGAAGTTCTCATAATTGTTGATATCTTGGCAGTCTCATCTTCTGCAATCCATATGCTCTGTTTCAGGCACTGAAAAAAGAAACATTTATATTATGCATAACAAATGTTATTCATGATTATAAATGCAAAAAAAAATAAAAATACAATTATAACATAAAGTGGGAATCACTGAAACGTAAACAAAAAAGTGATACTAGTTTAATCAATCTGAGAACGATTTTCAATTCCTACTTTGGTTAGCATTCTGATTAATGTAACTAAATGAAGCAGTCTAAATTTGTCAAGATATAGACTGAAAAAGTTTTAAAATATTTACTTGCTTTACTTTTTATTGCAGCAACAATTCCTAAATTTTCAATAAAATAACAAATAAGAAAAAAGTATATTGACAATTTTTTATATGTTCATGGAATGGATACAACATACTTTTATATAAAATTTTAGTACAGCCATATATCCCTGACAATTATAACTTTAACAGAAATTAAAACTGCAATCAGAAATTTATAAAATTTAATCCTTACATTGGTCAACAGACAAATATATAAAGTTTCCAAAGAAGAGATTCAATTTTATAAATTTGTTATTGCAGCTTTAATTCTTGTTTTATCACTTTTTAGCAGGATTCTAACTTCATTTAAAATTCATAGCCTTTCAATACTCTTATGTAAACTAACATGTTTATCCACCAATATGCCTCACAAGTGGTTCAGCAGTATGTCTGTAGACTTATACCACTGGAAACCAGGTTTCAATACCTGTGGTATGTATGATTTTGTGCTTAATAACAAACAATAACTATAGATATGTAGAATCATCTCTTGAGTTGAATTAGAATTATTTAAGTATGTGCAAGATGTGTTTACCATTTATAAAAAAAAATATTTTGATTTTTTAAATTGGAATATCAAAAGTAGATACCCACAAACCAGTCAAGTAAGCTGGAGAAATCATGTTACAACAATCAGAGCCATGTTGGGGCTAGACTTGCTGACGTGGCCAGGGAGGTTGGTAGCAGACAAAAAAAGTTGTTATTTTAGAAATTGTTGAATTGTTATGCTGTAGGTGTTAGAACTTTTTAACACAAGTATATGTGCACATAATAGGTCATAATCAATATTTTAAATGGTCAGTTTTTCACAGGAATTCAAAAAGGTAGTTTTTGGCATGTGAACTATTTGGTTTGCAAACTTTGGTGATCTCTACAATTAAGTACTATACTACTTAATAATAATAATGATAATAAAAAAAATAATAATAAGTAAATATAAATGTATTTATGTTGCTTCAATTTAATAAAATTAATTGTTATAAACTAGATCAGCAAAAAAAATTGAAATAGGCTTACGTACAATAATAGTTTGAATAAACAAAATATGTAGAGGAGAACGAAAATAAATTTGTTTATATTTCTTTTATTTTATTTATTAATTTTATTAATTATGAGTTATTAAATAGATTACCAAAATTAAATTTACCTTCATAAAACTATGCTTGCTTTTAGGTCCAGCCTTGTTTTCTGTTCTGAAGAACTGTTTTATTGTACATAGAGTCACCATCCAGTTTCCTTTTCAACATTTCTGTGTGTTTGTTTCCTTTTGCATGACATACAGTAATAATATGTAAAAAATATATCACCATGTAGAGCACTGTACTACATTACCTTGTAACCTATATGAAAAGATGCAAGAAACCATTCCACAACTGCTATCATCCTTTTCTCTGGCGACTGTGCTTCTGCTATTCTAAAGAACCCATATGTTAACATATTTATATAATGTTCATACAATTTATATAATGTTAAAACTAGTAAATCCTGTATAATGATTGTAAAGTTTATAAAACACATTTTTGGGTAGGTATGAAAAAACATTTACGTTTTGTTTTTTTCTTCATCATAACCAACCAGTAACCTCTTGAATAACACATTACATATTGCACAAAATATTATTTACAAGGCTACAAAGACATTAAAATTATTTATGCAACTTTATAAATGCTTCAGAAGTTTGATTCAGAAATGTGTAATCTGAAAATATTCAACATTCTTAAATACATAAAGCGACATCTTAATGTCAAATAATTAAAAACCAATACACTGAAATCCCAGTTTTTGTGAATATTAAAAAACCCCGATAAAAACTTACCTGATAAAACTATCAGGATGTCCCAAATAATCTGCAAACATTTCCAGCAGAGACCTGGGTTCGAGGATAAATGTTGGAAAGACTACCTACATATAAAACACATTTTTATACAAGTACTGAAATGCAGATACTAATTTGTTCAGATCTGTTTACTGATTACTGTAAGACTTTTTACTTATAATTTATATCCTTTGAAGTTTTTAGACGATATAATTTTGTTGTCATAAATGCAAAACATCTGAATTTACTAAAAACAGGTACTTCTTTCTAGAAAATTAAGATGTATCAATTCATAATTTTGACATTTAAAAATAAATAACTATTGAATAACTCTTATGACTATAATATCTTAATTTCACTATTTCAAAACTCATAAATTCAACTTCAAATACAAAAAGTGAAAAAGCTCTCTTTGCATTAAACTACTAACACAGGTTGCTATCTAACAGAATAATTGAATTAAATCAATTAAAATATCTCTATCTGGTTGAGATTTGGCTATATTTCTGTTGCCCACTGAATCGTTTTTTTTTTTGCAGTAATTTCTATATCAAATGATTATATCACACTTTAAAAGAAAAGCAAGCCACAAATTTGGTAATTTAAATTTTCATGAAACAAGCACAAACATATACTTATAAAACATTTTAAATGTTATTATGACACAGAAGTTTTCACAAAATGTGTATTCATAAGCTTAAAGTACTCTGAAATTATTTTGGTACCAACAGTTCACATACTATTAATTACAGTAAAACCCTGTTTAGAATATTTTAACGTCTTTAATAAGTACATTGTACATGTGTTCTGGAACGAACAGAAAGTACTTAAAACTTGTAGATAAATAACATAGACTTTAATACTTACAAATAAACTTATAATTATCATTACACCAAACACTGACAATACCACTTCAAAATTTTAGACTATTTGAACCTTGATATTTAATAAGACTTCTTCACACTATCAGGCTATCTACATTTAGAAATTCAGGGGGACTTTTACTATAAACCTAATAATATTCAAAAACATTTTCTTTCCATTTTTGGAAATTAGTTTTTCATGTTAGTGACCCTTGTTGTTTAGATATATCATTACATTACTACATCTTTAGATACTTCAATAAATTGAGTACTATACTATTTTAAAAAAAATACTTTTCGTTTCATCTTTTTCCAGGACCAATTTCTTTATTTCTTGTTTTTAAGCTGTTAAATCTTAAAAGTCAAAACATATATTGACTACTAGTTTTAAGTCTGTCTTTGTATCTTATTTTATACTGACCTATAAAAACAGATATGTTGAGATCAGCAATATGACTTCATGAATCATTTTACACAATAAAAAACTGTCTCATAACTTTGAAGTAAATTACATATAATTATGTAAACAATTATACAACACACAAATTAAATGTTCATATTACTTTATTTTTAAAAGTCCAATTCTAACAGCAATGAGTTTAAGTTTTTTTAGCATTATTGCTACAGGCTCGGTCAAGTTCATGATTCCAAATTAACCTGCTATAACTTCTAATATGTTTTGTGTATCTTAACAAAATTTAACAAAATTTTACAAGCTTTCAGTAAGCGTTGGATCTTTTCTGGAAAATATATCAAAATTTTAGTGAAGTATTTTCACTAAAAATTCTCCATGAATACATGGTGTCAAAGTGTTGATTGCTCTGAGCACAAAATAAGATTACAATTACAAATATTTTACTTTATCCAAAATTTGTCACATTTCACTTGCATACTATAAAACTTCTTAAATAAATTTCAAACATATTTTTATGTAAAACTTTACATCTTATGTGTTATTTTCTTTATCCTAACTCTATAAAAGGTTAATTAATTTGACTGACTTCATAACCATAATAAATAATATATAAAAAAGATCTAAATTACCCTTTTTTCTACAAGAATAACTTGAAATTGGCATATATTTATCTATCCTCAATAACTTAAAACTTGTAATATTACACATCTGTTTTTACTTAAATTTTATCGTTTTATTGGCCTTTGAACCTAATAGTTCTGCCACACAAACTTTAAAGTATTTGAAGAAGGTACAACTCAAGTTAGCCTATTAAATTATATTAGGCACAGGCTACTTTAAAGTGTACCCTCTGAAAATTTTTACTATCATTTTCCTTTATTTTATCTAACTTTATATAAAATACGTTTCTAATTTTTACATTTTATTTACTTTTGCGACACTAAATAAAAAATATGTAGAAAAACAAGAAATACTGTACTTCACAGCATTTTCTTTTTTTTGCTGTCAACTGACAATGAAACTTAGTCTAACATTCTTTTATACCAAATATACTATTGCACTAAATAATTTTTTAAATATTTAATTAAATAAAAACACAGAATAATAACATGTAAGAGTCAGACAATGTCCTATAACTATCGCAGCTTTTCTGGATACCTAACTATGCAGTAATTGCCATTAAAAATTTGGTTAAGTTCATCAATTTGTTTCCCATAGGGAAAAAGTTTGAACTGAAAGCAAAATAGACAATTCTCTGTACAGAAAATAATGTAATACAATATGTCATTTTATATATTAAAACTCTGGCTTTCTATTGTTATATATATAAGAGTATTAAATTTTAGAGAAAACTACTGGCAACTGTGATAAAGATGTGACAGGTGGGCATTGCAAAAAATGTCTGATTCTCTATTTTATTGCTTTGTACCTAAATAAGACTGGAGGCTGTAAAAGTTATGCTTTGTTTGAGTCATAACAATATTATAATAAGTAATTTATGTTAACTTCCATACTTTTCAGAGATAAGATGTAAAACTTCAAAAGCAAATGTCACAATTCTTATAAAGATTTTTTAAAAATATTGCCTTAAAAACTATGAACTTAAAATTTATATAATATTAAGACTTGGATTATTACCTATGCATATTTTGATGCCAAGTTTATTCATATACTATGATATTAAATCAGCTTAATAAAATTTTGAATGTAACTTAGCAAAGCCCAGTAACGTGAGTAGAAAAGGATACCTGTATGAAAACAGCTAATAAACAAATACCAAACAAACTTATACTAATCTAATTTCTGCAAATGAATTTAAAAAACAACAAAAAACACAAAAATATTCAACTGCATTAACACTGAAGGCAGAAAATTATGAGCATTTCTTTTTCATTTGAATGCCTTTTCTTTATATATTATTGTATATAAATTTTTCATATTTTTCTTAGCATCTTAAGATAAAGTTAAGAATGAATAATGTATCAGGAAATGATTGAAAAAATGTGTAATAAATAGGATAACCTGAATTCATGCTGGCAATTGGATGGCTGAATACCAATAACATTGTTTCATGTTGTTGCTGGATGATACAGCTACTCCATATAATTAAATTTTACACAAATGATTTCAAATAACTGTATCGTATGTTTACAATTTAACATATTTTTATTCTAATGTTTACCAGTACTTATACAAAGAAAAAATGTGGAACTTGAATTTTTAAGTTTCTAAATACCAATTTATTGATTGTGAATCTGTGATGTATAGTAAAATTTCTAGAAATATAAGACTGAATCAAGATATTCTACCTTTGTAAGATCCACACCTAATTTAAGCTGGGACAGAAGAGGGAGAACTACATTCCTCATGTCATCCACAGAGCCACAATCCTCATTTCTATCATCTTCTTCATCTGTTACTTCTCCACTTGGGTCTACCAGTTCTACTGAAAGTAACACTGAAGCTTGATCTTTCTTTTATAACTTATAAATATCATGATAAAAATTTATAAAACAAAATCAAATTTAAAACTACAACTCATTTTAAGAAAAATTTAATCTAATAAAAGTATAAATGTTCTGTACTGTATTTTAAAGTTTTAATACTCATGCCAGCTGTCTTGAGTTTACATTTCTACTTCAAGTGTTTCACATAAACAACAATACAAAATTGTTTTAATGGTTAGGTGCATCTAATAACTTATATTTTTTACCAGCAAACTAAATATTCAATTAAGCAATTAAATAAGCAATTCAGCATTTAATCAAGAATTTTCTGAAAAGTACAATGTTCTACCTGCCAGTATGTGTTGACATCCATGTGAGATTTGTTGAAAAACTGCATGTTACTACTCTTCACAAAAAAACAACTAAATAAGAATAAATTCACTTGAAAACAGAAACTAAAACTAAACTGGTTAGAATAGAAAAAGAGTCAAATTCTCACTACAGATGTATATGTATAAAACAAACTCTTTAATCCCTAAATGAAGTTGTAATTCAAAAGAAAACAAAAAAGGATTTCCTTATTTGTAACAAACACAAGATAGTTCAATAACTGTAAGATAACTGGTATTTTTTTCTTTTATTTGCCCAGTTTCTAGCATTCTGATGAGGAATGAAATTTTCCAAAACCAGTCTAAGTTAATAAAAATTAAAAGTGTCAAAATCCCACAGCTGAATGCACCTTACTTTTTCCTCACCAAACTTCAGGACTTTAATGTTAAGAAATAAAGGATATATTTATTCACAATGATACTGAACACATTATAAATATCCTTACCAAAAAAATCAATTAGAGAAGGCTATGTCTTTATTAAACAAACATTAATTACAAAGAGAAAATCAACTATAAATATTCAAGGACCTTTCTTTGAGTATCTGAAAATTCAGTGAAATTATTAGCAAAACAGCAATAAAGATATTTATATTCACATAATTAATTTACAAGCTTTTATTTGTGAAAGTGGATAAAACACTGTTAGAAAAATACAACTAACTTTAATTAAGCATGTGATTATACACATTTAATAATAAGTGCATTTCATTATCAAAGAAATAAGTGCTGTTTCTTCAGAATAACAAAATTAAAATGCTCCATTATGTTTGAAGAAGTAAATATGACCACCAGTCCGCCAGGCACTCAAACAACATACTTGAGTAACATTAATCAATAAAACAACAGCATTAAAATGAAAATCACGGGTATCCAAAAAGAATACAAGCTTTCTAGTGACCAGAATCTACAATATAATATTCATTCCAACCTCAAAACTGCCCTTTACAACATCTAAAGAAGACAGCTGAACTTCTGAATAATAGCATTAAATATATCAGCTTTCAAGTGACTAGAAGCCACTAAATACACCCTTGTGCAAATTAATTGGAACAAGATGGAAAATTACGATTTTTCCAAACTTTTGTGTTTTATTTCTAAGAGCCCAAAAATTACTCACAAATTAATACATGATATGACCGCCTTTATTTTTCAAAAGATTGTTAATCTGCTTTGGCATCGAGTCCACAACTTGACTGAAACCTTTACTAATTTTTGGATCGCAGTTCCACACCTCAATTATAGCCTCAATTAGCTTATCTTTCTTAGTACAGTTTTTTCCCAAATGTCTTTCTTTCACGTTGTAGTCATAAAATTCTTCACAAGTTTCAATGTGTGGCACGGAGTGAGATCTTGCTGAAAAATGCCAGATCCATCTGGAAACCTCTTTTTTCAATTCTGGAAGACTTTGCAAAACATTGATGTACTGTGGTCTTGACATCATACCTTCTACGATATGTAAGCCTCCAATGCCATAGTAGCTGAAACGGCCCCAAATCATCTTCTTCAAGGGATATTTTACATACTGATTAATGTGAGATTCTCAAAGTTTTTCATCTGGAGATCTGTAAACATGCAGACTTCTTTGACCCTGTGAGAAAAAATGAGTCTCGTCACTGAATAACACCTTCCGCCATTGTTCTTGCATCCAGTTCTTGTATTTCAGACCCCATTGATACCATTTTTTTCTTTATTGAGTTAGTAAGAAGTTGTTTTTTTGACTGGTCTTCTTGCCCTTTGACCAACATCAAGAAGCATATGATGAACCATTGAAGAGCTGGAGTTCATTCCTTTGACCTCCAAATCTGTCTTTATGGCATCATTTGTCTATCATGGATCTTTCACGCTCTCCCTAACCACATGTGTCGTCTCTTGGCATTGTTTTCCTTTTTTGGCCATATCTTTTACGTTTCAAACTGATAGATCTGGTACTCACCTTGTCCTTGATTGCACGGCTGATGATTGATAGGCTAACACCAACAACATCCACAATTTCCCTGCAAGTCATGCCGGTGTGCTCGTGCAGTGTCACAATATTTGTACGCTTTCTAAGTAACATGTCCATTGTGTATGACGGCTGAAAGATGACTGATACACAGTGAAACAAATAGCCTCATTTTTGAGAAAAGTCTAATGCAATTTTGAATGACGTAATATTCCTCAAAATTTTGTCATATATCCCAAAAATAGATCAACCACACTGCAAAACACAGCTTATGATGTTGTCTTTGTGAAAAAATGACTATTACAGGAAATCAGCAAGTCCAGTGAGCCTACACTGGCTGCCATGCTGAAAATATTGTAAAATGACCATTTGTTTCAATTCATTTGCACAAGGGTGTATGTTTAAAAGTTTGGTGTTTTAGAAAAGTTATATATAGTGTAATGGAATCATTAACTGTGTAATAACACTGGTTTACAAAGAAATTGAGGCAAGCACAAAAATAGCTGTTTTAACCTAATTTCGGGGTGCTGAATTAAGATTTGAAATCCCTTTTTACTCATCACCTCTAGTTTTTTAGATATGCATACTGTACATATGCATTCAGGGTTAATTTCTAATATTATGTGACTTATGTCTTCTTTTTTAGTTATTATGCAATAAATGCAAATAAATCACATGAAGAAATGCCTCCAAGGGAAGATTCTACCAAGCCAATCTCTTCCGAAGATATTGACTCTTCTTATTTAGGAACAAGTGGCAACGAGCCACACTGGATCATGCAAGAAGACCTGAATGACCTTGCTCGTGATTTGTATCTGTCAAAACAGCAGTCAGAGCTCTTGGCTTCTCGGCTTAAACAGTGGAACCTAATCCAGGAAGATGTAAGGATCACCAGTTTCAGGAATCGGAACAAAGACCTTGCTTCATTTTTCAACATGGAAAACAAGTTGTGCTACTGCAAAAATGTACCTGGCTTGTTCACTTTCCTTGGTTTACCACATAATTCTTCAGACTCGCGTTTTTTCATAGACTCTTCCAAACGAAGTCTCAATGGTGTGCTTCTGCACAACAGGAATAAATATCCCAGCATTCCCACTGCACACTCTGTTCATCTAAAGGAGTCCTATGACACTATGGAGCTTGTTTTAGAAGCTGTTAAGTACAAACAGTACCAGTGGAGTCTGTGTGGGGACCTCAAGATCATTGGTATCCTTATGGGTATGCAAGCGGGCTTCACAAAGTACTGTTGCTTTCTCTGTCTCTGGGATAGTCGAGCTGTATCCCAGCATTACAAGCAGAAAGACTGGGGGTCTAGAAGCACTTTCGTTCCTGGCGAACACAGCGTCAAGGAGAATCCTCTGGTTGACATGAAGAAGGTGCTTCTTCCTCCTCTTCACATCAAGCTTGGTTTGATGAAGAATTTCGTGAAGGCCATGGACAAAGATGGTGCTGCCTTCCAACACTTGTCTACTGTGTTCCCAGGTCTCAGTGCTGCTAAGCTCAAAGAGGGCATCTTTGTCGGACCTCAAATCCGAGAAGTGCTGAAGGATACTGATTTTGAGGAGCTTCTTACCTTAAAGGAACTGAGAGCATGGGAAGCATTTAAGTCAGTCTGTAGTGGCTTCCTTGGTAACACACGCATCCCAATTACCAAGCCTGTATTGAGAAGTTGCAAAAGACTTATGAGGATATGGGATGCCGAAAGTCACTCAAAATTCATTTTCTCCATTCCCACCTCAACTTCTTCCCTCCAAAATTGGAGCAGTGAGTGATGAGCATGGAGAAGGATTCCCCCAAGACATTACGAAGATGGAGAGCAACTACCAAGGCAAGTGGAACCCCAGCATGATGGGAGACTTTTGCTGGATGCTCTTGCGTGACATCCCGGAGGCAAAATACACCAGATCATCTAAGAAAACACACTTCTAACTGTCTGCGGTACTATGAATTGTGTACATTGTGTCATCCAAGTATATTTATTCTGTCAATGTTTTTCATCTATCCTGTTTTATCTGTAATAAGCTGCTGCAACTGTTGAAATAAGCACGTATATACTCTGTATAAACTAAAATGAGACTATTTAAAAGCCAGAAAACTAGAGGTGATAGAGCAAAACTGTTTATAAATTTGAATTCAGCACACCCAAATTAGTAAAAAACACCTATTCACATTCTTGCCTCAGACAAAAAATATTTTTTTGTAAACCAGTGTAATTTTCTTCTGATGTATATATCATGTTCTTGGAATTTGAAAACAAAAATGCACATGTGATGCAATGAAATAATTAATTCTGTAATGATGTTTGGACTGTGCAAAATTTCTTCCTGGAATTTCAAAAAGTTATGTGCATGTAGTGCAATGGAATCATTAACTTTGTATTCATTTTTTTTTAATTGTTTACACCTTGTTTCCGGATACTCTGCTTATGGAATTGAGAGCTCAAAAAACAAAGGCGAATCATACTTCTTGAATATAACATTTTAAAATGAACTCTGAAACTTGTTTTTAACAGAGAAATATTTCAAAACAAATATATGAAAAATCCAGTAAAGCAATAACTACTATACTTCAGAGAAATGATATATTCTATCTAAAATAAGACATGGAGACAGCATTTATATGTGAATCAATAAGTGTCTGTTTTTTGTTTTTTTTTCTAATAGATTCAGTGCAGTAATTGTAAACAGCAAAATGGTATGTTTTCTGCTGAAAAGAATTAAAATGTTCCAACTAACAATCTAATATAAAAACTATAACTTTAAAGGCTATACTGCATGTTATACTCAATATAATTTAGAACTTACCACAACTTGAAACCCTAAAGCTTTAAGTATCTTATGTAAATGAAAATAAATAATTGTTGTCATTTTCCAAAATGTAGACTTAATTTTGTAAAACTTTTTTCAAATTAAAGTGTTTAATCATTAACTTTTTCACATTTGTCACAGAGTTACATTCATAACTTAATTAAACAACTTTACTATCAATACATTTTAATGGAATTAAAATTATAATGTATTTTATAAATTTTTATTATCTAAATTTTAATTTATTTGTTTCAAAAAAACATTAAAAAAAATACTTAAACTTCAGTTTTGTTGCCATGTGAGCCACAAGCTGTGAAAAATCTTAACTTTTGTAATTTCTACTTTGAATCAGATAACTCCAGTTCTGTAGATGTCTTTCCACAAGTTTGGAACATGCAGTTCAGTTGGGCAATTAAACAAGCTTCATCAGCAAAAATTCAGTTAAAGTTAAAGATAAGTTTTTCCAACCACTGACAGATCCCTGCCTACATTCTAAACTATTCCTCAAGCTTTACATATCACATTTGTTTACAACACATAATAATTAGAAAGAGTTAATTTTACAGCACAATTCAACAATATTTTAAAATTGGCACTCACTTGTCATCAAGATGTAACATGTATTAGTGGTTGCTCTATCCGTGATAGCACTAAGGGTGTTTTTTTTTATTTTATCTAAGTATGTTCAAGTTAGATAGACAGCTAAAATGCACTGAACTTTTGTTTTTATATCTTGCTTAATTATGTATGATTTATGTTTTAAAATATGTAATTAAAAGTATCTCAAACATTGCCACAGTTTCCAAGGCTTACAATCACGAGTAAGTGCAAAATAATTTTGCTGAAGGATTGTGCACCTCTCCCGAAAATATTGTAACATGTTCAGTCAATGACTTGTGTAGAGATGAACAATAAATGGTAAATGATAAGAAAGGAAAATAAGACATTAACAATTAAGTAAGAAAAAGACCTGAAATAACAAATGCCAACAAAAGAAACTCTTTTAAGATATTCCACAAAATAATTGAAAGGTATGTATATTTTTCTTTTTCATAATTTTAAATATTTCATTATACTGTATGTTGATGAAACTATCTACAGTTAGTGATACGATAGAGAAAATGAAAAATAAAATATAAACATTTACCTTATAAAATATTTTTATATTCAATTAAGAGGATTTATAGGTTATACAAATAAAACTCAAAAAACTGTGAGATGAAGAAAAGCACCTTACACTTAAATTATTCGGAGTCTGAGTGTATAAAACTGCAATAAATAGATAACGTATTTTTAGTAAAATAATGTTATTCTTCGTGTACAAGTTAGTTATAATCTTTAACCAAATGTTACCAGTTTTTGTGAGGATATGCTAAGAAATCTGAGTTACCATATTGTTGCACGCATATCATTCCCCCAGTCAGCTTCCTTCAAATTGTAGAAGACTAACGCAAGAGTTAAATATGATGTAACTTAAAAATGAAACTTCACTAAATTAAACATGAAACTCTTATTCCCAGCCTCATGAGCAACAATAATTTTGTCATGGAAAGAATCTGAAAACAACAGCATTTTATTTTTTTGGACATTATTCCAGGAATGGACTACCTCATATGAGTTGATATACTCTTTCATATGTTTTCATAAGTTCTTTAGAAGTAAGTAATTCCTTATGACTGAACATATTTAGATAATTCCAGGCCAAGCAGAAAATATTCAGTGAAGAGAAAGAAGAGCTATTATCCATCTACTGGTAACCTTTCATTTCAATAAAACAGTTTTTTGACAACCAGCCTAAATAGAGTCATTAAGATAAAAAAATCAAGTAAAAAAGAAGTAATAAATCTATTCATTTCTCAGAAAAACATAAAATGTCACATGTAATACCTGGCTGCTCATGAGAAGTGATGGACAAGAAAGGTGCTGTATGATCCATTTTTGTTAGAGGGTGTGAAGAGCTTGATAAAAATGACCTTAAAAAGTTAAAAACATTGATGCATTATTTTTTCTAATTGAGAAACTTAGCACTATATTCAAAATGTATTTATCAAACAATACTTTTTTTATAACAAAATTTAAGGTTTTACAAAAATATCCATACTATTCTTGGTACTTGAACATGTATGTACACTGATTAGATTTTTCCTACAAAATTAAAATCTGAAAAAACAACAGCTTGTCATCATGAAAATATATATGAACAGACCATATTAGTCTATTAAACTTAGCTCTCTTGACATAAGCTTGGATGATTTGACCAACCATGTGACCTCTTTGTGCTGGATTGGTCTTTATTCTTTTGATATACTGATGTTTAATGTATTATATATATCTTCACAAGATTTGACACAGTTTCAGTGTACAAGTCTTTCACATACATATTTTCCAAAGAAATTTTTTGAATAAACTAAAAAAAATTGGTCTGTGAATATATCAAGTAGTTTTTAACTAATCTGTATCAAAGTAATTTTCATGTTAAGTTACAAATACTTTTCTTCATCTAAACAAATCACAAACTTCATTTGCATAATCTCTAAAACCTCTTAAATACATTTCAAATGTTTGCTTTCAGTTTTATTTTATCTGTTATTTACTCTAAACTAGCTCTGTACTAGGTTTATCAATTTATTTGAACTTGTAATCACCAAAAGAAAAAAAAATCTAAATAAATATAAATTACCCTTTTTTTCTTTCTAGAATAACTTCAAATTGTAACATTACAGGACATTTATTTATCCCAAGTAGCCTTACACTGGTAACAGTAAACATCTGTTTATACCTAAATTTTATTGTTTTATTTTTATTGCCATTTGAACCATGTCTAACTACTTTTCTCACAATATAAGTTGTAAATCAGTTGGAGAAACTGGAGTTATATTAAGATATCAAATAAGATTACCCATGAGCTGCTTATTTGCATGCTCCATGAAATGTTTTTATTGTATTACTATTATTATTTATTTTACATAACATAACCTTACATTTTAGTTATGTTTGTAATAATAAATAAAATAATAATAACAGGACAAACAAAAAATAAAGTACTTACCCAGGTCTTCTTTTTGTTTGCTGTCAACTGTTGATAACACTTAACTCTACTTTTTTATACTAGCGGTAGTAATGCGTTGAATAATTTTTACTTAATTAAATAATGCACCAAAGAACATGGAATAATGACATACAAAAAGCAGACAATTTCCCATAACTAACACAATGTTTCTTTTTGGCTTTCTAACTATGTGGCAAGATTTGTTATAAATTCACCAATCTAGTCACTGTCTTTCCTGTGTGAACAAAGCTTGTATTAACAGAAAAACTAAAAACTTTTCATTCAAAATTAAAATTAATGAAGAATTGATAAGAAATCCTGAAAAAGAGGATGTGACACATGGGTGTGGCAAAAATCTAAATTTTTTATTTGATTGTAACAAAAACTGAAGAACACAAAAAATTATAGTTTGTCTGAGCATTCTCAATTTTACAGTGAATAAATAATATACATAAAATTTCATAATTATTAGGGTGGTAAATAAAATAGAGAAGAGATAAAATGTCACATTTCTCACATTAAGGGAAATTCAGGATTTGTTTTTAAATACTACTTTATAAAATTAAAAATTAAAAGATGTTACTAGTTACATTTTTATGGTATGATAACTGGTTTAAAAAAAAGTAGTTTAATTAAATTGAACGTAAGTCACTAAAACCTCATGACACATGCAGTATATAATGACCAAATACAGAATCAATACTAATGTTAACTCTGATCTAGAGCTTCCATCAGGGACAGTCAAGGATAGTTTGAATGTACCTTTCAACTCAGCATTCTATAATGATAAACCCATTACTAAACTAGTTAAAGAAAGAACTATCTACAAGTAAATGTATGATGAATTGCATTTTAATATTATTTTCTTTGTTTCAGAATTTTCATGCATGGCTCGTAATGATTATGTGCACACAGCCATCTCTAATTTTGAACTGTAAGCTATAGCCAAAAGTGCAGAGCACAGTTCTGCAAATCATGACCCCTCATGTGAGAGCATAGTAACTACTAAGACATGTTTTATATAAATAACCCAACAATATGTAGCAACTTAACTTTACTTATAATAAAGTATAATCATAAGTGAAAAGAAGACAATAAACAGCACCATGATGTGACAGTAAAAACTATTACACATTTTGTCTGAATAACGTGTGACTTACAAGATAAGTCAACAGTAGAATGAGATCAGTTTCCATGTTGACAGTACTTAACTGATTAGGGCCAGGCTTAGAAATATTTGTTTGTTGTAAATCCTAAAGTGATTTAAAATTTGGGAAAGTAGGTTGATTAATATTTAGTTGTTTTTTTTAGTGCTTGGCCTAAAAATTTTGGAAATATCATTAACTACCTAATCACCTAAAATGTAACACATTAAATCATTAGTACAATTACTTTCAACATTTATTATATGAAGAGAACTTCAGAAATTTCAAACTAAAGAGAACTAGTTTTCAAAAACTTAACATTAACACTTTTGACATACAAGTAGTTAAAAGAATGTCAGTATCTTTCAAGTTTTTGCTGATCAATAACAACCTTAATAGATAAAGTTGAATAACACTGTTGTGGACAATTTTACAGCATGTTCTTCTATTTCATTTCATTCCCCAAGTACCTCTGTAAGTACTTACCTTCAAGTGGATAAGTTTCAAATTGGAATTAATTTGTTTTTTTATCTTCAATCCAAGAAAAAATTTTTCAGACAGATACTCCAAATAGACTTGGGTTCATGATGTTATTGATACATTCTTGTAATATTAAATTATTTCATGGTTGCTGCAATTTTATTAATTTAACAAGAAGAATCCCTTGGGATGATCTAAATCATGTTGTCAAACCTCAATGTACTGGACAATCAGCATTAAGCTGTCAATTGTTTATCAGACGATGCCCTTCCACATAACCATAAATTACCTCAATTTCCAAGGAAAATTATTTCAACCATAATCTGGTGATAAAACTTTTAGTCTGCAAGTTTTGTTAAATGTGTCAGTACATCAGCAAAAATTGGTGAGAATAAAAATTAACCACATTATAATGTCAAACAAAATATCTCAGTTGGCTTCAATTTCAGACTGATGGTCAGGTTACAGCACATAGAAATATTTTTAAAGTTAAATACAAACACATCAAGGTTAGACCTGGCCTAACAAAACAGTGAGAGAGGTTCAACTTCCTATTGGAACACAAGTCCCAGGTTCTTAAAATAAAATGTGTAGGCATGTTTCATTTGTTTGTTTGGAATTAAGCACAAAGTTACACAATGAGCCACCTGTGATGAGCCTACCACACGTATCAAAACCAGTTTCTAGCAGTGTGAGTCTGCAGACATACCACTGTGCCATTGGGGGGGGTATTCATTTTAATGGATTGCTATTTTCCAAATGTGAATGTTAAATTTAAAAAAATATGCACTATTGTGTTATATATGACGTCCTTAATATTATTTCACCAAAAATTGTTTAGATATTAAGTATTGTTGTTTACTAACATATTATAAGAACATTACAAATGAAAATAAACTCACATATGCCTACATTTCTAAAACAATTTTATAAACATCAAAATATACAATTAAAAGAAAATTCTGAGATAGCCTTTCATGTTTAATGCCCAAGTGTTAGTGTAAGAAACAATGTCTAGGAGTTATTTCTAATAAAAACAGTATTAAACAGCTACATTGAAAATATTTTACATAAACAAAGCCTTTACTAGACTATCAAGTTTAATACATTTCTCCCAGATTTACTCCCTCTCTTCTTATACTCAGAAGATTGCAAGTGAAGGCTTGCTTACAAAACATTGCTGTGTTCTTGGCCAAGACACTTCATCCCTCCTATTTTAGTATATCCAGCTGTATGACTGGTATCAGCTAGAAGCTGGGGGTTAACCTGCAATGAACTAGTATCTAACCATTGGTAATGTCTCACCATTCTCATTTATTTGTGCCATTGAATCTAGAATTCAGCAATGTCTCCTATGTACCATGTATTCATGTGATGTACTTGACTTTGACTTTTCTTTTCAAAATCTGTTATCCTGCAA
This sequence comes from Carcinoscorpius rotundicauda, assembly GCA_011833715.1. NCBI lineage: Eukaryota > Metazoa > Arthropoda > Merostomata > Xiphosura > Limulidae > Carcinoscorpius > Carcinoscorpius rotundicauda. Next base: position 46,695,572 of record CM022403.1, read on the forward strand.
TAGAATGACATCACCTACCTTTCAATAATTGTAAATCACAGAATGCATGATAACATTTGTCTGTTTATGACAAAACTACTAAGGCTATCTGCCACCACTCCTAATTATAAAACTTGGACAGTTTTTTTATCAACATACCAGAAATGGCCATCATATTATAATAATCAATCATGGAAAGGGTGAGCATGTTTGATATGTCACCAATGGGTTTTAATCCCATCATCTGCAAACTACAAGTCAAGCACCCTAACTACCATGACAATATGATAATGGAACTTTGTAACCTAGAAGTAGTTATCAGGCTAAAATACTTGCATGCAATAAATTGTCACGAAGTGCTACAAATCTGAGATCTCTGGTTACATAATAATCTATAAAAAAGTATGTATGTGGTTTAAAAGAAAAATAAATTCTCATATATTTAATTCATAGTTGTTTAAAAGAGAAAATAAATTATTTTTCATATCAGAAAAACTTGTTTAACATGATATTTGCCAAATACAATTTGTTTTTGAATAATGTTGATATATTATCTGTCCGGTTGTGATGCAATTTGCACAAATGTTTTTGTAAAATAAAGAATGTTGACACTGTTCACAGTAATGCAAGACTGTTAAGCTAGAAAAAACTGAGTTAACAGTGATTCTTACTACCTTTTCAGTGCTGTTCCTTGAATTACATAAATTTCATATACAAAATAATTTTTTCTTATTCAGGTGTATGATGATCATTTTATGAAATCCTGAACATGAATGTAGGTTTAAATCAAATATATTCAACAAGACTCACACATTTGTCCCTGATGATATTAAATCTTTCATTCTTGAATCATCTTGAACTTTAGCTTGAGAAGAAGTCTAAAAGAGAGAAACTTAATGCTACCTGAGAGAAAAAATTTTTCTAAAAATTCAATACACAGAACTGTTTTTAAGAACTCTACTCAATGATGCACATGTACTAGAAATTTGCTTAATGATAATAGCTGTTCCTCATACATGTGAAAAGCTTATATTTTCCCATACTGAAGATACTTACCTCCACTTATACTTTTTGGGATCTTACACTTCATCATATTCCAAGCATTGATATGAATTCTACCTTGCTCACTCTCACTGTATTGGTCCCAGTTATTTAAATCTCATGACTTTCCACTATGTTATTGCACATTCCATACCATATTGATATATATAAGCTCCCTGTTATCCATTCTTATTCACTTTTTTGAGACTGGCAATATTATCATAATCAAACACTGGCTATCCTTAGGAGGATGGGAGAAATAGTGTGAGAAGTATGAATTATCAGAAATATATTTTCAGTATTGGATAACATAAATTTCCAAAACACACCTCCACTCCAACTTTAGCAAGAATCACATACATACCAGGTGGAGGGGTTAGTGAGAGCAGGATACTCAAAGAAAGAATCTGCACAGAAAAACACATATGCAAAATTAAGATGCATGCACACTAGTATGGGTCTGAACTACTTCTGGAACAGGTATGTTTTTGACCCAGATAAAGTGAAATGTAAACATGGGAAGAAAAGGTAAACCAGCTAAAAAATCAACATTGTTCATCATCACGAGATTTTTCCATGTCCCAACCATACAGACGAGGGTCCACATGTCATCATTGGAATTATAGTTATGAATGCAAAGCTAGATCCAAATTGTATGGGTTAGAGCATGGGGACTGCACTACAATATAACTGTATAATAGAAGTATGATATGAAAATAACCCAAACTGAAAATTATAGAATAATGCTGAAGCATGCAGAATTATGAAAAGTCGAGGACACTCTTCCACGATCATGGAAAGTAATGGAATGACCAAAAAGATGAGCCATGTTCATGTAACCACATTCTGAAGCATCACCTCTGAACCAAGATTATGAGGAGACTCCAGCAGGGTATGGCTTCCTACCAGACATCTGGGGAAAACATCAAGAATAAAGGTAGGAGGGTTCCAAGCTTTGCCTTTAGTGGAATAAAGAGTGCAGACATCACTCAGGAGAAATATATCTCTGCTCACCACTCCAGTGACAAGAATCTGAGAGTGGTGAGGAATCCCTTGCTACACTAGAATATAGAAGATAAGTCATGTTAGGAAACCCTAAGGAATGATTTTCAGGAAACAGTGCAATAGGTGAAAAAATAGTCTATATTTTTAAAAGTAAACAAATTACAATTTGTTCAATCCACAGGTTAGCAGGAATAGACAAAGTCCCCTTATGCTTTACTTATAATAGTCGATTAGTGGCACTCCAATATTGGACTTGGTATTTGATACAGAGCAATTGTTCACCATGTGGAAAGAGCCAATATGTTCTCATGGAACACCTCATCTCAATAGAGCTCACTGCAACTAGGAATTTAGTTATTAGTCACCAACTGATGAGGAAATAAGTAGTATGATGCTAAAAGATCCTAATGGATAAATAACTAGTGACAGCAGACCTGAAACATTACAACATGTGCTATATGCACATAACATCTGAGTGTTCAAAGAAAGCATGAAAGACAATCTGGAAGATAATTAGGAGATAAAACATTATCTATTTTGCTAGCTGCTGCATTTTTAGATATAATAGATGAATTGGTACAGTGTCCTGGAAATATGAAGCACAAAACAATCTAAACATCAATGTTCATTAGCCCATAACAGAAAAAACATGTCTTAAGTGAAAAATAGTATAGTAAATGAGACCCCAAAATTTCAAAAGATGGATGTAAAATAGCATAGAGAACCACTTTATGAATAACCTCAAAATAATTTCAAAAGTAATGATAATAGCAGTGACTCAAAAATAAGGTTGAGCTGATAAGGCAGCATTACATATGGCAAAAGACAAAGGCAACAAACGTTTGTTAAATGCCCATATACATAACTGAGACATGTAGGTCAGTGGTATATGAGAGACCCTTAACAATAAGTAAACCATTTCTTTTGATAAACTTCCTAAGAATATCGAATAAAAAATGTTAATAAATTTCTCAATTGAAACATCAGTCCCTGATATTGTGTGATAAGCCACATAAAAGCCAGGCATGAAGTTGAGACACACAAAATGCTGTATGAAAAATGTCTGACTGAAGCTGACAAAAAAAAAAAAAGTGACCAGGGAAGGAGGGGAAGAGGATACTCCTTAAAATACTGGAGAAGTAGAAAAATGGGTTAACCTTGCCAATGTGATACCACAAGAAAAACTTGACAGGACACAGACTAAATCATTGCCAGCTCCATGGTGAGCAGATGAACTGGAAGTAATGCGTAGATCTGTCTGATCTTGACTTGAAAGTTTCTACTTCTAATGCCAAAGAGTGAAGTACTGGAGACCAGAAGAATGGGATCTGAGCATTCCAACATATGCTAAAAGCCTTTGTTTGTAGTGTCCCCAAAAAAAGAAGATCAAACAAAAACTACAGGATGATGCATATATTCTGTAGATGATCTCTGTTGAGCTGAGATAACTGGTTGGCCACTAGATTCATTACACCTGGAAGAATACAAGCAAGTAGAACAATCTGGTGTTTGTGTTTCCAAAGAAGAAAATCCACTGTTTAAAAACAAATAGATCTGAAATCGGTGTTCCCTTGCTTGAAATGTTTGAGAGTATTATGGAACTGTTGAATTTATGCATTGCTTCCTTCCTTCACAACAATTTAAGACCCTGAGTCATAGCTAAGTGAACTGCTGAAAATTCTAAGAGAATGATGTGGAGAGAAGCTTCTTGTACTGTCCAAAGCCCCTTTAATTCCATGTTATATATAGAAGTACCACAGCCCCAAAGAGAATCAACTGTGAACAGATGTATCTCTGACCATGGAAGTGGTAAACTGGCATCTACTGTTGTGCTGTCCCAGTTCAACCACCAGCTAAAATCCAGCAAACTATAATCTCGCTGGACAATTCAGCAGATCTGTAAAAATGTTCCACTGGTCTTGTAAGAGCCACTGAAGTGACCTCATGTGGTATGCTGTACATTCTGGTAGAGAATGGGACACCAGTATTCAAAGAAGTTCCAGTTCCTTGGCTTGAAGACATATAAGAAGATATGGAGTTCAGTTTAATCTGTAACTGTGTGTGTTTTTTTTGTATAGCAAAGCCACAAAGGGCTATCTGCTCAGCCCACCGAGGGGAAACGAACCCCTGATTTTAGTGTTGTATGTCCGAAGACATACCGCGGTACTAGCGGGGGGGCGTCTGTAACTGAAAAACACCTCTACATGAACGAGGTACTGTGTAAAAGTAAGAACAGACTCCTCTTTTTCCATGAGAAACCAAAGTCTTGCAGCTTCTGGTAGCATTGGTGATAGTTGGTCCAAGTGCAGGAGCCATGAAGCTAATGGTGGAACAGAAGCTTAAGTTGAATAAATATAAGAAAAGTGTGATTTGTTCAAGGTGATCACAGGACCCAGCCTAAAACTCTACATATCGAAAAGTGGATACAGTCTATGGAATTAAAGTATACATCCAACTGGTAGTGGTAAGTCAAAGCATGCAACAGACAAACAGAGATACATGGTATATCCATACCATCATGAAATAAAGCAGTATGTCCTCCAGCAAAAACTAGCAATATCAGAGAAGGGATAAAACTAAGTTGTCCCTCCCAACCTTTCCAGCATCAAGGAAGGGGTAGCCTCAAAGGCCATTGAAGGAAGCCCCAAAATTTCACAAATCCAAGTGTCTAATTGAAGAAAAGAAGCAGTAGGTGGTTGATCCAAATTTACCAACAGCTTAACTCAAAGACTACTTCAACTATAAGTAACTCCCACTAACTATAGAGAGATGCAAGATAACAAAAGAGGAAGAAGAGAGGTTTGTTTTTCCTTTCAAATGAAATGTTAGTTGTACTGAAATCCACAAAGCAACATTAAAATCACAATCCAGAATGTAACAAAGCACAGCACTGCTTCAGAGAAAATCATGACTTATGCTATGTTGAGTAAAAAAGCAATTACATTATCTGAGCAAGGTGTTTACATATAGTACCAGGACAGAGGATGCACTGATGTAAGTTTTGAATCTCACAATGCCAAGGACATTTAAGTTGCGTATAAAAGATTGCAGCAAGAGAAACCAATGCTTAGATAGGCAAAGTCAACAAATAGCTCAGCAGAGGGTATGTTTTGGAAAATTAGTAAGTTATACAGATGGCTTTCATCAATTAGTCCAAAATGTTTTAAATATAATCAGCAACATCAAACTATTAAAAAATCATGTTAAACCATTTAAAATTCTATTAATTTGACTGAATTATTTATGATAATACCTTATGCTGAATAATGGACAAGCATTGCTCCAAACAAAGAACTGTGGCTTGGGATGTAGCTTTGAGGAGAAGAAGTTCCTGCCATTAAAAAACAACATATAATGATCTTATAATAACCTGTTTTAATGTCCAAACATATTTTGAAAGCTTTCCAGTTTTTCCACAACTTTCTTACCATTATAATAAATAGATTCAAATATTGCTACTAATCCACAAAAAAAAAGGGTATTTATGACACATTAGATTGACCACCATATCTGGTATTTTTAATTTGTTTAAGAAATGAGACATCGTGTAAAACTGCTTCAAAACTCAGAAGTCATAACAATATGCATGTGTTTTCTAAGTTTCACTTTGCATGTAGATACTTCTAAAATTACCAACCATCTAAACTCTCTGTTGTGCAATACTTTTTATTATAAACTTCAAAATATAAATTTCACCAAGGAAATCTAACTTGTTCACCTCAATTATGATTAAAATAATTATAAGTTCAGATGCAAAATGTTGAAAAAAGTGCCTCAAAGTAAACATTTCTTAGCTCCATGATGTTAAAAACTTCATGCATATATAATTACATCTAAATCACCACCAGTCCTTAAATGGAAACATTGTTATGTAAAAGCCTTTTTATATAACATCAGTGCTTGGTTATGTATGTGGCATGAATCCAAATAACACCTGCCATAAAAAAGTATTTCATTCAACAGAAGTAAAATATTTTATCTCTTGATACTAGTATGAGAATAATTGTTTTGTGTTCTTACAATAACTAAACTATAACAAAAACAGCTGATTAACTTTAAACATTTTAAATCTCTTAAACTATTAGTATTGTGTTTACTAAAAGTGGCAAGTCTTTTGATATAATGCCATGGCAAAAAATAGTCACATGTTACAAAAGATTAAAATTAATGCAAAAAAAAGACATTTCTATACTGTACATACTAAAATAACAAAGTGTTTCAGAAATAACTTTCCTGTTTTAAATTTTAATAAACCATTATCACTAAGCATAAACAAATTAAGATTTGTTACATACTAATTTAACAATGAGGCTTATGATAATACAATAATTAATTTAATAGATACAATTTCCTCAATCAGTTACTAAAATATGTTGAATAAGGCTACCATTAATAATCATCAACATACACAAACATACTGTCATGTTCCATACAGTATGTTTAAAATGGAAGTTTAATTATTACTAGAGCAGTGACATTTTTTAAGTTTTTAATATTTAGTAACTGTGTGTAATTAATCAATCATATCATCTTAAATCACATAATCAAATTAATTAGCCTGTATACAAAAGCTGTATTTATTTCTGCTTAGTAATAATGTGTTTGTTAAAGTTGAAAATAGGGAAGTTACTTCTGGAATGCCCTGTAAAATGTTTTCTTTCCTGCCCTCAGTTGCAAAAGTAATTAACTTTGTTTCACTTAAGTTAAGAATTGAATATACACCACAGCTCTGTCTTGTTTTCAATAATATAAAGTCAGTAGAATGTTAATATGAAAAAGCTTGAAATTCATACAGAATAATAATAATATTAAAGAGTTTGAAAATTCATAATGTATTGCATACCTATAATAGTGATTTCAATTGTTAGAAGTTTTAATTTGTGTGCACTTTCTCTGCTAATAACTATGAAGTAGTTAGAGATAAGTTTTCACTTGTTACATGTACCATGGATTTAGGCTTATGCTAACAAGATGTCATTATATTTACATAAAAAAATCTAGTGCAAATGTTACAACATAATTTACATTTTCAAAAACTTTTTTTGGCTTACAAAAATGAAACTAATAGTAATTTTAATCACACCCTTCATAACTAGCCTAGCAAGAATTTCCTTTACTGGAGATCAAAGTTATTAAACATTTATTGTGATGCAATAACACAAAAATTTTAAATTACCATATTTTGACGGGTAGAGCTTTCCAATTTCAAACAGTACTTTTTTAATAGTTTTATATAAATAAAAAATAAACTTTCAAAATGGACTAAGATACTATAAAACAGCCTCAACAATTTTACTTGTTCATGCAAGTTCTAGACATTTTTAAATATTTATGTCAAGGTCATGTTTTGGCTGCTAACTACATTGACATAAACAAGCAGCTACAATAGTCATATTTTTTAATATATTAATGATCCACATGTATACACTTGTGTTTAGATTTTACACTAAAATGTTAAAAGCTATTTGAAACATTAGATTTTATATCACTGACTTTTCTTAGTTTTATCTGAATTAAGCCCATCAATTAACCAATGTTAAAAAAATTGCAAATTTACCTTAAATAAAAAGAAAAAAACTCACCTTATCAAGGGGGTGTGCAATTTTACCATCAGGAGGAAGATTCTGAATAAATATGTAAAGTTACAAATATATAAGATGTTATAATATTAAAATATATAAAATATATATAACGCTCAATTAAAGTGCAATTCTGATAAAATAGTTTTACAATTCCACATGGATTGTGGTATTTTTATTATGAATAAATATGAATCTCACCTATAATCTTCTTTTCTGATTATGAAATATCCTAATACACAAAGTTGGTGAATTAGCATGATAATTGTTTTGATTAGTGTTGAGTAAAATAACTGATTAACTCTTTAGAAATGTGTCACTTGTCAAAAGCCTTGTCATCACATTTGCTAACTTGAATTAAAAAATTTTACTGAACTATTTTATGAATTTATGTTCAATCTTTAATATTATATACGATTTATTTTTTATTTAAAAATTAATGTTAAAAAAACACATCCAAATAATAGGTTTTCATGAATCATGTTGTATGTCTAATGCAGCACTGCTTAAAATTGGATGTTTGTGATGCAAAATATTAAGTCAACAGATTTGCACAAATTAGGAACTCAAATTACTAATATTATCAGCATCATATCTTTTAATTTTGCTGAGATGTGGCTTATGTACTGAATCTACAGGGGTCTCATTCACCTCTTCCCATTGTTTGAAATAGTCACTTGGTTCAATATATGACAAGCAAATAATCAATAAATAGCTTAGAATGTCCTTAGAGGGGTTTTCTCAGTCGTTTTAATGTTTAAAAAGGCTATCGCATTCTTTTGATTCAAGTTTTCAAGGAGATAAGTTGTGTCTTCAGTCTGCTTGAAATTTCATATATTTTTAAATCTACATACATCTTAGTTACACTAAGCTTAATAAATGATAGTGGAAGTCTCTGGTATCAGTGTAGTAAGTTATGACTTTTTGGTTATTCAACTGCAAAATTTTAAAAGGGTTAGCAATCTACGTTCAGCAGCAACTGAGCACAAAGGTTGTAGCAAGAAGAGAATCGTTTGCTTTACTTTTTCATTTACTGTTCTATATTTTAAGAGAAATAAGTTTAATAATTTATTTCAAAATAGTAATAATCTATGTACATACATATAATGTACAATAACTGAAATGTGATCAAATATTACAAAATACTAGTCCACTAAAACACAGTCAAGACAGGGAAGACTATAGTTCAGTTGTACGTTACTGGACACAAGTGAGTGCATGTGCACTGCATCAATGGAAATTATGTAATGTTAGCTAGGAATGACTGAAAGATTTACATAATACAAATAATAAATATATGTGTAAATATACAGTGTTAAGAGCCTTAAATTACTCAGAGTAAACATTTGTATTTTTGTGTTATAATATATAGTAGTTCTAGCATGAAAAAAATCATTTACTTCCTAATTCTTTTATGATGTAAATTTACTTTTTCAATTATTATAATTTTATTTTATTCAAACTTTACTAGCCACATATTTGAATAATTGATTAGTTTATTGAACATAATTAATTAGATTAACTATTAACTGATTAGTAAATTAAACTAACTGCCCAACATTACTTATAAATATCTGACTATCATTCACAAGAATGTACCAATGATAGTGCACAGATGCTCATGGATTAGTGCATATTAAACACGTCTAAGATGGTTTTATTTTAACTATCAAATGTTCAAAGACATAACATATTTATGATTAGATGAGAAATCTAATGTAATTGATTATGCAGATTTTAACAGTGAAATTTGTTAAAGCAAAGCCATATTGGGTTATCTGTCATGCCCACAGAGGGATATCAAACCCCTGATTTTAGTGTTGTTCATCTGAAAATTTACCGGTATCCCACAGGGGACATGAAATTTAAAAATACAAACTATTCATCTTTATAGTCAGTGTCATCCAGTGTTCTTTTAACAAACCTAGTAGACACTTTGGAAAATATAGTACAATAATATGTATTAATTTACTGCTCTTTAACATAAGCATAAATTTTGTGGCTAATCTGATGGACACAACTGGATTTAACAAATCTGTTTAAATTTTCACAATCACAAAATTTTTAATTTTACTAGAGGGAGATGATAAAAATAATATTGTTTGCAAGCATTTAAAATTACGTTTGACTTACTAACAAAAATAATACATCATACATGTTAAGAAAATGAACAATTATATATTATATACATTACTAGATGAGAAAATCTGATATTAATAATATCAAAATACAGATAAATACACATTTAGAAACACTTCAGAATATTTCAATATATATGCTGACTTCAATATAAAAATTAAAATAATCGCCCAAAACGTACATTCACAAAACAAAATAATAAATCTACATCAAATATATCAACATATATTTTACAGCAAGATAAAATTTAATATTTTCTTGAGAAGTTATTTTATTCTAGTTGTTTCTCATCTTGGTTTCATACTGAAAAAAATTCAAAACAAACAATTAGAAGTAAATGAAGCTGGTCATGATGTTTGTGATGTATATACAGGTTTTATTAATGAACTTTACTGTATTCAAATACCCATATATTAATATTTTAGAGAGAAACAAAAAAAGAGTTGATAACTACTACAAAAACGAACCTCAATAGCTTTAACCAAAGCCTGGTGGTTACACTCAGTTCTAGTTAACATTTCTCTGGGAGAAACAAAACCTCCTGAAAATGTATCCACAGGATCAACAATAGGAGATTCAAGTGAATGATCAGGACTAGTAGTTTTATCTGGTGATAAATACCATACATTTGGAGTCCTAGATATGTCTGAACTAAAAGAAATATCTTTACCCACTGGCTTTCGTTTCTCAAAAGTTGGTTGATATTCCCAAGGAGGAAGAGGGGGATTTTCCTGCAAATAAGACAAAAGGTATTCATTATTACAGGAGCCTATAAGATATAATATGGTCGTGATTTATCTACCTTTTAATATAGATCTATTGTTCGTAATATTTGAAAACATCAAGATCATCAACAGAAAAACTTAGGATCAGAAAGAAAACCCAATAACCTAAGTGGTTTCAGGAAATACTTTCCTTCAACAGTGTTAAATACCATTTCTCTTTGGGTTATTTGGGTTGTTTTTTTGGTTTTTACTTGTGAAGTAGACAGAAAGAAGTTGAAAAGAATAGTTCATAACTTTCAAATAAAATATACTGATAACCCCTTAAATCTTTCAGCTAGTGTTCCATTTGCTAATTTTTCCCTAAAATTTAATTTTCTCACCTATTCTGAGCATGCTTTTCTCCCATGATATGCTGCTTGATGGATTACGGAAGTTTCAAAGTACATAAAAAATGATAAAGTATATAAAAATGTATTTCAAAACAACTGGCATAGGTATTAATACTTTTACTGATAAAGCAGAGATCAATGTTCCGACATTCCTATGTCATCTTTAGGTTAACCTAGAAAGTTTAAAACATATTAAAAATATTTCAAAAACTGTCACAGCATATCAAACTTTAGTTTATTTACTACAAACATTATATGATATATAAAAGGTTTGCTGTTCCTTGCAATCTCGTTTTTAATGGCCATTTTTAGATACTCCAAATTTCTAGGGCTCTTATAATAAATGTTCCTTTTCAGGAAACCCCTGGCCAAAAATCTGTCTGGAGACCATGCTATCTAAGATATGAGCATCCACATGCTCCTAGAAATTGCTTTTAACTAACTGACTGCTGATTCACACTACTGGGCATGGTCTACCTCTGGAAGTTGTATATGAATGTGCAGTGCATGGTATATGGCATGCAAAAAATCTGTAAGTGTTTACAACAGCTGCAATTGATTGGTTAAACCAAAATAAATTATCATAATTGTGATTGCACAATCAAACAGTCACACAATCCTATAAACTAGAACACACACATTTTATTTTAATCTAATCTGGAATGGATATGTGTTTTCTTATAGCAAGGTAACATCAGACAATCTGCTGTGTGCAGTGAGGAGTATCAAATCCCTGATTTTAACATTATAGATCCAAAAACTTACTAGTGTCTCACTAAAGGACAATCTGGAATGGGAAGCACCTTTCAGATGTTAAGTGAACACTTAAATAATTCTATCCTTATTTGAAATATTTACTCATAGATAAAAAGAACGTTTCTGGGACTTATATCTAGAACCTGTGGTAAACAAAAGGGTTAGTGTTGAAATACCAGCAAAAATAAAAGTGTGCAGAAAGGAGGCCCTTTGGAATTTATAAAATGTATAGTAATTGAGGCCCGTCCTTTTCAATTTAGCTTGATGAACTGAAAAATCCAAAAACAAAATTATTCATGCAGTAAACAAGACTAAGTCAGTGAGAACTGCAAAATAAAAAAATATGTACAGCTGCCTCTTGCTCTTGAGAAAATGAACCAGGATAATAAGTATAGATAACAGCTAATAACTGAGCTCAAAAGGATAGTCTTAAAATCAGAATTACAGAGCTTAAATGATAATACTGATGAGAAGACAAGTTGGAAAATCACTTGGAATACCACTCCAGAAACCAAACCAGAAATCCAAGGTCTGAGACATCAATAGATGAACATCCTGTGAAGAGTCCAGAAAAATGAGAAATGCATGCAGAAAGATATCTTTTTGGTAACTGTATTAATATCTAAAAGCATCAGCTATAATCTGATTGTCAGAAAATAGAAGAAGAAGCAAAGAGAATTCAAAACTAGAATCTTACACCAATTTCTAGAACCTTCAGGTGTAACACAAGTTATTTCAAGATTTAAAAATGTTACATGCCCATGAAATACATTCAGCAAAACCTTCATCACGACTACAAATGCTTCTCAAATAAAGGTGAAAAGCTGTGTGGAAGAACCAGTTTGTTCATGGAAAGAACAAAAGGGTTGATGATCCATGAAATTTGCATCTATAAGACCATGATACTTTTCACAAAATAATTGGTATGAATGGCCCAAACATACTTTAGAAAATGGCTGACAATGCAACCTGTATGCTGGAGAAGGATGGCAAGAATAAATCTTCAATAGAAGCAGATGAATTTTTATCACTGATAGAAACATTAGAAGGAATTTTAACCTCATAATTGAAGTGAACTTAAAAATTAACAGTTAGAAAGATAATACCACAATGTGAACAGAAGCAGTGTCAAGAAAAGAATCTGGCTTGTGGTAGCAAAGTACAGTTTATGAAATGTATGAGAGTGAAGATTTATGGTTTTGAAGTTATGCACATTCTGCACGGTACCAAGCAAGCTCATAACTCTTAAATGTAACATTTTTTGACAGCATGAGAGCAAACTCAACAAGGAAATGTTTTTAATATTTTAGAGGAATATCTATCCAAATATACATCTAATAATGAACAGCAAAACAGAACAGAGTAAAAAAATTGGTAAGCTAGATACTGCTTGAATGTCATCTGATGATCCTTCAAATATTTAAAGCTATCTTTGAAATCCTACCTAGAAATTATGAACCTTTGAAAATAACCAAAGCCTTATTTGAATACTGATTTGTAGAGGGTATGTCATAATTTATTCTGCAATGAAATAATACATTTCTGTTAAGTTTCTTAACATATCTTTTAACATTAAACTGTGCATGTTTCATCAATACTTTCAGTTTTTAGTATGATTCAAGATCAACTTATTGCTAGATCAAAAAAGTGTTGAATATTTTGTGATTAATTGTAAAGAAATAACATCATAATATTCTAAGGTTCAGAAAATGCAAACTTTATTTTTATTAAATCTATATTTCCTTTAACTATAAAGCAAGATCCTTACATGGTACTTAAATTTCAGTGAGTTTCCTGATTATATGATGTGATTATTAAATGTATTTATCAGTTTCCTATTTACCCAAAACCTAATTTATTGTCTGAGAATGCACTTACTTTTGCAATGAATTGATTGTGAATATCTGCTACATCTCTCAGTTTATCAATCCAAGTTTGTCTTTCTTTTGCATTGTGAGCTACAAGGACAGAAAATGAAATGAGAAAAATTGTGCAAGATTATTTTTTAAGTATTACATATACAAGATAATGTAACTCAGAAACCAAAATATTCTGCTCTACCTATAATTAGCTTATTTATCACTTCCATTTGTTTCAGCTCAAACAGAAAATAAACCCTAAAATATATACAACAAAAATGTCTTTTAAAATTTAGTACATGGAGACGAGTGACTTTTATAATCCACATTTCTGCAAAAATATATGGGAATTTTAAATTAATAAGATGCATCTTTGAAAATCAAAGTTTTTGAGCATTGTCAAGTCTGTAAAGCATTCACAAACCACATGCCATAAATTTATTATTTGTGAAAATATTTTCACACGTTAAATCTTTAGTTTTGCTGTGAATAACATTAACAGTCATCTACATGCATTTATGACATGAAACAGGAGCTAAAAATCCACTTTTTCCATTATGAAAATCATCAGTTTAAAAAAAAAAATCCTAAAATTAATTATTATTGTAATTATCTTTTCAAATATAACCTTGAACCAATATTAGTAACATGCCTTTTCACATAAGTACCTAAATGCTCCTCTAAACAAGGAAGGAAAGAAAAGTTTACATTATTAAATATACAAAAAATTGCATTCAATTCAACTAGCTAAATTATAAACTATATAAACTCTCTATTATTTTTTTGTTTTACTATTTCTTCTATTTTACTGTCTAAATGCATACATACTTTTCTTCATTACCTACAAGAATAACAGTGAAATAATTTTTTGTTCAGTGTTATTTTGATTAAAGAAAAAATATTTATTTTTATAATTTTACATGTAAATGTATTTTTTATTTCAAGAATAAAGAGACACTTCCTAATGTATATATTTTATTTGAAATTAAAAAAACTGAAACAAATTATTAGTTCAGCTCATTTTGTGCTCAAAATGTCTTATGGATAAAAGTAACAAAATTCCATTAATAAATCTCTTCAAACTCTTATCCTTTCAGTAGACTGAAGAAACACATGTATCAATAAACAAAACCTGTAGCATCACACCTGAAATCATTAAAAAACTATAGATATTTGCATGCATTTCATCACAGTGAAAGTTAGCTGTTAATTTTCTTACAAGTTCTTAACTTATCTGTGATAACACTATGTAACAATTTTTACTTTTTCTTGTTCCTGGGCAGAAAATGTTATTTCCCAATTGCTTGTGCCTAATGTAAATGAAAAAGACCTCGTTTTCTCTTCAAATTTTGCTTTTGTAACCTGGGTAACGAAATTTTCATATATACCCATTTTCCAGAACATTCCAAGTAGATTCAGCACTGAGTAGCTGATAGAGAATTTTTTCAAACTTACAAGAATTTTCAAGAACCTTTCAGAATTTTCTAGAGTTTCCATGGTAATATATATATATATATATATATATACAAGGGCTCATCACTCACCAGTTTAGTTCTAGCTGCCTAATTGAACACACAGACCAATTTGATTTTATCAGAGATGGCATCAAGAAGCTGTAAGCATTCTCCAGATGCATTCTGCTATATGTGTGGCCAACTTATCAAAAAAGTGTGAAAAAGTATTCTGTGTGAAGCCAACAAGGCATATTTCGGCATACCTGTCAGAGATCAAGACAAACTCTGAGCACTGCAAAAAAACTCTAGAAAGTAAGATAGACTATTTTTGTGTGCTTGAATAGTAAGATTTTATATTATACAAATTTTAGACCTTTTAAAATTTAAATATCTTCATTGCACCTCAAAGAGGAATACAACTACATCAAGACCTTGCTAGAAGCCTTGAAGCATGATGAGTGTGGTCAGGGAGTTACTGGAGACTTCAAAACGATGACATTCCTGATGGGTCTTCAAGGAGGCTTTATCAAGTTTGCCTGTTATCTTTGCCTTTGGGACAGCAGGGACACTGCAGCTCCCTACACTGGCCACAATGGACCAAGTTCTCTGTGGGGAGGCACAATGTAAAGTGTGAGCCACTAGTGGACCTCTGGAAGGTGTTGTTCCCACCACTGCACATAAAATTGTGTCTTATGAAACAATTTGTCATAGCTCTTGATAAAGAGTCTGCAGCTTTCAAGACTTTCTTCCTAGGTTGTCTGAGGCAAAGATCAAAGCTGGTGTCTTTGTTGGACCAAAGAAAGGAAGATCCCAGATAGTAAAGAATTCTCTAAAAAGCTCAGGAGGAAGGAAAAAAAGCCTGACACAACTTTGTCACAGTTGTTCGGAACTTCTTGGACAATAACAAGGCCGAAAATTATGCAGAACTGGTTAAGGCTCTGGTGAAGAACCACAACAAAATGGGCTGCAGGATGTCCCTAAAAGTTCATATCCTTGATGCTCATCTTGATAAATTCAAGAAGAACATGGGAGCATACTCAGAGGAACAAGGCGAGCACTACCACTAAGACATACTGGACTTTGAATGCTGCTACCAAGGAGTGTGTAAAAAGAAACATGATGAGAAACTATATTTGGAGGATGATACATGAAACTGATTTACCTTACAGTTACAATTCTCAAAAAACTACACACTTCTAAACATTTTTGTTCATTTTTGTATAACTTTAGTATAAATACATGTAAATCTTGATTCATATGTTGTTTTATTCAGACCTTATGTAGATAAAAATGTGCAAATTTGCCTGTTTTTACATAGAAAATGGGTTAATTTCTAAATTTTTTTATCCAGGTCACAAAAGCAAAGTTTGAAGGAATTAATGGTCATTCTCTGTACTTTTACAACATAAGCAATTAAGAAATAACACGTACTATCTATGAACAAAATTTGTATTAGATAGTGTAATCAATAGTAAAGTAATATGATGATTATCAAATAAACTCCAAAAGAAGCCCCTTAATAGACAAAAGGTTAAAAAAACAAGTGACAGAAACCACTCATTATTAATGATTCATTAGTAACAGTAAGCAGACTAAACAAATCAGAACTGAAGTAACTTAGAAAGTAATTGATGAATTAATGAAAACAAACAGAAATAAATGAATACTTAATCATGGTGGCATTCCAGTTTCCAATATGATGTTTAAACATAAATACCAAGATGTTAAGGTAATTTTGTAAAGTCATTTTACACACATTTCCACTTCATTTATTTTTGTTCAAAATTAAAAACACTAGCTAATCATCATATTTCAACTATACTCAGCTTAGCTAATTGTTTATTAGTTTGCCTTTAAACTACAAATGTTTTAAAATATGATTGTAAGTAATGCATCGTAGTCTTCTCTTAAGTGCTTCATCTGAGTATATATAATTACTCTCTTGGTAAAATACAAAAAGTATAATTGTTTATATGTGGTATATGTAGTACCCCATATGTGAGATAAACTTATAAAATATAAAAAATCTTAAATCCCTCTTGTTGAAATCAAGATTATAAAGGCATTACTACTACTGTAATTTCAGTAAAACAACTGTACTGGTAATTTCTTTTCTTTAGATAGTATTACCAAGAAATGTAGAAAATGAAAAATCAGTGGGAAAGGGTAAAAACAGAATATAAGTGGTAAGTTTTATAGTTGGCCCACCATGGCCAGGTGGTTAAAAGACACTCAACTCATAATCTGAGGATCATGGGTTTAAATTCGTCACACCAAACATACTCACCCTTTCAGCCACAGGGGGTCACTATAATGTTATGGTCAATCCCACTGTTTGTTGGTAAAAGAGTAGTCTAAGGGTTGGCAATTGGTGGTGATGACTAGCTGCTTTCCTTCTTGTCTTACAATGTTAAATTAGGAATAAATAGTGCAGATAGCCCTTGTGAAGCTTTCCACAAAATTCAAAAAAAGCAAACCAAATCTTACAGATTTTTGTACAGATTCAGATATTTTTATATACTTGCTTACATTCGGAGTTATTTATGCAAAAAATGTATAAATTCAATAATTCAAAGTAAAAAATATTAATAAAATTATAATGACATTTAATTTATGATATTATAAAATTTAGTATTAAACTAAATAATTTCATTATAATAAATGAATTACCGATAAGAAACTCAGCACGCACAGTAATTAACTTTAAGCAACATTTTTATTGCTTGCAAATTTTAAAACTTTTGAAAGATGCTGTAAACAAAATATTTTCCTTTAAAATATTTTAAACCTGTTATCAGTCAGACCTCCTCTTAGGTATATATAATTTCAAGTATGTTTTCATTAGTTTAGATATAAATAATTTACACGATTTATCATGTTATTGTTACTTTTACTTTTTAGCAAATTATTTTTATAAACATATAATTTGTGGGAATTTGGATATAATATAAAAACAATTTACAGAAAGCATTGGGAAAATGTGTTAAATAAAGTTACATAACATAAAAAATAAGTTTTAAATTCTATAAAGAAAAAAACTGATTATATTCCAAAAGATAATTACTCTTTCTTTTTAACTTTTTCACAACTGGCTAGCTTATCAGACCCAAACATTGGGCATTACAGTAGTAAGGGCAGGATTGCATGAGCAGAGATATGTATTATCAGAAAAACGTTTTCAGCATATCAAAATGTAAATTTCTGAAACCTAGCTCCTCTAATACTTTAGCTAGAATATAACACTAACCAGGTGGAGGGTGTGGTAAGGGAAAGGTAAACACAGAAAACATCTGCATAAAAAGGCAGGTATGCAATACTGATATGTAATTAAGCACACTAGTGCAGGTCTGTGTATTCTGGAAAGCAGATAAAATCTAAACATGGGTGGTAAAAGCCAACCAGATACAGAGTCAACATTTTTCATTATCATGAAATTCATCCAAGCCCCAACCATATTCTAGTCTTTTTGTGAAGATGATCCTGGCCTGGGCTCGACAGGATGAAACTGAAGTGTGAGAGGAAGTAAGTATGCTTCAGAATTACAGATATTACTGAAAGAAGATCCTTTAAGATATTATACAAAGAAATTAAAGGGTATGTACAATTTCCTAGTTCTTAATTTTATGTATTTCATTGCACTGTATGTTGATGATATCATCTACAGTGAATGATAAAGTAGAACAAGTAAAATATAAACATTTACCTCACGAAACATTTGATATTCATATAGAGGTCCTAGGGGCTATGCAAATAAAACATAAAATCACTTGATTTTACTTGGTTACATTTAAAATAAAGATATTTTATGATCAATGTTTGTCAATGATATCAGCACTAAAAGCAACATTTATAGTTCAGTTTTGTATGATCTAAGTTTTAATTCCTTTATTTCAAAAGAAAGCTTCAAGAAAAATTCTTAAATCTTATTTTATTCTCTCTGCTTTGTAGTTTGAATAGTTCTTTACTCATGCTAACCTACCATATACAGAAAGAATCTAGAAAATAATTTATTTCTCCTTTCTTCAAATATGTCCAATGGATTTCTGAACTCTTGATTCATGCTACACCCACTTTCTACCATTATGTCCTTACTTCTCAGCCAGTAATATTTAGTTCAGCTAAATGTTCATAACCAATGGAAATAACACTTTTAGAAGTACATTCTCTTAACTGTTATTTTTAAATTGGTGAAAAGAAACATGCAGAGAGAACTAGTCAAATCACTCTTAGCTTCCTCTGTACCATTTTAAGATTATTTATCAATAATAAATATATTAATTAGATAGAAAGTTACATTGTATTTAGGCTTCAGTTTTTTATTTTACTGAATACTATTATTATTTATGTTTTAAGATGCAAATTTAAAAGGTTTATAATTTCTCTATACATATGCCAACAACTTCTCAATTCACAAGAGATTATGTAATGTGCAAATACCACCATGTTCTGGCAAGGACTGAAGTATCTCAATATAGAAATATTGCCCAGAAATGCCCATTGACATGTGGTTCAATAAATAACAGTGCTAAAGTACAGAAAACAATAAGTTATCAAAGTAAATTACATATGAAAATGTAAAGACTTCCAAAAAAAGATGTTTTAAAGTTATTTCACCAAATATGAAAAGATAGGTACATTTTTTTCTACCTTAACTTTAAACATTTCATTGAAATGTACAACAGAGTATATAGTATAAATTGATGATAATACCTATAGTTAATAATATCACAGAAAGACAGAAAGAGTGAAAAATGTGTGTGTGTGTGTGTGTGTGTGTAAACTTGAATTTAATAGAACTTTTGATATTCAAGTAGGATGTTCTAAGGGTTATGCAAATGAACTTTTAAACCTATGAATTGGTAAAAAATATATATTCATGTTGTTTTGTTGGTACAAAGAGGCAATCTAGGTATGCTTCCATAAGCTTAAGTGTTAAAGGATCAATTTACTGACCTTCCTGCAAGATTAAAATATCTAACTTTTACTCGTAATAATATTTAAAAAATGTTCAGTTTTTATTTATATAAAAGTAAATTTATGTTAAGTACTTTTATAAACAAATACTGAGTATACTTGTGTGGACCTAGCTTATGCAAGTTGTGTTACTAACTTATAGCTATTTTATATTATTATGAAAATGAATTTATTAAATACACTTGCAAGACCCAAATCATTTTGTATAATGTGTAAATATGTTGATGGGTTAATTAGTTTTTAAAAACTCAGTAATAAGTTACATATAACCTGCAGTTCTACATTATCTATACTTCTATATTACAATAATTAATAATTATAGAAATACTTCGATTTCAAATATATGAACTCTGTCACCAAATAGTACTGTTTCAACAAATGCCACACAGAGTATTATGCATTTAAAAACTTCACAGATATTGTAAAATTTTTAGCAGTATGCAATTTGTAATATCTAATATGAATATATAGTACAAAATTGATTTTCAATGGCTTTGATATAAACCTTAATTCAATATTTCAACTTGTTTTATAATAACTATAAAAAGCATTTACATAAATTTCCAAATAATGATATAATTAAAATTATAATGTATACAATAAAAAATAATTTATAAAATATATTAGTTGGAAGGAAAATACCTACAACTGCTTATTTGTACTTTTCTATACCTTACATAGGTAGGCTAACGTATTTGTATAACTGTCCCTAAATGAGACTTAGTGCCATTTAGATATCTTCAGAACCCTAAGTCGCATTACTGCGGATGCTCAACAGTAGAATGGAATGAAGGATGTGAGCTATACTGGTATTGAAAGGTTGGGCTTAGTATAACAGTAACATGAGTATTTATGTAGAAACAACATACTGGGGGCTAGAATGCCCCTGAATTATTACAGTATCATAGCTGTAGTCATGAGGGCTGAAAAAGTATGGATCCAAAAGATTATTAAAACAATCAATTAAATAAAATAACTTTGTTACAGAGGAAATATAAATATAAAGATAACATAGAGAAGATACAATAACATAAAATAATTCAGAAACAAAGTACACTCAGATTAACTTCTACTACTCCAAACTTGTTCAATTAATGATGTGACATCTCTATTTCCTTCTTACACTGAGCAGTATCTTGATTTCATCTATACATAATTCTTGGAACTTCTTGCCCTCTCCACAAATTTAAACTCCTTCCTCTTTAATGTCATTTATGACCAGATATATATAATTCCTGCTGGGTCCAGTGATAGCCAATAGCTTTCTATGCTACCATACATGTAAGCAGCTAGAAAACTGTCCATAAAGCTCTAAGCATGTCTTTTACAAACACTATATCAATAATACTTTCTTGCTATTTTAAATATTAAGTCACATTTCCAAATTCCTTTCTTACCTTAATTCCCAATATCCCTACATCAAGTTCACATCTGAGCTTTCTACTTGGGACTTACAAACTTTTTTTTCCTTTACTTTGTGAAAAAGTGTAATGACTTTAGACTTGCAAGCCAAGTGGCAATAAACTAAACAGTAGATAATACGAAATTTTTGTAGCCAAGGCACAATAGCACTTTATGTGAGAAAGGACTATAACCAATGGCATTATAATGAGGCAGTACAGTAATTTTATTTGTTTGTGGGGTTGTATGGATGTGGGGCACTGTTAACAGAGCACTCATATCTGCTTCTTTTTTTTCTAAGCACAAGACTAGCAAAATAGAGGTTAAACTCGGTAGACAGCATCCCACAATGCAATTTGGGTCTTACTTCTGATAACAAGTTGTTGGGTATTGCTGGCTGTGAATATGCTGCTGCTTTACAAAAAGATTTAGAGAGTTGGGAAACTAAATCACAGATGGGTTTTAATTATAATAAATACAAAATATTGCATGTGGGTTATCATAATTTGGATCAGAATAACCTTAACAGTGTCATGAAAGAAAAGGCTCTTGATGTAATGGTTCATCAGTCTCTTAAGCCATCCAAGCCATTTGGTAGGGCAAATAGGATTTTATGGTACATCTACAGAAATATTGAATACAAGTCTGAAAAAAATTATAATTTCATTGTATAGGTCACTGGTTAAGCCACATTTGGAATACTGTATTCAGTTTTTGTGCTACCTACCAATTGGAAAGACACTCAATTGTTGAAAAGGTTCAGAGAAGGGTTATAAGAAAGATGCCAAGGAAAGAGGAGTTATCATATGAGAAGAGGACAAAATCTCTCAAAATATTTTCTGTTTAAAAAAATACTGAAGTATTTATGATTGTAAAAGGTATTGATAGTGTTGATGCATCATCTTTTGTTCATACTAAACCGTGAGAATAATAGACTAGGGGACACAAATATAAATTTTAGCAGGATTGAAGTAATCTTTAAATGAGACAGTTTTCAATGATGATGAGAAAACCTGCTTGTAGAGAAATATACATATATATAAAATGGCTGGTATAAAATCAACCCACACCAGCTGTTTCTACATATATATTTTTCTAACAGAGTGGTTGACCTTTAGATATTGTGGACACAGTAAATTCAATTGAGTTTAGAAAAAGTTTCATAAGTATATGAATGATAAGGGTTGGCTTTTTTTTTATTTATTAAATTTCAATTTATTTATTAAAAGTTTTAGTTCAGATGATGAAACAGCCAAGATGGACCAAGAGGTCCCATTCTTTCCCAAAGCAGTATGTTATATAATGACCTATCTTATGATTTGTGTCCTAGTGTTGAATGTTTCTATTCTGGATGCATTCATATTTGTTCATTTTTGTTTTGTTTTTTCTCAAAATATCAAGTCTAACTCTGTGTGTGTGTCACATACATAAATACACACAAATTTTACAAGTAGCAGATTTTGTACTTTATACAAAAGTAAAAGACAGACCTTGAAGTCTGTACACATCTCCTGAAGCAGCACTAACAGTAAAAGCAAGACTATCTTCAGCACTAGGAGAAATTTCAGCTCCCTTTAGGTAAAAGAAAAGAAAACATCAATTATCTCACTAAATAAAAACAAATTTTAGGCCACTTGAAAATATTTTCTGACAACATCTGCCATAACACTGGTTAAGGAGAATTCTGTGGTTCTTAGTTAGAACGGACTTTTTGTCAGCTATTTTCATTATTGTGAAGTTCTTATACAATACTAGGTGTTTTTCCTGAATAATAATTCAATGAGTACAAAAGGCTAAGAAATACACTGTTTAATTTAAAAAATAAAATTTTATTTGAATACTTATCTTACAATGAACTCGAAAATATACCATCACTGAAAAATGTTTAGCACAATAAAACACCTACATTTAAACTGGACAATATTCCTGATTGTTTTCCATCTCTTCATAAACAAATCAATACATATTAATAAGACTGCATGGTAACTTTATAATAATGTAAGCATTAGAAGAAGGGTAAAACAAGTTTGAACTTACAGCCAGAAAAACACCTCCTCTTGGTCTTTTTTGTTTCAATTCACTAGGCTGAAAGAAGTTTGAAAATAACCCATAAAACTGTGCATACATCAGGGTTGAACTTAAACACTGAATCGCACAGTAAAGGTTATAAATAAGCTTTAATATTTATACACACTACTGCTGGTCATTTCATTTAATAATTACTTGAACATCAAAGAACAAGAACTATATAGAATATCTGAATTATTTTAAATATTAAACTTTTATATAACTGAATTACAACCTTTTACCTTTGTTTTATAATAAAAAAAACATTTAAGAATTATTTCTATATCTTACATTCAGGTGTAACCATATTAGCCTACTAGCAATTTATATGAAGTATTTGTGTTGTCTTACCTTCTTTGTTCTTGTTGTTAAGCAAAACAAAGTTACACAATAAACCACCTGTACTATACTTACTGCAAGTATTGGAATGTCATAATTTTCTTATAATGAAAATATTTTTCCAAGAGGTACTTACATCCCTCCTCAAATTTAGCTATTCTCATTCAGTACCACCATCTATATTTTTTTTGTATACCATAAGCATTGAGCTCCAACATACCTCTGTTATGTATATGTGTAAATATTTTGTAAACGACAACGTCGTGTTGTGTTTGAATTTTCATTTGTATTATCCATTTTTCCATATTTATATTATTGTTTCGAAGTTTAAACTAATATTTTGTTATTCATTTAGGGTAATATTTAGAACTTTCTTGAATTAAGTAGACCAATCATATGTTTGTTAATGAGTGCTGGTGACTTCGTGTCTCGACGTGTAGTCTCGTGCAAGAACGGATATGCGTGGATAGCTCTGGAGTTGTATGGAAATTGCAAGATTGTTCGAGAAATAGGCCTATCGGTATAAAAGACGGTGACGAGAGATAGATTGAGTCATCAGTTTTTATTCGAAAAAAGAAGATAGATTCAGTCATTAGTTTTATTCGAAGAATAAGAGTGAGATTCAGGCATCAGATTTAGTTATTTGAGAAAGATTAAGTGTTTGCTGTGAATATTCAACTTGGTTTTGTGATTGAAGTTAGATCTACGGAAGCTGTGATTTTATTCCGTCAATCTCTACGATACATCTGAATTACTGCTTGTGCTGAGAGTCGGCGAATTCATTGAACTGTGAACTGTTTCGGAATTTCTTCGTGGGACCAAATTCACACCCTAGACTGGAATTTGAGACTTTCATTTTAATTCATTATATTAGATACAGGCCAGTACCGTTTTGTATTGTGATTAATTGTGAAGTTTGAAACTAATATTATTTTGTTTTGAATGTTATAACTTAATATCTGTCACTGTTATTATATATAATTTGTGTTATATCTGTTATATTTGTTAATAGGTTAGTGTAATAAATTATACAAGCTGTTATCTGTGTTTTTCTGTTGCGTTTAATCTACGAAGAACATAAAACATTAAAAAATACGTAACAACCTCACAATCAACATGGTTCAACTGTATCTCCCATGTAGATCATAAAACAACAACCCTCCTTCAATAAAAGTGTGACACACCCTCCTTATGCTTGGACTCCCTTTATTTGATTCTACCAAACTATAACTTCAAGTTTTATCAACAAATGGAGGCACCAGATAGGGGAGATAGGGTTGGAAGTGTGAGAGGAGGTAAGTATCTCTGGGAAATACATTTTCAGTGAAGGAAAACTGTAACTTCCAATATGGTACACTACCTACTCTCATATAAATAGCTAGAATCCTATGCTGAAAAGGACAAGAGACTGGTTATAGAGAAAGAAAGAAGCATCCTTTAAACATGGGGGTAGGAAAGAGTGTCATATTCACACAAGTCAACTACAAACCAAAATCCAACCATCTAGGGAGGGAAGAAATGAGTATGACCTTCTTTCCTACCCCCTCAAGATGTTACAAAAATACCTAGGTTCAAGAAGTCTCAATAGATATTAATAACAACCCTATAACTCAAGCATTTTTGAATGGTGGACATTTCTTCTTCAGGCACAAACTGGGTTTGGTTTGTTTTGAATTTTGTGCAAATCAATACGAGAGCTATCTGCACTACCTGTCCTTAATTTAGCAGCATAAGACGAGAGAAAAGGCAGCCAGTCATCACCACCCACCACCAACTCTTGGGCTACTCTTTAACCAACAACTAGTGCCTCCACAGCTGAAAGGGCAAGCATGTTTGGTGTGACAGGAATTCAAATCCATGATCCTCAGATTACGAGTAAAGTGCCCTAACTACCTGGCCAGGCCAGGCCAGACAAACAGGGAAAGGTGTTGTAATCAAACAAGTGACACATATATATAGTTTAGTGCCTTCATGATTGTGCTTGTCAGTTGTTTTTATGAGCTTGCATGCTTGCACCCCAAGGATCTAAAACAAACCATGTTGCAAAGAGGAAATAAAGATACTAAAATCAACAGATAAATTGCAAAATGTAACCACACTCAGCAGAAAAACATCCTAAATAAGAGCAATACTAAACTTTCAAATACAATTCCTCTTATTATTACCTATCAGTTTAAACTCAGAAATGTTTCATGAATTCAGAAAAAAAACATTTTCATCTGCAACAGCTCATCCTTCATCTTAAACAGATATTTCTTGAAGTTCCTATCATCTCCTTCTGAAAAACACAGAACTGTAAAAGATAATCTTGTTCACATCCAACCCAAAAGTAGTTGTCATCCATGCAGTAAGGCCTGTTGTAAAACCTGCAATTTCATAAAAACTAACAATTCATTTTCTGACAAGCTCAATCAAATAAACCTTAAAATATCCAAATAAATTACTTGTGAAACAAAACACACCATTTGCCTCATACAGTGTCAACGTAAAAAATACATTCAGCAATATGTAAGTCATACACAAACAACTCTTAGAGAATGTTTCAACAACCATAAATGGAACAATGACCAACCAGGTCATTCCATTAACAATGTTACTCTCATCAGCATTGAAACAAAGCAAATAGAGAAATAAAAGAAACTTGTTGGATTACTAATCTAAACATTATTCAACCTTTCAGAATTAATCTACATCCTGGAATCAGTGATCTCTGTTCATTGGTTTCTTCTCCGTCAGAATAATAATTTTTATTTTTTGTTTATTTTTTATACAATGTAAAAGCTGAATTTCCTAAACCTTACTAGTTATTTAAGATAAATTTCCATACCTGTTTGTATAAAATGATTAGCTTAGTGTACCTTTCTAAATCAGTCTCCAGGTGTCACCTTTATTTCGCTTAGACACTTATAGCTTTTAAATACACACATATTTACCCCTTTCTAAAATATCCCTTACATCTCTTTGCATACACTCTTGCCATTGGCTACATTGTACCAGAAATGAGATGCTTAGAACAATATATAAAGAGATAGACATTTCCTGGAAAACCAAATGACTTTCATGACTTCATTGAACTCTCTTTACATGTATCACTCATTGATTACACTACCATTCTAAGTTTGCCCCTAAAGAATAAATGTGTAACTTTCAATAGTACTGAGGTTATAGGGTTTTTATTCATTTCTATATTCACCTCTAATTCAGCAGACTGGAGGGAAATATCACATCCAATGATCTGTGAATAGCAAAATGTGATAACAAAGAAATAAAATGTTTGACTGATGCAAAAACCCAACATCTGGATTATTGGAATTAATAAAGTTTTCTCTGTATTTTGAAATATCCCACTCGAAGTCAGTTAGGCAAAAACCACTTCCAAGGCAGTATCAACCTCAGTACACAGAAATCTTCAAACGATAGCAGATGATAAACAACCATAGCAACCTGCATGTTCATCCACTGTGACCCACAACATGTTTGGTATGAACATGAAGCAAACAGAATGAGGGAATAGACAAACTAGTAATATACGTATGAAGACTCATGTTGATTGTCTGCTATGAATCTAAAACCCAACCACTTGGAACCAACAAGCATGTGGAGGTAAAAAGAGAGATCCTAATCAAAGGGTTGAATTGCAATTTTAATGAAAATTAACTTACCCTGTCATATTCCCACCAAAAAGTGAAGGATGGTGACATGTGAAAGACAGTACTCTAACAATGAAGAAACAGTTTTCTATATATAACAGATAATGGGAAATAAACACATGAGGTGTAGTCACAATGCTTGATGGAAGTACATCCAGCATATGACAGGAGGACATGCAGGTGAAAGGAAAGGTGTCTGATTGCAGTGAAAACACCACAAATTTATTACAGGAAAAAAAGACAAGCAAGAAAAAGTCACAAGCACAGGAATGATGCCAGGAAGTGAAACAGCAGGAAAGGAAGCAAACAGAAAGAAACCTTAAAAGCAATGAAGAGACTCAAACATGTATGGAAAAAACACATCCAAATCCGATTGGGAATAAAAAAAAGTGGGAGATGGAAAGAAATGAAAATGAAAAAAAGAAAAAGAAAAAACAAAGATGACGACAAATGGAATGAAATAAATAGGAATAAAATGGTCCCAATCCTGTCTAAATGTATCAACAGCCAAGGAAAGTAGATGAAAAAAAAAGATATCCTGATCTGATAAAAGCTTGAAGGGAAAGATATAAAACTGGTATCCAACCTCATGGTGAACAAACATTAGACAAATGCCACCAGGGACTAAACATAAAAATATGAACCATGAACTTTGGAGCATCTTCAGTCCTGAATAAATCCCCACCAGAGCATGATAAAAAGGAAAATAGTGAAAAAGAATAGAACCATAAAGTGATTAAAGCACGACAGATTGAAAACAGAACAACAATCTGAAATGAAAATTCATAACTAATGGATAAGCTCTCAGATACGGAACAGGAAAATGATGGGAATCTGCCAGAAATGGAACATGAACAAAAAATGCAATGGCTGAAGAAAAAAAAATCAAATACAGTAACACACATACTCCACATGATACTAAAGTCACGGAAGTACCCCCCCCCCCAAGTAAAAAGACCAGTGGAGGAAAAAAGCTGCCTGTAAGTCCCCCAGTTAAAAGTGGAAGAGAAAGAAATTTGGTACAAAATACTGTCGCATCTCAGATGATACCAAAAGCAAAGAAATTATGTGTTTAGGGAAATAGCTGAAGATGGCAATCACCCAAACATTGGAAATAATGAGGAGGAAGGTATCCCATGAAATTCCCCAAGAAACAGGTGAAACTCCTCAGAATGGAGGTCTGTGATGGACAATACTGGTAGGAGAGGCAACTGAGAAGGATAAAGGCTGGAAAACTTGGCTAGGTATAAATGGATAGGATTAACAGGCTCTGCCCCACATACAGACAATAAAGATTCTAAATGCAGAGAAGGAAGAAAAGAAAAAAACACCTATATGATTGTAAGACAAAGCAAAATGAACCAAAGCCCATGCATGATGAGACATAACAGCACCATCTTTTAAAAGAGAGATGAGAGAAGGCCCAGAATAAACCTGAATGTTTAGAAAAGGAGAGGAAAAAAAACAGTGATTTGTGTATAAAAATGGTTGAGGAAAGCCTAACAGACTTCAAAATAGAGCCCTGAGAAGGTGAAGTCATAATCAGGTGGAGGAAAATTATCAAAATATTCATCATCCTGAATGGTGTTAGCAGACTCCAAGAAAGCATAATATATAATTATTTTTGAAAATGAAACAGCTAAATTTTAGAATTAAGTCAGTGTATGCTAAAAATAGAAAATGTATTAAACAATATATGTTGAAAAGTAATATATTTAACCTAATTTATGAGTCACCATACAGATGAATGACAGGTAAGCCTAAAATAACAAAGATATATGTTAAGCGTAATCTAACATTGTACTGCAAAAGATATTACTAAGTTTTAATTGAAAAACCCTAACCATACAAGAAGTAGGCATACATCAAACTATATGTATGTTACTCAAACCAAATATATATAGATAATATTAACATCAAAAATAATAAAAGTCTAACAGTGTAACAGCTTATCTGCCCAAGTCAACAGATCATATTCAAAATGTGTGAGCCCCTAAAAACAAGGCCCACTGAAAGCCAACTTATACATAATGACCAATCTCCCAACATATTAAAGATAACAATTTTTCTGATGAGTACCACCACATGAAGCCTGGACAACAGTGCTGAAAGTAAATAATATTTTCAAAGTGGAAAAATAAGTACTGGTGAAGAACAATAAAGATAAGATTTTACTTTAAGCTGGTAAAGTAGGAAAAAAATAGAAGATATCTTCTTTCTGTATAAATCTTCAAAAACAACATGGAAAGAGGCACATACAAAAAATAGTTTGATGACATCACCATCAAAGGAGAAGTTACAGTTTGATAGAACCAAACAGAGTCAAATCAGGAGTATGTGTTGCATTCCTATTTATGGAATGTTGTTGCATGATGATTTGTATGCAAAACACAGCTGAATTACATTGATCACGGAGTATGTGGTAGCTTAAGGTTTGTTGTAACTGTGATTTGTTTGGAATCTTGCACAAAGCTACACAAGGGCTATCTGCACTAGCCATCCCTAATGTAGCAATGTAAGACTAGAGGAAGGGCAGTTAGTCATCACCACTCACCGCCAATGCTTGGGCTCCTCTTTTACCAATGAATAGTGAGATTGAAAGTCACATTATAATGCCCCCATGACTGAGAGGGTGAGCATGTTTGGTGTGATGGGGATTCAAACCGACAGCCCTCAGATTACGAGTAGAGTTCCTTAATCTCCTGGCCATGCCTGGCACATGTGGTAAGCAAAAATATTTTTGCATACAGAAAGCAACACTGAAAAAGAATAGCTATTTATGTGAAAAGTAATGTACTATATTGGAACCAATTTTTTAACATTATAAGCCATGAAGTTTACAGCTGAGCCACTTAGAGGCAAAATTATTTTTCACTGAAATATGCCCTCTCAGGATATTTTTTTTTTTTTGCATTCTTAAAAATGACTTAAATGAATCTTTAAGAAATAATCCAGTTAACACTTTTGAACTCTTTTCTTTTTAGTAATCATTATTTTACCGTAAAAATTCATCCATAAATATGTATACAGAGCACTACACAACTTTTTTAAAAATAAAATCACTAAATCAACTATGCACAGAGAAATTATTTTGTTATTGCTTATTTATTATTAGGAACAACTTTATCCTTATGATGATAATATGGTATACCCAAGAGACATTAAAAGCTTGTCTGTTAGTACTTCCTGCTACACAATATCTTTTAAGATATTTTAAACAAAAAGTACTTAGATTAAATTTAACCACATGTATAACTGTTATTTAACTATTTTGTCATCGCCAATGACATCGTCCAATGTCAAGGGTGAACCCATGGTAAAAATACATCTAAAATGGTGCTGTAGCTCGTGGTTGTAATAATGATATGACAGTAAAATTTGAACTATTGTGACTTGAGTGTTACACAGACCACACATTGGTGCATCAGTCCCAGGCAAGAGAAAACGATGAGTTAAAAAGCTGACAAGTGCATAGCCTAGCTACAACAACTTTCTCCTTCCATTCCTGAAAAAACCACGATTGCCAAAGCCCAACAGAAGGTTTTATTTGGAAAAGTTTGTTATCCCATTGCTCTCTCCAAGTTAACTGCCAACTGGCCTTGAACACAGGACCACATTCCATGTATGGAAAAGGCCATGCACGACCATAATAGCACCAGAGTAGACAGACTTAGCGGGGGTGTCAGTGAACTCATTTCTACGAATAACAATGTGGTCCAGTATTTAGAAGAAATGGATGATAAAGAGACACAAGCCAGTCAGTTTTAAATATTGACAAGAACAGGGTGAGAACTAACATGAAGTAATTCCAGGGCCAGTACAGAGTTAAACGAGTAGGTATAAATAGTAAAGTTCATGTACTGCATAGCTTCAATGTGATCCATGGCAAGAAAAATGGAATAAAGTTTGGCGGTGAACATAGAAACTGTAGAGGGTATCCTGCGTGGAACCACCAAAAGGAAAACAAACCATGACAGAGCCCATGAAGTCATCTGATTTAAAAAAATCCACAAATGGGAATGGAAGGATGGTTCAACAGATGTTCAGCAAATAGAAGATGGTACTTCCACTTAGGTTAGGGCTTAGAATATATGGTCATAACCTGAAATTCAGATAAGCCACTTTGATAGTGGCAGATGGACGTGGTGATGTGAACATCAAAATTAGGACATTGGTCGGCATCAAAATTCCATTTTTGCCTGTGAAGATATGCCTCACTGCAGAAATTCCTCAGGTGGAGAAACTGACAAGGATCTCTGATTCGGGGATGTTCTTCAAAACCTTCTCAACTGTAACTCCTCGTAACTAATTCAAAGTGGCATGGGGAGTAAGTAACCTCAATGGATATATCCCCAATAGCTTTTGAATGTAAAAGAAGTTCACTCTGTGTTGAAATGGATGTTTCCACCAAGATATCCCAGAACACAGCTTTCTGACTGACTTAGGAGAGCCAGCAATCCCCTCTAGTTCCTTCTAAATAAAAAAAGGGAGGAATTTGCCCTAAAGATTTGTCTGATTAAGAATGTAATATCAGAAAATTAGGTACAGGTGTTGAAGAAGTTGAAGATTGCTTTTCAGAATCTACAAGACGTGGCATTTACGATGGTCTGTTTTAATAATATTTTATTCTTGAGTTGGGGGATCCATAATACAGAAAGAATATTTCATTGCTCACTTACCCCATCCACCAAGGAGCCCTAAGAGGGGATGCATAACAATGCCAAACAAAGGCAGTTCAGAAATGACAGGGTTTTCGAGAGCATTATACTCAAATACCAGCATCAGAAACAAAGTCCACAACACCCGTTGAGAACATCCATCACCAGTACTTGGCTGATCCTATCCTAAGTGGGCCAGCCAATTGACCCTGGAGGGGCTACCCCAAGGCCAAAACAGTGTATTAGGGTTGGACTCCTCAACCATCAGGATCCTCTCTTCTTCACGTGTTGCTATGAACGGCAAGCACATGGATAGATGTTTAAATGCCAAAGGAGGTAAACTGAAGTACAGAACCTTCTCTGGAAGATTCCTTCACCACATTCAAGAATCCACACTGAGAGGGACCAGGAGTGACCAGGAGGGGGAACAGGGACAACGGGGTGTGGGATAGATGTAAGGTCAAATTAAGTTAAGCAACAGGGCTAACCTTACCCTTGACTCTCAAGCTTTGGGAGTACCCAAAAGAAATTCAACTGGCACCAAACAAAATTGTCATACTCAAGAGCAAATTAAAAGGTCAGATTCCAACAAAGAGAGAAGCTACACCAAAGTCTGCAAGCTTAAGACATGCTAAAGCATGGCTGTACAAAACATGTGAAGATCAAGGTATAAATCCTACCGAACTTAACTGGTTCCCAAAACTACTCTTAGGACATGATTGAATAGTTCTACAAAAGAGAAGGAGGCCTGGACATCTCCCCAGAAATGATATATGACTGAGAGGCAAAGGCAGGAGAAAGAACTAAGCAGCTTACATCCTCATCATTATGTACAGGTGAAGCATTATAGTATAAAAGGACAATTGGCTGGTATCCAAAAATGAAGCCAACTCCTGGTGAATCACTGATCACATCTCAAGCTCATACCCTACTAAGATGTTATTAAAGTGGTAGACATATTAACTGTTACAGATACATCCACTGAGGGAGAAACTAGCATTAGTATGCAGGTATTTCACATTAATCTAAGTGAGGGTAAGTATATGCATTTAGGGCAGTATAAATCAAGAGAATTTTTGTGAGTGAAAGTAAGATGCTATATCAGAACACATTTTATGTGCAACACTCATCCCACCTGTTTCATACATGAGATTAAAAGTTTGACAAGACATACAGCTTTAATTCACTGGATTCTCTAACTAGAAAACAAACAACAGACTTTCTAGTTTTGGGCAATGCAATGCTAAAATAAATGCAGATGAGATTAATCAACATATCAAAGCTAGATATAAATTACACAATGTAAAGAATACTGCAGATATCAGAAGCACATTTATGCATATGTAGCAAATGACACAAACTAATACTAAAAAACAAAAGCAACTAACTAGCCTAGCATACATTTGTCCAATTCTGTTGTTAACTGACTGAAATGGGAAAACAGGTGGAGTTTACAAATTACTCAATATGGGGACTCGTTTCGATCATACATTTTCACCAATTAGTTATTTAAATAATTCAACTGGTAAAATAATCCAAACAAGTCACTGATTAATTATTTCATTTGGTGGAGAGATAATACTTTTTTCAAACTTTGGTTTGCTTGTGGTGGTTGAAGATATAATTAGAGGGGTTTGATATTGCATAAGATTAATTTTTACAAGAAAACACAACTGTTGTGCACCTTGCCAACTAACAATTACTAAATAAAGAAGTTAATGCACCCTAATATATACATATATAATATACTGTAACCAATATATAACTGTACTTTACAAAATACTAGTGGAATAAAATACAGCCAAAACGGGTAATTTTGTAAAGGTTACTTTCACATTCTTCAATACAGTAATATCAGTGCACATGTGCTACGTCATCACAACTTCTGTACTTTTAATCATACACAGCTGAAAAATCAATTTAATAAATATAACATATATATACACACACACATATATAAATGTACAATGTTATGAGATTTAAACTATTTCAACTAAACATTTGTGTTTTTGTGTTATAACCTGTAATCACTCTAAAAAAAACAAAGCATAACATCTGTTATTTCTTCTATTTTTTACGGTAGTTACAAGATCAGTCAAATTAACCAAAACCATACAGAGATTCAACAGCAAAATAAAATAAAATAAAAAGTTTTTCTTCAAAGAAATTGGATAATTATCTAGAAGTTACAAAGATTTTGCATGTGAAATTTGAAAATTTACTGATGCATAGAAGCATTTTTAATATTAAAACTAAAATTACTTTGCATGTTAAATAGTCAATATTTGAAAAAAGGCACTACTTTGAGTGCCTTGAGAAAGACTACTTTAAAAAAACTTAATACAGAAGCCTTGTAATGTTATTGATAATCTACAAAATGTCATTGAGATATTGTTATTAATTTAAACATTATAGTACGAAATAATAACATGTGCAAAATTGTTAAGAGGTTGGTCTATGGTACCAAACCTGTACAGAAAGAGTTAAGGAATTATTTTATTTTGTTGCTTTGTGTTAAGTATTATTTTTCTGAAGACCATTGGAAATTATTTTTTGAGTTAACAGAAATAAATGTTGGTATAAAAATGCATATAGAAAAGGTTAATTATAGAGTTTTATCAAATTAACTATAGTAGTGTTTTGTGTATGTGTGCATATGTATAAGGAACTTTTAAAACATAATATGGTAAGTAGCACTGAAGCAGCCAAAGGTTAGTTATTCATTTATAACTTAAAATACCACAATAAAAATTAGTATAGCAGCAAAGAAATATGAAGAATCTGTTTCTATTTCTTGTACATGCTTGCAAATGAAATTTGTATCTTTACACACACATACAGTGTTTTGTCATTTCCAATTCACCTCATGAGAGTATATACAAATAATTACAAAATACTCAGAGCCTGAAAGGTAAAATATTAAAACACTCAGACATTTCAACATTCTTCATGAATCTGAAGTACAAAAATCTTAATGCAAACAGTCAGAGCTTAAACTAGTTTCCACACATTAAAATTAAATGCTGACACTCACCATGTAATACTCTAGTACACCTCTTTGTGGTGTCAGTACAAACCATCGAGGTTGCCAACCCTTCACAACATTTGTGTATTTCAATAGCTGTCCTTCAAATGGTTTCCTGTAAACAAATAAATCACAAATAATTATAACTTTTCAATACCAATATTTTTAAAACAATTTTAATTTGCATAGGTTCCATTACCAATGGATTATTTAAACCCTAAACTTTACTGAAATTCAATGCTACAGTAAAAATGAAAAAAAAAGTCCTACATGACTGGCAACACCCCTTTAACCCTTTATCATCTCTACTTGCATATTCACATACCCTAGACATTATCTCTACTCCTATATATGCACATGTTAGACATCACCACAACTCGTACATTTACACATTCTAGACACCAACTCTACCCATATATTTACACATTCTAGACACCTCCACTTATAGATCTATATGTCAAATGTCTCACACACCAATTAAATGCCTCATGTCTGGTCTGTCATGCTCATAACATTGATACAATGTTGAAAAAACCATTCTATGGATGACAATGAGTTTACATCAAATTTATTGTTTCATGTGGATTTCTCTTTCATTTGCTTAAATAATTTATCTGTTTTTACAACATAGTGTTCATCTTTTAAATTTAATGTTTTTACAGCAAATGTAGATTCTTAAATATGTACTATATTTAAAATGTTATTAAAGTCACTAAAGGTGCTTTGATATACATTGCAATGACTTTATCACTGAAGAACATAAGAAAATTCTACTTTCATAATATCGCAGTTTCCATAAATCATTTGTAACAACATACAACTTTATCATGACTTTTATAAATGCACCTATAAAACTTAATAAACCTAAGCTATAAATGAATACCAAAACCTTTACAATAAAACAAAAGTCTATCAACATCTACTGTTCTTTAACCACTTGACAGCGGATGACGTATATATACGCAAATTTCAATGTAGATCTATAAGCGGATGACGTATATATACGCAAATTTCAATGTAGATCTATAAGCGGATGACGTATACATACGCCTATTCATTTAAAAAAAGCCCTGGGTGTTTCCTGTTGTTTTTGTTACCGTTTAGCAATTTAGTGGCGTCTAACAAGCAATCAGGAAAGAGATTTTCTAATTGGCGACACATTTACTCTAGAAAAATTAATTCTAACGTGTAATATTTCAGAGGGCGATCTTTGATGTTTGGAAAATAAAAATAATGAATTATTGATTTGTCTCTAACTTATTTCACACTTATATTTTGTTTTTTACCTCTTGGAATAAAATTTCAACAGGATCAAATACCTAATGGCTTGTAAAAGAAAATTAGTTTTTACTGCAGAAGAAGCTGCCATGATGTTTGTGGATTCTGGCTCTTCTGATAATGAGGAAAGTGATAATACAGACAATGATAGTGAGGCATCTCAACCTGACAATGATGAACAAATAGAATCTGAGCCACCTTGTCGTCGTCCAAAGCGCCGGGATTCAGAAACAATGAAATGGACTAAGAGAGACGATCGTCCAATTTTACACAACTTTACAGGAAGCTCAGGTATTCAACAAAGTGATCTAAATGCAAACAGAAGCGTATCTGATTTATTTGCTTGTTTCTTTCCAAATGAACTTATAAATCACATAACTGTGGAAACTAATAGATATGCTAATGCTCATCCACAGCCACCTCTACAGCCAGGAAAACTGCGTCATGATTCTGCATGGAAGGACTGTACACGTGATGAAATAAAGGTAGTGTTGGCTTTGTGCTTTCTCATGGGTATCATAAAAAACCTACGTTTGATTCATACTGGACACATGATGATACTACTGAAACACCATTTTTTCCAAAGACTATGTCACAAGACAGATTCAGAAAGATAATGAGCAACTTGCACTTTTGTGACAACGATAATGCAGATCCAGATGACCACTTATTCAAAATACGTCATGTAATTGACACATGCCTTCAGAACTTTCAGAAAGTCTACATTCCTAGTCAGGAAATTTGTGTCGATGAGTCCCTAATAAAATTTCATGGACGTTTACTTTCCAAGCAGTACAATCCTAGCAAACGTGCTAGGTTTGGTATAAAATTTTACAAGTTGTGTCAATCCACTGGACCAGAGACTGGTTACTTTTGGAACTTCAAAATATACACTGGCCAGGACAATGAACCTGATTTACCAGCAAGCACAAAGGTTGTTCTGAATCTTAAGGAACCACTGTTAGGTCAAGGTTACAATGTCTATCTTGATAACTGGTATTCAAGTCCCAATTTATTTTCAATGCTCATAAAAGAAAAAACAAATGCATGTGGAACTGTTCAGTTGAATCGAAAAAATATGCCAAAGGATATTGGAATGGAAAAAAAGAAAAAGGGAGAAATTAGTGTGAGATCCAGCAATGAAAATATCATGGCACTTGTCTGGAAGGACAAAAAAGATGTCAAAATGTTGTCTACTATGCACACCTCAATTATGGTGGATACTGGGAAGAAAGACAGGAAAGACAATGTCATATGCAAGCCACAATGTGTCCTTGACTTCAATAAAGGTATGGGTGGCGTAGATCGGTCCAATCAGGTGTCAGCAACATGTAGATCAACAAGGAAGTATGTGAAATGGTACAAGAAGGTGTTTTTCTATGTGTTAGACATATGCATTGCAAATACCTTTGCACTACATAAATCGTTCGGTGGATCAAAATCATTTCAAGAATTCAAGCTTACTCTTGTGAAAGAGATCATTCTTGAAGCTAATCTTCCTGATTGGTATACTAAAAAAGGTCGTCCCCATAGCATTCCAACTCCATTGAGATTACAAGGGCAGCATTTTCCTGAAAGAACCAAACCTGAGCAAAGTGCTAAAAAACAGAAACCTCAAAAATGGTGTGCAGTGTGTTATGAAAAGGGCAGAAGAAAGAAAACTGTATACCAATGTGATTATTGTGGCATTCCACTTTGTATCGAACCATGCTTTAAGGCATACCACACAAAATCCTCTTACTAACTCTTTTTGATAATAAAATGATCTATTTTTATCATTATATTGTATAGTTTTATTCATATTTTATTAGTTGTTCTTTTTTCAAGAATTTTCAATTTTATGCAATTTTTCTAAAAAAACCCTGCTAGCAGGACATAAAAATGCTTTTAAAAATCTGCTGTCAAGTGGTGAAATTCAAATACAATAATAACTTGAAAAATATGTTAGTTTACTACCAAATATTTTGATAGCATTTATGTTAAACCTTGAAAAGTTCAAAAAGAGCAGTCTCTACATTCAGAATAAAGTGACCTATATCAATTGTTTCAGTGGACTCATATTTTGTAAAATAAGTCACATTTCATTTATTATATATGTGTGTAAACAATTATACAATTTATTTACTAACAATTTCTTAAACTTATTTTTCTTAAAACATAAACAACAGTAAATAAAGGAGTAATGCAATCAATTATGTTTTTTAGTTACAATCTTTGTACTCATATACTGCTTGTCATAGGTTGCTAAGCTTTATAAAATTTTGTACATGGAGGATGTGAAATCAAAGAACTTTTTCATGCTTTCTATAAATACTTCAAGTGACAAAAAAGTCATAAATTACTATAATGATACTCTAGAATTCCACTATAATTTACTAAGCTCATTAAATAAGCTATATTTGGGTCTAAAAAATACAAGATTTCAAATAGACTTAAGTCACAATTTGAGCATAATCATTATGATTTTGGTGTATACATTACAACTATAAGCTCATACAGACAGATATTACTTGTTGCAACTCCCAAATTATTATATATTATATAAGCCGAAACAATAAATTGATAAATTGTTCCCTCAGGGCTTAAAAGGGGTGAAAAGAAAAATTTTAGTGAGATACAAATAAATTTTGACAATAAATAAAAGACATAGTCCAAATGGCCACTTGAGATAACCATGTTTGTGCTTGAAATAAAAAATATTTGTATCTCTGACGTCTGTTAATAGTTTCAGTGTGGTGCTTCTCCATACTGGGTATGTGGGAGAATCCATAGTTACGTCACCAGTGCTTGTCAGCCAATCAGTGCTCGTGTAGATGGGTATTTCTCATTTTCTAAACGGCAGAGAAATACCAATGTGATCATTAACAAGAATGAAAAAAAGGGGCCTCGTTCACCAGATTGTCTTGTTTCTGGCCAATCTAAAAGGACTAAAACTGTCAATCAAAAATTTAGGAAAGAGTATAGTGCAAAATATCTGGTCATTGCATCAAAAGTCAGTGACAGTCATGCATTTTGTACAGTTTGTCACATCAATTTTTTTGTGGCACGTAGCAGGATAAACGATTGTTCCAGACATACAAAATCAGCATCTCACCAACAAAAGACTGAGGCAAAGACAAAAACGATGCAGATAACGACATTTATGAGTAAGAAATCAGAATAAAAAACCATAAATGCAGAAGTGATGTTCACGCAATTCATCATTGCTCATAATTTACCCATAGCTGTAGTTGATCATGCAGGAGATTAATCTAGAAAAATGTTCCCAGATGCTGATATAGTGAAAAAATAAGGCTGTGCTAAAACCAGAACTACAGCCATTGTACAAATGTTGGGTTGTGAAGATGACAAAATGATTTCAAACATACTTACTAACAGTGTTTACAGTTTAGCCACAGATGGATTCACAGTCATAGGTGACTCAAAACTGTATCCAGTGATTGTACGATATCTGTCGAGGCTCTGTCTACAATCATTACACTCAGTCATTTAAAATTGTTGGCATCTCTGCAACTTATGAGCTTGAAGTTTTGTATTGAGAGAATATGATGACATCGTAATAATTGAAAATGGCTGATGAAGCCACTAGGGTAACATTCTAAGCTTTCAGTTGGTCATTCATGTCATAAACAGAAGTAAATGTGTATAAGAGCATTTCAAGATTGAAAAGAGTTAAATGGGCCTCTGTGTTTGATTCAGTACATGAGCAATATCTCAGCAAAATAAAAATATGAGAAGTTCTTATGATATATTCTAGTTTGTCAATAATAGTAATTTGAATTCCTAATTTGGATAAAACTATAGGCTTTGTATTTTGACATCACAAACATCTAAGTTAATCAGTGCTGCATTCAACATAACATATGACACACAAAAGTCAATGTTTAGGTGCACTGTTTTAATATTTACTTTCAGATTAAGAAATTAAAT
The DNA here is from genome assembly GCA_011833715.1 of Carcinoscorpius rotundicauda. Taxonomy (NCBI): domain Eukaryota; kingdom Metazoa; phylum Arthropoda; class Merostomata; order Xiphosura; family Limulidae; genus Carcinoscorpius; species Carcinoscorpius rotundicauda. The sequence continues at coordinate 46,735,820 of CM022403.1, forward strand.
TATGTATAATACTAAAAGCTGAATTTTATTTTACAGTTTGACACCAAACTTAATGATGTAAATTTATAATAGTTGTTCAATGAAATTTTGAATGTGAATCAACAAATGTGATAATATGGACTTTGATCAATCTGTATAGGGTTAAAAACAATTTGTGAGAAAAAGTTATATTACTAGCAAAAGGGAATCCTCAGTCCTTGCAGCACTTGAAATTCTTCTAGGTAGGATTAGAATAAATTAATCTATGGGAGCTTGCGTGTGGTCAAATACATCAATCAAAAGAGTTTTACCTCCTGAGTCCCAAACTTTAAATTTATCTCAAATTAGTCAAGAGAAGATGGTGCCATAAACTAATAATCTGTACTTCAATAAAAACCTCAGAGCCATTATATGAGCTTTACGTTATGGTTATAGATTTTCACTGCAAAAACAAAATTGATTTCTAATATTTCAGGGATTAAAGCAAACATTCTGCAACTTATTTTGTAATTCATAAAACCTGTTACACAAACTGATATTCAGAATAAAAAAATAATTTTACAAGTTCAGGGTTTATTTTACCTCATGGATGTGGCCTCATTTGGAAATAGTTTACAGTAAACAATGCACATAGTTCAACAAAAAGTAATAAAATAGTCATGTAAAACAAAATGAACTTTATCATACTGGGGAGTATATGTATATTATGATAGCATGTAACACACTTTGCAACATAAAATCAAATACTTAAGAAATGATGAATACAAAACACTGATGTGTCTAATCTTAACAAAGAATAAATATGCACAAAACAATTTATTCCAAACACTGGAAGATTTCTTGGTGAAAAACCCTATATAAATGTCAAAAAAATAGTCCTATTAACATTCATAATACAACAGCATTAATAACAGAAAAAATACTGATTGTTTCATCACATTCACATAAACACTACATAAAATATTTCATAACTGCAAAAGTTTTTATATGGTTCTGTATCAAACTTCAATTTATATACTGTAACAGATACTTCTGATTGAACTGCTCAATAAACAAGCTCTAATATTGATGCATTTAAACATTGTATTCAAGGTTAAAATTGTTCAGGTGAAGTTCTGACAAGTAACGAGAAAAAAAGTTGTTTAATTCAATTTCTTTAGTTTACAAGAATACTTTTCCAAGCTCATCTAAACAATAAAAAGTCTTAAATAGGTTTCTAAAACTAGACTCACTGTAATTAGAATGCATAGAGAAGACAGAGATAGCTTTGTGTGAGGTGACCCCACCAATATGCACATCGTTAGAGAAAAAAGTTACTTCTGAAAACCAAAGATCCTTTACTGAGACCTTTATTTAATGGTTTTAAGTACTTTTGTCTTTTTAGATACCAACAACATACCACACCTATCATCCATTAATCATGCTTCACTAATTTCTGCATGATACACCAGAATAGTAAAGGTTTTGTAAACAGTTAAAGAAAACTTTAAATTTAGCTGTGCTAGTCTGGAAAATGGGTATGGTAATGACTCTCTAGTTCCATAAGTAGAATCTGAGAGGAAATGCATATTAGGGAATTCTGAGGAACAGTGCAATGAATGAACCAAGTTCTGCAAATTTTAGAAAACCAACCAATCCTGATTTATTCAATCAACTGGCTGGGATGGGCACAATTCCCTTATACTTTTATCATGATAGTCCAAAAATAGCAGTGATTAGTGATTGCTAGTGTTAAATTGGTTTGACAAAAGCACACCTTCCTGAGCAACACTCATTACAAAGTGGGATCCTGTAAAAATAAGGTAAGGGGCTTTTGAAAGGTAGCAATGAAAATAAGCACCCCATGTATGATTTAGCAAAAATGATTAAGATATCTACACAGGGTAGATAAAAATCCTCAGATAAAGAGACTTCCAGATCTTGCAGATAATGTATGATAAAAGTGTTGAGGAGGTCCACATACCAATCTGTACAATGACTTCCAGGAGGCAATTCACCTGGGCCATTAACAGTAGGGACACAGAAATGCAACAAATCTGATCAGACATATTCAGAAGATTTTTCACCTTCCAAGAGATTCCAGGATAAAAAGTCATAGACAAGCATCTCTAAAGGCAATAGTGAAGGCAACAAAATCTTCAATACCCACACTAAACATAACCAAGATCCAAATATGATCAAATGAATTGATTATAAGAATTAATCCCCTTACCTCTCTGACAGAAAAATACACCTTCAGGCAAAGGGGATGATTCTTGGCATATGAAATTCAGATCATAAACAGTTGCTGAGGTTGAGAAAGAATATGTAATGTATCCTTAATATATCTCTTAGGCAATGGGAATAGTAATTTAGGAACAAGGCCTCAAAGTGACTTGATAAATACAGAGAGAACTGGGGTCTCAAAGAATGTTTAATTGTGTGAATAAAATGGTAGTTGATAAGGATACCTTAAACAGGATGAATTTGGAAGATGCAAAATATCTGCCAAAGAGCTAGATCAAGAAATGAGTTCTGGTTGGCTCTTTTAATGAAAATGAGTTCAACCTATTCTTGATACACCATTGCCAATATGCATGTCATTTCTGTTAAGGAATGCTTATTTGGAAGTAAGCAAAAATGGAGAAAAATACACGGAAACCTTCGAAATCAAACCCCAATTCTGTGTGAAAGATTGCAGAATTTGGTGTGTGCAAACTGAGCTTCTGGATGTATGGGTACACCATGTCAGATCATGACTGTCTCTACATTGATAAACTACGAAGAAATGGACACTCCAGAAGATATCACAGAAACAGAAACCAGAGTATAGCAGTAAATCTGGTAATAACAACAGGACCCAACAATGGGTTGGAAGAAAATCATATTTCATACCCCAGATAACATATGAAGTGGAGAGAAGGCTTAGAATTGTAATCCTGTCCTGTCCAAATGTAATGCATTCATTGTCAAAGCCCAAAGATGTGGTACTGGAGACCAAATTACCAGTAGTTGGATGATCCAATGAGGACTAACTTCCCAATCAGTTGCAAAACTGAAGTCGATCCAACAAAACCTTGTAATTTAGCATCTATTCTGTCAGGGGAATATTTTTGGATTGAGACAAGTGACCTACTACTGCAGGCATCATCAATGGAACATGACAAGCTAGTGAGATATAAAGAATAATCCCAACTACAATTAATTTGGACATCTACAAACCCAGTAAAAAAAAAGACAACTCAGATTGAGAAATGAGTAATTTGTGAACCTCAAGGAATTCAGGCATTGATAAAGAGAAAGATCAATGACTAAACACCAATTTTTTTGTCTGCACAGACCTAACAACTGATAGGAATAAAACCTTTGAAGAACTAGCATAGTTCTCTCAACCCTAGACCAACCAAACTCCAACAGCCTTAAAATTAAGTTTCATATTCTAGTGATCTGCAGGAAAAAGAAACCCTACAGATCTGGTGAATAATAGTTGTGAAAATTTGAGCTGAATGACTAATCCTGGCTCAAAAACCTGTCATACTCTGAAGCTCATGATTAATTCCAGAAATTCCTGGAGCCAAGCCTCCACAGATGCCAAAGGTATACAATAATCTCTAACACCATTTACAGTCATATGACCAAGCAGCAGAACTCTCAAATATAGACAGAATCTATTATGGGTACCAATGTACTGAGGGGCTGAAATCAGGAGTCAGGAACAAGGGTAGAACTACAACCCCTGTAAAAGCTGATGAATTTTAAGACTCCAGTAACAATAGGGAAGAATGTAAATCCAAAAATAAACTAACACCCAAGCTAACAATGGGTTGGTGATCTTGACAGTCTTCCAACTAGTAAAGTGAAAGGGAAACAAAATGTTGGATTTTTGTGTTGTAAGTCCATATACTTACCTTGTCCCATCAGGAGACATTGATATATTCAAGTAAACCACAAACTCTGCTTTAGAGTCTCAAAATTCAAGGAGCAGATGTACAACTTTAATCAAGAAAAGCTTCCACCTGACAATGGTAGGTTAAATCACAAAGTTCCAACAACAAGTCAGATAAAGCATAACTGCCCCTTCAAGTGACTGAGAAGCAAACCTTCCAGTGTGAACCACAATATTTGTAGATGGAAAAAAAAACTAAAAATTTGTCGGGTACAGGCTCAAAAGCAACTGAGAAAAGGCCCAAAACATCACACTCTTGCTAAACCAACTGAAAAAAACAAATCATGGGCAGCTTGTCCCAAAGTTGCTACCTGTTTGCTTTTGATAGGTAATTTAAAGACTGTGTTGATTACATTTGATTGGAACAACACTTTTTCAAGTAAATTTGTTTTGTTAAAGCATAGCAATTAAGTAATACCTATAAGTTGGAGAGAAGGTAAGTATGTTTTGCATACAGAGAAAATAAAGGCACAAATTGAGAAATAACAAACTAGAAATTAGATAATAAAAACAGAAAAAAGCAAATGACAGAAAAGAGGAACTTAACACAGAGAGAGGAGCACAAAGATAGAAAGGAAAGAGAGCAGGAACTGAGAATAGAGAGAATACGAGCTAAAACTGAGATCACCATGTTCACCCAACAGAAAGATGAAGGACCCAAAAATGGCAATACTGTAAGGATCAGCAGACCCAAGCTATTCAGAACTGATTAACAGAAAGACAACATGAATGCTTTCATTGTGTGGTATAAAAGTTCTACAAATCTTAACAAATCACATTCAATGTTTTAATTCTAATCACCTTGGCCTCCCTACTAAACATACTAAAGTTCAGCATGTAGTAAGACTATAGTTGCATTGGAACTCACACCATTGATATGTATTGTTGTTCATACTCATAGTTTGTATATGTTGGATAGAGGCAAAACTAGGCTTATTTTATATTTTGTTATTCCATTTTATACCGATCAAAACTTTCATAAAATTTTGTTTGCAGTTATCATTATCATTTTCTATTTAATTCATGGAGTTTCCCACTTTTCTCATTGTAACTAGTTCTGTGTTTTCTAGACTCAACTGGTTATGTCTGTCTAACCTTAACCTTGGGCCTATATTTGTGTAAATGGAAAATCAGGTCAGTGTTTCAATTGTGATGATAAACAATGAAATTTCTCAGTTTGATTTTGTAGAGTTGATTATTGTAGATCCTCCCAAAGGTTTATCAGTAAGAAGTTGAGACAGCCATTTAGGTCTATTGTCATAAGCATCTATACTAGAAATTAATGTATTGGCATTCATTTTTATTGCAAATTTCTGTCTGCTTATACATGTGCATGCAAACATCATGTAGTAGAATGTGTGGCAACAGTAACAGTTATATTTTAAGTTTACTTACTAATTTTAAATATATATATATATAGATAGATAGATAGATAGATACACACACACGTTTATATTATAATATTTTACATTAATTGAATGTTAATTTAAATAATAAACATTTTCATCACTGAAACTTGTATGCATGAGAATAATTGCACCAGTGATCAAAAACATTGTTCTTGTTTTAAAAATATATCTTACAAATGAAAATGAAGTACACAAGGAGAAGGGAGGGGTACAGGAAAGAGGGAAATAACCTGACCAAATGAGTTCTGAGAGTAGGAGAACAAGGTATGGAGCAATAAAACAGAAGTGGAATAAGCTAAACAGAGAAGTGAACAAACACCTATAGAAGCCAACAGAATGATGAAGAAGAGTCTCATATAAAAGGTAAAATTATGAGAGGAAATAAAGCAGGGTGGAAAGAAAAACAGGAAAACTGTTAAAATAAAGGACTAGGAATAAAAGAAAAATAAGAGCATGAACCCCAAGTTGGCCAGATAGATACTAAAAACAGAAAATTGAGAAAAGAATGGAAGCAAATATATAAATTAGAACAAAATAAAATATGGACGTGAGGTGAGAAGAATGGTATGAGAAAAGTTGTTGAAGAAACCAAGCAAGCAAGGAGAAAAGACATGATAAACACCAAGAAGAGTGGGTGATAAGGTGAAAAATTGAAATAATAATAAAAAATAGGGGCAAATAATAATAAAAGAACCAAACCTTAGAAGGAATTCCAGAAAAAGACCGTAAGGTTATGGTTATCTCACAATTTGTTAAGTGCTACTCTCAAAGTAAATCACGTGAAGCAGGGGCCCCTGCGTAGATACTGGGGGAGATACATCCCCTTTCATTTTAGGTGAGGGTATGGTGCATAGTATCCTCCACCCCCCCCCACAGTTTGGTCTGCTAAATTGTTTTATTGCATCACAGCCCTACAAATTGTTTGTTCATGTGATTCTGGTGTTCTTACCAATCAAATTCCATAATTAGGCCAAGATGTAGGCTTTTTCAATAGCCAAAATGTACGTCTTTAATATAGAAATGCTTCTAAGCTTTTTGATCTAAGTGATAGATTGTAAGTATCAGTCAGTAGGCCTAAGTATATATGCACGTATCATAGCAACAAGATTACTCTATGACAGCATGTTTACAGCTTTCAGGTTCACGTAATCAGAGATTACCAATTTGCAAATCGAACACTCCACATAAGCAGTTGCAAAAATCATTCCCCCCACCAAGTGTAAAAATCTACGCCCCTGACGTGAAGAAGGTGATCCAACAGATAGTTTCTGACTGTTGATAAAGAAATTCATCTGATAGGATAAGAGTAGAAGGCCCATTAAGCAAGTGGTGATCCAAAACACACTGACCCGTGGCTGCAAGATTCTGCTAGTCAACAAGCCTCCAAAAGCCACAGACTAAACAAGACCTGAGTGTGAACAATGTTACACATTCATTACCAAATAATAATCATCATCCTTTAAGAAATCATGATAAAAATTAAAGTTTCTGAAACATATACCAAAAACAACATAAATCACTGTTACAGTAATAATACAAATGTCATGAAACCAAACAAAAACAAAAATAAACAAAACGTTGAAACATGGCTGGTCAATACAATGCCAAGACAAAAGAATGAAGATTTACAAGTACAAATTCATAGAGAATATTAGTGTGTACAATGTGTCCCCCCTTCTGTTGGTGAAGGGCTTTGCTACATGATATCATTATGCAAAAGTGTAATTCACATTAGCCCATGTGATTAAGTGGGAGTTACATTAAGACTACCATCATGCAAGTCTCCAAAGCAGTTGCATAAGGAAGATCGCTTAACTGTGTGAAGAGGTGTAGCATCATCTTGGAAAATATGCGAGAGCTTAGCTTTGAAATACTTGTACTCTCCTAGAGTGGTAAGCATTAAAAAAAAACAACTCAGGTATCTCATTATCATCAGTAAAAATACAAGCAAAAATATATCCATATATTTATCTTTAAAGTTCCTATTTACACTTCTTGAAGATTTAATATTTCCTTTTCTTTCCTATTAACATAAGAACTCTTAATAAGAGACTTATTTTGGCCACTTATGATTTGTAGAATGTTTTGTTAGTTTTGTTACAGGATAAAATGAATTTTATTAAATATATTTTTACTATACTTTTTGAATTAATTTATTATCAGAAAAGTTGCATCTGTTTTTGGTTATTAAATGGCTACCCTAATTTTAAACACTTGTTTCTTATATGTATATTCTAAACTAAATGAACATAAAAACCTAAGATAATATACCATACAATACAGTTACCTGTGTAGCAATACTACTGAAACAAATAATGAATTAAATTCCAAAGAATTCAATACCACAACCATTTATATCTCATTTAAAAAAACAAACTGTTTTATGTGCACACTTACATTCTTTTCTTTTCCTCTTGGATTTCAAATTCCTACACAGAATACCAAGATAATAAAGTTAGTAAGTATCACAAACTATTTGAAAGTCATTGTGGGAAAAAAAAGAAGACATTTTTGTAACTCAAGAAAATGTGGGTGAAAAACAAAAGGCCAATATCATAATAGCAAACAAATTATAAATTACCTTTGAAGATGACAAAAATATACATGTATGTATAAATATACCAGATGGCAATTTTCAAAAGATTCAATCAACAACAGTTTAAAAACAATTCAAATAAAATATTGCCAAAATATAATTAAAAGCTGATAAATAAAATAACTCGCTCATTGTAAACTACTGATATTTCTTATATTGAGTTTTTAGCTTTACTTGACCACATACAGACTATGACAAAGGTAAAATCTAAATAAGTCAACATGTCAAACTGATATTTGAATATACTAGTTAATTGAGCATAAAGTGTGGAGTACTAATAGTTCAGTTTTATATAATTGAAAATTTGGTTGATTTTTACAGCCTACTTTCTACAAAATTTCACCAACTTTTGAAAAAAATTATAACATTATCAAATTTAACAATTTCTAATCAAAATAAAGTTATGTCCAAAAATGCATCAAATAAATTTTAAAATAAAAAGAACACAGTTAATAACAGAAACTAAAATATTTAATATTATAATTATATGAATGAGAAAGAAATCTAAAGAACTGGATATGTGAGCCACTTGATACTTTTTCTTTTTAGTAAGCTGCTGAATTGGCAAGAGCCAGAAAATGAAAAGTTGGCTGATGTTACTCCTCTTTTCAAGGGAAGATATAAAAACAGCCCCAGTAATTATAGGTCCATTAATACTATATCAGCTGCGGGAATAGTTTTGTCAAGTCTGATAAACAATGCTCTATAAAGTCTCTTAACAAAATTCCAACTCTTACAGGACAGACAACATGATTACACTAAGGGAAAATGTTGCCTTGCAAATCTTTCAACGTTTTTTTGAAAAGGTTACTGCTTGTGTAGATGATGGTAAGAGTACAGTTTTAGAGTATCTGGATTTTCAGAAAGCATTCAAAATTGTCACATAAAATGCTTGAAGAAAAAATCTCTACAGATGTGACATATGAATTATATAACTGAATATAAAAGTGACTGAATGGAAGAAAGCAAAGGATCATTATTAATGCCACCTCAGGGCTCAGTCTTAGTACCTTTGGTCTTTTTGATTAACATCAATAGCATCTGTAGGCTGTATGGCAAATAACTGTCTGAATATTCAATAATTTTGACAAGTTAAGATGTTACTTCATTAAAAAAGAATTAAATATTCAACAATGGTTGTGTTCCAATTGGGTTAGTTCTGCCACTGATAAAAACTGGCACAACAACTGGAGTTTTGCACTAATAAGGTTGTTTTTCTTAGGCCATGGTGATTGCCATGAGAAGAGTGAAAACCATTAATAAAGGGGTAAAAACATGCTACATTTTTTTTATTTACAACTTAGAATTGTTTGTTTGTTTTGGAATTTTGCACAAAGCTACTCGAGGGCTATCTGTGCTAGCCGTCCCTAATTTAGCAGTGTAAGACTAGAAGGAAGGCAGCTAGTCATCACCACCCACCACCAACTCTTGGGCTACTCTTTTACCAATGAATAGTGGGATTGACCATCACATTATGACGCCACCATGACTGGGAGGGCGAGCATGTTTAGTGCGAACCCGCAACCCTGACATTATGAAACGCATGCCTTAACACACTAGGCCATGCCGGGCCTTTACAACTTAGAAACTGGAAGTAAAACTGAATGAATGGAGTAATTATTTTATATTATCCTCATTGCACAATTTATATTACAAGACTACTGATTAACCTACTGGAACTGGTGTTCAGACCACAAAGGCAGCCACATGAAACTCTCATTTGATGCAAGGCTGCCAGTCTATTAATCATTTCTGAGCTCTCATTTGACATCCAGCACTGAAGCAAATACTCATTTTCAACATATATGTTTCAGCATGAACAGAAACTGTAACTTAATGTTAGTAGGTCAAATTCATCTGAAATAAAATATGTTTAAATCTAATTTCTATTTCCAAGGAGCCTGGACCTAAAACTAAGTCTGTTTTCATCATATCATAAATTAAGGCAAGTAGTCCAATATTCCACAAAGGTACTCAGTAATTAACCAAAACTAAAATGTACAGGCCCAGACCCACCAGTTGAATGTATCACAATAAGATATGAAAATAAATGAAGTTAGAAACAAGCTTAAATTTCAAAAGATAAGCTTACCATCAGTTGTAAATATACAGGGTGGTTGCTAGAAAAGCGGAAAATTTGAGGGTCAGATGAGATCATGAATAAAATGCGTGCTTACTCATTTCTATTTTGATTTCTTTACATCATGAATAAAATGCATGATTTTAATATCATAAAATGCATTTTGAGCACATACGAGTGTAATATAACATATGCCTTTAAAAAACTTTGTAAAAGTTATTCTTTGTAAAAATAAATATCTGTTTGACAAATTTTTCGCTTTTCTAGCGACCACCCTGTAGTTGACCACAAAAGAGACACAGATACATAATGAACAAATTATACAAAATTGCCAACTTTATAGTATTTATATGTCTTTATGTTAATGAAAGATGTTATTTCGAGTTAGCAATCCTAATCTTAATCCTATCAACAGTATCAAGGCATAATATAAATAACGTATAAAATATCAGCACTAACAGTAATAATAACTGAAGCATTAGCAACAACCGTAACACTAATGGTCCTAGTAACACAGTAATACACTAATAGTACGAGCAACTTAGTATTACATCATTATTAAATTTCTTACATTTAATTAATATATAAGCACTACCTACTACCACTACCAGTTAACTAACTAGTACTATTACTACTTGTAAGACCATATACGGTATTACTATTTGTTTCTTATTCAACCATTAGTTACAAACAATTTACCTGCAAACGTTGCAAGCTGTGAAAAGTTGTGTAACACCTCTTATTATTGTTGTACTTATTTTACACATACCTTTGCCTTATTCATTACTGTTAATAAATGTTCTTTTTCTTCTTCTGATAATTCTGTGAAACCATTGACTAATGATAACATCTGATCACCACCCTCATATCTTGCCATTGTATAGATACATTACCAACATAACAACTGACATCTACCGGTATTTAAGTTCTAAATAAAGATGTGCCAGTATGTACCTATAAACTTACGACTAAAATGTGAGCATGTTCAAATATTACACTGTCGTTTGCTGAAGAACAATGAGATAAACTAAATCAGAAAAAAACAGAAGTGCTAGGAAACAATGGTGCAGAACTGTCTTATAGTAAAATATATCACTCAACAAAATTCAAAACTCACAATATAAATGAACTCTGATGATGAGCCACTAATGTGAGTCGATATATTATAATCATTAAAATCAGAACTTGTCTTCTAGTCATGTAAAATCACTCCAAAAATAAATATATCTATAAACTATTTGGTTTAAAGCTAGTCTTTACTCTTTAGGTGCTCAAACATTTCAGAATTCTAGGAATATCTTAGGTGTAGAACATTTATCTTTACTCAGTTTTCAAAGGAACAGTTTTTTAAATATTGCAAAATAAATGCATAAAGTATAAAATTAATATGTAAAAATAACAGCATATAAATTACTGATTATCTTGCATACATATTTACGAATATGGCCAAGCGAAAGTTTTCAACAGAAAACTAACAATACAGCTACAAATTTTAATATACTTTTATGTTAAATTGTATGTGTATATATGTATATATATATATATACTGCTGGCCAAAATCTTAAGGCCAATGAACATAAAGAAAAGATATTCATTTTGTGTTGTTAGACTCAACTACCAATTTGAGTAGAGCTTCGAAAAATGAAAATAAGAAAAGGGAAAATAAAAATGATAAACTTTTTTAGCATTTAATAGGGAAAATATGAGCACTATGAAATTAGCCTAAATACTAGCTGGTCAAAAGTTTAAGACCATACCCAAAAGAAGTCTCTCACAGAGTAGAAAATGCCCAACAAGAGGTCTCAGAAGCCAGTTGCACGTCCATTTATATAGAGTTCCCTTGTCATCCACTCCAAACACTTTCAATGGGGTTCAGTTCGGGCTAAGACGCTGGATGGTCCAAAAGAATCAAGTTATTCGCCATAAAAAAGTCCTTTGTCCTACGGGCCCATGACCCGGCATGGCCAAGCATGTTAAGGCGTGCGACTCGTAATTTGAGGGTCGCAGGTTCGCAAAATTTCTCGCCCTTTCAACCGTGGGAGTGTTATAATGTAACGGTCAATCCCACTACTCGTTGCTAAAAGAGTAGCCCAAGAGGTGCCGGTGGGTGGTGATTACTAGCGGCCTTCTCTCTAGTCTTACACGACTAAATTAGGGACGGCTAGCACAGATAGCCCTCCTTTGTGCGAAATTAAAAAACAAACAAACAAACCTACGAGCACTGTATTTTGCAGCGTTGTCCTGATAAAAGATCCAGTCATTTCCACACAAGCGAGGGCCTTCAGTCAATAAGGATGCTCTCTCTGACATGCCAATGCAACCAGCTGCTGTTTGACGCCCCTATATAACCTGCAGCTCCATTGTTCCATGGAAGGAGAAAGTACCCCAGATCATGATGGAACCTCCTCCACTGTGTCGTATAGAAAATGTCTTCGGTTGGATATCATCTTTATCGTGCTAGTAACGATTGAAGCCATCTGGACTATCCAGGTTTATTTTTTTTCTGATCAGAGAACAAACCTTTCTACATTCTATGTTTGGTGCTACTCAGCAATGTTTAACCGAGCTGTTTTGTGGTGTGAAAGGAGGCGTGGCCTTTAAAGACCTTTAAGGTTTTTAAAGCCTTTCTCTCGTAGATGCCGTCTTATTGTTCTTGAGCTGCATTCTGCGTCCGTAAGGGCCTTAATCTGATTCGACGATCGGCTGGTGTCTTGCAGAGCAACCCGTCGGTTCCTCCTGCTCAACGTCAGCAAAAATTTCTTGGACCGACTACTCGAAATTCTCGTTCCCTCAGAGTCTTTTAAGAAATTTGCAACAGCAATTTTACTACGCCCAATCTTACCAGCAATGGCACGTTAAGAGAGACCTTGCTTTTGCAACTCGATAACTCTGCCACGTTCAAGGAACTCTAACAACGTTTTAGCCTTTGCCATGTTTTTACCCAATGTAACACAGGAGATGTCAGTGGGAGATGCTGATAACGCTAATGCTTGAACACAAATGACTGCATTTCGTTAGATGTTTATCGATTAACTTTTCGTTTCAGTGTGGCTTTAAACTTTGGACCAGCAAGTATTTAAGCTAATTTCACACTGCTCATATTTTCCCTATTAAATGTTATAAAAGTTTTTTATTTTTATTTTCCCTTTTCTTATTTGTATCTTTCAAAGCTCTACTCAAATAAGAGGTTGAGTCTAACAATGCAAAATGCATATTTTTCTTTATGTTCATTGGCCTTAAGATTTTGACTAGCAGTGTATATATACGAGTATATATATCCCTTCATATTTAAAGATTCACATCACATACATTGAAATGAATTATAATACTTCATATGATTTAAATATTAATAATCAATGATAAAAGCAACCGAAACAACTTCGGCAACAGTTGCAAATACGTTCACAGCAGCAAGTACTACAATGAAGGTGCGTAGATCCTAGGGGGATGGGGATACATTCTCTCTTCATTTTAGGTGAGGGTATGTTGCATAGAATCATCCCCCTGCAGTTTGGTCTGCTGAATTGTTTTATTGCATCACAGCCCTACAAACTGTGTTTATTCTTGTGATCCTCGTGTTTAAACCAATCGAATTACATAATTAGGTCTAGATGTAGGCTTTTTCAGTAGCAAAAATGTACACTTTAATATTGGGGAGCTTCTAAGCTTTTTAATCTAAGTTATAGTTCGTAACTTCTTAAGTATCAGTCGGCCTGGCATGGCCGAGCGCGTTAAGGCGTGCACTCGTAATCCGAGGGTCGCGGGTTCGCGCCCGCGTCGCGCTAAACATGCTCACCCTCCCAGCCGTGGGGGTGTATAATGTGACGGTTAATCCCACTATTCGTTGGTAAAAGAGTAGCCCAAGAGTTGGCGGTGGGTGGTGATGACTAGCTGCCTTCCCTCTAGTCTTACACTGCTAAATTAGGGACGGCTAGCACAGATAGCCCTCGAGTAGCTTTGTGCGAAATTCCAAAACAAACAAACAAGTATCAGTCAGTAAGCTTAAGTGTACATCCAAGTATCGTGGCAACTAGGTTACTTTGTGACTGCATATTTAAAGCTTTCAAGTTCACGTAATCAGAGATTACCAATTTGCAAATTGAATAGTCTTCATCGGGTGTAAAAATTCTACGCCCCTGACTGTAATATTAACAAACAATTCAAAATTAATCTTACCTTCACAGTTGGGTTTAAAACATTTAATTCTTGATCAGAGCTGAGAACAAACATCTCTGAGTATTAAGTCACCCGAACGTATTGATGAAAAGTAAATACCTGATAAGCTGTAGCCAAACGATGAGTCCACCTAAACTCACTCGTTTAATATATATTATATCTATACTCTAAATATGGGCTACTCCATGAAGCGTAAGAAGTGGTAAAGTCAGTCTGGCCATGGCCTCTCCTCTTTATCATTGCATATATATCTAAAAGCATGTACTTAAACTTGTGTCTTTTAATTCAAGACAATATGTTGTGTGTATGCATGATTTGTACTTAAAATTGCTCATGATTCAAATTCATATATAAATGGTATACCTTGCAAGCCGGTATTGTGCTATTCATACATAGTGTGTCGCATTGTTTAGCTTACCGCTCCCAAATTACTTCCTACAGCAATGTTCCTTGCTTCAAGTCCTTTCAGTTTGAGCTTTACTAACAGAACAAAAATACTATTTTCAAGCAAATTATGATTTTTGTTTCAAAACGTATAGATACGAAACTAAGTAAGTGATATCAAGCGTAATATCTACTGCAAAAGGAAAGAATCATGGAATGAAAATTTGATTAAGAAGACACGCCCTCTCCTTAAACAAAAAAAAAATGAAAAATGGATGATATGAGATTAAATTTTGTGCTAATCAATTGCAATCAGTTCTTTATTATTCAGAAAAATAGGTGCTCACTAGCACGTACACTTGCAGATTTACACAATTCATTTATTACACTATATAACACAAATTTTGTTCCTGGATAGTATGTGTTATTTCTTAATTGCTTATGTTGTAGAAGTATAGAAAATGACCATTATTCCCTTCAATCTTTGCTTCTGTGACCTGGATAATGAAATTTAGAAATTAACTTATTTCCTGTGTTAAAATGGGCAAATTTGCACATTTTCATTTACATAAGGTCTGAATGAAACAATATATGAATCAAGATTTAAATATATTTATACTAAAGTTATACAAAAATGTTTAGAAGTAAGTAGATTTGCGAGAATTGCAATTGTAATGTAAATCACTTTCATGTATCAGCCCCCAAATAAAGTCTCTCATCATGTTTTCGTTATTCGAACCTTGATAGCGACGTTCATAGTCCAATATATCTTGGTGGAAGAGTACGCCTTGCTCCTATGAGTATGCTCCTATGTTTTCCTTGAATTTATTAAGATGAGCGTCAAGGATATGGACTTTAATGGACATCCTGCAGCCAATTTTGCCGTTGTTCTTCACAAAAGCCTTAACCAGTTCTACATAATTTTTGACCTTGTGATTGCTAAAAAGACTCGAACCACTGCGACAAAGCTGCCTCAAATTTTTTAATCTTCCTACTGAGCTTTTTAAGGAATTCTGTGCACTCCAGTACCTTTTTTATTTGTGGTTCAACGAAAACACCAGCTTTGACCTTTGCCTCAGACAGCTTATGGAAGAAGTCTCGAAGGTACTTGAAGGCTGCAGACTCCTTATCAAGAGCTAGCTGTGACAAATTGTTTCATAATACTCAATTTTATGTGCAATAGTAGAAACAACACCTTTTGGAAGTCCACTAGTAGCTCACACTTGACATTGCGCCTCTCCACTCAGTCAGTTGTGGCTAGTGCTTCCTGTTGTAGTGAGCTGCGATGTCCCTGCTGTCCCAAAGGCAAAGATAACAAGAAAATTTGGTAAAGCCTCCTTAGAGACCGATCAGGAATGCTACCATTTTGAAGTCTCCATTAACCTCCTAGCCACACTCACCATTCTTTGATAGATTGTTTAGGTAAAGTATTCATGATGAAACTTCGTAGAATGGAAGGCAACTGCCCGTTGTGGAGAAACAAACATAAAGTATTCCACTACAGTTGTGTCTCCACAACAGGGAGATGCTGTCCATTTTACAAAATTTCATCTCACTCATCATACCTCAAGGCTTCTAGAAAGGTCTTGACGCTGTTATATTCCTCCTTGAGGTGCATCGAATGTGCCAAGAGAAAGTTCTACAATATTGTAGAAAATTCTTTAAAATTCTTGAAAATTCTCTGTCAGCTACTCGGCACTGAATTTACCCAGAATGTTCTGGAAAATGAGTAAACTTGAAAATTTCATTGCCCAGGTCGCAAAAGCAAAGTTTCAAGAGAAAACTAGGTCTTTGCCATTTACTTTAGGCATAAACAATTGGTAAATAATACTTTCTGTGCAGGAATAAGAAAAACTAATAAATTTTGTTACATTCTGTTATACATTTTTGTACTGCTTTATACGCACTGCAATACTTCTATATGTCAATCGAGAAACAAATTTTGAAGTGCAAGTTAAAGTTTAAAAAGCCAACAGTTACTGTGTCAAAATGACGGACTGGCTGTTTGTGCAGCCTGACGGACCTACTCTAACGTACTTGTACAGAGTTTTCAAGATAACCATCATCATGTACTGTTTGTATAAAACCTGATCAGTCAAAGCTTTGAAATTTTAAAGACCATGAAATTTTCCATAAAATATTAACTACTGCAAGTTAACAGGAGACACAAACTTTTAGGGAGCTCTTTGATACTCACAGAGGAGAGACCATTGCACTTGGATGTATAAATGTAAACGCCTATCTACCAAATGGAGTTAATATTGTTCTTTATAATTTTGTGTGGAATTATAATTAGCTTAGACTTCCTTAGAGTTGTGACAGGAATACGTTTTACGCCGTGAAAATATCATTTTCACACACGGTTAGAATGCCGTGATCGACACTGCGTGCAACAAATTGAAGAGAACCTATTTGAATACTATTGCTTTCTGGTTTGTTTTTGAAAAGCAAAGTTCCTTGCTTTTCAGGAGAATTCATTAGATATGTTGGGATTTATGAATAAAAAATATCCATACTCTTTGTGACGAATTTATTGTTGTACATTTATATAGTGCCTACACTTGTTTCTATATAATTATCGTTTTTGCACATGTAGCCAGTTTACTTGCACTGAGCCATTGTGTGCGGCACGTACCATTTTTATTAAATATCCATTTTTCGTCTCCAGTCACAAACTTGTCCAAAAAAAGATGGGTTACATTCACTAGGGTGGAGAGAAGTGCAAATGTCCACTCCTGCTGTAAGGTATGCTTCTGACAAATCATGGAATTCCTATTTTCCAAGTTTCGACACCTTTTCTAGCTGTTTTAGATGAAGGTGAACCGTTGAATAGGTTGAATTAAGTTTCTGTGCTAGTTCTTCAACTGTTACAGCACGATTTTCATCAAGTGCAGCCAGAAGCAAGTCATCATTAAACTCAACAGAACGATCTAGACATGGATCATCATTTAAGCTTTAGTCACCTGATCTGAACTACTGAAATCACCTTAGACACTTTCTTTCATTGAGAGCCTCCCCACCATAAACACCCTGAACCTTTCGTGTAGTTTCTGCTGCACTATTGTTTTTCTTAAACTCGTAAAAAATTATATGCCAAAAGTACTCCTCAAACACGTCCATCTCCATAAGGGTTTATTTTACTAATGATCGGAAAAAATGGAGTTAGGTTAGTTTCTTTTATTTGTCTGACCATTTTTATACACGTCGTACTTCTTATATTAGTCATTAAATCCTTCTAAAAAACAGAAATGATGATTCACTTTCTGTACTAAATTTTCGGACATTACTTATGGGATGACGTGATGTTTTAAATAAATGGAAGTTTCAATTTAAATTTAGAAGTTAATTAAATGTTAATATGTATTTGTCAACAAAATTTAAACAGAGAAGTTTCTTTTTGAACAAAAATATATTTTAATATACAAAAAATAAACTTTATGATAACAGTTATTAAAAATGATGTTTTATACACAAGCTTTACAAACCTACAAACTATACTGAATCTCATATCCGGTCTAGTACGTTATATTTTATCGATGATTCTGAATTGATATTGTCACACTAGCTGGTTCGATTGGTCTAACGCCACTTATAAGCTGACATTTACGGATTAAGATATTTAGTGTCCTCGTAAAAATATTAACGTCCGAGATTAATTTACCAAAGTTGAACAGTTTGTAATGTTCGAAACCTATAAACGTTCCTTGTTCAATTTTGTAGTTTTCCAGTGAATAGGCCTTAACCATAATTATAGCTTCTGATGCCTATAGCGCACTGACTGAAAGGTGTCCAATAATAAAACTCTTTATATTTCGGTGCGTCGGTTTTTACGTACCAATCACGCGAGTTTTTAGAATTTTCAACAATGATCGAGATCACCAGCATTTTAGTAACACAAGTATTGTTGATTCTTACACTCAAGAATTTTCCACAATTTTCGAGAACAGGCGGAACTTGCGCAATACACATAAAAAAATGTTATATGAAAAAAATAAAACTATACTAAAAAAGTGCAAGTTTTAAAATAAACACATAATTGTAAAATCGTTACAAAATATATAACGTATAACTCCAAAGCAACATGTATGAAAACTATCACGAAGAAAAATTGTTAGCCAGATGTACTTCCGCAAGGTTCTTGAAAGTGTTATTTTTCAAGTGTAACTAAAATCAGAATTAAGAGTAACAAATGTTTCATTTCTTGCTATTGGTGTTCATGTGTTATGCTGTGTTGCAGCTGGAATCTATAATTCTCGTAATTCTTGGCATACACGTTTTACTGATGTCACGACAGTACAAGTTGCAACGTTTGGTATCTTTTCGTCTTCTGAAACTTATATACAGTAATGCACTATTGGTTTAAATATTCCTATAATAAAAATATAAAATAATAACATTATATAGAGTTTGTTACGACAAGACTATTTTGCTTTTAAGCTCTATCTATGAATGATTCGGAGTAATCAACAGAAAGAACGTGACGTTTATTATCAAAACGTAAAAGTTTTGAGTCGTAACATGCTACTGAAAACGCTCTGTACTTTTAGTTTGCGCTGATAGCCCTCGAGTAACTTTGCGTGGAATTCAACACAAACAAACTTTCAGTTGCCGACACAGTACAAAAGTGATGTTGGATCCTTTTATTCGGTTAAGAGAAGCCATATATGTGGTTCATGATACCGGCTGTTTTCTCTTCCTCTGGTCAGTAGTTTCAAATTAGGATTGACTGTGCCTGACCTTGTAATCTCTGGCTGATCACATAGTCCATACATTACGTTCAAATCTAACGAAATCTGTCATTAGAAATCTATTAAAATCTTCAGAACCTATTAGTGAAAGAAACGATAAGCGTAAAGCTTCTCAAGCATAATGTAGATGTCATATCCAGTATCAACGAGCTTTCTTAACATATAACTACACTTTATACTGAAATGTCAAGAAACAATTCAGATAATTGTGTCGCTTCATGAATATTTCAATCTGAATGACAGGGAAAACATTTGATTCGAACTAAATAAAACAGTTGATGCACCAAGTTTAACTGTAGCATCATGCCCGTTATTGTTTGTAAATTTCACATCATGTGGATGGTTCCACATACAAGCATTTCATTTCTCTTACCCGTTACTGGTAAAGCATGTCAAACTGTGTTTTGTCTCCACGTAGCAAGAGTATAATTATAACTCTTATCTTTTGCAACAAAATTAACTATCTCTCAAATATTTCAACATTTAAACTGTAATGTTTCCTCTACCACATTAATGACAAAGATTTACTGTAACTTCAAATAATACTTTAGAAGCCACTAAGTACAATTTCATACTTTGAATTCCTAAGATTTAAATAAACGCTTTTTTGGCTTTTGCCTCTCCTTGTTATTAGGCCTAGATTAGTCAAATTGTGATACTGATTCTGACGCAATCATTTATTGGTGAGGATATTTCAAGTAATATCACGAATCTGTCTTAAATATAAGATATAAATTTGGAATTTGCTAAACATTGTCTCGACATTATTTTGCAACGGATTAACCCTTATTGATTGTCCAGAAGCTGACACTCCTGAATCCTTTTGTTACAACCTGATACTATTCTTGTTTTTAATAAGTACTTGCGAACATCAAAGCTAGAATAAAATTTACTAGAAAAATTTAAACTTATTATTACGTATTTTCTAATTAACACAATTAATCCACATGACATGAGTACACCCACTGGCAAAATTATAAACAATAAGTAGACAAACAACAATTTACAAGTATGAGAAGAATTCTACTGATGGTGCAACAAAATGTTTCGACAAGACGTTGCTTTGTTTTCTTCGAGTATGATCTGTACCAAGCAATACATGATTTGTATATCGTTATAAACACAAAAGACACAAAGTGTGATGGAAATGACGTCAGAAGATGACAGGTTATTGTTAAAGGTCAAGTTTTGTCAATATTGGTTAGTTTCAAAATTTTACGTAGGATATGGTAAATCACGTTGTTCACAAAAACATATACTAAAGCGGATATCTGTAATTCACCTTCGCATGTGACTCGGTGTTCTCTGCGTCTTATTTCTCAAATGTATTGTATACCTCTGTTTTGTTCCTTTAGTAAGGATTCTTTCGAATTAGTTAGTAAGATGTTAATTCTCATTTGTGCCAAAACTGTCAATGAAATTACTAGCCTGTTTATAAATGTAATAATTGATGCAAAAACTGTATTCAAATCTTTAGAAAAAATTAGAACGTTACAAACTAGCGCGAAAGAATCATTACTAAAGGAATTGATATATAGCATTCCATATTAACGTGCAAAGAAACACATACCTGAAAGGACTCGTTCCTTAGAAATAAGTTGAAAGTAATATCTAATTCACATGTGAAGGTGAATTCAAATATCCTCTTTAATATACCATCAATACGAAACAAGCTACAAAATACTTTAAGACGAAATGTTTTTCCTAAACCAACACAAATATAAAAAAGAAAAAGTGTTTAAAAACTACAGAAATCAACAAAACAAACGATCTTATTAAACCGTGATAATGTCCAGAACAACATCAGCTGTATTGGACAAGGTATGTTTACAGTTCGCACACTTGACACTCATTCATTGATTACATGGCAGAAACTTCGTTAAGAGATTTTTCGAAGTGAAATCCCGGATAAGTACCAAGGCTGCTCAACGGCTTTAGCTTCTCTTTGCCCCTCTCTAGACTGTGATATGGGCAGTATTTGGACTTTAATGGTTTTAAAGTACTATATAATATTAACGTGGTAGATCTGAAGAGTCCTCAAGCAGTAAGGAGGAGTCAAGAGACCCTTGTTTAACAGATTAAACGTTCCTGTGGGGCAAATACTCCTTCAGAACGGCAGAGAGATACATATCCAAGTAATTTTGTTGTTGGGGAAGAGGGAAGAGAAGGCGATAGTGAGAAACGTTACATTAGTTTCTCTGGAGATCAAGTTACATAGTAATGTGTCGTGCGGCTAAAACAATCTGCTGCAAGACAACTATGAGTAAAAAATTACCACCACACATTTTAGAAAATCTAGTTGATACTGTAGAGTAAATGTCTATTTGAATAATAAGGTTGTGATCCTCAATACAGTGTGGGTGGCTGTCGAGTGTTATTTTTTACATGCTCTGGTTTCTTGGCGTGTATTGTTAAACAGTCATGATGTATAATAAAAAAACATTAGGTGTGAGAAACAAAGAGATTAAGGGTGCGACTTAGAGGTAGGCCTGGCATGGCCTAGCGCGTAAGGCGTGCGCTTCGTAATCCGAGGGTCGCGGGTTCGCATCCCCTTCGCGCTAAACATGCTCGCCCTTTCAGCCGTGGGGGCGTTATAATGTGACGGTCAATCCCACTATTCGTTGGTAAAAGAGTAGCCCAAGAGTTGGCGGTGAGTGGTGATGACTAGCTGCCGTCCCTCTAGTCTTACACTGCTAAATTAGGGACGGCTAGCAAAGATAGCCTTCGAGCAACTTTGTGCGAAATTCCAAAACAAACAAAGCGACTTAGAGGAATGAATTAAAAATTGGCAGTCAAACTGCCAATATAGCATTTTTGAGAAATTTCCACCAATTATTTATTCATAAATTAGTTATGGTACGCATAGTGTTTTATGCACCTTAATGCCTCATGTTAAAATCTGGGTGTTGTTCTACTGGTATGAGGTTTAACCTACATGAATGCGATGACAAAAGTGGTAGTGTTGTGTTTGTTTGTTTTAATTTCGCGCAAAGCTCACGAGGGTTATCTGCGATAGCAGTCACTACTTTAGCAGTGTAAAACTAGAGAGAAAGTAGCTAGTTATCACCACCCCCCGCCAATTCTTGGACTACTCTTTCATCAACAAACAGTGGGATTTACCGTGACATTATAAAGCACCCACGGCTGAAAGGGCAAGCATATTTGATGTGACTGAGATTCGAACCCCCAACCCTCAGATTACGAGTGGAACGCCTCATTCCGTCTGGCCATGCTGGGCCCAAAGTGGTAGTGTACTGTTAATGTAGCTGAACCTTTGGTTTCTTGAAGTCAATCTTGGTGGAATGTTTCTGTTTGTTTGGATAAATTGGTCGGTAGAGGGCAAAGTGGAACATGATGGCAGTTGGGTTGGGAACACTGCATACATTTGACCAGACTTGACCTTTACCTATATTCTGCTTCCTGATGACACCATTTCTAACACATTTTACTTGTGTGTCTTTTTACTCTTGTAATAGAGCTTTCGTTTCCTGACTGCTGAGGAGAGAAGACATTTTAGAGCTGAGTTCTGTAATTTGAAATGACTAACTTTTGTTATCGTTTTTTTGTAGGATTTCTTCCCAGTCCTGATCCTGTAAGAGTGATGACGAGCCATACACCGACAAGGAACAGATGGGGTATAACAACCAGATCTGAAGGTCAACCCCTGGATCTTAACGACCTAACAACAGTGTTAAAATCCACCGCACTTCAACAAAGAAGTTGACGGATATAAGACCTCTCAACTGATTCAAACACACAATCCCTCCCAGAAAACAACAAAGACAATGATTTCTCAACACTCATAAAGAAAGCAGACTGTATTAGTAATTAAGACCTCTGATAGTAATATAATAACAGTAATAAGGCGATACCAAACACACAATAGACAACAACCATTGTTATCATAAACAAACAGTACAACATTCCTGCTTTAATCATTGAGACAATTGCATTCTCATTCAGAAAAAAAACAACAAATATTGTCTCTGAAATAAGAAAACTGTTCACTAATTAATATTTTAAAGATATATGAAGACTTACGAAATAATGAATTCTCTTTAATTGTGCTCCACTTAGCACTATACACATATTTTAGCCCACTGGCAAAACACTGCCTCCGATGGCAAAGCTATAACACACAAAACGAAGAACATCACAAACAGCCATCGTTTCTTAAAGATGTTGAATTCAACAATGAAAATAATGAAAATATTGAAGAATTTAAAACATTAGGGTACTCTACTATTAACATAGAACAAATAACTTATTTTAAAACAAAACAGAACACACCGCTAGTTAAAGTAGCTGTTCAGAACCAAGAGTAACATGGCAAGCCAATAAAGGACAGTTTCACTCTGTTTGTGAAACAAAATATTATATGCAACCTACCAAAACACCAGAAAGCCAAATTCCACAATGTTACAGCTGCCAGAAATCTGGACACACTAATCTATTCTGTACTGCTCTATCTACATGTGACAGTTGTTCTGAACAACACGAAGTAGTCCAGTCCTGAATGAGCGAGATAAGGGTACTTGTGTTAATTGCCCTGGTCCACAAGCCGTTAATTTTAAAGCTTGCCTCATGTTTGGAGTAATAAGGAATGGAATTCTGTGCAAAACAAACAACACACAACAACTTCCAGTCATGACACAATTTTAAACTTTCGACAAACAATAAATGCAGCCACTTCTGGAAACATCATCCATTGTCACGCCAACACCACTACAGCACACAAACATGCAACAGCATCCCAATTCTGCTTCCTTAACTGAAACTACAACAACAATAAACACAAACACTAAAAAAGCCACTTACACCAACATTACCAGTTAACAACAAAACAACGACACAAACACACCCATTACCTCAAACACCAATGATTACACATTTAAAATACTTGCAGCATAAGTAGAGCTCTGTAACTTTCCTTAATTTTCATCACAAACTGAACTTTCACAGAACCTTTGTTAAACAGTCAATTCTAAACAAAAACTCAAGCCATACCTTTAGTAACTTAGGATTCCAAAACGAGGAAAAAAACACTCTCTAACAAATTATTACAACCTCATAACTAGAAAAGTCACAATTTAGGAAGTAAGTAGTGTCATAAAAAGGCTTAAATATGTAGTTTCCGGGCACTACAGGATAACAAACAATGTTGTCAATGAAACCTCAGATTTTCTTTTGTTTTACCTTACGAACGTTATCAGTCTATTACTTTTAACTGATTACTGCACTGAGATATGAGAAAAAATAATAACAATTATCACAGTAATACCAAAAAAATCAAGCCAACATATCTAACCCTGATAATTTTCATCCCATAAGTTTAAAATGTCTTGACAAGCTGATGGAGAAATAATATGCAATTAACTATTAAACATTAAAACATACCAAGAAAGAATAGATAAGCAATACACAATCTCACACGATTAACAGAATCAGCTTATAAATCATTTGATATTAACCAAGGAATCATAGTAATACACTTAAATGTAAAGAGAGTTTTTGACAATGTGTTGCACAATATCATCAAATAAAAATTAAAACAATTAAATACTATAATTAGACAAATATCTAACTTTCTGACTGATGCAACAGCTCAAGTTAAAGTAAACGATACACTATCTAACACATTTAATATTACCGCAATAGTGGAGCAAGGATCAATCCTCTTGTCATACCCCTAGTGGCACAGCGTTATATCTACAGAATCACACCGTTAAACATACAGAGTTTCGATGCCCGTGATAGGCAGAGCACCGATAGCCCATTGTGTGCTTTGTACTTAATTACAAACAATCAATAAATGAACCTTTCACCACACCTGTACACCATCTTCATAAACAACATCCCTTTTTCTAATCTAACATATACTTACCATTCTTAGTATGATGATGAAATAGTTGTCTGTAGCATATCAAGAAACCCACTAACTGCAACTGGTCAAGTTAAAAAAAACCCTGAATGGTTGAGAAGAGCCCACAACTGACTTGTAGTCCCTTATTTTTTCCAACAAAATTCCTGCCACGTTAATTGTTTTAACCTTTACAACGAGTTACTAACTTTGTATTATTTGTTACCGACCATACATTAACAACACATACAAAATTTCTATCCAAATATGTGGTATGTTCTGCTATTAATAAAATTATTCCTTACGTTATACATCGTTGTGTACCTGTCTAATATTATATTAACAAATATGCTTTCTTACACAAGATATTATAAACAATTACAAAAATAAGACAAATTAATAAAACAAATCAATAACTTATAAAGTTATTGAACGTAATAGTTTAAATTATAATAATATGTCAAAATATCATTCTATAATAGTATTTGAATCAATGGTAGGCCTGGCATGGCCGAGCGCGTTAAGGCGTGCACTCGTAATCCGAGGGTCGCGGGTTCGCGCCCGAGTAGCGCTAAACATGCTCGCCCTCCCAGGGCCTGGCATGGCCGAGCGCGTTAAGGCGTGCACTCGTAATCCGAGGGTCGCGGGTTCGCGCCCGCGTCGCGCTAAACATGCTCGCCCTCCCAGCCGTGGGGGTGTATAATGTGACGGTCAATCCCACTATTCGTAAAAGAGTAGCCCAAGAGTTGGCGGTGGGTGGTGATGACTAGCTGCCTTCCCTCTAGTCTTACACTGCAAAATTAGGGACGGCTAGCACAGATAGCCCTCGAGTAGCTTTGTGCGAAATTCCAAAAAAACAAACAAACAACAATCGCCCTCCCAGCCGTGGGGGTGTATAATGTGACGGTCAATCCCACTTTTCGTTGGTGAAAGAGTAGCCCAAGAGTTGGCGGTGGGTGGTGATGACTAGCTGCCTTCCCTCTAGTCTTACACTGCTAAATTAGGGACGGCTAGCACAGATAGCCCTCGAGTAGCTTTGTGCGAAATTCCAAAAAAAACTAACAAACAAATTGAATCAATGACCCATTACTATCAGATAACCTTTTATTCTAATTCATTTCTGAATTTCATCAACTTAACAAGGTCTTATTGTGTCATATCCCAAAATATTTGTACAATATTCGTTTTCAGCAGCATTTTTATCCTTTTCTTTTTTTGTTTTTCACATAAACTGTTATAAACATTAGCTTTACTAGCTACAGTTCAGTAGGATAACTTCATACGGGACGTTTAGTAATGACCTGCATGTTTTCTTATGTAATAGTATGTGACGTATCGACTTCTGTGGTGAACCTTCCATTTACAGTTACTAGTCTAGATTGGTTTGGTTTGTTTTGAATTTCGCGCAAAGCTACGCCAAGGGTATCTGCTCTAGCCGTCCGTAACTTAAAAGGGTAAAACAAGAGAGAAGGCAGCTAGTCTTCACCATCTTTCGCCAGCTCTTGGGCTGCTTTTTACCAACGAATTGTGGGATTGACCATAACATTATAACGCTCCCACGGCTAAAAAGGCAAATGTATTTAGTGTGATGGTGATTCAAACCCTAGACCCTGGGATTACGAGTCAAGTGCTTCAACCATCTAGCCATGCTGGGCCGTAGTAGGCTAGATAATTACTTTATCATCATTAGATTGTTTAAAAATTAATCTTTAAACAAAGTATTAAGAAAAAGCGAAAAACTTAAAGAGTTTGTGCTGAAACCTAAAAAGCTATTTTTATTGTTTTGTTTTTTAGTACAAAGATACACAATGGATTATCTGCTCTTTGTTAATCACACGGAATAGAAACCCGTTTTTTATTGTTGTAATTCAGTAAACTTACGGCTATCTGTTGAATTTCTGTTTTTTGAAGTAGATGATTTATGTAGCAAGGCTTAATAGATATGCTTCTAACAGTGATAATAGGACGAATAATCAACACAACCTATCGTCAACATTTGGAACAATATAATTAAAATTTGGATTAGTCGTTACGTTTTTACGTCACCACGTCTGTAAACGAGAACGTGTTCGGCGAAGTTATTTGTTTGTTTACTTTGAATATCGCACAAAGCTATACGAGGGCTATCTGCGCTAGCCGTCCCTAATATTGCAATGTAAGACCAGAGGGAAGAAAGCTAGTCACCACCATCCACCGCTAATTCTTGGGCTACTCTTTCACCAACGAATAGCGGGATTGACCGTCACATTATAACGCCCCCCGGCTGAAAGGGCAATCATGTTTGGTGTGATGGGGATTCGAAACTGCGACCATCAGATTGAGAGTCGAGCACCTCAACTACCTAGTCATGCCGGGCTTACGATCAGCAGATTGTGAGACAAGCGTCCAAACCACTAAGTATAAAAAACTATTTTTGTTTGTGTTTTGCACCTTTCACAAATGATATATATTTAGAATCGAGTAAAAAACTCTCTTTTTTTACCTGTACCTTAAATTATCCGGTTATTTATGTGTTATACTTTCACGTAATTTTAGAAATGTTGAAACTCGCATATGAAAAAAACGCTCATTTTCCTTATAAATAATTAAAACATCAATAATTATTTACTACCATAAATCCTACTTTTTCAATACAGATCTCAAACATGCCCGGCATGAACAGGTCATTAGAGTGCTTCATTCATAATCTGTGTGTCGCGCATTCGAATCACTGTCACACCAAACATGCTCTCCCCTTCAGCCATGGGAGCGTTATAATGTGGTGGTCAATCGCAATTTTCGTTGGTAAAAGAGTAACCCAAGAGTTGGCGGAAGGTGGTGATGACTAGTTGTCTTCCCTCTAATCTTACACTGTTAAATTAGGGACGGCTAACTTTCAATCTTCTTATCCAACGTAAGTATGTTTACCAGTGCAGTAATCTACAGTTTAGAACAGTGGTTCCCAACCTTTTTTTATGCCCCGTACCCCAAACAAAAATTCAATATGTTCTCCCACACAGTAATTATTTATTTAAAAATAAATGTGAAGGTGGCCAAAACAAATGTTATCTCGCACCACTGGTTTAGAAAATATTGTAAGGGGTTTGTCTTCACCATGGCTATCATATATCAAAACAACCTAGAATAATGGATATATTTTCTAAATATTTCACTGAACCATAAATGTATAATTTACATTTACTTGTTAAAACTCTGACATAATTAAAAACATACACGTTTATTCATCCAATCCACTGAGCAGTAAGCCGAGTGATAATGTAAGTATACAATATAAGGAATAAAACATGTGTTTAAAAGGTTTCACAAAGTAACGAATACTTCCATCCAATCCTTTTCCTAGCAATGAAAAATTATAACAACTGTTTACCGAGAGCTGTGACGTCACAAGGGAAACATTTTGCAGAACATGAATATTTTTAGAAGAAGTCGATTTATGAAATAAAATTTTCTGGTTCGTTATCAGTTATTTCAATACAGTTTAATAGTTTAATTTTTAAAGTAAAAAAAATTAAAAATTTCAGCTTAAAATATGAAGTAAACAATCAAATATAATTTCAAAATTCCTATTATATAATCAGATTAATAACTAGTTACATCACAAACTGGAAAAGCGACATTACATCAATCCGCTAAGTAAAGTAAAACCAATTGAATCAAAATGAACGATAAGGACATTAAAAGCCAGTTTACAAGATATTTAGCTTGATACACATTTGGGAAAGTAGATGATAATCCAAAGTAAATTTCGAAAATTAGTAAATTTTAAATTATTTTAAGTTCACTGAAGAGGAGGGAACATTCCTTACGCTTTTCCCGTGTTGTACTTCACAAAAAAATCACTTGTTGGAGAATGTTCACTTTTGATAAATTTATTTTAAAGAAGTATGAATGTATGAATACTACGATTACATTAGCAGTAATCTGTTTCTGCTGGTACTTTTAATTGGTATTGAGGAGTAATACATGTTTGTGAATTTCTAAATCATGCAAATTCATTATGGTTTAGAGATTATATTTTATAATTCCTGTACCTTGCCATATAATTCCTTTGATACGTCTTATTATTAAAATACTGACTATATGTTTATTAGAATGAACTTTCCCCCAAAGTGTGTCATAAAAAGATTCCTGAATGTTATTTTAAGGTAACTTCATAACTTCTTCCCTCATTGATAAGTTCGAGGGCTTATAACACTCTAATATTGGATTGAATTCTGGCCGTTAGAATAACGTAACTCAGCAACAAACACACTTTACAAAATTTTACATAGAATGATATTATTTAACATTTTCTATCTATTCTTTCTTTACGTGGGCCTAGTGCGTTAAGGCGTGCGCTTCGTAATCTGAGGGTCCGGGTTCGCACCCGAGTCGTGCCAAACATGCTCGCCGTGGGGACGTTATAATGTGACGGTCAATCCCACTATTCGTGGGTAAAGAGTTGGCGGTGGGTGGTGATGACTAGTTGCCTTCTCTCTAGTCTTTCACTGCTAAATTAGGGACGGCTAGCACAGATAGCCCTCGAGTAGCTTTGTGCAGATTTCAAAAACAAACAAACTTTCTTTACGTTATCTGTGAGCTTAAATATATATCAGAATAATCTCAATGTCGCTCACTAGTTTTAATGATATTCAATATAACAAAATATGATGCAAACAAAATAAAGAAGAACCTATTTGAAATTATGATATTTATTAATCTTAGATTTCAGCAACTTTTAATTATCTCTTCACTGATTTGTACATAATATTTTTAAAGCTGTCGATATCTTTGTTTGTACATCGTCTCATTTAGAAATACGCACCTTTATTTCTTCATCTTTTAGTCATATATTCTAACTAGTTTGTAGGAGAAGTAATCAGTCATCATGTATGTATTCAAGTACGATGGAAATCTACTTTTATGGTGAATTTTTTAAACGTAATTTATGAAATACCCAGACCTCATAGGGAGTTCATTTCCGAATTCAGGTCTTAAAATTGAATCAGCAGGAAAAAAGTTAGTTTCCAGATGGAGGCTAGTGTTATAATACCTAACACTAAACCTTCTGTATTCTTTACTTACATGATTGTTAATGCACATATGACAGTAAATTGCCATCATCTCTCGGCCCAGCATGGCCAAGCGTCTTAAAGCATGCGACTTGAAATCTGAGGGTCGCGGGTTCGCATCCCCGTCGCGCCAAACATGCTCGCCTTCCCAGCCGTGGGGGCATTATAATGTGGCGGTCAGTCCCACTATTCGTTGGTAAAAAAGTAGCCCAAGAGTTGGCGGTGGGTGGTGATGACTAGCTGACTTCCCTCTAGTCTTACACTGCAAAATTAGGGACGGCTAGCACAGATAGCTCTCGTGTAGCTTTGTGCAAAATTAAAAAAGAAACAAACAAAAACAATCCATCATCTTTTATGTGTTTTTTATGAAACCAATTAATACAGGGTTTAAAATTGTCTTTTGTGTCTGACTCTAGTGTCACGAAACAGAATATACAGTTTGTGTCAGATTTATATTTATACTCTGTTACTTAATATAAATTTGCACCAATAGTTAAAGCCTTTTAATAATGGTCACTCAAACATAACATATTATAATATAAGTTCGTATTTTGGAAATAAATTAATAGTTAATATGTACGGTGACATAACGTTTTAGAAATGTTGTATAATAGATTAAAACCCATCACATTAATAATAATCTTCCATCTGAACTTTGTTTATACTTTGTGAATGATAACGAAAGAAAAGTCTGCTACTGCTAGAAACCAGGTTTCGATACCTGTGGTTGGCAGAGCACATACAGTTTTTCGTGTAGCTTTGCGCTTAATAACAAACAACAACAATGTATGCACACTACGTGAATATGTTTTTTGTCTGTTTAAGACCTTCAGGCAAGTCATCAGACAGGTGAATTAATACTTGAGAGTTCAATTATTTATTCAAAATACATGTTCTTTTTGTAGCAGAGAATCTCTTTTAAGGGAATCTTGTCATTGATTATTTTATCTATAGAAAATGGGGTGTATAGTCATTAGTGAAGAAATTCGAACAAATACGCACGGAATAATGTTGTTTGTGTTTAAGTGATACAATTAGCCATATTTGATCCAGTTTTTAATAGAATAGGTTTAAATCTACAAAATATACTTTCAGAAAACAAGTATAAGTATTGGACATACTCTTTTTAAAATTGCTCTTCTTTTAAATCGTTTACTCTTCGCTTCCTGTGATCTTGAGTGCCTCGGGCACTAAAGAATATTCTTATGGAAGAAGGCTGACGTTTCATAAATGATGAATTCCAAAGAATTCTATTCTTACTTTCCAATCATTATACAATACCAGCTATTGGAGGTAGATTGAAATTATAAAATGACTTTCTTTCTCTTTACTCGTGCTCAGAGATGAGCACCCCACTAACTTTTTTCATATGCCATTCCGACTGATGGGAACCACATTGATAAAATAGATATAAAGAAAAGGAATTACACTTTTTTTAGTTTTTATACCCTGAATAACAGTTAACAGACTCGTGTCTTACCTTCGTATGTGTTACAAAGTTCTGCCATACAGGTTGATGCAAAATATCTGGCAAATTTACAAAATGCACACATCCTTTATTTAACCAATTCAACTTACAATCTGAGGGAGGAATTGTTATCACCAAATATGCTCGTCCTATATGGTTGCCAACTGAGTCAGCCAATATGATCTAAAAATTCTTGGTTTACAAAATTACTAGCTGATCCCTAATTAGTTGGTAATGTGGTACCATCCTGGTGACTCTATTCGGAACATTATATAAAAATTCAATGTACTTTGTGAGAAAGGGGCCCCAAACTGTGTATATCACCCGAAATGAGGCCCTACAAATGACTTATACAGTGGAATTGTATTGTATCTTGTATTCAATGTACCTACAGATGCTACCCAAAGTCCTATTAGCCGTGTTGCTAGTTACAATACACTGTTTAGATGACAAAAGTGATTGTTGAGGATTTAGATCTCCATGTAAATCTACAGGATCATTGGTACTCTTAAGCATCTCAAAAACTTAATGCCATCTACAAATAATAAATTATTCATGAATTAAAAAGAAAATTAAGCTTTAAATGAATCTAGACCAAAATAAACTGAGAATAGGAAATATATTTTATTGAGAAAATTGCGGTTTATTATAAAATTATCTTCACAAGTGACTTGTATACAGAAAATACCAATTAAAATCCATATTATCGAATTTCCTCACCAGGAAATGGATAAAACTGATCTTACTAAATTGGTCTCAGTTATTTACTGATACAAAAAATTCTAATCCCAGTGTTATTTATATTTAAATGCAAAATAATTATTTATCAGTTCAATACTATTTTAGTAGATTCGAGATATCTTTGCCAAACCTCCGAGATAAAATTAAAATTTAAGGTTTTTTATCACATTCCATCTTTGTTTCACAATACTTTTATAGTATCTTTATGTGTTTTTTCAAAAAAAAAGCTTAAGGAAAATACACGTAACAATGCTGCCAAGTTACGTTTAAAACGTATTGAAGAATGGCATACTTAAACAGTGTTATTGGTTTTCTATCAAAAGAAATATAATAACGTCCTCTATCTCCAGGATTTACTTTTATTAACTCGGTTGAATCTATAAGGTCATCCATAAAGTAATGCCCGATTTCAGGTTCAAAAAAACAGAAAGGATTTCAAATGCTTTTAGTGTTATTTAGTTAATAACGTATGCTCCAAAATTATTAACTACTTTCTACCAATGATTCTCAAGCTTCTTAATGTCACTTTTATAAAATTCTTGGGGTTTAGAAGAAAAGAATGTAAAGAGGACAGTCATGGCTTCTTCATGTGCTCTAAACTCTTTTCCATAAAGATATTTCTGCAAATTTTGGAATAGATGATAATCAGATGGGGCAAGATCTAGAGAATAAAGAAGATGTGGAAGTTTTTCCCAGTCGAGTTCTTCAATCTTTGCAGATGTGGTCCTTGCTGTATGGGGCCATAAATTATCCTGATGTAACACAACACCTTTTATAATTGATCATAGCAGACATCTTTTCTTTCAGTTCAACAGCACTTTAGCTGTTGACAATAGAAGTCTGACAATAGACAATTCTTACATTGAATGGATCACACACCAACAATATCCCACAAAACGCTTAATAAGACTTTCCTAGGGTGGAGGTCCATTTTGGGCTGTGCTTTAGCCAGTTTACCTGCACTGATCCAACGTCTGCTGCTCTTAACATTTTTATAAGATATTCATTTTTCATTTCCAGTCACTAACCTGTTCAAAAAAGGTGAGTTACATTCACAAGAATGTAGAGAAATGCAATTGTTTACTCTTGCTTTAAGGTTGGCTTTTGTCAAAGCATGATGGGCACATTTTCCAAGTTTTGACACCTTTTCAAGCTGTTGCAGATTATTGTGAACTGTTGAATGGGTTGAATTTAGTTTCTGTGCTAGTTCTCCAACTGTTTGAGTACAATCTTCATCAAGTGCAGCCAGCAGCAAATCACCATTAAACTGTAGTCACCTGATCTGAGCTTCTGAAATCACCTTCGACATTTTCTTTAGTTGAGAGGCTCCGCATCATAAATACTTTGAATGTTTCGTGTAGTTTTTACTGCACTATTGCCTTTTTTAAACTCATAAAGCATTATATAACTAATTTGTTTCTCAGATACATTCATCTTCATAAGGGTTTATTTGATTAATAATATAAAAAAGGGGAGTTGGGTTAGTTTCCATTATTTGTATGAGCACTTTTATACACGTCCTACTATATATTTTAGTAATTAAAGCCCTCTGCAAGGACAGAAATGATGATGCACTTTCTGTGTTAAATATTCGGACATTATAACGACCTGAAAAATTAGATCAGTGTCATCAGGAAGTTAAATATCGCTACACGTGTATTAAAGGTTCAGCTGTTTAAATATAATAATACTGTTCGTTGTCTCTTGTATTTTGCGTTAGGGAATTTTATAGGTGTTTTCGCTAATGAAATATAGGAAAAAAACTTTCATTAACCATGAATTTGCATAACTTCCGTCCAAAGGACAGATACTACAACTGATATTGTAATAAAATAATACGAAAAATATATAAATTTAATTATTAAAATAAACCAAACCAACAACATTAAATAAAAATGTGTATAAATTAATGCCAAAATTATTCAAATCACAGGATTTTGAATAGAATACGTTACGTACATGAAATACTGCTTTATACATATGTCTATAAGTGTTATTTAGTCATATTATATCAATACGTACTTAAATCAACGTCAGAAAATATACTGTAACCATTTTGAAAGTGCATAGTGTGTACATTAAAGGCCAACCTTTATATTTGTTCATTTAATGCTTCTTTTTTATTATTATTAAAATTGTTTATTTAATCTTTATGTCCAGATAACTATGGCCTTTATATGAGATCTTGATATCCGATAAATGTTATTTGCTTGTGGTATCACTTGTTTTTTTCATAATGTTCAGGTATAGCATTGTTAATTTTGAGGGTTTGGATGTGTAACTGATTTACTGTTATATATTTATTTTAATATTGATGTTTGTTGTAATTAAACACATACTTAGAAATGTATATAACTTATATGCCTATTCTTTAAATATGTAGAATATTCTCAAGTGTAGGAATCAACAATACGTGTTTTACATTGTTGGCAACGGAAATTTCCAAAATCTCACTTAAATGTTTATAAATTGGCAGTTGTAAAGAGACAGTTTTCATATTGTTGGTTTGCTACAGTTAAGTATAATACAATCCTCGAACACTATGACTGTGATTAATGCTTATTGATAGAAAAACTACAGATACTTGACCAGGAATGTTCACAGATTTCAAACATTAGAAACCGTTTGACTTCAGTGAATTAACTTCAGACCTCAGTATTCCTTCGAGAACATTACATATATTTACGTCGAAGAAAGGTCAGCTTGCAAATGGCATGAGACCAGCTAAGTATAGAGAGGTAGCTAGCTACCAGTTAAGTGAACTGTACCTATATCTCTCATCGTGAACTGTCGATAAAATATTCAGTTCCAGAAGAGGTAGAAGACTCAGTTTTGTTTGTACGTTTGTAAAACTTTTGTATAGAATTATTATTTGTAACAATTCTTATTATACACTATACTGTTGCTTGTATATTAAAATATATTTGTGTCAGCAAAGAAAATTGTGTGCATTAATCTTGTTGACTAATATCATAAATTTGATACGTATCGTTCGAGATAAATAATAATACGTAACAGATGCCACGCACATGTACATATGTTTGATCGTGTATAGGTCGGCAAGTTTACTCTCTATAAACTGCGAAGTTCAGTGAATTATTTAGTTGATTTTTCAATCCTTACGCTTAAAACTGGAAAGATTTTTTAACACTAATAAAAAGTGTGTGAGAGAACAAAAAGCTCACGAACCACAAACCAGTGTACAAAGCTGTGGAGAGACGGAAATGTTGGAAATATGACGAAAGTTATCTAGATTTTGGTTTTCCTTCGGTAGATGTCAATCATGAATAGTGTTCACAGTGTGTATTATGTTTAAAAGTTTTGGCTCCCGAATGCATGCTTCCAAGTAAACTAAAACGTCACTTAGAGACCAATCATCCTAACATGGCGAGTAAATCCTGTGATTATTTTACCAAAAAGTTAAACCAATTGAAAGAACAAAAAGGTACATTTTCTAAACAAGCATCAATACCAAGCAATGCTTTGCTAGCATCCTACGAGGTGGCACATAGAGTCGCGAAATGTTTAAAATCTCACACCATCGCATGGTTGGTGAATCTGCGGGAAGGCTGCTTCAAAGGTACCTTTATCCAACAGTAATATCAGTCATAGAATACAACTCATGGCTAAAGACCTCAACGATCAGCTAATTGAAAAAAATGAAAGGGAAAGAATTCTGGTTACAGCTAGATGAGGCGATGGATAATAACAAGGAAGCTCATTTGATTTGTTACACACGGTTCATGGATGGTGACAAAGTAGTGGAAAACCTTATCTTTTGCAAAAGTATCACTTCAGATATAAAGGCTCAAGACTTGTTTAAGATCCTTGACACTTTTAAATGGACAAAGTGCATTGGCGTCTATACATCACTGTTATGGAGGATTTCAGGCACTCATACGAAGCAAAGCTCTTGATGCACTGTGGACCCACTGCATAATCCACAAGGAAGCTCTTACATCAAAAGCACCTGGCTCCTATAGTAAACCTAATCCTGGAACGTGTGTTTAAAATGGTGAACTTTATAAAAACGTGGCCACAGAAGGCGAAGTTTTTTAAAAACTGTGTGACGATATGGGATCTTAATATACAGTACAGTTGTTTTACTATTGTAGCTCACGATGGCTCTCCCGTGGAAACGTACTGCCCCGTGTTTTCGAATTATGACAAGAACTCTACTGTTATCTCAAAGAATAAGAACACGAATGTACTTAAAACTTCTTGGATACTAATTTTTGTCAAAATTAATACATCTGTGGGATCTCTTTGAAAAATTGAATGCGATGAATCTCTCTCTGCAGGGAAGCAATATGCGAATTCTGAAACTCGTAGAAGAGGTTTCTGCCTTCAGAAAAAGTTACTACTATGGAGAATAAAAATGAATGAAGGTGGTGGTAAAGACTGTTTCTCGTGTTGAAGCAGTTTGTTACATCCAATGAGGATGAGTTGACCCACGAACTAAAATTTGTTTTTGACGAGCACCTAACACAGCTCAGTAATTGGTTTGAAAATTACTTTCCAGAAGATATGGGAAAGTTTTCATTGATCCAAGACCCATTCAAGGCAAAGGCCATATCTGAATTTATCTCTGCAGAAGAAGAAAATTTTATTGAGCTGTCTTGGTTAAGACTTTTAAAAACAAAATTTGGCAGCATAGAACAAAGTGGGCTTTGGATATCAGTAAAAGGTGAATATCCAGTGCTAGGTGCTAAATTTCAGTGAATCCTAATTTCATTTGTGACGTCATATCTCTGCAAAGCTGTGTTTTTGGTGGTTGCTTTGAAAAAAAGCAAGTACCGCACGAAAATCAATGTGGAACAGGAAATGAGAATGTCAGCGTGTTCAATCGGTTTGAAAGCTTTGAGAAGCTTGTGTATCCAAGTAAAAACATGATGTTCAAGTATTTTACATCATTAGACAAAATATTATGATTGGCTGATGTAAAAACAATTTAACAAATAAATACTTTAGAAGTACTTATTCCAGTTCCGAACTTAAGGAAAATCTTTAAAAGAAAAATTATTAATGTCACTTAATTTTGAAAAACAACTTCATGATTCAAGATAAAAATGAATGCGTTCTTTTTAGAAAATTACTATTTTTGTTGTATATTAACGAATTGTTTAGCCATAATTAATACTAGAAATAGCCAGGGCTGATAAAAAATATTGATTAATGCTGTGTTTACAAACTTAATGTATTTTAATTACACAAACACTAAGGGTATGATATGTTTTTAAACGCATCATAGAAACGACTGATTGGTTTTGTTTACTTTGAATTTTGAGCAAAGCTACACGAGGGCTATATGAGCTAATCATCCTTAATTTAGCTGTGTAAGACTAGAAAGAAGACAATTAGTCATCACCACCCACTGAAAACTTTTGGACTACTCTTTTAACAACCGGTAATGAGATTAACAGCAACTTTATAACGTCTCCACAACTGAAAATGTTAGCATGTTTGATTTGACGGGGATTCGAACCAGTAACTCTCAGATTACGAGTCTAAAGCCTTAACCATCTGGCCATACCGGGCCAAAACGATTGATATTTTCTCGCACTTGGGCAAATTAAAGTTAGTTTTGATAATTTAGTAGATTTCAAACAAAATAAACTGTATTCACCTTGTGCTTATTTATTATCCTCATCAATCAGCTGTTTAGCAACAGTATTATTTTAAATACGGTGGTTTTTATTAAATAAATAACTTATTTACGGCTCTGGAACAGATTTTTAACGATTACGTTCTTCACAAGGTCTGTCATTAAACTATGTGTCTTCTTAAATTACGTAAAAGACGAACTGTTTTAACAATCTCTTCTTGCAGAAGTAGTTTATAAAATATACTCATTTTGTTTAACACACACTGAAAGCTGGTAAATTAAAAATAGGTATGTGATAAATAAAGCCTCAATATTTTTAATATATTTTTTTTCTAAATTGTGCATCAAAATCATGAAATAGAAATAGATATTTTAATTAAACCATAATAATGAGTTTTTGTTTTCTTACTGTATAATGAAGTCCACAGTAACCTGATAACTGGTTAAAAATGATACTTTGATGGAGAATTCCCACCATGGACATGATCATTAAAACTTTTTGAAAATGTTCTATGTATATTTCTGATGTACAGTCTCTATCGATAGTTTCGGAATTAGTCATCTCTGTTCAATATCTGTGAATAATAAATAGAATGTATTTTAACAAAATTATATTTTATACTTATTTAATTACAAATCAGAGTTTTGTCTGTAAAAACATTTATAAATTTCAACAATAAAGTAAAACTGAACGAATATTTTATTTTTTACCGCTTGTACTTTTTCCGTCATATCCTCTGAATGGATTATTCTTGTTACGCTGGGGCTGCCAATGAAAGGAAAGCTTTTGCAACGTGTTCCATTTATTTGTCCAAAGCATTGACTGGGAATGCGTTATAATCCCTTTTGTTGTCAGTATTGTCACTTTGAATATAAGCATCTGGCATAATTGAAAGTTGACTATAATTGCCTGACATAGAGGATTTATTAAAATCAGGGCTAGATGGCACATAACTCTCTGTATCAGAAGAACCAATTGGCTCCTCACTATCTGAACCTGATTTACATGTAAATGAGGTTTTTCCTGTATTTGTACGGAATTCAGTTTTCGCGCATTCAGTTAGACGTTGCAATTTAAAAAGAAAAATAACAGTAAGTTAGTGAAACTGCTATAGAAAATACATGAAACATTTCAGCTTGACCTGCTGGCGGGTCATGTGGAAAGACAGAAAAGGCTATATTATTACAGTGCCGCGTGATCCGCTGGCAGGTCACAGCATAAATATATATACTAACAGTCTAGGGTAGTCAAATATTATCATATAAATCCACATAATAAAATTACATAAGCCTAATTGCTTTATAATGCTGACAGTACAGCTGTAACAACTAATTTGTGCAGTGCGGCAGCAACGCGTTATGTTTTTGTCCTTTTTCGTAATTGTTAAGCAGAAAGCTACACAACTGTATGGATATCTAAACTCTGATATTGAACACTGTCTTTTGTGATGAAAAACACATGTGTGAGTTAATACCTAGAGAGCCATTATTATTTGTTATCATTATTGAATATAACAATGATAAAATCTGAGTTACGATTTCCCGTGTTGGCAGAAAGTAAATTGTTTTAACAATGTAAAAGTTATATTGTATTTTATTGTTCTTCGTATCATTCTCCAGGAGTTTTAAGCACCGAGCATAATGTTGAATACCATTCTCAGACTGCGACACATTTTTAACTCAGTTTAAAGGTTTAAATGTGCTGCAATGGAATATGATGCTTATCATTCTGCATGAAGAGAACTTTTTTTATCAACTCATCTTATGATAAAAGTACTGTAAATATTAGTAGTTTGAAAATAAAGGTCATATGCAATGTTTGTACTGTTTAGAAATTATTATAAATATGACTCAGAATATTTTACCTCACGTTCAACAAACGAAGCACACGATCTTCTCTTTACCTTTTCGTGATTAAAATGTTGTGTCAGTGAATCCGTTTTCTGTTCAAGAAATTCTAACCTTCTTAACCTCAGACAACACTTGGTATTGCTATTGGTTTTATACGGTTTAGGGTTACAGATGTCTTTTATTGAACTATAGAGCTTCCTTAGGGACTGGTCCAACGTATCTGTGGTTACATTTTGGCACGTGGATTCATATATCACTAGTAGGGTATTGAAGGGATGTTATTTCCCACGAAGATTGAGGACATTTTTAAACCTATATTGAACTTTTTAATTGAACTTAAGAATATAACAGTTGGATAATTTTCGTAATGTTCTTTTTAATTATTACAAAGTAATTCCTAAATATATCGTTATTAAACCAGCAGATGGGATATTAATTTTCAGTATGGATGTCGATTCATCTGTTTGGGAATGATAGTAAAATAAAATTTCTTTTAAGCATTTGTTTTATATTCTCAAATTCTGCTTCAGAAAAGTTTCGACATTAACTGCTCCAATACTTGAAGTTGTAATGGTCACTTTTGACATTTTTAAGGGCCTTAAAGTTTCTGACATATAATAGTTTAACCGATACCAAGTGAAACGGATGTGGTACATACATGTCACAATGTTTTATAAAATTGGAAATTACAAAATTGCTGAAAAGAAATGTTTTCAAAACTTGTAAAAAATTATTATATTGTTTATGAAAGAGAGATAAAACAAAATTCACACCTGAAATTCTAATTTAGTTGAAACAGCAGACGATATAAACATAATAAATTACCTTAGCTCCAAATTCGATAAACCATATTTAGTTCAATGTAACTCAACGATGATGTGGCATGTTCTCAAGAATATGTACTGACTTAGAAGTAATAGAAATAACTGACTCACGTCAGTTAATGTACATCGAATTTATTACCTCACATCCCCACTGCTAGTATTAAGACATACCGTAAAATATGCGACAACTCAAGTGACCTCTGGAAGTAGTCTCCACGTGGTCAAGCCAACATTAGCTACTAAATTGAGCGTTCACTCTTCACAAAACATCCCTTAGCGGCGAAATACAGGTTCTTCGGAGTTATTTTAAAGTAGGTTTTACATTTTTGTGAAGTCATACAAACTGTTTTTTACAATTAACTAGGTCATATTATGATACTGCTTAAAATATCTACTCCCTATTGGCGATTTTTCGAGTACAACGTAATATTTATCTTAATTTATAGAACTTGGCATTCACACTCACAAAATCAGTTATATTTTTCTATTATAATGTACAATAAAAGTGGATGGAGGAAGATTTCACTCATTGATAGTGTACGACTTGTTTTGCTATGGTTAAAAGAGGCTATAAACCTGGAAATATGATACCCTGACCAAAGTAATAGTTAGTCTATTGCGCGTGGTTAACTGATTGTTCATTATGTGTTTACATGATTTGTTTGTTTGTCTATATTTATATATATATATATATTACAAAGTATATTTACACAAGATTTCATGTATATTTTCTGCCTAAATGTAAACATACTTAAAATCATTAAAAAATTCTCAACACCAGTAAACTGCTATTTTAACATTAATATTCACATTATAAATATCAAGAACGTAGCTAAACATGTTAAACTGAAGCTAATGTGACACACGAATCGTTTAGCTGCGTCTAAGCTTTTTATTGTTTGATAATTTTATTTTTAGATACACATAATGAATCTTGTGCAGTTCTAAATAGTAAAAAAATCAAATAAGCTTTAACAAGTCATTCTTAAGATCATTTAAGTTTTAGCTTTATTGGAGCAACTATAATCCGCTGATTACCCAGAATGTATGAGTAAACTCATATAATTAATATTGATTATACTGGTTGTAATGAAGCCATACAGTTAGTAATAACAAAGAAATACAGAACTTTAATAGTTTTTCTTTTATTGTCTTTGAATACCTTCTTTAGCTTCCTGAACGTATACAACTTATAAGTTAACCACCTTCTAAATTTTTGTAGTTTACAAACGCGATAATTAAAAGATCTTTATTTTCACATAAGTTATTGAATGCTCTCTCACTTTCATATTGGAACAGACATCTCGGATAAAAAAAGTCCAAATAAATATTTTATGTACATCTTGCTCTTCAAACACGTGTGTGTATAAAACATTCTCCTATCGAAAAATTCGATTATTTGTAAAAATTAAACAAATATTTTATTTTAATATATTCATGTCGAAAATCCCTGAGACATGTTGCAAACTTGTTTAGCCTAATTTTTTTTACATAAGATGGTAAAATAACTTTTAAAAGACGGTATTAATTACCTCTACCTGATCAAAGCCAATTCATTATACACACTATCGTAAGTATAGTCCATATTTACCCTGTAAGTGAATTCACTTTATTTTGGTACCTATACACCAAAGTAGCAGTAACTCGAAACAACACCTGTGTTTATAACGACAAGCTACTAATATCTGACAGCACTGCGTTTTCAGGTAAACCGGAGTAAGCAGATGGATATCTAGCAGTCCTTTCTTCTAAGTTGACTACTTTTACATTCGTTGGCTTCCTGATCTCGTGTTCGTACAGCACGCACTTTTTAGTTTCTCGCCATACACCCCTATAGCTACAGTGCGATTTCTAGATGCTTCTAATTCAGAATTTTGTCATTGCTAAATTCAATGCTAAATAATCCGTTCATTGTTTGAAAACAACATTATAGTATCCAGTTTATATAATAAAAGTATCGGCTTGAGTTATACCGAACGTTTTGATAAATATACCGAGGGCTGTTATTCCTTTGTATATTATGCGACATTCGACGTGACGTTATTCATGTGATAAAGTGAATATAGCGAAGTTACTAATCCTAATTCAAGGCCTTTGCAAAAAGGTGGCGTTATCAGTTGTTGTTGAATGTGATACATGCTATACTAAAGGTGGTGAGCACGTTTAACGTTGTATGTCAGGCTGGTTTTTTTGTTTTTTTAATTTCGTACAAAGCTACTCGAGGGCTATCTGCGCTAGCCGTCCCTAATTTAGTAGTGTAAGACTAGAGGGAAGGCAGCTAGTCATCACCACCCACCGCCAAATATTCGGTTACTCTTTTTACCAACGAATAGTGGGATTGACTGTCACATTATAACGCCCCCACGACTGAAAGGGCGAGCATATTTGGCGCGACGGGTCTGCGAACCCGCGACCCTCAAATTACAAGTTGCACGCCTTAACACACTTGGCCATGCCGGACCTATATCAGGCTGATTCAATGACATTACAAACACAGTTTAATCAAACTAAAAAGTTTTCTCTGTTATTTCTCATTTAGTTTTATTTTACGTGAGGGCTTGTTTTGGTCCACCGTGTCTAAAAAGAACATGCGTGGCTATTTAAGCCATACTGTAGATTTTCCAAAATGCTTTAGTGATACAAAGTTATTGTGATGAGGCAGTAAAAGTACATCACTGTTCGTACAAATAAAACATAAATAATTTTAAAATGATCTTGTTTACATATTTTGTAGAGAAAAGCAGATGTTACTAGACTGCAACTCAAACTACACAAAACAATTTTTAAAAATTGGATTTTATAATACTTTGACTGCGATAAATCAAACATACAGTTGTTCATTTTCTATTTGGACTTTTTTACGCAACTCAAGCGCTTGAAGATGGGAACAGTCTCATATTATGCTGCTGGCAGCATATAAATGTTTTCTTTGAGATAGAGCTGCAATTATTTGATTTTTTTAAAATTCTTTCCTACAACGTACATGTCATAGACAAATAAATCGATACATGAGCTAAGTTTTCTTAGTCTCTGTATTTGTGTGAAAAATACATGTCAGGTGTAAACACGATATGCTATTTCTATGATATATAGTACGTTCCTTCACCTTCCCTCTAATTTACACTGCTAAATTAGGAACGGCTAGCGCAGATAGCCTTTTTATAGCTATGCGCGAAATTCAAAACAAACAAACCAAACTTTCCTTCATGTTGAAGATGCATTGGTGTAAACTGAGATCCCCGGAACTACTGTGCTCTGTATTTAGTGTTCAGCTCTGTATGTAT
The DNA here is from genome assembly GCA_011833715.1 of Carcinoscorpius rotundicauda. Taxonomy (NCBI): domain Eukaryota; kingdom Metazoa; phylum Arthropoda; class Merostomata; order Xiphosura; family Limulidae; genus Carcinoscorpius; species Carcinoscorpius rotundicauda. The sequence goes on from CM022403.1 coordinate 46,779,801, forward strand.
TCAAATAGCATATAACAAGCACTGGGTTCTATCTTTATGATAATTTCTGTGATTTAAATCCAGTCGTCTTCCTATTTCAGGAATGGACTCAGGATCCAACACATAGACTACTGGAAAAAATAAAAGCTAAATACTGGGAAGCGAAAACAAATGTTCTTCATCTACTGTCATTTTCTGGAAAGTAAATTCAAATTGTCAAATTGTCAGATCAAATTCGGTTTATGACTTTGCCTTCAATGTTTGTGATTACTTAAGAGATTGTTTGCAAAGGCTCAACATTCCACTCGTCTTCATCCATAAAATATCATCATTAAGTATGGTTTTACAGATGTTAGTGCAGATGATAATTCTAACTTTTCGATCTACTGTGGCTATTTGCATTTTCAAGACACTTGCTAAATGATTCACATCAAATATCCTTTTGGTGAAGAAGAAACATATTACGTTTCCTCTTGCTTAACTTAGTGTACTTCAACCTTTGTACGTGGAATATGTTTCTTCTAGCAAAACTTTATAATGTACATGATAGTTTCTGTAAGTCTGCTCAAAAACTTGTGTTTGTAGATCATCTTATTAAATTATTAAAGATCATGATACAGGATAATATAACAGGAATATCCGAATTAGTAGCTACTTTCTACAGATCATATCTAATATGTTATCGAAGATCCGGAATTTCATTGTTTGTTTGTTTGTTTTTTGAATTTCGCGCAAAGGTACTCGAGGGCTATCTGCGCTAGCCGTCCCTAACTTAACAGTCTAAGACTAGAGGGAAGACAGCTAGTCATCACCACCCACCGTCAACTCTTGGACTACTCTTTTACCCAACGAATAGTGGGATTGACCGTCACTTTATAATGCTCCCACGGCTGAAACGGCGAGCATGTTTAGTGCAAATGGGATTCTAACCCGCGACCCTCCGATTACGAGTCGAAGTCCTTAACCCACCTGGCCATGCCGGGCCACCTAAATTTCATGAAGATTCTATTAGCCTTTGGCTTGACAATACCTGTTGGAACAAAATGTACAAGGGAAATTTAAAATATAGTAAGTAGTTGAACATTAAATTTAAATTTTTATGTATACATAAGAAAAATGAAACTTTTGAAGTGATACCAGTATGCAACTTATTGTTAATAAGTCAGATGTCAACCTTACAAGCATACAAATTAATGTACTGAGTTTAGGTTTAAATTTTGAAGTAACTCCACAGATTCTACCTTCTAAAAATGTGTTAACTGGTATTGAATCTAACACTGAACAAGTCAAAGACAGTAAAATTAGAACTTTTATTAGATAACAATCCCAGGATATAACGTTGAAACAAAATACTAAAATAAATAGTAGTTTGATGAAAGAAGAAAAAAATAGCCTTACAGTCTTTAAAAAATAATAATATTGAATGTAGTGGTCTTGAATAAAATGGATTACATTTCCATGCAGAGCAGTTGCTAAATGATAGTTCGTATATTTCCTTTAGAAAAGATCCAATTAAAAAAAAACTTGTTAAAAAACACTTTTATCAATATATAGCTTTGTCACCTGAACAATAAAAAAAGGGTCTGATTTCTTACAATTCAGCTCGGATGGCCAGGTGGGTTAAGACGTGCGACTCGTAATATGCGGGTTCGCATCCTCATCGCACCAAACATGCTCGCCTTTTCAGCCGTGGGGGTGTTATAATGTTACGGTCAATCCCCACTATTCGTTGGTGAAAGAATAGCCCAAGAGTTGGCGGTGGATGGTGATGACTAGCTGCCTTCCCTCTAGTCTTACACTGTTAAATTAAGGACGGCTAGCACAGATAGCCCTCGAGTAGCTTTACACAAAATTAAAAACCAAAACATTTTGTTTGTTTGTTTTAGAATTTCGCACAATTCTACTTAAGACTTTGTACACTGACAAGAGCCTTCATGTGGTAGGAGATTCATAATTACAAAAACGTCTCTTGGTTTTAGCTATTTTTAACACTGGACTTTTGTGTTTCTTTCTGTTTAACATCTCGAGCCGAGTGCTGAAATTCTTGTATTGCTCGTCATTGTTTCACTATCAATAAAAGGATTTCCTTGCACAACATCTGATGACAGGTTTATGCCTAACTAAACAGCTTATTTTTCTGAGACTAATGCTTCTTTTTTCAAAAACAGTATAGCTAAATAAAACAAGTTTCTCAAAACATCTCCTAATCAATGTCACCAATACCATTGATTATCAGCATAATTAGGTAAACCGTTTGTTTCCTACCTGGTAATCATAATAGGCGTCACAGGGTTCATGATGGTAATGTACTATCATGATTGCAGAGCTGAGGCATCATGATCACTCTCTCCTGTTCAAATGATATAGATCGACCAATGTCATCCTTTATATAAATCTTAATATCCTAAAAACGTTGTTTGGAAGCTGGTTTATATTGGGGAATTAAAATTTTTGCAGTAACCATGTCTTCATCCAAAAAGATTCAAATCATATTAGGTTCCACGATATCCAAGTAAACACAGAACACATAAAACCCATAGTATATGGAGCTATAGTTGACTCTGTTATCCTGCGATTATTGTAAAATCCAAGCATTACTGATAGTACAGAATTGACGGTTATAGAGGATCAATCATTTACACTAATTCATACTTTTTTGTTAAACGATGTGTGAGTAAATATAATTTCACTGTCTCTGGCTTTGAAAGTGATTTTATCACATGATTTAGGATTCTGGAAATATGGAAATTAAACAGACAACAATTTGTTTTTTACTGTTGGCAATAGATTTAAGAAAATATAACACAAAAAATATGACCCAATATGTAGTTTTGTATTAAAAACACAATGAGAAAAATTGTTTTTAGGTTTTATCAGGCCCCCCAGTGGCTCAGCGGTATGTCTGCGGACTTAAACGCTAAAATCCGGGTTTTGATACCCGTGGTGGGCAGAGCACAGATAGCCCATTGTGTAGCTTTCTGCTTAATTCAAAACAACAACAAAGGTTTTATTACAAACTTTTTAATTGCTTCAGTTTTTTTAATTTTTTCTTCAAAGAGTTATTTTTTTTAAGTTGACGTTGTCGGATTATAAACGTCTCACAAGTAGAAATTGTCCCTTACGAATAACATGTTTGTGATTAGAGAGATGAAAAGAATGATTATGTAAATAGAAATTTAATGTTATATCAAAAAATTTTAACACATCCAAACACTTTCATATAATTTCAGAAACATCAAGGAAACAGAAAAATAGCTATAAAGAATTTTATATTCAATATCTAATTTTTCATGAAGTTTATCATATTAAATTTTCGTTTGTGAAACAGATAAAATAATATATATATTTGTTGTTAAGAGCCACTCAGTGGCAGAATAGTACAAATACGGACGTGTATCGCTAAATACCAACGTTGTGTAACTATTCGCCTAACAATAAACACACAACACTGTTGTTAAGGGCGAATCTTTGTGACAGATTATATCTGCGATGTCCACCGTTTGCACGGAATCTCGGTTTTTATCGTTTTAAGCTTTCAAAATTACCATTGTGCCACTGAAGGACCGTTAATAAAACAAGATATTAATTAAAACCAATGACTAAAGCAAACCACTAGATGTGATAAGTAGAAATTTTAATATTAATATTAAAATTAATTAATATTATATTAATATTATAGATAAAATTATATATTCAAACCGCGCCCTCTACATTGCAACACTCAGTTATACAACCCCTTCCAAACATGTGGTCAGCTTCCGGCCAGTAACCCTTTCTTTGTGAACCTGACGATGACCGAAGAAGGTCGAAACGTTGTTCGCTTTTCTATTTGAAGTGTTTTCTGGGCCCAGAAGAGCCGTTTTTGCATATAAAAAGTAGAAATTTTATATCGAAGGTAGCAAGCATTTCAGCTCACATAATTGTGCAATACCTATAAGAACAGCACAGTGAACCTAAGATATTTAGATTCATGTGTATTGTTTTAAGAATGAAGAAGATCTAATATTACATCATTGAATTTCAAATGGAGCTTCCAACCTTCTTAGCCATCGTATGCTTGTTTTGTAGCAATGCAGTAGTCTATATCTTGGGTTCTTAAACTTCTTAGACTAAAAATAGAAACAATCGGTCACTAGCACCGAATAAAGTTTACTTCAAGCTTTTAAAATAAATATTTATTAAAGATATTAATATTTAAAGAAAGTTTTACTTCTACTTACATGCTCAAAAATTTATGCTTGAAAAATTTATATAAGTAAAAGTACAGTGTTCTTATTAATTAGTGGTTCCGTGGACTTGCTTTAGTTCACGAAGAAGTAAATATTTGGAGTTATGGTTGTTACATGTAAGTGCAAATCATCTTCAGTATTTAGCCTGTTTCCAAATTTGGTCTTTGTAGCTGAAAACAGTAAAAATGTTTGATTACAAATATATGTTGTTGGAAAATGCATCAATTTTTTTTAAAGTTCTGTTACTTTTCTCAGGTTATTCCATGACCATTTTAATCCAAAATTGTGTAATTTTTTCCTCTTAAAATTTTGTTTTTAGTAAGTAATCAGTTGAAATTTTTCTTCGCTGTTTTTTTCTCTTTCAAAGAAAAATCGTTGGTACTTGCAGAGTCAAAAAAGGAATTTTGAAACCATAGTATTTTTTTTCTAAATGAGAAGGAAAATTCTTCCCAGTAGTTGTACAAAAATCAGATATATGATGCAAGACTGAAACTGTTGCATCTTAACTGAAGGACATTTCATTTGGTAAGTTAAAAAAAAACCCACTGAGATTTACGAAGCAATCAAGTTCTTCCATAAGTATACATTCACCCCAAAGTTTTAGCTCATGTTGAAGCACTTCCACTTTAGTCTGAGCCTTGAAGTACATTACCCTGCATTGTAGCATTCACTGAACTAAGACAGGCAAAATACGTCTGAAAGATAAGCCACTTTTTTGGATCCAGCATTTGTCCCTTTTTGTATGCAAGTTCAAAATAGTATTTAGATAAAAAGAAACCTATCTTCTCTCGCACTTCGTAAAATCAACAAAGCACTTTTTCCCGAGAAAGTATGAAGCAGCAACTTTATATGCAAACTTCCCATATTCTCACAGAGTAAACTGAAGATCCTCGCATTGCGTGGTCTTGATTTTGTAAAATTAACTATTTTTATGACATTAACGAATATTTCTTTTAAGTCTTCTGGTATTCATTTCATTGCAAGTGCATATCGACTAAGACACCAGTAGAAACTATTGATGTCAGGGTTTTTCTTTTTTATACGTACCAATGCGCCTGAAATTTTTTCAATCATAGCTGCAGCCTCATCAGTGCAAATACTTGAGCAAAGCTGTCATTGGATCTCATGTTTTTTCCATTAATAAATCGATCAGTTTGAGTATTTCTTCGCCTTTTGTTCAAATAGGCAAAGGTTTACAAATTAGCATGTCTTCTTCAAAACTACCTTCGTGAATATAGCGAACAAACATAAGAAACATCGCATGACCTTCGACATCTGTTGATTTATCCTTTTGAAGCGAAAAAGTTGGACTCGTTTTTATTCTCCTTATTAACTCCGTTAAGCAATTTGCTGGCATATACTTGATTTTTCGAGGAACCGAGTTGCCAGAAAGGGGCACAGAGTTAATGTTTTAACGAAGTTTCTCATCAATTGTGCATTCTCACAAATCTTTTGCGCATGGTTTTATCAAATCTTCTGCAACTGTATGAGCCTCAACTGATTTTGCAATACGTTAACAAACATGATATGAAGCAATAAGAGCACCTTTTTTATCCTGATGGACAAACGAACGAAATGTAGCTTTCCTTGCATTTACTTGCAAACACTTTCTTTTAAAATACTCAAAAGTTAGATTTTTTAATTGAGAGTGTTTGGTTTATAGATGCTGTTTTAACTGCTGGATGCAAATTACTGTAACTCAACACTGATTTCACATTCAACATACAAACCACAAGGTTCATCTTCATTACCTATCCATGTAAAACCATATTCACTAAAATTTTTATCATACTTTATTTTCTTTCTTGTTTTGGGGCTTCTTACATCATCCAACGTTGAAGTGCTGGCACACGACGATAACAACGATGAATTTGCTTTAGGCTTAGAAAAATTCTTACTCGTATCAAATTTATTACTGATATTCGGCCATTTACCCATTATGAGGGCGACAACTAATTATTAATTTGTCTAAAAATGTGTTCTTATATCTTTGACACCTCAAAAGTATTTTCACGGACACAAAATAGCTTCTTAATTAAAACTCGTTCAAGCACTTGAGTTTTATCATCGTACCATGACATGCTGATCTGAGATCATTGTTGCCATAACGAAGTCGGAAATAAAGGTTTATGGAAAAAAGGTCGCTGGAATAATACATTTTTCTATGGTAAAAGGGACCCATTTACAACGTTAAAATCAGCGCTTCCATTCCTCCCGGTGGACTCAGCAGATAGACCAATGTGTTTTTGCTGTAAGAAAACATGCACATTAAAGGAAAAGCGTAACTCATTATTTTTACAATTTTTGTTTGTTTTTTAACAGAAATTTTTAAGTCAAATAACAAATTATTAAGCCAGATTTGACGTGTGTCTGAATCTCGAACGAAATAAAACGTGACGTCATGGAGCTCATTGGTATCAAGTTTGTCTTTGTTTGTTTTTGGAATTTCGCACAAAGCTACTCGAGGGCTATCTGTGCTAGCCGTCCCTAATTTAGCAGTGTAAGACTAGAGGGAAGGCAGCTAGTCATCACCACCCACCGCCAACTCTTGGGCTACTCTTTTACAAACGAATAGTGGGATTGACCGTCACATTATACACCCCCACGGCTGGGAGGGCGAGCATGTTTAGCGCGACTCGGGCGCGAACCCGCGACCCTCGGATTACAAGTGCACGCCTTAACGTGCTCGGCCATGCCAGGCATCAAGTTTGTCTAATTAAACAACAACGAATCTAACAATTACCAATTATAATTGTCATAAATATAATTATGCTTTATATAAATATACTTTGAAATTAAAACAATTGATACTGCATCTAATTGCATCAAAATGTTTAAAATTTGGACAAGTTTCAGCTGTGACATCATGTTTCATTTCGTTCGATATTTAGCCGCTGATCCAGATCTGGCTTTTAAAATACAATTGGCATCAGTTTCTAGGGTTGACCGATGTTTCATACGAAAATCACTATACTAGGCTATCTTCCATCTCCAATGGGCCTGGCATGGCCGAGCGCGTTAAGGCATGCACTCGTAATCCGAGGTTCGCGCCCACGTCGCGCTAAACATGCTCGCTCTCCCAGCCGTGGGGATGTATAATTTGACGGTCAATCCCACTTTTCGTTGGTAAATGAGTAGCCCAAGAGTTGGCGGTGGGTGGTGATGACTAGCTGCCTTCCCTCTAGTCTTACACTGCTAAATTAGGGACGGCTAGCACAGATAGCCCTCGAGTAGCTTTGTGCGAAATTCCAAAAAAACAAAACAAACAAACCATCTCCAATGACGCATGCGACCTTGAGAGGGTGCCACATCTACTTGCAACAAGTGAGGCCACTGTAGGAATTAATTGAGATTGTATTGACACTTTCACCTCGAGAACTTCCCCAAAGCTAAATAAAATTGTCTGGCGTTTAGCAGAATAAAATAGTTAAAGGCCTAGTACGCAATAAATGTGTTGTATTAAAGATATATTTTACTTTTTTGTATCGCGTATTTTATTTCAGTTTTATAGTTTTAGGAAAAAATATTAACATTCTAAAATTCCTCCGCGCAGCTCCAAAAAACTATGACGAAGCCCAACGGCTCTGCGGAGCATAGTTTGAAAAACCATGGTCTATAGTAAAATTATTTTGTGATTTCAAGGCTTGCTTTTACTTTAACTTTTACATATCAAAACAACCTAGAAGAACAGGTACGTTACCTAACTATTTCACTAAACTATAAAAAGTAAAGGATATCATTTATATCTACTTCTTGAAATTGTAACATAATTCTAAAATTTACACATTCATTTATTCTATTCAATCTACTGAACAGTAAACATATGAATGATAGTGTAACTATACAACATAAGAAATAAAATATATATTTTAAAATTTTCACGAAGCAAACAATATCTTCCAATTCTCAATATATTAGTCTCAGTAAACAGCTCTTACATGCCTTCATTGTTGGAGAAACAATGATATGAAATCAATTTAAGCAAAATTGACAATAAAGTAACTAAAACCCAGTTTTCCTAACACTTACTATAACTTACCTTTGGAAAAGAAGATAATAATCCAGTGCATTTCTGGAACTTTGTATATCTCATTAGTAATCCATTTATCCGTGGAATTTTATTTCGCAATTTTCACAAGTTTTGACAAATAAATATCCTCACTATTAGTTATTTAACTTGTTTTTGTACCTGTGATTTTCATCTTAAAAAGATGAAATTTTGTTTCAGTCAGAATACACTTTGTCGTAAAAAAATTAAATAAAAAATATCTTTCAACATATAATTGGTATTCATTCTTTTTTTAAGAGTCAACAATTTTTTTTTTCTGATATTATTGTTATAAAAGTACACCATTCGTATTTTTGGTATTAACCATTAACGAATTAATATTTATTCATATTCTTATTTCTTCTCCCGCTATTTTAAATATATATCTTCTTACTATAATAGACGTTGCGTGTGTGTCAGTATCTGTAAATGTCACGAAAACTCCTGCGTCATCTATTGAATAACACCAACAACAAAAACATATAAAAATGGGCACAGTACAAGAATAACTCTTGTATGTACAACAACCATTTCTTTACAACAGAAAATTTTTAAAATTAAAGTACTTACCTCACAACAAGGACAAGACTTTCAGTAGGATTGTACATAAGTGTTTGGTTATACTTTTATTAAAGTCAGGTTTAAGTGCAGTACTGAGAAAGCGTAGTTCTTGAAAAGTAATATTTCCTTCAATAAACGGCACCATATACATGTACAGTGTTCCCTCGTGTATCGCGGTAGATGCGTTCCAAACCCCCCCCCCGAAAGGAGATTTTCCGCGAAGTGGGATCGCCGATTTTTACGTATATATTTATGTGCATTTAGACTTTTAAAACCCTCCCTGTACAACTATTTAACCCTCCCATTACAAAACTGTTCATTATTGCTGAAATAATAAGAACAATTATTAAGATATTAAGCCTTAAAATTAAAAATTACATATCTTCAGCAGTCGGTGTCTTTTCGGGGGACACCACTTCCTCTTCTGGGGAAGGTGAATCGCCAATTTCTTCGTCGGTCGTTACAACTTCAGGAACAGTACTTGCCACCGGTACCCTTTCTTTCTTGCTCGGCTGGAAAAAACGTTGTTATTGGCAGTTGTTTTCTCTGCCTCTTTAGCCTATCGAAAATCATTTGATAAGGAGTCATCAGTTCTATTTTATTGCAAAATTGTACTGATCGAACCATATCGTTGTCCCATTCCTGTGAGCACTCCTTCACTTCGTTAATTAGTTTCATTAGTTTACCTAACCGCTCTAACGACCAGTCTTGGTCGGCAAGTGGTTCGGATTCTAAGTCAATCAGTTCATCTACGTGTTCCTTCGTCATATCGGCAAGTCCTTCACCTTTGGTTAACGAAGCTAATTGCACAGCTTTTTGAACAGCTGAGTGTGGGATTTCTTCAGGCGTGAATCCCTTGTCGTCGTGCACAACCTCAGGCCACAACTTCTTTCAGCTTGCATTAACGGTGCAGGGCTTCATCTCTTGCAATGCCTTATCAACATTTTGAAGACATGTAGCAATGGTGAAAGACTTCCAGTACTCCTTCTGGGTAAACGTGTCGTTTTCGACTTCAGTTTCGGTGGCATTATCAAAGCTACATACGAGGTTGGACATGGTATTCCTTATGTATAAGACCTTGAAAGCCCTGATAACTCCCTGGTCCATCGGTTGTATAAGGAACGTAGTGCTGGCTGGCAGGAATTCAACCCTAACGCCTTCATACGATATATTTCTTGCGTGGCCACCGGTGTTATCCAAAAGAAGAAGGACATTGAATGGCAAGCCCTTCTCTAATAAATAAAGCTTAACTTGAGGAATGAAACTTTGATGGAACCAATCAGAGCTCAGAGGCTTCGTTATCCAGGCAGTAGGAGTGTGCATCCAATGGACCGGTAGCAAGTTCATGTTCTTATTCTTTAAAGCTCTCGGGTTTTTAGACTTGTAAATTAAAGTCGGCTTCAACATAAAACCAGCAGCATTACCAGTCATTAAGAGGGTGAACCGGTCTTTATGAGCTTTAAAACCAGGGTCTTTTTTCTCGTCTTTAAACAGGAACGTTCGGGAAGGCATCCTCTTCCAAAACAGGCCAGTCTCGTCCATGTTGAATACCTGTTCAGGCCTATATTCCCCTTCAGCGATTATTTCTTTAAAAGTGTCCCGAACGTAAGCTTCACCAGCCTCCTTGTTAGCCGAAGCAGCTTCTCCATGTAACGAAACGTTTTTCAGGCCGTATCGTTGCTGAAATTTCTGAAACCAGCCTTTGCTTGCAGAAAACGGTTTCTTAGGCTGGGAATCACTGGACGTTCCTGGCTGTGGGTTTTCTACGTCTTCTTCATCTTCATCCTTTTCCACGAAATTATCATACAACAGCTTAGCCTTCGTTGTGATAATGTTAGTATCCAAGGGAACACCTTTCTTACGGCAATCAGCTATCCATATGGCCAAAGCAGCTCCATCCGAACGATACTCTTATTACGAGATGTTACAACCCTCTTAGCCATTGTATTAAATGTAATAGCAGCAGTCTTCCTAATATTAACTTCGTCCTTCTTGGTGTAGCGAATGGTGGATTCGTTCACTCCGTAATGGCGGGCTATGGACGCATAAGAGTTTCCTTCTTTTACCATATCTAATATCTTCACCTTTTCGGCGATGGTCATCATTTGCCGTGACCGTTTAGGCGTAGAAGCATCCTTAGAAGTATTAGCACGTTTGGGAGCCATTGCAGGGGCTTTAGACACACACAAAAGTTCAAAGATGCTGCCGTGGATGAAATCACCAATTACAGGCCAGACATGAATATTGACAGCACCAATCAAAGGCAATCAAAATGGGTAGCTGTCATTGGCCGTCTTTCATTTCTGCACCAATCATAGCCCGTCTTGCACATCGCTACGCCATGAAGCTGATCTCGCGTAGCCTTCGCAGACGCACAATGCGTACATCTATAGCCTTTCTTGTTGGTTCTGTTTCCATTTTTACGCTGTTATAAACTCAAATATATGTTTATATCTCAAAATATACCTGTTTTTTTTCTTTACACTATTAATCATATTTATTTTTTAAAATTTTAATGGTATTTAATGCTATATTTTAGATTTAATGTTTATTATTTTATATATTTGTTGTTTTGAATTAAGCACAAAGCTACACAATGGGCTATCTGTGCTCTGCCCATCACGGGTATCGAAACCCGGATTTTAGCGTGTAAGTCCGCAGACATACCGCTGAGCCACTGGGGGGCTGCTTTATATATACATGTATGTATATGTATATATATGTGGGGGTCGGCCGAGCCCGCGAAGTGATGAAGCCGCGAAAGAGGATCCGCGAAGTGGCGAGGGAACACTATATTGGTTTAATATATGAAAACATTACATTTTATATTAATAAAATTTATGAACATCTGTACTTTGAATCGTGACCTCAGTGGCACAGCGGCATGTCTGTAGACTTACACTAGACTAAAAAACTGGTTCTGCTTCACGTGGTAAGCACATCTGAGATAGCCCAACGTGTAATTGGTGATTAACTTCAATAATATAACAAACATTAAATCGTTTTCATGCAGTGAGCTGCACATGACTGAATAGGACAAGTTACGCTTTTCTTTCGCAACACTTATCAGAAAAAATAAACAACCTTTTTTTCAGAACGTATTCATCTATTAAGTTGTTTTAAATAAAGTATGAATACTACGATAGAACAAACAATTGCCGATAGGACGGCGTTTCTGCTGGTACTTTTAATTGATATTTAGAAGTATTATGAGTTTTCTGAATTTCTATATCATTCAACTTTCTTATTGTTAATAAGATTTACATTAGATTTCATACCTCCTGCACCTTGCTGTATAGTTCATTCACTCCCATAAATAATGAAAGTATATCACAGTGTATCGGAAAAAGATTCGTGAACGTTACCCTAAAGTAACAGCAGTTATACCTTCCCTTCCGTTTCCACAGGATGTCACCTTGTGCTGATTGGTTGCTTCAGGAGGGAGTAAGGCAATTCTTTCCATAAAAAAGATGACGCTAGAGTTCCATATTTTGTCATGACAGGGCTTCTTGTTATGGATCGTTTCTAGGCTACCAAGAGTGGCAGATAGATTATTATATTATATTATACTTCCAAAACGGAAAGTTTGTTTGTTTGTTTTGAATTTCGCGCAAAGTTACTCTAGGGCTATCTGCGCTAGTCATCCCTAATTTAGCAGTGTAAGACTAGAGGGAAGGCAGCTAGTCATCACCACCCACCGCCAACTCTTGGGCTACTCTTTCACCAACGAATAGTGGGATTGACCGTCACATTATAATGACCCCACAGCTAAAAGGGTGAGCATGTTTGGTGCGATCGAGATTCGAACCCGCGACCCTCGGATTACGAGTCGAAAGCCTTAACAAGCTTGGCTGTGCCACTCCCAAGAAGGAAAGAAAATGCTTCTTGACTGCCATGACGTCATAGTTCTATTGACCACCATAACATGTCGTGACTCTAGTTAAAATAGTCAGTATAAAATACTAGTTTATTAGTTTATTAAAATTCATAACCATTTAAATTGTCCTAAGAGTACAGCAGTGTCAATAAATAATTAAAACTTGTTATTTTATGTCTCAACATGACTACATTTTTAATGCCGTCAGTTTAAAACACTGAATTATTATATAATTACATTTCCTAAAGATTTATATCATCCTAAAAATTATACCAAACACTAATTTATTAGTTAATTGCACTTTAACTAATTTTATTTTCAGTTATTAATATAAATTGCTAAAATAACTCATTTACTGAGGTGAATGGTATGTTATTTAAAATACCAAACTTCGTAAAACTTCGAAACTGTCTATTAATACAATCTAGACACAGACTTCCAAGTATTACCAAGGTCACAATGTGGTTACGCATGAGGACAGTGATTCAAAACCATCACGAAAATACTGACATCATTTTCATTTACGCTTCAACCAACCTAAGAAAAGAGGAATGAGTCATATAGGTTCAATGTGTGTAATATTCAAGGCAACTAGCCAGCCTGGTTTTTATTGTAAAGGACATAACGTCAAGTTTATAAAACCTTTTTTAACTTTTAGTGTTAGCTAAACTTGAATTTTTGGAACAAGAAATTTCTCCAAGTAGTTAAAGGCAAAATTGGCCTTGTGTCTGTCTACTCTGAGTAACTATTTAATATCAGTATCTTTCATTTAGACTAAATTTTTCAAATGTATATGAAGTTCTTAAGTTATAAACCAACTGATTATTTAAAGTTTTAACAGCATGAACTTTACAGTATAGTGTTTGTTTTATAACAAGCTTTATAATAAAACATCAGTTACTATAATCCTAATATTTACATACATTATGCATTTAATATTGAAAGTAAACTCCACCTAAAAGTTATATTCACCATTCTTTACTCACTATATTTGTATGTTACTGATATTTAAAAATCAGCAAACAGTTCTTTACGTAGAATTACAAAATAGTAAATTATTATTTTATTACTCATTTAAAATACAAGCGACTCGTAATTCGAGGGTCACTTGTTCGAATCCCCATCGCACCAAACATGCTTGCCCTTTCAGCTGTGGGGCGTTATAATGTACGATCAATCTCACTATTCGTTGGTAAAAAAGTAGCCCAAGAGTTGGCGGTGGGTGGTGATGAGTAGCTGCCTTCCCTCTAGTCTTACTCTACTAACTTAGGGACGGCTAGCGCAGATAGTCATTGAATAGCTTTGCGCAAATTTACAAACAATCAATTAAAACACAATTATACATACTGTGCCTAAAATACTTTCTGAATGTTTTAATTAGCTTTGAAATATTTTTTTTCAAAATTAAAGCCGTATTCAGTTCTATTTAAGCATGTGAAATATTTGATAGTTTACTTGTTACGTATTGTGATTTATCTCAAAGGAGTCTCTGATTTATTATGTTGTTCGTCAACGGGATTGATACACAGAAGTTTATTTCTTAACATAAATATTTTTTAATATACACGCTATAATACAATATACAGTGATGGCTGTTACAAATTATGATTAACTAACAAAAGTTTGACAAACTTGCAAACAATACTCAGTCCTCTGTCTTTTCTACACTGAATATTTTTTGACTGCTCATGATGAGCGAATTAATTTCGAACTGATATCGGTACAGTTCATTTAAAAGGTAGATGAAACAGTAATTCGTTCACTAACCATTTTATGTTCGACAACAACTTCCTCTCCAGCCAAATCGTTTCCCAACAATAATTGGCAGAATAGGTGTTACTACAACCACAACTATACCTGAAGCTTGGTCTAATGCTAAATAAATATTATGAAGAGAAACGTTAACAGGAAGCCACCCTTAAAATTCTGGGCAATAAGATACTCATCAATGTCAGAATTAGAATTTGAAGGTATGTTGCCTTCTAACAACAATAATTGAGTCGCCCCAGAAATATGTAGAATATTTATGTATATGGGATTTGCAGTGTCATTTTTAAAGACACTAAACCAACTGTCACAAAAGTTTCAAATTCCTACCTTACTAGATCAGCCTTTTCATCAGTGGCCAAATAAACAGAATTGGGTGAACTGGAAACTACGCCCAAACGTGGACAGAGACACACCCTATGTTGCTACCTTTTCTTTCTTTCTTTTTTTCAGACATAACATGACCAAGTTTTTAGAAAAATGTCAGACTGGCCTTGAAGAATTTGACGAAAATTTATCCTTTTTACAATATAAATTCGAACAAGAGAAGATTGGCGGTGAGCTATTGAATAGCTGCCTTATCTGTAGCCTATTAATTCAAAATTAAGGACAGTTGGTGCAGATATTCCTTGTTTATCTTCGAGTGAAAATCCGAAACAAACAAATACATGCATATTTTTGTTTACATTCTTGTTTGTTTGTTTTTATTTCGCGCAAAGCTACTGCTATCTGCGCTAGCCGTCCCTAATTTAACAGTATAAGACAGGAAGTAAAGCAATTAGTCATCACTACCCACCGCCAACTCTTGAGCTACTCTTTTACCAAAGAATAGTGGGATTGACCGTCACTTTATAACGTACTCACGGCACAAGGGGCGAGCATGTTTAGTGTGACGGGGATTTGAACCTATGAGTACTAAAATGAGTCAGACCTAAACGAAGAAAATAAATACAACAAACCACAAAATGACAACAGTAAAGAATATAAAAACATCACACCATAAAGCCTAAAATAATAGAGAAATAAAATTAAAAAAATAACAGAAGTTTATTTTATCACAGGAAAACTATTAGTTTGTGTTTTTTTTAACTAAATAATTCAAAATCCTCTCAAAGTGAAAACAAAACAAAATTGAATAGCCCCATGTTAAGTTATCACTATAAATGTGTTTATACGTTATCAAAAGATACTAGCAATATTTGTAAATAGAAAAGTATCACCGAAATGTAGTTGTTGTTGTTTTTTAATTAAGCACAAAGCTACAAAATGGGTTGTCTGTGCTCTGCCCACCACGGGTATCGAAACGCGGATTTTAGCGTGTAAGTCCGCAGACATACCGCTGAGCCACTGTAGAGCCACCGAAATGTAAATATTGACTTAAGCGTTCATGACTTTGAATACCAACGACTGAATGTCCATGTTTATATTTACACCATTTGAAATATCTATAGGAAATCTGATGCCTTATTGTATACAGTTCTATATTATAATATAGATATTTGTTATGTTTAACAGTTTCAGACAAAGCTGTTTGCACTTAATTTGGAAATGGTGGACTAAATACAAGGCTAGTGAACCCCGCTAGCTGAAAACTCTTAGCCTACCCTAATTGAATAGTGAGACTTAAATTCATTTTATATACCCCAAGAGCTGAAACTCTAATCATATTCGGCGATAGGATTTAAACCCACGGCTGACACATTGCGAGTAGAGTACCCTTATTTCCATGTCATTATATTTGTTATAAAACATTACATTAGGCCTATTATACTTTTAACAATGAATTTTTACAGCATATGTAATTAATTGTAACCATACTTTATCAGCTTGAAAGTGTTTTGTTTTGTTTTGCAACATAACAAATACTGACAGTATTTTATTTCATATGTAATGGTATTTGTAGAGATTTTTCATGAACAGTTTTAGTGGAGGTTAATTTTCAGTATTTAAATCAGAACTGCTTTGTCGCACCGCTGTGTATAAATACCGAACTAACGTAAAGTTAAACGGTTTCTATTATAACGAGAAAACTGAACTGATTCTTTGCATACAAGGTCTTAACCGGCTTAGAAAAAGCATTCATATTATATCGAGTGCTGACCTTATTTCAAGATAGACACTTATTGGTATTTTTAGACACTTTTAATGAACAATGTTGGTAAAGCTATATTTCAGCTGTTGTATCAGAATTCTCTAGGAACATCGTCGTGTTTAATATTAGATATATAATCGAAGTTTAAAATTGGTCTGCCTTCACTAGAAACAATTAATGACTTTCGTAACACCTGCACTCTAAAATTAGTAATGTTATTACAACAGTTGTTTGGCGAAAATACCTATTCTAAGCTGATGGAGCATTATTATAAATAATTATATTTATCACAAGACATTAACATTAGTTGTAAAATTATTTTATTTTAACACTGCATTCTTTTCCCAGTGTCTTAGGTATTT
Organism: Carcinoscorpius rotundicauda; assembly: GCA_011833715.1. NCBI lineage: Eukaryota > Metazoa > Arthropoda > Merostomata > Xiphosura > Limulidae > Carcinoscorpius > Carcinoscorpius rotundicauda. The sequence continues at coordinate 46,796,716 of CM022403.1, forward strand.
TCAAAAAGTGGAATAGTGTATAATAATAGTATTTTAGCCACACTGTGTTTGCCACATTTATTGCCAACGACGCAGTCTGCTCAATCCAGACCTCATCAAGTCGGCTTGGAAACAACAAACACAGAATTGGTCGGAACACTTTTAATGTAAGTCTTTTGTTCCGTCTTTTTTCTGCAATTAATTCATGCAAGGTGTCTTTAACACTGATTATGTAGCAACAGTTCTAAGATAGTTTGTTTTATATTCAGGCATAACGCTACACAAAGGGTTATCTATGCTCTGCCCATCACGGGTATCGAAACCCTGTTTCAGTATAAGTCCGCAGATACACCGCTATGCAGCTGGGGAACATTAAGGAACTTGCTTTAACTTTGTTAAACTAAGAAAAGTTATAAATAAGTATAAAACTTTAACAACGCTGAGGGGAAAACGGTACCAGTTGTTTGTTTATTTCTTGCTATTATGGAGAAGAGACATACAGTAGTTTATGATGACGAGAAACCTATTTGAAATAAAATAAAACAACATTTCATCAACATCAACAAATTACCTCAAAAACCGTGGGAAAAATTATACGTACACACCTAGTCCAACAACAAACAAACAGCAACAAATCCCTAGATACAATAAACTACAAAACCTTACACTGCTGTATACCATATGTTCCCGACACCAACATTTAGAAAAAATTATAATAAAACACAACATTCCAGTAAACACCAAGTGTGTTAAAAAACCAGGTACAAAACTAAAGTCCATACTATGTAAAAACTACACTGACAAATACAACACCAACATAATATATAAAATACAATGCAACAGCTGCCACGACTTCTATATTAAAGAAACAAGCATAAAAACGAAAACTTGATTCATAGAACAAAAAAAAAACACTTTCAAACGTTTTCGAACACTGCAAATTGAATAAACACAAACATAACCACTGAAAACACCCAGATACTAAGTAGGAAAACAAATAAAATAAACGCAAAATCAAAGAAGCCCTACTTAACAAAATTAAACCAATATATAAAGGAACACCTTTATACCTATACTAATTAATAACATAACATCCACCTGCAATGCTCCATACATTCCGGTACCCGTTTATATTCTCGTCCCTAAGATATATGCCCGTAATCGGTCACATTCAAACTCTCTCTTTCTTAATCTGAAGATGACCTAGGAAGGTCGAAAAGTTGTTCTCTCCTTGTCAATAAAAGTGTTAATACCCATACCAGCCGTTCTGAGGTACAGACATAAAGTATGTTATATACGGTCTGTCAGCCCCAAAGAATCGAAACATGAATTTTAGAATTGTAAATTCTCACTTTTCTTTTGACCCGCCGCTCTGCACCGTTGGTGAAGTAATAACGGTACCATGTAATCAGCTGAGATGAACGACAGTGATGTGAAAACAGTTTGAAAGGTGAAGGGGTAACCCTGACGATGGTGAGATAAACCAGTTCTAATTAGTTGTTTTTCGTGAGAGAAAACTGAAACAATTGGAAATAGATAGACAGCTTTAACCACGAGAGAAAACAGGAAGATAAATACATTGATATTTTGAGATACAATATGAATTTATGACGTTGATTTTCTGGCTAAAAATTAATCAGAAAATGAAAATCTCAAAGTAGATTTATTCTTTTGTATGTTTTTAAAATTTGAGAGTCGCTGACTCGAATCCTCGTTCCGCCAAACATGATCGCCCTATCAGCGTGAGGGCGTTATGAGACGGCCAATTCCACTATTCATTGGTAAAGAGTAGCTTAGGAGTTAGCAGTGGGTGATGATGAACAGTTGCCTTCCTTCTAGTCTTTCACTGCTCAGTTAGGGGCGGGAAGCGTAGATAGCCTTCGTGTAGCTTTAAATGAAATTCAAAACAAAGAAACAGAAGATGTTCTTAAAATACTCAGATAACGACTTCTCGATATACATAAGGAAAGTGAACAATTTGAAATACAATTTCAGTGCTTCTGAAGGACCATATAAGTGCCCATTAAAATATATCAGTAGAGGATGAATGTGGTAACATAAAAATTATTATCATTTTAACTCTTGTCTCACAACAGGAATTTACTTAATGTGTTCGCTACTACAGTTTATATGGACTTTAATATTTCCCTATTTTACTTGTTTGCTGGAAGTTCAACGTTTTGATCTGAAAATACTATCTTTAGCTAATATTAAATTGTTGATAATTTATTTAGATGAAACTTAGTAAAATATTGTGAGCATATTAAGTATTTTTAGGTTAGTTTTGCTCTTGTGTTTGCTTAACGTTGTTTTATTTATACCCCCACGTTTTGAGTATTAATTCGCGTGGTCATCCCCGAGAACCACGGTACACGGATGTTATATTTGAAAAAAACAACAAAAACTAATCCAATGATAATTTCAAACAACATTGGTAAAATTATTGTATGCTATTGATCGTTCATAAAATAATTCTAAACGACACTGTGTAAGTTGTTGCACTGGTTTGTTAGCTCACGTGGTCACCCATACTAACACCCGACGCTTTAGTGTAGAGTATTTCGAATGTTAATTCCTATAATCATCCCAAACAACAGTAAAAGACTTACATTATTGTACTGGTAATTCACATAGTCGTTTTAGACAATACAGTGTAACTTACTACACCGGTGCATAAGCTCATATGATCCCAAAACCAGAAATACCGCACAATCCAATTTGACGGCAGGCACTATTATCAGCCAAGGTTGCTTTTACCATTACTTTTTTCTTGTGCTCACTCAAATAATTGTAAATACTTTAAGCTACCAACCCAACTGCCACCACAAAGCATTTCGCCTTTTATCAACCAATTCAATCAAACAAATAGAAACGTTTCCATTACTTCAAGCCATCTATATCAAACTTCCGAAAAACAAAGATTCCATTACATCAGCAGACACTACCAATTTTACCACCATGTCCTCTCAGGCTAAGCCTCACATTCTGTAGAAAAAAATACACAGAATCAATTACCACTATCATCCACTTTCGACGATAAACCTTCTTGAGATCTTCGTCAAAGATTCCGGTCCCACACGTCTATACCCTCAAACCCTACGAATGATGACGGCTTCTTCCCTCTCTATCCAACCTACTCTAATAATTACAACGACTACATGAAACACCGTCGTTCTATTTCCAAGCCTGTAACGTCACGAATGCAAATTGAAATTGAGTTTTTCGGAACACTCCAATTTTCCTTCATAGCAAAACTCTCTTGTTTCAGATTTACGAATCACTACTAAATTAAAAAACAATATGTCCCACAGAAGCCGTTTTCTTTATGAATTCTGGATTTCCTTTATTCAAAGATCTTTGTAGTGATTGAGGTTTCTTGAATTATACCAATCTTCTTAAAGAAAGCTTAAACCTCAATATTTAAAGAACAGCCCCATCCACCATCACGAGAGTCAACACAACCTTCTTTAGTAAAATTACACAATAAAACTTATAGTACACCCCACACCACCATCGCGAGTGTCAACACAAGCTTATGTGAGTAAGATCAAACCTCAAAACTTAAAGTACAACCCATACGACCATCACGAGAAACAACACAATCTTTTTTTTAAGATTAAACCACAAAACCTAAAGTACAGCCCATACCACCATCACGAGAGTCAATACACCTTCTTCAAGTAACATCTCCAATAAGTATGCCTGAACTGACTACACTACGGGAAATTCATGCACTGAAAAATATTACACTATAAATTCTACTTGGGCCTGGCATGGCCGAACGTGTTAAGGCGTGCGACTCGTAATCCGAGGGTCGCGGGTTCACATCCCAGTCGCGCTAAACATGCTCGCCCTTTTAGACGTGGGGGCGTTATAATGTGACGTTCAATCCCACTATTCGTTGGTAAAAGAGTAGCCCAAGTGTTGGCGGTGGGTGATGATGACTAGCTGCCTTTTCTCTAGTCTTACACTGCAAAATTAGGGACGGCTCAGGTTTCTCCTCCTGGTTGGGGGTTGTGCCGTGGGCTAACAATCTACTCACTTAAAAAACCAGCCTGTTGATGAATCAGCAAGCGATTGCAGCCCTATGTTCCTTCATGAAATAGAGAGGCATAATAAAATATAAATAATAAAATTCTACTTGTACGTAGGTCGTAACAAGCAACAAACATTTTGTGAAGTCAGCACACAGAAGGACACACTAAAGTTACAATGATTTTTAAAATAGGCTTAAAATTTGAGCGATTCCTTATAGTTCACTATTAAACTATTCAAAAACGTTTGAGTTTTGAGTTTCTTTTATACACCAAACGACAAACTACTATCTTATGTATTTGCTTGTTTTTTAGCAAATCTACACAATCAATATTTTAGTACAGTCGTTCTTAATTTTGAACCTACAGTCAATAGTACCCAGTGCTAACTGCTACCTAATAGTGGGTTTTGACTGTCACGTACAGCACACACGTTGTTCAAAAGTACAAAACGCGTTTTTACAGCAATTGACCGCGAATCCATAGTAAAATTTAAAATTAAACCTAAATCCTTACCATAAGGACTGTAGTGGACCATGAAACTTCGAACCTTGATTAATTGTCTGTGCACAGTGGATATGTGGAAAGTTTGTGGGAAAAAAAAAGGTGCTACGAGAAGTTTATAATAACTGTATGGCTGTTCACATAAAATCCACGAACATCCAATTAAAAGTTAACAACCTCTGTATATATGTTTGACTTGTTTGAGTATACTATTTTAAAGCAAATGAAATTGTTGCTGTTTGTTTATTGTTGAAATTTATTGCCAACAAGTCACATAAACCTACTCTAAAAATCGTAGTCCTATAAATCTTGACAAAAATAATACGACTTCAGTATTTCAATAGAAAAGTGTCAACAGAAACCATTGCGTGCCTAGGGCCTACGAAAACTTTAACTTCATGAAAACCTTCCTTAACAGTTCATCTTTGGTCTAACTTAAACAGTTAGTAGGTCCCATGAACAGAAGGTGCCTAGGCCCTACAATCGTAATGGTCCGAACATTATTTAGATAGGCAGTTTGTTCATAGAACATCCCAACTCCACTAAATAGCTCTGGATTAAACGAAACGTGTCGATGGCAACGAACATAACAAATATAGTGTGGTCAAAATACTCTTCTTGTTTGTTTTTTGAATTTCGCGCAAAGCTACTCGAGGGCTATCTGCGCTAGCCGTCCCTAATTTATCAGTGTAAGACTAGAGGGAAGACAGCTAGTCATCACCACCCACCGCCAACTCTTGGGCTACTCTTTTAGCAACGAATAGTGAGATTGACTGTAAAATTATAAAGCCCCATGGCTGAAAGGGCAAGTATGTTTGGTGCGACCATCGAATTACGAATCAAACGCCTTAATCCACCTGACCATGCCGAGCGCTATTCTTCTTCTACTTTCTTAGTGTTAAAAAGTTATTGGTTTAATATACTGTTATATGAAAAGTGAAATTAATTATAATCATGTTTCACCAGCTTGCAAACGGCACCCATACCATAACAGTTGTTATTATACATTTTTCTTAATGCTTGAAAATTCCCAAGGGACTAGAAAGAGAATGTAGCTCAAAATAAAAATATAATAGGGCTAATACTAATGTTTTACAACAAGCATAAAATTAAAACTTGTGGACTCAGTAGATAGCCCGATGTGGCTTTGCTATCAGAAAAAACACACACACACCAAAACTTAAAAGTACAATTGTTTACTTTTTGGCAATAAAAAAATGAAAATTTCCTTGTGATCTCGTTAACGCTTTTTTTTAAAAAAAATTATTCGCAATATAAAATTTAACTACTCCAAAGTATAAGCATATTAAATAAAGTATAATAACAACAAAACCTCTGAATATGTTTCTGAAAGTAGATATGTGTCTAAAGTTGTGTTGTTGTGGCTTCTCTCAGAACTGGTTTTATACGAAAACAAATTAATTTTTTACTCGTGTGTTTAAAAAAATTACCTTGGTACCAATTATTATCTCAAATTTAAGAGATACGAAACAAAGTTGTAGTTTCGCATTTAATTTCTTAATGTTTCCATTTTTTTAAATAAATACGTCTTATTGAATTATTTATTTTAACTAAAATATATTTTTGTTTCATTTATGATTATTATATATTGATTTTTAAAAAACATAAATTTGGATAACTAGAGGAACAGTCTGCACACGTTACGCCACGAGGAATATTATAATTTCGGCTAACGGAGATGTGATTACTGAGAGTTTTATAGAGTGCAAACTAGCAACTTTTAGGTTTTGAAACCATGATACAGTTACTTCGTTGTTTGCCTGTTTCCGGACTTAGTTTATTCAAATATGAATCAATAAGTTGTGGACGTTCATTTCTGAGAAAATATTTTAACTGGAATGGACACCTCCAAAGTTCTATAAACGTGGGCCTTATATTGAGATCATGGTGCCCTCTGTCGACTAAAATGCAGAATTTTGTAAATTACAACTTGTCTGCGATATTTTTTCACTACAATTCAAGTAGCAAATACTATGTACAGAACTCAAATATCTTTCAGCGTCTGACAAACGGTACGCTTAAGTACATGTATAATACGGTATCTTACAGGAACATGAGCACTTCTCATTATCAGTTAAATCGGGATATACATCACTTTAGACCTAAAAAAGCTTTAATACTGACTAAGTTTTCGCGTTATGAGTATGAAAAAAGAAGACACCCAGATTTGTCAGAGGAAGAGCTTATAAAAAATGTGAGTCCAATGTTTATCTGTCAGAAGTTTCATTAGATGCATCCTTCAGTTTTGAGGGCTTTAATTTCAAAAATAATTAATTATTGCACTACTTAATGTAATCAGTTTTGTGGTTTGTTATACTTTGTACCAGCTTACTAAGGTTGTTGCTCTTGAGTTTTTTATTTTTGTTTTGTTTTATTAAGGCTATTCAACTTCATTATCTAACACTGAAAAAATAAAGACATTAATATAATGTAAGGCATAGTATAATAAAATGCTTACTTGACTGTTTATTTTACAGTATGTAGTGACATAAATATGTGTATCATTATATAAATGTGATTGGTGTTCAAGTATATTTATTATTTAATTTCATATGTAATACCTGTTGCTGTTTGCCTTTCTTTAACAGTAACTTCAAGTGATGAATATTTTTCATATTTTAAATACAATTTAATGACATTTTAAAAAAATTGGTAATACATTATAATTGATAAATTACAACACAGATTAATTTAGTATACATCATACATATATTTGTGATAACTAATTTATAAGTTTTTCTTGTTAATATCTTCTACTAAAATGTGTTTTGTACGTTCTGAAACCTATTTTAAGTAAAGTAAAGTATTTACATTTTAAAGCAGAATGTGACAAGATTTACATATTTTACATGAATGTAATAACAAGCTAGAGACCAGTTATCACTAATATATGTATGATGTATACTAAACTAATCTGTGTTATACAACATTAATGTTCAATATACATTCTCAGTCGGAACTAGGTTACCATTCCATTTTTAAAATTGGGTCATGATCACTTGTGTGACCTTTCTGTAGCAATATTGTTAACTAGTGTATGTCTTTAAAAATATTTATACCTGTTTAGATACTCGAAACAAATTACAGAGGCTTTATAGTGCATTATTATTGAACAAAATAACTGCTTTATGTATTTAGGACACTAAACTGGTTTTATATTTCTAGATTTATCATATTTTAACTTGTTTCATGGGAAAAAAAAACAGGTAAAATAGTTTGCTGGTCTATATAAAATTAAAAACTAAAATATTATAATTTCACCAATAATTAAAAATAAAATTTAGCTTTTATTCTCTATAAATTTTGAAATAGATATATCTAAATAAATAATCTGCTTAAGTGAAAAATTTACCTGTAATACTAATATTTTCTTTTGTATTCTATGCATCACATTAATGTCTTCCCTCTGTAAGTTATATATATAAATATATGTAATAAACGCACAGCTTGCAGTACTTTGATTTATAAGTACATGTTGGGTCTTGACATTTTGAAAGCATTATGAAATTGTTTCTAGTTGTTTTTTCCAAGTAGCATATTTGGAACAGCTACCAGCAACAAAATTATTTTTATGTAAAATTAACTGTATGTGATGACAAGAAAACCAGTTGAAGTTAAAATGTATCTCAAGATGGCTGATATGGGTATTAAAATGTTTTCTGAATAAAGTGCAGAACAACATTTCGACCTTCTTAGGTCATTCTTTTTTCCATATTTCTCTTAATTTGTCCATAATTAACACAAATATTAGACATTAATGACATTTAAAAAAATTGGTAATACATTATAATTGATAAATTACAACACAGATTAATTTAGTATACATCATACATATATTTGTATGATGACCTAAGATACCTGGAGATGATCTAAGAAGGTCAAAATGCTCTCTATTTTAATAAAGGTTTTAATAACTATACTAGCCATCTTGAGGTACATTTTAATTATAATTTTGCTACATTTAATTAATTAATGTATTAAATTTTTATAAGTATTTTCTGCTCAGTTGTTATCCAAATTCAATTTAATTTTGTAACATTGTCTTTATTTTACTTGTTTCACAACAGTTTAAAGATGCTCTATTTGGACAAAACAAACTGGTGTTTGTCAGCCATAAGTACATAACTTTATAAACCTATAGTTTCTCCTTACAGATGGTCATCTTATACCAAAAAAAAGTTTTTTTTTTATTTAATGTTAAATACTTAAAGCTGATAAAGCATTATAAGTCAGTAGATTTAATATTTGTGTTAATTATGGACAAATTAAGAGAAATATGGAAAAAAGAATCTATAGTTTACATGATTTTTATTTTGTTATTATCTCCAATGAACAATCATTTGGGCACGCTATTTATAATTTTACTGTTTCCAAAACTGCTCTGTGGATATTGAATGGTATGAGTAAAGTTAGCTGACCTTTGTTCTTATTGCCAAGGAATCTATTCAAATGAATTGTTTAATAATTAGCTTTGATATGTCATGCAATTCAAATGGAAGTGGTAAAATTAAAATTGTATAAGTAAGTGAAACAAATTAATTAATTGCAATCACACTGACCTTCTGTACTCAGAATCTTGAAATGTAAATAACTGAATTGCAGGAAAGACACTGATGTATTGATACTCAACAGTAACTTGTTTCTAGTGCTTACTAATCTTTTGTGGTAAAAACACAGTTAAAGAGTTTTTAATTACTATAATGTTGAAAACTGTAGAAGGGGTCATGACTAATTATGAAAATTAATGAAGTATTTCTGACCTTATTTGTAAATTAAACTTTTTTTTTTTAAATTGCATTGCATGTTTATCTTCCATTAACTTTCTTTGTATGTGAAATAAAACTGAAAACCAAAAACAAGATCCCAGATTTGCTTGATTACATAGCACCATCTCTGAGCTATTCAAGAGTACGTCTTCCTCATATCTTAGTCAGAAGACACAGGTTCAAGTCTAGTCCTGAAGATTCTTTTTCACTTTTTGGCATTTTTATGAAATAAAAAAAATTTTGAAAGTTTCTTTCCATTGATTTATAATAGGATTTTAAAATAAATTTATCTTATGTAAAACTGGCACAATGTTTAACATATATTTATGGAATATCTATTGTAATTGTGAAACTACACTATGAAATACCAAAACAAGGTATTCCTACGAGGTTGTTAGGTCTAAAATAATGTAAAGTCAGGATTTATTTCAGCCACAAATTAACCATATCTTAAACCCTGGCTCTCTAATTGTGTGTCAGTTTACTAAAAGCTTATAAACAAACATCTTTTTTGCATATAAATATCATGTTGAGCTTTGAATATATTACTTTCATACTGAAACATAAGAGTATAGTAATATATTACACATTCATACTGAAACATAAGAGTATAGTAATATATTACACATTCATACTGAAACATAAGAGTATAGTAATATATTACACAGTTTAACTATTTTGTTAAATCACTTGTAACTTAATGTACCCTTTTAAAAAAAAATAGTTGTAATTGTATTTGTACTACAACTGTTGCTGATGATAACAGTGAAAACAGCATATTGTTAATAAATAATTTGGAAAATTAGTAGAATTTACAAATTGACTCATCATTGGATTTGTTAAACAGGTACATGCAACAAATCAGTTATTCTTAAATGAAACAGCAAGGAAAACATCAAAGTAACTTAGAGCTAAATTTTGAGTTTTGATACCCACAGTTTACTGTAGCCCATTCTGTAGCTGTGTTTTAAATAACAAACTCACTGACATATTTTGATTACTTGAATAGTTAGAGTAATCTAAAATACTAGCAGTGGCAACCGTGATTTGATGTATCATGACTTGTGAAAATAATCAATTCTAACTGATTAATTTGAACAAACATAAATTTATCAATAGTACTTAAAAACAAAAATCGTAGTGGCTGCATTTTAATTACTAGATAGTTGAATAATCAGAAACGCTGCTTTTGATTAGTTGAACATTTTAGTAGCATCAAACATCATAATTCTAAATAATGGGTAGTTGTAACAATTTAAAATAGTAATAATCAGAAACATCAGTTGATTATTTTTTGTGACATTAATCAGTTTAGTCATAATTTTGTTCATTATTTTGTGTCATACTTAACAATGTAATTGATGATTCATAGCTACACAGTGATTTGGATTGAGTTAATTATGCAGTTTTATTCTTAAACACGAGTATTTTTTAATAATTTTCAATAAAATTAACTAAGGTAAAAAGTTCACAGAATTTTAGCAAAAAGTGAAGCCATTTGTCAATAACTAGTTATGAATTTTAAGCCTGGAGACCCGTAAACGTTTTAGGTCATCCCTTAAGTAATGTCCAATTTGAGATTCAGAAAAAGAGAAAGGATTTCAAATGCTCTTAATGCTATTTAATTAACAATGTATGTTCCATTATTATTAATTACTTTCTACCAATGATTCTCAAGGTTCTAAATGCCACTTCTGTGATATTCATGGGGTTTGTAGGAAAAGAATGAAGAGAAGGTAGTTTTGACATCTTCATGTGTTCCAAGCTCTTTCCCATCAAGATATTTCTGCAACTTTGGAATATTTGATAATCAGATGGGGCAAGTTTTGAACAGTAAGGAGGATGTGGAAGTTTCCCAGTCTAGCTCTTCAATCTTTGCAGATATGATCCTTGCTGTATAAGGCCATGCATTATCCTGGTGTAACACAACATCTTTATGATTGATCAAAGCAAGCCTCTTTTCTTTCAGTGCAACATTCAAGTGCTCTAACTGTTACCAACAGAAGTGTGATGTAATATTGACATTGAGTGGCAGCAACAAAATGGATCACACCAACAATATCCTACCAAATACTTAACAAGACTTTCCTAGGGTGGAGGTACATTTTGGGCTATGCTTTGGTCAGTTTACTTATATTGAGCTTTTGTTTATGGCACCTAACATTTTTATAAGATATCCATTTTTCATCTCCAGTCACTAACCTGTCCAAGAAAGGTGAGGTTACATTCACAAGAGTGCAGAGAAGTACAAATGTTCACTTTTGCTCTAAGGCTGGCTTCTGTCAAATCATGGGGACTTCATTTTCCAAGTTTAACACCTTTCCAAGCTGTTGCAGATGATGGTGAACTGTTGAATGGGTTGAATTAAGCTTCTGTGGTAGTTCTTCAACTGTTTCAGCACGATCTGCATCAGGTGAGCCAGCAGCAAGTCATCATTAAACTCAACAGGACAACCTGAATGTGGTGCATAACTTAAGCTGCACTCACCTGATCTGAACTTCTGAAATCACCTTTGACATTTTCTTTTGTTGAGAGACTCTACACTTTAAACACCTTGAATGTTTCATGTGGTTTCTGCTGCACTATTACTTTTCTTAACTCATAAAACACTATATGCCTACTGTGCTCCTCAGACACATCCATCTTCATAAGGTTTTTTTTTTTTATTCATGATCTGAAAAAGTGAAGTTGAGTTAGTTTCTTTTATTTGTCTGAACATTTTTATACATGTCCTACTACATATTTTAGTTATTAAAGCATTCTACAAATGCCCTTTCTATATTCAATTTTTGGACATTACTTATGGAATGACCTGACAGTTATATTTTGATTTATTGTTAACTTGGTTGGACATTACTTATGGGATGACCTGACAGTTATATTTTGATTTATTGTTAACTTGGTAATGTTTTATGTCAGAAATATGTTTTCAAGAATTAAAAGCTTAAATAATGCAATAAGACATCAAGCAGTTAAAATTTTAAACTGTAATACCAAAAAGAGGAAAGAGAGAGAGAGAGTGAAAACATCTGTCACTAGAGGGGTTAGGGATTCTACAGACATATTTTTGTTACTATTGGGTTACTTTTTTAGTTTTGATATCTAATTATTTTCACTTAGTTTTATGTAATACATATTTGTCTTGTCATTTTTATTTCATTTGTATAGTTGGAAGAAAGAGGATCAGATTATCAAAGTCTTCTTCACCATCATCATATTCACACAAAAAACAAAGACTTGGTTGTGGAAACCCTTAGGTGAGTTCAGTCCATTAATTCATTATTTTTTAACATTCAGAATTCTGTGTTTTTTAAGTTTTACATTTTATTAAATATTGAAATGTGTTTTTTTCATACTGGATTTTGTTTGTATCATAAGTGTTTGCAAATTTGACTGGTGAAAAATGTTGATATTTATATGTGTATTTAATTTGTTAATACTGTCAGAAGGCATGAACATTTTTAGTATTATAGTAACTTTGGTGAAAGAAAATAGGTCATTGTTGGTATTAAAGTTAGCATCATTCTGACCCAAATACTTCTTAGTTAAAAATGCATATTTAAGCTGATGGCTTTTTGTAATGTAATAAATCAGAATGATCTATATTTTTTAAATTAATATATATATTAATTAATAATAAATATATATATATATATAAATAAATTAATACACACACACACACACACCATTGTAATATACACAAAACATATTAGTGGTGGTGTACAGGTTTATTCCCAATTAGTAAGTATAATTCAGTATTGTAAAATCACTTTTAGGCCATTTATAGACCACTTCAGCATAGCTGATGTCAGTTATGTTCTGAACTGAACATTTTTCGCATTTGTCTGGTATCTGTGTAAAATTTCAGTAGTTTTATTTTTGTTTCTGTTTTTTTTTCTCTCTCCCTTTTTTACAGTTGTTGAAATAAATACCAATCTAACCAGTTTAAATCTGGTTCAGTTTGGTTAACTTAGTTTTAAGTTTCTTTATAGTTTTTTCAACAGTGATATTTGAACCAAACAGGAAAGGTTAATTTCAAAATACTATCTGGATTGTGTATACAATTTGTTTAAACCATAATTAGAAAAATTTGAGATGAAAATAGAAATTTCATGAGCTTTTGATTTTAACTTCATGTTGAAATGTTGGTAACATTAATTTGTTTTCACTGCAGACAACATGGAATAGAAACAAGTGTAGTAAACAGGTTTGGTTATACAGATGCCAATATTGAATGGGCTGACATTATTTTCACAACTGGTGGAGATGGAACATTTCTTATGGCTGCAAGTAAGATTCATAGACAAGACAAACCGGTTATAGGCATCAATAGTGACCCTTCACGGTATGTTTGTATAGACAATTTTCATTAAACCAAACTAATAATAATGTTTTCTTACATTAAATGAATATAAAATTACATAGTTTTTTCCTGTAATATATTAGAACATGTTAACTTTCAAAATATGAACACAAATCCTCCACCAGAGGTGTGTTTTACTACCCAGATAGTTTCCAAGATTCACATAACAAAAACTTCAATTTGATATACAAGTTCTTTAATTTTTAGTAAACACAGACACATCTCATTTTAATAATAAAGAAATGATCTAAAATGTCTTCAGGTATTTACTGTGGATCAATTGAATACTAGTGTCATTTAGTAAGTGCAGTGGAAACTATTTATACAAGTAGTAGAATTTCTTGTATGTTTATTGGTGGCAACAGACTATTGTTACTACCTATTGATTATGGGCTTCATCTGCACTGTATTATTTATAAATCTGTTTAAAAAGATAGTTTCAAGCTGACGTAACTACATAACATCTGTTGTATTGTTTGATCTTACTGTGTTAAAAAACTTATTGTAGGATATAACTAATATCAGTAGTATTTTACAGTCACTTATGAAACACTTTTTTCTATTATTATTGACCTTTAGGTCTGTAGGACACCTTTGTCTTCCAGTGAAGTTTACTGATTGTATACCGGAAGCTGTTGAAAAGCTCGTGAATGGCCAGTTCAAGTAAATAAAGATTTGTCTTCTATTTGTATTCTAGTTATCTGCACTCAAACACTGAATATTGCAAGTATTATCATCAGTGTATTGTGCAGTGAAATATTTGAAATTAGAAATATAAAAAGTGTGTATCTTTTAATTTTTTGTTGAATAACATTGAAAATCATTTTCTGTTATGTTCTTAATTGTTGGCTTTTTACCTTTTCACACAATTTTTTTTATATTTTATTTTTCTTTGCTATCCTTTAGAAAATTTTCTCTAATTACAACACATGTCAACTCAACAGGCATTCTTGGCTCGTATTTAAAAAAAAAAGAAGTTAAACCTTTCTGATATACATATTAAAAAATTACTAACACGTAGTTAACTAACATTCACTAGTAAAATACTAATGAGGACAAAAGCAGAAACAATGTTAAGAGTATTTGACAAGTTTACTATGAAATTCTTCATACCAATTTTAAACTAACTGTTGGGAGATAGTATTTGGAATGTGGTCTTTCTATTGGTTACAATCATCTAGTTCAACTAAGTATAACTGACTGAGAAAGCATAACTAAGTGTGTAGAAAGTAAGCATGGCATCTGTCGAGTAACTTGTTTCTCATTCCTACAAATGTCCCATGAGGAGTTTTAAAGAATAATGTGTAAACACAACAATTAACCTGGGCTTTTCTGTGTATGGAAGTTTTGGTCTAGTCAAGTTACAAAGTCCAAATATTATATTTGTGAAGTTGTGCATCAGATTGAAGTTTGAGAATTATTTTTTATTGTTTCTTTTAAAATAAAGGAATTAAAACATAGATAATATAAATTGTAACTTTCAATACCAACTTTGTCAGTATACATTGATAGTAATATTGCTTAAGTAAATTCTAGAGGTAACAAAAAATATTGTGACATGGGAAATGCAGGGGTGGCTGTAATCATAGAGTTAAATGAATATGTGTGTGTCTACATGTATATGATATAGTGACAGTAGTTTCACTGTGAGATAGATTGAATTATTTGTACTATTTCTACATTATCATGTATTTCATTTCAAAACTCTGTAAAAAAATAAAAAATACAAGTACATATTTACAATTGTATGATCTTATGAACTGTAGAGCATAAGAAAGAAACGTGTTTTATAAAATATATTCAAACGAAGAATTACAGCTAAACTTGAATTCTTTTATTTTTAGTACCATATGCATATAATTACAAGTAATATAAAAACAAATGTTTTCTTTCACATTTAAACTCTTTGTGATTTCTGGAAAGCAAAATTTGATATTGCATAACTGGAGTTGAGAGAGTGGGCCATATCTGCTTGAATAGCAAGTAGAGCTAGTGATAACAAGTAAATTTGGCTGATTTTGAAAATGATTGTTCTCTCGCACAATATGCACCCATAGTGCTTAGATACATCACAGCTGATGTAAACATTCAGAAATATGCTAGTAATTTTATGCTCCAACAAGAACTTAGTCACATTTATAGCAGTTTTTGAAACATGTAGAATCATCATTGTGCTTCATAAATACTGTGAATTTATCTTCCAAATCAACTTGGTATGTTGTAATGAGTTCTTGTGCTTTGTGACATTGTTCACCTTCAGTCAATTGATTATGCTGCATAAGGACTCCAAGTATATTTTTGATATTGTCATAAGCTCGTTAATTTTGAGAATACGTTTATTGGTGATCAACAAGTATGTATCATCACAAAACTTTTTTCTCCCAGTTCTCACCACACTTTCAGAAGCTCCCTTATCATTCATCTGCTTTTTTTTCTAACTCTTTTACTTGCACCAGTGTTAGCATATTCAGCAGAAGAAACCATAGATTTTGTTTTTTCTTCCAATAAAATGAATTTTCTTCTTCTCTCACTTACTGTAAGTAAGCATACAGGGCATCAGAATGCTGCACTATGGAGCAAATATCAGTTCCTGGTTTTTGCAGAGATTTGTTCATTTGGTTGATGGCCCCCAAAATATCATTCAGTGATATACATCAAGGCAATATCAAACACATCTAATTTGTCTCTGAAAGATTCAGTCTAAACAACTGTATCAGCTTGTTGTCTGACTGACTGAGCTGTGTCTGTTTGTGCACTTTTTATTTCTGTGTATTTTAACCCTATTGCCATGGGCATTTTTTACTGTGCATGACAAGTGGCTTTAGTATCTTACATTTGTTTGTTTTTATGTGTAGCATAAAATCTCATTTGAAGTCATTCTAGAAAGTGAAAAGGGATAACTTTGATTTATTTCTTTTCTTTTGATAGTATTTATTTTAGCTTATTAAAATACTTCATTAAAACATTGATTTTTTTTATTTGAAAGATTTATAATGTTAACTGAAAGACTGGTAAATTTTATGAAAATATGTGTACCATATTAAAAGTTAGTAATATTAAATCTAGAAAGACTTTTAAACAAATACAAAGAAGTCAAATGGTTGATCAAATTGACCAAGCCCATGTTGAGAGAGTTAAAATCAATGCTTTGGTTGCATTGGTACATGCAGACCACCTGGTTTGTGAGAGGTTTTAAATGACATGAACTTTCTTTGTGAAATTATCCATTAATTTGTCCACTTTTGAATAGATGCTGATAAGTTGTTTATTGACCGTAAAATTAAAAAAAAAAGACCCCATTTAGACAGCACTTAGCTACCTCTACACTAACTGAGTTCAAGCTATACACAGTACAGGATATTCATTCAACAAGAAGATTGACTACATGAAATCGAGCTTGGACACCTGAATTCACGACAGCCACATTGCTGGCATTGTCATAAAATCATAAGACTTTCCACAGTAATCTGCTAGAACAATAAGTTAATCATTCAACCTTTCCTTTATTTTATTGAACAGATATTCAGCATGATGTCTTTTGATTGGTACAGATCCAAGAAAACTTTAAACAGGAGTACCAGCTCACTTTGCATATTGCAAAAATAGTGCTAAGTGCCAGTTGATTGATGTGAGTAACATCTGGTGTTGAGTTGGCACTAATGGCATAATACTTTGCCAGTTTTAGTTTTGCAATTGTTGCTGACTTGACTTTGTCATCCAGTATCTATATGAACTTTATGGTGGGGATAGATTGGAAGTGTTTCCGTTTCTGATACTTCATTATTTTTGTAAATGTATTAACAAAAAAGTATCAAATTGAGCAATCAACTGGAGACATCCTAGGTAACTACCATTGTTAGGGGACCAAAATGCATCAGAATCTCTTCAAAATGGAAACCATCTTTTGGCTAGAAAAAAAGAATTACAGCTACAACACACTTTAATATGTCTCTCCAGTATTGCTGTAATTTTAGCAATTGATTTGCAATGATAAAATCAATTCTGTGTGAATGTGTATATTTATGAACTGTTTTAAAAGTGGCTGTATGTTGTGTATTGTTAATCTAGCAATTCTGTTTTCCAATCAGAACCATTTTGATAAAGGAAATCACTACTGCTGTTTTGAAAAAGGTTGGATAAGTAGCAAAACACCATTCCAGTTGATGGTGAACATATCAATGAATCCCTGGTAATTGTCTTGTTTTTGCAAGTGTACCAAGTAAAAAAACTCTTGTCATCCAAATCTTCTTTTTTTATGTTATTTATAAAGAATAACATACTAACTTTAAGTCATTGTTCAAATTTCATGGAGGAGGGTTCTCAATGAGATGATGTATCAGTTCTGTAGACAATGTCCATTCAACAAGGTCTCAACTAAACACGTTCTGATCAACAGGTGAAGTGACAGATTGCTTTTGCCCAAATTGTTTAAGTGGCAGTTTTGTGGATTCCATTTATTCTGACTTTCTACCTTCAGTTACATAGGTACTCAGCTAATTCTTGTTTAGGCTTAGCTTCATGTGTCTGAAGACCTTTTTACAAAAGCGAGAATTAAGCTTCTCATACCTCTTTTTCTGTTATTTTCCTATCATAGTTTCATTAGCCTTTGAATGTTCCACTTTCATGATGACATTTTAACTATCAGACGTTTTAGAGTACCTGAAATGAACAAAATAGAGCCACATAATTTTTTTTATTACAAACTACATCAGTTCTTTGAGAGTAAGCAACAGTGGTGAAACTAATTATTATAATTTTCTTTATGGGTATAAAAACTTGTAGGAATTTTAGTTTTAATATGGATGGTACATGTAACCTTCAAATGCCTACAGTCAAGTCTTTTGACTTCATGTATTTGATAGATACTATAGTTGACACCTTAATCTAGAAAAAAATTAATGTTGGCATTTATCTTGTATGATGATAAACATTTTCAAATTTGTGATGAATAATTCAGAAGTTATGTGTGTGTTAGTGTTCATTTTGAACAAGCTCCAGTCCTTAAAAAAAGTCAGGTCACCAATCTACTAATAAGTAGTATGTCATAAACCCCTTCCAGAAGAAATTGTGAAATTAAGGCTCGTGTTAGGTACTTGCTTGCCATTTTAAGAGATTAAACTTTACAGATTTTGTTTTACTTTATTGAGAAAAAAATATAGCATTTTAATTTTTCATGTTATTTTTCACTGACCAGCAAGACCCCAGGCAGCCATTTGCCCTTTGTTGAAACCTGGCACGGATCTTATTCCACGTTGCCTGAAGCAGGAAGATTTAGGTTTTGGCACATTTTTTGTAACTTTAACAGTCAACAAGATGAAATTATTTACTGTTGGAGTTAAGAGTAACAACTATGTAAAAGTTATCCATCAGTGTAAACAAACAAGTATCAATTGTACTTGCTAATCATACAATCTGTGGTCATATTTTTTTACTAAACTGCCATTTTATTTTTAATTTCTTATTCAGTGTAATATCATCTGTCTTTTTTTTTCTTCTCTTCTGTAGTTTTTTAATAGATGATGGAAAGCTATTTTTGAGCTTACAAGGAAATGGTCACATTCAGCCTGATCTTGGTTTTACAGTTATTGTAGCATCAAAGGGAACAAAGAAAAAATTTGATTGGATGTATATGATATATACCATTAGACACATGAAACTTGTCAAAAATTAATTTATCTCATTAACTTTTTATTGAATGTACTTTCACCTTAAGATAAAACTAATTAAATAGCTTAAAATGTCTATCTACACTTTGTAAACTTGACATTTCTTAATATTTCTTCATAATTCTGCCCATAATATGCCAGGAAGTTCTCAAATTTTAGCTGTAAAGCATAGAATTGTAAGAATGTATTTTGTACTTGCAATAAAAATATTTTATTTTGAGGAATTTACTTCATATTGATAAAAATGAGGACTTTAGTTTATCTTCAAGTAGATTATAGTGCTTCTAGATGTTTGAAAGTGCAAATCTTTTTTATTTAAAATTTATTATATATTTTTCAAAGTTGGCACCCATACTCAATTTCAAATATACAAGAACTAATTGTTTTGTTATTATTCAACAAAACTATTTTAAACATTAAGTAGTATAATTTTTCTTCAGAATAATTTACCATGTTTTAAAATGTTATAAGAAAGTTAATGTGATACAAATACAAAAAAAGTAAAATTAAGTAGTTGTTACTAATGAATTATTTATATATTAATTTAAATAATTAGAAAATTTATTCTTTATTTTGTATAAAGATTATATAAATGTTAGTTCTTTATACATCAATCAAGTTTTATGTATGATTTGAATTATTTATAGTAGGTGTTTATGACTTATTGGTGATAAATTTAAACAATAAACAAACAGCACACATTATATTTGTTTCAAAGTAATATATATTAAAACAAGTCAAGTGTTAATTACACTGTTGGTTATCACAGTCGTATCTAGAGCTTTAAATAATTCTCTTTTTCCTTTGTTAAATCCACACAGGCTGGTTCAGTTACTTTAGAACACAATTTGGCAAGACTGATTATTCTTTTCTTTTGCATGCTGTTTAATGCAGTCAATTATAACTTCACTTTAAAATCACCACAAATTATCTAAGTTATGACACTTACATATTCCTAAACTAAATTAGATTTGTATTTCTAATAATCAGTAATTCTTGCTTATTTAGCATGGAAAGATTTAATGTTCTCAGTTATGTTTTGAAAAATTTCTAATGAACTTTCTTAATTTGGAAAAAGCTCATAATTTATGTAATTGTGTAGGTGATTCGTAACACACTTTTAACCCTGTGGTATTTGATCAGGTGGACTCAGAGGCAACGGATTAGAGTGACCTTAAAAGGAGAACAAGCCTATACACCCCCTGTAGAACTTCATAACCAGCAACTTCAGTATCCAGAATACAGGTTTATAGATTGTTACCAAGAGCAGCATAACTGTCAAAAAGGATCTGTTATCACACCTGATGGATGCTCCAATTTTGTTCACAAACTTCCAGTCATGGCTTTGAATGAAGTGTTTATTGGTGAATCTCTTTCTTCTAGGTAACAATTTTTAAAAACACTAGGAAAGAGCAACATAATCCTTTAAAGTTTGTCTCAAGCTGGTAATCTTGCATAAATAGTTTATAGTGAACCAAAATTATTGATTTAAATCACCAGGGAATTTGCAATAACCTGTTTTTGAAGGTTTAAACATTTGTACAGTTTGCATTTTGCTAGATGCTAATTATATCATTTAATTGTTAAATTTGATTGTGGAAAGTGTGGTACATGTTAAAATTGTTCTTTTTAACATAGTTCTGGTTTAAAACTTCAAGCACTTGTAAAGAAAGGATGGGACTTAAGAATTATTGAAATGGTATCATACTACATGGTCATATCTTTACCTGTGTTTGAATTATTATGCATGAAATTCATGGTCATGCAATCACCTGTGCTATACTTAAGGTCCAACATACGGGTGGTTTCTATATGATACTGCAGTGTTTCTTAACAACAAAATAGTATATTACAAAGCTAAATTTCCTTAATGAAATGAAGAAGGCTCTTAAATATTGAGTAGTATTGGAAATGAGAGTGATAGAAAAGTTGAAAACAGAGCTGTATAGATTAGTTTAGTTGAAGCCTTATGCTTGAACTGATCAACAAATTCTGTTGATTGAAGAAAATTTAGCAGTTCTGATAATTATCTCTCAAAAAGTACAAATACTCTTGTGAGAGTAATCTGCCATAAAGAACTCAAGCTGTGTATCTATAAGATGCTTCAAATTCAAGTCTAGGAGTCAAAACACCATAAGCTACATAGATAGTAGCTACATGTATTGTGACCATTCAAAATATGTACGGAACATTACACTAAAATATATTTATGAAAGCTTTATGATTGTTCCTAGGTAAAGCTATAATAACAATCTGAAAATTGAAAACATCATGTCAGAAATGTATGTAATTTCAGGAAGTTTCAAGTAGTTGTACTGCAGTGAAACTTAGGTTGATTTGATGGTGTAAAGACATTTATATGTTTCTATAGCCTTAAAGACTGATTCAGAATATCAGCAAATGATGTGAACAAATATCTTTATTTTGTTTAAGGTTGAGGATTCTTCATTAATTTATAGTTTCTGATACACTTGTAACTAGCACAAAGTAAGTCCTAGTATTGATACACAAAACAATGCTTACACACTATGGGTGTGTTTTTTTCCACATAATTTCATACAAGTTTATCTACCTTTTTAACAGGGTATCCTATTATGAATTGTCTGTTGATGGATCACCCAAAGTCAAAATTAAAAGTTCTGGCTTAACTGTCTGTACCGGAACAGGATCAACCTCTTGGTCGTTTAATATTAATAAGTTGACCCCACAGTGTGTGGAACAGTTGCTCAAAATTGGTGAGTTTATAATATTGATAACATTTTAAAACATTACATTTAATGAAAAGCTCTTTTGGTATCTCGAAGATTCAAGTGCTGTGACCTTTCATTTTGGAAATTGTATTAACTTTATGAATTTAAAATCATAAAAGGAAATATGTGATCTTAGTTACAAAAAGAAAATTTTTTTTTAAAAATAAAATCTGTGCTTTGATTGAATCAAAGTACGTACATTATGATAATATTCTTTGTAGATATGATGTAATTTTAGGCTTGGAAATAGTAACTGCTTTTTTTTTTTTCACCTGTTGAAAGAGTAAACAGCAGTAAAATAGTTCTAAAATAACCGTCCTATTTTCTCTTCAAAATAATAAGTCATGGAGTATTAAATATTATTATGAATAGTACTTTGGATACCTTATTTATTCTTTTAAAGACATGAGAAAAAACAACACATTAGACTATGTAAGTTAATTGAAAGTGGATTAATGAATTTGTCTTTATCAATATTAAAACTATAACTATCATAGCAAAATACTGAGCTATTAATGATACATTCTGCAGACATGGGTTATTTTACTTACATTAATAGAAATGTCAAGTAATTTACTCCATTTTATAAACAAAGTTAAGAATTATACTGAACAAAATTATTTGAATCTTAATGTAATATTTCTACAAATTATTTAGCTTCTCTATGTAAAATATTTTTATGTGACATACATATAGGAATTGATAGCTACTTTGAAACTCAAAAATATTTTATTGTTATATTTTATTTTTAAGAAACAATTAAAAATGTGTAGCTTTTGTGCAGATTTTAAGTTAGTGATCAATGTAAAACTTTCATATATCATATGCTGGCATAATTTTAAAAACTAAACTTGTACCGAAGTTATAAGTTTCAAATTAGCAATATTTATTAAAATATATTTCTTCCTAGAGGATTATGAGTACCATGTTATGCTTGGAAAACATTGAGGAAATTCACAAACTCTACTGTATTTATAAAATTTGTGTTTTTTGGATAAATTTATGCATAAAATCAAATAAAGCATTTTATTGAATAAAATTATACTTGAAAGTATTGGGTTAAAAAAGAGGATTAGAGGACTGACTAAAAGTTTATTTTGTATAATTTTGTTTTATTGAATGATGTAGTATTTTCCTTGGGACAGATTTTGTCATCTGAACATCATATTTTCATTGAAGATTTTCTGCAGTTGCCATTTCATACCATTCCCAGATTTCAAATATGCACATGAGAACTGAAACCTGAAATGTAACAAACAAATGGTTTTTGCTGCATTCTCTTTGCCCAGTGCTGTTGGGCTAACTCCTGTGTCATGTTTACAATATTAAACCAGCACCCTTATTTACAACTTAAATTGCATTTCCTTTTCAAGTCCAATGCTAATTTCTTGCTTATTTTACACCAATTGTAGTATACTTATAATGTGGGTCCTTCCATTCTTCTGAATACACACACATCTTTTGTTTTCAACTTTCTTTTTTCATCATCTGCTTCAATAATGCATCATATGCATATTCAAAACTTGCATCTTTTACCTTTTCTCTTCCTTTTCATGTGTACAAATTATTAATATAATTGGAGTTAAAGATTGTACTTGTTTTCAGAAATGTTCACCCAGTCTTTCTCTTAACCTTATTCCATTTTTACATATATTTCAGTTTTACATATATTCTCCTTGTTTACTTCACCAAATGTCACTTTCAAATCAACAATAAATGTTAATAAGTTTCTCCTTTATTTTCACTTATGTTCAGTTAATTAAAAATAAACATTGCTCTTTGTTCCATGTAGTTTTATATATCTTGTTTGGCTTTCTCTCACATTACTATTTTTTCTAAGCACTTCTCACCATTATTATTATTTCTAGAATTTTATAAGTACCTTGAGTAGTGACACTCCTGTATAATTCTTGCAGTCTTCCATTGTATATAATGCATGTATGCTTTTATACATGTTTCTACACAGTAGTTTCTTTCACCTTACTGTTTTATTCTTCTGTACAAGGAGTTTTTTCATTTTCCAACTTACATTCCTTAACAAACTATCCTTATGTTTCTCTGTTGTGCTCCATTCTCTTCATTCCAGCTTCTGCTGCTGTCTCTTTTCTTGTTGTACTCAACTTTGCCAGATAATCTTCCAAATTATTGTCATATAATATCATTCAGTTATTTTCACTTTTAATACGTTTATCTTCTATTATCAAAATAACTGCTATTTTTTTTTATACACATTTAATTTTGCTGCTGTACATTTTCTAATCTCAGAAACTGGATGATGATTGAAGATTATCTTCAGTTCTTATCCAATCTACCAGTGTATCTTTAACTTCTTTTATAAGGATAACATCTACTACTGACAATTCCCTAAATCCAATGTAATTTAAATTAATTACTTCACCTCCATGAATTTTTCCATAGTCATACTGATCTTTTAATTTAACTTACTCAATTTTCTTCCTTCTCTTTATCCCTTGAAAATATTGTCTTCTACTTAGAACTCTTTCTCTTCTTATTCCAGATTTACACATTTTAACTGGATCTTCACCAGTTCACTAGCTATTTTTAGCCTCCACCCATAGCTGAGTATTTCTCAAATTTTCCTTCTGCCATTTTGTCCATCTTATTCAGGAACTGTACACCATCTTTCAGGGCAGGATCCATGAAGGTTGATAGACCACTCTCGAATAAGTAGAGTAAGGAAAAAAAAACATGGTCATAAACAAAAGGGTTCTCCACCCAATTCACCTGCATGTAAATAAATATGGCTACCATGATACAATGGAACTATCGAAGTTTATGTTCTAATCTGGATGACATCAAAACTGATTGCTTCTTACCATCCTATTTGTCTTTCCTTGCAGGAAACATTTCTGAAACCTGCTAATACAGTCACCTCTCAGCAGTTTCCTTTACACAGAGATCACAAGCTGTGTGACAGATGAGTGCATGGAGGGGTGGCACTGTTAGTTGATCAGTATGTGGCCACCCTGTCTTTGCCACTCTACACACCCTTGAAGGCTGCAGCGATTCGTGTTTTCTCAGGTCCTACTATCACTGTTTGTTCTCTCTACCTGTTACTTTGAGAGACATATGATTAATCAGGCCTTAATGCTCTCATTGAACAGTTGCTGTCTCCCATTTTAATCCTGAGGGACTTTAATGGACATCATCTTCTCTGGGGAAGTGCCGATATTGATTGGGAAGGTTGCTCCATTGGGCATATATTCTCTGATCACAACCTTTCTCATTTTGATACTGGTTCTTCTACTTATTTTCATGCACCTAGTTAGTCCTTTACTGCTATTGATTTCTCAATTTTCTCCTATTCACTATTCTACCATTTTTCATGAAGGGTTGACTATAATCCATGAGGCAGTGATCATTTTCCTATAATTTTGAGAGAGACTGGATGTGATCGATGCCACCTGACCAGCATGCCCCAGTGGAAGTTGGATCAAGCAAACTAGCCCTCTTTCACTGCTTGAAAGAAGTGAAACAGAACTTGATCCTGACATCACATCTTCTGTAAGTCATCAATAGACAACTGTGTGGCAGTAGTAACTGACTGTATTATACAAGCAGTTGCTCAATGTATTCCTAAAACCTTGACATGTTTTCCACAATATCCTCATCTGTGGTGGAATTCTGCCTGCCACATGGCACAGAAGACTCAAAAACAGGCCTGGGATACTTTTTGTAGGTATTCCACATTCTCTCACTGCATCACTTTTCTATAGGTGCACATGCTCAGTGGGAAAGACATCAAAGCCAGAAGAAATCTTGGATTAAGTTCACAACCAGCATATCTTCTACCACTAGTTCCAAAATCATAGGGGATAAGATTCGAAAGGTCAGTGGGCAATGTAATTCTGTCCCCCTCTCTATCTTGTTCTCTGATGGCTAGGAAGTAGCTAATATCCAGAGCATTGCCGACACACTAGGTAAAAGCTTTTGCCAGGTATCTAGTGCTTCTGCTTTTTCCTTCATCTTCTTAACCATCAAGACTTGAGCAAAGCAATCACCTCTTTCCTTTTCAGCTGATTGTCTCTATGTAATGGTCCCTTTACACTAGTGGAACTCAAATTGGCCTATCATCAGTCTGGCAATACATCGGTTGGACCTCATGATGTACACTTTTTGAAATACTGTGTCATCTATCTCCTGTTTCTCTTGCTATTCTTCTGATTGCTTTTAACTACATCTGGCAGGAGAATGTTCATCCTGATGCCTGGTACTAGGCTATTGTCCCACCTTTCTCAAAGCCTGGAAAGGATCCTAAGATTCCTTTAAATTACCGTCCAATTGCTTTGATGAGCTGTCTCTGTAAAACAGTAGATAGGATGGTTAATGCTCATCTTGTTTGGTTCCTTGAATAAAACAACTTCCTCTTGCCCACACTGTGTGGGTTCTGATGACAGCTCTCCACTGTGGATCACCTGATTTGACTTGAAATACCAATCAGAGAAGCCTTAGACATATTGTATCAATATTCTTTGACATTGAAAAGGCTTATGATACAACATGGAGGTATGGCAATTTGTCAGACCTCTATATATATGGGTCACATGGCCATTTGCCCATTTTTATTAAAAATTTTTAATGGGCAGGAGATTCCAAGTTCATGTGGGTTTGACATTTTCCTGTTCTTTTCTACAGGAAGTTTCAGACACTTGCTTGTCATGATTGGAATCTGTTTCCCAGATGACTCAACAGGCTAAAATACAGTCTTTATTGAAAAACTCTAACATACAACGAACGAAGATAGAACAGAATGGAAGTAGGACTGAACTGTATGCTCTTCTATTTAAAATATTTTCTCAATCCAAACAAGCCGTTTTTGCATATAAAAAGATCAGAACTATATAATAAAAGTTAACTTTATTAATAAAAAAAATATAAAACTTAATTGTAAAACAATTTCACATACAGAAACTGCATTAACAGTGTTGGTGTTTACAAGTTCATCAGTTTCTCTACGAGAAACGTTGTCAATGAGCTACAGTCAAACTTCAAGATTTTTTGTTCTATGCCTATCTGTAAATGTTAATGGTCAGCAAATAGTCAGTTATCATTATTTGTAGACATAGAATATATTAAAGTAGAGTAATATTCCTAGACAATGCTAACTCACAGCTATTTTTACACTAATTGTTCTAGTTAATAAATATAATCTTGGTAGTGAATGAATTATCACCATGAGCTAAAACACAGATTGTGAAAACAGTTTATCTAGTACTGTTATTTAGAGTTGAGGTTCCTTTCTTTTATTCTAGAAAATATCTAACCATTCATTACATTTTCTTCACAGTAAATGAAGAAACAGGGTCAGCACTGCCACTGGAAGACAGTAAATTAGTTGAACGAATCACAACCAGATTTAACAACTCCTTGATTTTCGACCCATCTGAAACTTTACTGGCCTACACAATTCGTGATCCTGTAGTGTTTGGTATGCACAGTTTTTCCTCAAAGAATGATTGTCTTTTCATACTGTTTTTCAGCACATAGAATGTTTGACAAAAGTATGGAACAGTAGAAATTTAGTTTTTCATATTAAGCTTTATATATCGCTTTGTTAAACAAGTTTTTTAATTGCTGCAAGATGTGATTCCAAAGCACTGCATTCTCATTTTGCTAAATATGAAATCTTGAATAAAGGCTGGGTTTTGCCTTGTGAACATGCAAAACTTTGTCCTCCTTATACATTCTCACATCAAGTATGTAATGAAAATAACTGTTTACATTCTATCCTGGAATGTCATTAATAGGTATGTAACTGCACTTACAAAGTTTGATTTAGCCCCCCACACACACACACTCTCTCTCTTCAATCCTCGCTAACTACATGAAATAGTATAACTCAATAAGAGCTTGGCAGTTAACTTCTTTACCTCCAACAAGCAATTACACTGAATGGTTCCCATGGAAAATAAGTTAATTAAAATCATGGTGAAATCTATTAATGTTTTTAAAATAATAAACTATTGGAACTTAGTGTTTCTTGTTACACCAGCTATTTAAGTCTTGAATGTAATCAGTTAATGAGCCGGGTGATTAACTGAATTGCCATTTTCACTAATTCCCCAGCTGTAGTTTATGATATGTAAATTAATGTGTAAAAGATTATGCAGTTGTGTTTTTGATATAACATCACTGCACCACCCCTAAATTTTTTATTCTTACCGTCTGACTGCTATAGGCAGTGGAATAATCATAGAAAAAAGTGCTTTGGTTGTAGGATTTTTGAGAATTTGAATATCTGAAAGTACACTGAACAGTTTGTCTTCTCTTGAACTTTTGTATATTTAATTGGATTATGTAAAGTTAACCAGTTAATATTTTGCTTTTTACCTAATCAGTAAGTTGTAATTTAAAAATAAAGAAGCTTTGGACACATGGTTGGGTTGTCCCATGCCAGTCATTTTGAGAATTCCTATAACTCTAAAGAGTTCTATAAAGGTTCTAAAAGTTTATAGTCTGGAAACATCTTGACTTATTAGCAGGTTAACCCAAAGATGACCTAAGAAGATCAAAACATTGTTCTCTACTTTAATAAATTAAAGTTTTAATACCCGTACAACCCATCTTGAGAATACATTTTTACTTCAAGTGAGTTTCTCATCATTACAAGTTGTAGGAATCATTGAATATATGCTACAACTCATACAAAATAATGCTAATATGGTTTTATTTGAACTCTACTTATTTGTTAAAAATGACATTTTAGATATGTAAAGTATACACGTATAGTAATTTACTCATTTATGGAGTTTTTGTGTCTAATATCCTTTAATGGCCTATTTGTAGAATACAAGTATCTGACATTGTGTTTTATCTTTACTCATTGAATATGTGTAACTTGTAGTCAGTTTTTTAAAAACTGATTTGTAGTTTTCTGTCTTAACTTTTTCTCTAGTTGCAGTTTTAGAGATTTAGATGTTTGGTATTCAGTATTTCTCTATCATGTGTTAGCAGTTAATCTTTAAAACGTTTGAGAGTTTTCGTGAAATGGAGAACAAATAAGGATAATTTAATGAACTATATATTGCAAATCTCAAAAAAATTTAACCAGTCAGTTTTCTTGTATTATATGGAGCAGATACCCCCTCACAATGTTTTCTGTGAGGATTTCCCCTCCTCTCATTTTGGTACCAAATCCTACTCGTGTTGCTGCACACCTACCTTGAAAAGTTGACACTTTTTTGTTTTATTACAGGCACAGGGTTCAGCAGTAAGCCTCGAGGATTTGCTAAAAGGTAAGACTTTTCTTGTTGAATTTATCAAAATCACCCATAAAAATTATATAGATGTAAAACACCAAGATTTGATAAAGTGAGTTAGTAAATACATAATAATCTGCTAAGGTATACTTCTTAAAACACTTCATAATGCACTGAGCCTATATTTTTGTTCAAATTCCATAAGTTTTCTATATGTCTCTCTAATGACCATGTTACTTTTATGTTGGAATTCCAGGCTGCAGTGTATATATATATATATATATATAGTAGAACAATAGTCTGTTGGAGACAACTTCTACATTCTGACTTCATAGAGCCCATTAGTGGCTCAGCAGTATATCTGCAGACTTACAACACTAAAATCCAGGCTTCAATACCCAGGGTGGGCAGAGCACAGATAGTCCATCATGCAGCTTTGTGCTTAATTCAACAACTTCCTACATGTTTTCAATTAGCCACCACTACTTATCTTTCCATCTGTTAAATTTAATAGTAAATGGATTAAATGCAAGTTTACAATAAATGCTCTTTTCTTACAACATATTTATTTATAAGACAGCATAGTTAAAACCAACTTATTAAACAGTATATTTCTAAAATAATTTATGCTATTATGTTTTTTTATTATGTCTAGTGACAGTTTCATGTATCTGTCAAATGAACTTCATATTAAACATTTTTAAGCAGCTCTTAAAATATGATTAACATTTCAGACAAATTGAAAGTACAAGTAGATAAATACCTGAATATATACCTTCAGGAGCATTTATAATTTAAAATCTGATTTTTCACATTTAAGCATTTTTTTATGAAAAAAATAATTTAATTTTATTAGAATAATAAAACTGCATGACAGTTTCTAAAACTTTATCAATTTTGTCAAGATGTTTAATTTTTGAACTGTTTAAGTACACACTGAGTTAATGAAAATGCATGTGATAGAGGATTTTACATATTGTTAGAAAGTTTCTCTCTGCCATTTTAGGTAATAAGTAATAGCTTGTAGAACTATTTGTTAGAGTAATTCTACAGCTTTCCTTATTTTATACATTAACTATTTGTTAGAGTAATTATTAAGAATATTGTAATGCCTACCTAGTGTGTGGTATCAAACTGTTCAACAAGAAGTAACAAGGATAAAGTAAAAGTCATTTCTCTGCTTGCCTGAAGTGATCAATAGAAAAACCAAATTGTTATTAAAAGATTGGCAAAACAAACATCCACCTGATAGTACAATGGTTACACTAGCAACAGTTAGTTACAAATCTTTTTATTAACCTGAATATGACCTAAAACGGTTGCACCATTGTTGTGTACTTTATTTCAGTTAAACTTCTAATACCCAGACCAGCTGTCTTGAGAATACATTTCTGGCCTTTCTTTCACTATTTA
The DNA here is from genome assembly GCA_011833715.1 of Carcinoscorpius rotundicauda. NCBI lineage: Eukaryota > Metazoa > Arthropoda > Merostomata > Xiphosura > Limulidae > Carcinoscorpius > Carcinoscorpius rotundicauda. The sequence goes on from CM022403.1 coordinate 46,827,432, forward strand.
CTGTGTAAAAATGTCATTATATGATGATGTCTTGATGATTTTTTTGCTGTCTACCACATCAAAAGATTGTTTTTCATCCATAATGATGCAGTATCATAGTTACTAAGTATAAATATTTTTCTAGTGTCTAGTTTTAATTAGTTATTTCATTATTTGTTTTTCTTTCCAGAATTGAGGTGAAATCCAGGATGTTCGATGCATGTCTTGTTATTGATGGTGGTTTATCATTTTTATTTAATGATGGTGCTGTAGCTACACTGGATATACTGGAAGATGATGCTTTACGAACAGTCACCCTCTTGGATTGACTGTTATTTATATACATATACATATATGTGTATGTATGATGTTTGTGTAATTCTAAAACTTTCCATTCTTTTACTTTTGTAGAAAAGTATATATATTATGTCACGTTTAACCAGTAATAAAATAAGTTTTACAAAAAACGTAATACTGTTTGAACTTGCATTTGAATTACAAGTAAATATTTTTAATGAAAATTAAAAATGAGTACGTTCGGGGTATTTTCAAAAACAAAAGTGAGGCTTTCCTGGTCAACTTGGTAACATAGTTAAGATATAAAATTTCATTTGATAAAACTGTATTGTGAGCCATGTCTGACATTAAAAACTATTTTTTTTTTTTCCAGAAACATTTTGTAATTCTCAAAAAACATAAATTTTAGTTATCCTGTTTATTCTACTTAACCTTAAAATTAGATGACTTCAAACTTTATGCACCAGTTAGCTGCAGGACATCTTAAAGGATCCTTAACACATCTCATACATTTTTCTTAAAAACAAAATGCCATCAATACTACAGTTGATTAGCATTGTTTTTCCTTTGTTTTGGTAAAATACAAATACATCATGAATTCATTTCATACTTGTAGGGCAAGCTGTTATACTACTGCCTGTGAAAATCCCCATCCATAACTCTTTACTGTCTTTGCAATTATACCAAGAGTATATATACGCGAGTCCCTACCCTCATACTTCGTAAACATTATTCCTTGACCCCTAGATGGGCATACTGGGATTTTGTTTCAACTCACTTTATATGTTGGTTTTCATTGTGTTTTGCACAGAAAATTAATATTGTTTATGGCCAAGAATACCATCAACAGAAACAGTACCTCATTGATGCAACAATTCATTCTGATCTTTGAATGAAAAAATGTTATTTAATTATCTATACTTACTACCAACCAGATTGATTTCTAATATCACTCTCATTGGAACTTAACTAACAGAAAAGATATAAAACTGTTCAAAATGATGCGAATATTCACATTGCTGGTAATGAATAATATAAAAAACAAGTTGATAATTTCAGCATCAACTGGGAGCATTCACATTAAGCTTGTTCATACAAAAATAAGATGTCAAAGATACCTAGAAGTTCATATGTTATTAAAATATTTTACTTTATTTACAGTTATAGATATAATTGAAGGGCATGTGTAAAACAGGATATTTCTAATGTACATGCAAAAAAGAATAAAAATAAATCTGACATAGTATGTGGTATAATGTAATAAATATGAATCACCAGGTAAAACAAAAATATCTAAGCTGTATACTTGTAATAGTTATTAACAAGTATTGCATAACTCTGTAAGAGTACTTCCTATATGTCAGGTAAATGCACATCCCCAAAATAAGATGAGATGATGAACTGTGAAAGAAATGCTATCAACTCTGAAACAATGTTAAGTGGCAGACTAAGATGCTATTTAATAACTTGAGAAGCAAATCAAAAGACAGCTGGCTATACTGGTAACATGTGACATGCATCACACTTTGTTTTAAGTGACCATCTTTAGCCATACTAAGATACAATGTGAAAAGGATATTGTTAGAAACACACACGTGGTTTCAGTATTGATTAAAATGAAACTGTGAATAATGAATGACTGGAATCATACAGGGTAGTCTAATTTCAGTGTGGCTGAACGAAGAGTAAAGATTTAAAGCTTTGCAAGTCCCCTCAACCCTACTTGTGTTGTTTCCATAACATAAGCTACTGGAAGTGGTGTTAGTATTGTGGAAATATTCTCACTGTACATATAATTAGGAGTGAAGGTTGAAAGGAAAACATATAAGTTACCCAATCCTACATGTTTTCATAAGAGAGGCAGGCCCTTCAGGAAAAATAGGTTCTTTGTGTTTATCTCTCTGTCTACGTTTCAAGAGTTGCCATTCTCCATATTATCACAGGCTGCTGTCTTTTGACAAATACTACAGAAACAGTGTAATCAATCATTACATGAATGTTCATGGCCATTATTGTATACACTTGTGATGGCACTGTTTTCTCTGTATAGAATTTTTATTTTTACATTACCCTGACAATGTAACATTGGTTAAAGAGGTTTTTTCAACAGCATTGCCATGATCACATTGTATTTAAAACTAACAGCTATTTCAGGACATGACGACAGACATGCGTACTCTTGTATGTGAATGTCAAATAACATGCACTTAAAGCTTATGTATTGGTGTAGCTATAAGGGGACAACAGCCTCCCTTGTCAAAATTTATTGATTATTGGAATTTTCAGCATCTGAAAATTGATATACCACAAAATATCAAATAATCTGAATTATTCTCTTTTCTTTTCTTTATATCAAATCTCATATTAACATTTTTTCTAACCTATATAAAAACCACTGTATGTCATGTCACACTGAATTTCTCAAAATGGGAAAGTCATAAAAGCCAAAATGCATTTATCCAGATAAAATAGCATGCAAACTGTCTGCCCATTCTGATTTCAGCAATGGGGTTGAGAAATCTTATATGTGTTGGTATAATAAGCCTAAAGATGTGGTGTGGTATTACCTACCCTACAGCTAAGTGCATAAAATTTATCATGAAAATAAAAATATTGATTCAATTTAATTTTTTTTAAATTAAGGTCTCTTCTGTCACATAATCAACTTTTTGGATAAAAAGCACTTTTTAATCAATGGAGATTCTAAATTAAGAAATCAAATATTTTTTTCCAGTTTTGTTGTCTATACATTTCATACACAGACTAACAACAATATTAGATTATACTTTTGTTGCTAAGCAACATGACATAAAAGATGCTGTTGGAAGGCAGTGTTAGTAAAACACACTGACTTTTCTATAAACCATTAACCTAACTCATTTTTACCAATATACAATTGTTCTACAAATACATTTTGAATTAATTTCATAATTTTGATTGACTTGCATAGAAATTTACCAACGTTTGATTGCCTTGACAGCACTTTTCTATTTTTTTGTTAGTTTTACAAAATTTTATTTCACTTAGTTATGAAATATTAGGTAAGGGTACTATGGAGTCGGGAGCAATAGTTTACACACTAGTTATTATTACGCTACGTAAGCTATATTCATCAAATTCCTACACTACAAAAGTGTGCACTGAGCAAAATATTTGGCAAATGCACTCCTTCATCCCCAAAGTCATGGAAGTCTTCTAAGGAAAGGTATACACTTATAACTTCAATCTTGTATGGTATAATTCATTCCAGATGGTGCATGCTTTGTGTGTTTGAATATAATGTTTACTAGCATGCTGCATGTATTATAATACAGGTATAGGACACTGTTTCAAGACTGAACTTAAAGATCTGGTGTAACAAAATCCTATTAGGTTATTATAAGTAAAATTCTGTTCTAGCAACTCAACGTGCCTCCAAAACCTAAATGTCACAATCTGAAGTGTTTGACATGTAAGAAAGTTGTCAACAATGATTATAAACAAAATTATAACCTGATATGTTATCAGGAGGTGGTGAAAGCTAACTGGTTTGTTCAGAACAAAGTTCCTGGAGTACCAAATAATTAATTTGAGATATTATATAAAGTATATTGAAGTTATAATAGTATATTCATAATTCTCTGATAATTTCAATCATCTAGAATTGCCTCTAATGTATAATATTAACAAGAAGACCAACAGATCTATGGATTTCTAACTCAGTAATATAAGGTGAATATAATTTCATTAATGTACAACATGATTTAATCCTTCATTCCTTTTTTCTGTTTTTTTGCAGGCCTGTTTATCTACAAAATTGTTATGTCAAAACAACCCCGCTATGAAAGATGAGTATGATACAAGTGAAAATGTAATTGATATGGATGACATATAAAGGTACGAATATCTTCAAATGCAGCAAGCCTAAATGATTCAAATAAACAGGCTGAAGAGGCTACTGAATAATTTAGCGCTCCCACACAAAAAATATGGTACCTGTGTTAATTTGAATGGAATCCTGCCAACCAGGAATTATCAGGAATTACATTTTCAAAAATGAGAAATCGAGACATTCAGTTCATTCATCATGGTATCATAAAAGTCAACCTAATGGTTTGAAAATCAAGTACAACTGGTAAACTAATAAACAATGGGAAGCCTTTTGTTCTCCTTACATTTTGTTTGCTGAACAATACAATCCAAATTATGAGCCAACATTATGTGATGTCACCAAGGGTTTCTATAACTTGAAGAAAGGCACCCAACATGTTAAAAAGCGTGAAATATAAAAATAACACACATTAAAGTTGCATGTGTGATGGCTATTACACAACAGCAGTTGTTAGTGAACATGCAATAACTGAGAATAGCTCAGTACACATTTACAAACTGTTAAAAACAACAGACTGGTTTTGAAGTGTATCATCCACATAATATTGTTCTTTCTGCAACAAATTATGAATGAGGACAATTTTTTTGGAATTGTGTAAACTGTTGGTGTAAAATGACACTGTCCTTATAAATCATGTGTTGGCATCAAACAAGAAGAGGTTTGTTTCTAACTGAACTCAGAAATAAAGAATGACTTGATAAAATGTATATTGAACCAAGTTCTTGACTCCAGTTTGATGAAAGTATTATGCTTTGATAGAAGATGAAACTAGATATCTTTATCATTTGGAACATTCATCATTTTCAATGCACTTTGTTAAAAGAGGGCTGCCAAGTTGAGGCTTCTCTTTCTTAGAAGTACTGTCAGTGATTGCACACACAGGCTCAAAATTAAATAATTCCAAGAATGAGGTATCTCAGTGCACCTTTACCATGGATAATTTTATGACAGCTGTGTAAATAAAATATACAAGAAAGAAAAGAACTTTGTTATGTATATAACCTCAGCCTGTGTTTAACTGATTCACACCAAGCAACATTTGATTACAAGCTTCTTGTAATGTTCATGAAGAATACAATATTGATAAAGATTTTTCAAAATATTACAATCAGTACACTGGAGCTGCTGTTAGCAATATATCACAATGGTTCTAAAAACTTTTCCAGCATTGTTACACATGCTATACACAATACAAGACATTATAAAAGATTACAGTCAGTACATTGGAGCTGCTGTCAGTAATCTATCACAATGGTTCTAAAAACTTTTCCAGCATTGTTGAAGATGATGTGTACAAGAAATTACAAAAGATTACAGCCAGTACACTGAAGCTGCTGTCAGCAATCTATCACAATGGTTCTAAAAACCTTTCAAAATGCAATATACAAGAAATTATATGAAGATGGGAAGTCATGAGCTTCAGCAATGAATGACTTTAGGTTTGCCTGCAATAGATAAAGAATCAGCAGAAATTCAAGGAGATTAACATACTGTCTAAGTATCTTCAAGCTACAGATATGGACCTTTGTAGAGCATCTGAACTAATCACAGTCACTGAAGAAAATTTATCAAAACTGAAAGATGAGGAATATCTGAGAACACTGTATGTTCCAATAAACTGGCTATTGAGTATGCTACTAATAATGTATCCAAACTTCCTGGTGAAGAAGCAGAAGATGAAACTATTAGATTCTTAGAAATGAAAGCTTCAGAACAGATGTTTATAACAAAACTTTGGACACTCAAGTTGGAGCTACAGAAGGAATTTAAATACTTTAAGGAAAATGTCATGTTTTCATACTTAACTGCATCACAATTTGCATCTGAGAGTTAAGCACAAACATTAAGATTCATACTGCAAAAATATGAAGAAGATATATGTGATGAAGAAGGGACATTTAAGGATAACAAGCTATTACACTGCATGTAGCAGACTTGGAAAAAGGATCTTTCTTTGAGTTGACCTCTCAAATTCAGTGCAGAATATGTTGCAATTTCTGTCTAAAAAACCAACACCTGCATACATTCCCAAACCTTACATATGTAAAAATGGCTCCTTTGGGTTGAGAAAATATTTTACGTAGAGGAGCTTACCTCTGCATAAAATATTTTCTCAACCCAAATTAGCCATTTTTACATAAATATCTCTCTACAAGTGGCTTTTCTCGACATCACTGATTATTCCCAAACCTTGCTGTACTAATACATATATATTTGAAGATTCGTGCTTAAAGTGCATTACCCAAGAGATATTAAATAGAATGAAACTGATCAAATTATATTTGAGATAAATCACATCACAAGAAAGACTTTCAGGGTTGACTTTGATCAGCATTGAAAAAACAAACACTAAGTAGCTGGTAAAATTTGATAAAGGCATGGATATATTTGCAAAAATGTAAAAATGCAAGGTAGTTCTGAACTAATTATTATTGATTCTGTTGTACATGTCAATATTGGCATAAAGTTCTATGAATTCCACTAAGTGATGGTTTAATGCAATAGTAAATAAATAATAAAATCATCGTTTAGTAAATGAACTAATTATACATTAGTGCTAACAATAACTGCTACAATGTAATGATTTGAGAAATTTTACAAGAGTTTGCCACCCCACCTGAGAAAAATTTGTAGCTATTTCATAGCATATGCTAACAGTAACTATTACAAAAAGTCCAATTTAATAAAAACTGGTGCAGATGCTTCAACTTGAAAATTCAGAATATATTAAATGAATGAACATTTGGTCATTCTTTCTTTGAATGGAGGTTATGTTCATTCTAAAGTCATGTACGAGAAAGCAGAGAAGACAGCTTACATGTATTACAAAAGAAAGTATGCGTCTCTAATGCCACCAGAAAACTACAACTTCTGCAAACCACCAAATTGTGAACACTGCTAACTTAAGTAAATAATGGGGACAATTAGACTATACTCACAATGTGACTTTATGTGTTTGTGACAAGACTTGTATTTCATTCTAAGCTAAAATAGGGGGACTGTAAGATGTTGGAGATGATGTAAGATTGTGAAAAGAGTTCTCATGGCAGATGTTAATCTATGACAGGTCATGTACTCTCACTCTTTAATGATTAAGGTATACTACTGGAAACTTCAGATTTCTTCCAGTCTGGGTAAAATACCAGTGTACACCCCGCAAGTTGCATTACCATACTGAACTTCAAGGTTTTAAGTGGAGTGTTTATGAAATCAAATTTAGTATGTTAGCATTTTTATAACCTATAATCAAGAACCTCATTCAAAAACTGTATTTGGATTTCTTCTAATTTTTTGGGGGACATGAATGCATAAAATATATTAATAGACTTGAAATTTTATAAATGAAACTTTAAATAGACTAATAGTATGCGTTCCTATAATACTGCGTGTGCAAAACTCTAGGAAAGCTTGCTGTATTCTGCGTTATTTTATTTATCTGCTTATTTACTCTTACTATTTTAGTAAAATCTTAGTCATTACAACAAGCTTGAAACAATATGAACAATATGTTTACCTGTTATTTTTAAGAATATGAAATGCTTATATTAAATACACCCACTTAACCATCTGGTGTTGCAGTTAGCATTCCTAGATGACAGATCCAGGTGGCCTATGACTGTAACCACTTTATTTTTTCCATGCAATTTTTCAGAAATCATTAATTTGTTTAAAAATATTAATATTACACTTCTGATGATTTTAAACAACTTACATACAAAAGTGATACTGTAAATAAGATGATTTTAAACAACTTACATACAAAAGTGATACTGTAAATAAGATGATTTTAAACAACTTACATACAAAAAGTGATAAGTGTAATAGAGTTGAATATTTTCTCACTGTTGCCTACCTACATCAAACAATATAATGTTGCTTTGCTTGAAAAAATATATGCATTGCAGTTGTCTGCTTCAGCCAAGTTCTTTGTTTTAGTGTGTTATTTTGTAGTTCATATGTTTGCTTGCAACTAGGTGAAATCTGTGAGTTGCATATAAAATTAATAGTATTTACTTGTAAGTTCACGAAATCATTAAAACACAATTTTCTAAAGTAAATTTGGCTCAAAGCCATGCAACCCATTTGTAAACTTCTTTGTAATGTAGCAAGTCTAAACTTTATTACTTCAGATCTGTATAAGGGAACAAAATTAATATAAAAAAAACGATTCAACTTGAAGGACGTCTCTACAACCACCAAAGAAATAAATGACAATATCCTCTTTCAAATGGTAATTTAATTAAGAGGCTGTCCAAAATTATCAAGAATCATCATTTTCACAAGTATAGTCCCACAAACCATGCGCATGGGAAGTAGGAAAAAAGCAAAAACCTATCATAAACTCTTTCACTCACCTCTTAAAAATAAATACAATTAGTTTCACCTCCAAACTTCTCATGATAATAAATATCACAAAATATTATGAGTAAATTACATCAGATACCTTTACCTATACGAATTTTTAAACAGTCTATATATTGTGCAGCTTAAAAGAATATTACCCTCTCCCAAATTTCTTGGCATAATCATGGGCATCATTTAGTGGGGGGCATACCCTTCTAGTTATTTTTGCCATAGGGATATTATGTTATTCCCCCCTTCCAACTTTATACTGTCAATATTATTTTCTTCTTTTTCGTAGAAAATTTCCACATGTCCATATTTTGAAATATCAACTGACATTACAATATCCATAATTCATCAAATATTTTAAAACCAAATGTCCATAGCTAGATTTCTTACTTCAGATACTCTCTCATTATCTAAATTCATTTATGTTGGTGTGATCCCTCTCCACCATCTGTAATGAATTAATTAAATGTCACATAATATCATGTAATCCCACATCCCTTATTGTCATCCTAATATACAAAAGTTTATCAACTCCAAAAAACAGTCTGGTTGGTGATTTTAGTGCATGACAGCCAGCAGCATCAGAATGTTGTTGTTGCCTGGATGCAACTAGTTGTTTTTAAAAAGTGGTTCACACTACACACACTGACAAAATGTTTTTTACAGTGCCATGGACAGTGCTACTACTGTTAGTTAAGCTGTGAATTTCTTGGTGATAGTAAAACAACAACTAATTTCTGTATATACTAACACTTCAATAATATGGATAAATATGACTAATACTCCACTGCAGCTGCTCTAACGAAGTTTATCAGGAAAAAACAAAACATTTAAATGTCTGGTATTCATAATGTTATGGGTGCTGTTTCAACTAAAGAAAACTGTACCCATATTTAAACCCCCACTTATTCCAGATGAAACACATCAACTGGATGAAATCAGCTGTGTCCCAGTACAGAGATTACTTATCTGACAGCTCATATTTCAATAAAAATTATTATTAAGATACCCTCGGTTACACTATGATTCAAATGTTGGTGAAGTTCTACATCACATGCATGGGAAACTACAAAACATGGGAAACTAAATATGCAGAGGAAACTTATTTCTACATGTTTTTCAGACTGGAAGAATGGTATCAAAATACTCGATGTGCATGAATGTTTAAATGTTTACAGACTGGCAGTGAACAACATAAAGTTTTAGAAGATGCAAAAAAAGAAGTAAATGCTAAAATCTGTTTTGAATTTCGCACAAAGTTACTCGAGGGCTATCTGTGCTAGCCATGCCTAACTTAGCAGTGTAAGACTAGAGGGAAGGCAGCTAGTCACTGCCACCCACTACAAACTCTTGGGTTACTCTTTTACCAATGAATAGTAGGATTGACCGTCACATTATAACGTCCCCACAGCTAAAAGGGCATGCTCAAATTAACAAGAGCTAAAGATGTCACAAGAAATTAATTGAGTTGCCTGTAAAGGACATTACATTCCTGAAGAGCCAGCTCCTTTGAAAAAATATTTCACAACCATAGAAATCCATAAATACTGAGCCATATGAAGCATCTATCACTGTTGGAGAAGAAACTTCAGCTGTGTTTATGTATTATTGGAGCAGTAGTAACCATGTTTTTTCATTTCATTCTTTATAGAGTGCTAACATACACTCTGAGATATACAACACTTTTGTGCCTATGTTGCATAATGGAAAACTGAATGTAAAGTTTTTTTTGTACATGTTAAAAGATGCCATTTGTGAATGTAATTAATGTTAACTTAAGTAGAAGATAATAAATGCTCAATAACAAAAGAGGGAATGGGGATTGTGAACTTTCCATTAACATGTCCATTTTTTTAAACTACCATCCCACAAAGTTTGGTTAAGATTGGCTCAGGAACTTAAGGAGTAGTTTGATAAAGGACAAACAGATACACAAATTTCTGTGATTTATGTATGTGGATGATATTATGAGTTCATTAAGCTAATGTAAAAATGTTCTCAGCAGTCCTTTCAGTTCTCTTCAAATGTGTGCAGTAACCATTCTTCCGAGTCAGTAGTAAAAGTTAAAGGCCAGAAATACCATATACAGAAATTGTCACTAACCAGCCTCTATTTAAATATATTAGAAAATCTCACTTTTATCTGGCAATCATATCCAGAAAACAGGATAATCTGATCAAAATGACTGATTGTTTAATAGCTGTTTTGACTGAATTTGTGATATTAATTGAAAAATAATCACTTACATGAAAATTACTGAGTAATAAAATGTGTCATTTCTACTTATATAGTTGAATAAGAAAAGGAATTTCTGTTTGCCAATCTTCAAATAATTTCTTTGTTCTCAATATAAACTTCCTTTAGTTGAAGGATGTTGAGCCTAATTCAGAACCATGTTAATATTTTGGACTTAAATAAATTTAAGTCAAACCCATAACTAATGGCACCTGTTACAAATTGGTACAGTCAAAAGAATTTTGGGTCAACTCTTTCATATGTGTCTACTCAAATTGCACATAAAACCCTGTAAGACATGGTATCGTTTTTAAATTATTTTCTGCATATGTTAATGAGTCACACCAAATTTTAATTGAAGCACACAGCAGATAGCCCTTTTAATTTTGCGCAAAGCTACAAGAAACAATTTTTTCATTGCAAAAACCTTTGAAACAAACTTTTAGTTTTCTTGTTTTATGACAGCTTGCAGTTGAAATATCTTAAGTTTGGGTGCTTATGTTTCTTTACAGCTTACTCTCAGTACCTCTGCTACAGTCTAGACAATCTGTTACACGTAAATGTTCAAATATTAATTGAAAATGGTACTTGTTAAAATTGATGAAGATATTGAACATTTTATTGACACAATTAATGAAGCAGCTAGGATACGAGGTTGGATCATGTGCACAAAAAGTATATATTCTCATACTAAAACAGTAAGAAAAGCAAAGCAATATATTAAATCATATAATAAACTTTAAACTCACTACAGATTTTCAGTTTTTAGCATACAGGTTGGAATGGGAAGAATCAGTTACAGCACCATAGTAAAAAAATACCTATGGCATACAGACACCCGAATAAATTAACCCATTAACTGGGAGAGATGAATTAGCTCGGCTTCCACATATTGCATTTCTCCTAGGGAAGATGAGTTAATTCATCCTTACGTCATTTGACTGTTTCTGAAATGGGAAGGCTGTTTTATCTTGTCTGAGCAATTATTTCTTCTTTTGTAGCTATTCTATTTTGTTTACTGGATGTTTTGATCATACTGCTATGTACTGGTGATGTAATTTAGCAGCTTTTTACAACTTTCAACCATTATTTCATAATAGCATCAAACAAATGTCATAGTGAACAGCTGCATCACCTTTGACTGAAATTTTAGCTAGTGATGATTCATTGTTATCATCAGATTCTGAAATTGATGATGAGTGAGTTTGACATTGATAGCTTAAAATGTAAAAATACAAGCACTACTAACTTGGACAGTAGTTCTGACATGGAAACTGAATTTGACATCATTGATCCATCTGCATGGACTATAAAATCTCACTGCATCAGGAAACCATTTCCATTTACTGGTACATCTGGTATGGCATTTCAATTAGATGATGATGCAGAATAGAAAGACTAGTTGAAGCTGTATATTACTGATGAATTGGTTGAAATCATCATACAAGAAACAAATTGGTATGCAGAACAATACAAAACTTAACACATGATAAAGCTGAGGTTCAGAGTTCTTGCTTGGTAGCCTAAAAATGGTGAAATACATTTATTTCTTGTCATTTTTTTAATTTCAAGGCATTATTCACAAGCCTGAAACTGCACAGTATTTCAGTTGCCAGCTACTGCTTCAAACACCATTGACAAAAGTATGACTGAAACAAGATTCATGCTGCTACGAAAATCTTTGCACTTTGCAAACGAGAAGTCTTACATTGAAGGAAATGGGACACTGGCAAAACTTTTCAAATTGAAACTATTCATGGACATATTTTGCAAGAAATGTAAAAAACTACATACCCGAGAGAAACATTTGTATTGATGAAAGCATCATGCTCTGGAAAGGCAAACTTTCATTGAAACAACACAAACCAATAAATATTATTTGAAGAATCCTAAATACTAAATTTAACAGTATTCAGTTAAAATAATTCCAAATTGAGAGAGAGTGTAACCACTAGATATATCCTGAGTTAAGAGGTTAATCATATCTTTCCCTCAAGGATAACCTTTTTGTCTTCAACATGATCCAATAGAGGGCATGGCAACTGGGCCACCTTCATGGCTGACCCTTGCTAACATATTTCTTTGTCACTATATAAGAATTCTTGGCTAGATACCTGTCCTGCTGAATACAAACTGGCTCTACATAGAAGGTATGTTGATAAATTTTTACTTTTTCAAAACCCTACTCACACTGTTTAGATTATTTAAATTTGAATCATGCATGTAAGAATGGCTTGTTTGTGTTGAGAAAATTTTTTATGTTGTTTGCTCCTCTGTGTAAAAAAATTTCTCAACCCAAACGAGCCATTTTTACATATATATTTTTCTCTTCAAGTGGGTTTTCCTGACATCACTAATTAAAATTTGAAATACCCTAACACTCATGTAAAATTGCCTTTTCTTGATATCCAAATAAGCAGATTAGATAAACATTTCACAACATTCAGGTATCATAAAAAAATATATATATACAGGCCTAAGTGTATAATTCAATAGTTTTATTTCGAATTCCTTTAAATGTAACTTCATACTCAGTCTTCTTAATACAGCACATAACATCTGTTCTAACTACCTCTTTCTTTATATCAAAATTACCATCTATTCATTGCATTTTATTCAAGCCCTACAATGCAGTTCCTTTTTCACAAATTTAAGCCCCCAAAGAAACTACACACTGTTGAGAAATACCCATTAAGACTGATTGTTCCTTTCTTAGGTAAGCAAAGTTTCCTACCAAAGGTACAAATATTAGGAACAATAAAATGTCCAACTAGAAATGATATTTAAATCACCTTTAAAATACAAAATCTATTCCAGCCTAAAAACCTGTTGCCTACCCCTGTGCATTCCAGAATCATATATCAATACATATGTGGTGGCTGTAATGCCACTTATATTGGCAAAACTATGTGCAAATTACACCCACAAGTCTGCAAACATACAGGAGTATCAAGCACAACTGGTAAAAAATATATCGAATCCACCAGACATGTAGCAAAAGCACTATTGACTCCATCTAGAGTACAAATTTCAAAGTCATCTCATCTACATCGTCCAATAGAGAGCACCTAAATAAAATCAGTGATGACGAGAAAACCCACTTGTAGAGAAAAATATGTATTTTTAATGTAAAAATGGGTTGAGAAAATTTTTATGTAGAGGAGCAAACAACGTTTCAACCTTCTCCGGTCATCATCAGGTTCACAAAGAAAGAAAAAGGTAACTGACCACAAGTTTGAAGGCAGTTGGTGTGACTAAGTGTAGGAATGTAGAGGGCATGCTTAGATGTTTGAATATATGTTGTTTTTATTTAATTTTTATTTTAATATAGGTATAAAAGCTCAACCCAAACAAGCTGTTTTTACACATACACCTGAATATTTTAGTGAGTCACATGGTGTGTTGAATGCAGCACTGTTTAAAATTAGATGTTTGTGACACAAAAATACTCATTCTATAGTTTCATACAAATAAGTAACTCAAATTACCAATACTCACAAGCTAGAATATAAAATAAGAACCTCGTATCTTTTTATTTTTTTTGAGATATGGCTTATTCACAGTGGCTCCATTCACCTCTTTCTATTTGTGAAAATAGTCCCTTATATACACTTACTTCAATATATGGCATGTGAATAACCAATTAACAGCTAGAATATCCCCCTAGTGGTTTCCTCAGCCATTTTCATCTGAAGACTAAAGGTCAGTTTTACACTTTAGAAAACAGTAACACAAGTGCATATCCATTGCATCAATACAAGTTATGTAATGTTAGTTATACACAATTAGAAGGTCAATATGATAAAAAATTACAAATATATAATGTTATGAGACTCAAGCTACTTATACTAAATATTTGTGTTTTCATATTATAATGTGTAGTCATTCTACTACCAGAAAAAGTATAACTTACATTTTTTATCTAATGTTTTAAAGATGGTTATGAGATTGGTCAATTTACAGACTCCACATAGTTAGGGTACAGAAAATAATATAAAATATAAAGTCTTACTAAAAACAAACATTTAAAATATATTTAGAATGTTTTAGAGATCACACAAATAATATTGGAGATTTCTAGGATGAAGAAGAATATTTTTAATCATAACATGAAATCACTCACTCGGGCTAGTGACGAAATAAACTCAATATTTTCAAAAAACAAATCTTCAGGAAAATATTTCATTAACAAATCTAATTTTTATGTTCAAAAATTAATTAATTTTTATCAAATGCATGAATTTATAAATTTTCAACCCCATAATTTACCCTGTTCAATATCGCTTGCTGAAAATGGAATATGTATATTTCAAAACATTTAAGAATTAAATGCTTGTTGCTGTACATACACATATCAAATGCTCATTGTTAATGTCATCATTTTGTTATTCATTATTAAACTGCAGTTTATAATAGAGAGAAATCAACAGCCTCTTTTCCTAACTTGTTTGTCCTTTGCAAACTGTTTTGTACCATACAAAACACTAGTTGTAACAATGAATGAGCATCAATGCTCTGAAAACATATTTTAAAATATCCATAATTCAAGATAGGATAAGTGGTCTGGGGTGTCCACTACAATGTAGACATTGATGTAGATGGGGTAACAGATGAATTTTCTAGAAGATACAGTGAATGCAATTAATAGACATCTTACTGATTAAATAAATGTATAAATAATGTACAATTAATACACATAATTTAATTTTTTTTTTTTTTTTTAAGTCCACAACTTATCATGCTTGGTTTATTTGTGACTCCTAGATGATTCATTGCTGGATATATTTGACCTGATGGGCTAGAGGAAAAACAGCTGTCAACAGAATTAATTGTAAACTCAGTTTTTGGACTACTACAATTGAATAAATAAATTTGATTGTTGGTGTGATATTAACAATAAAGAATGTGAAAATGATATTATTAATGAGTTACACTATCTATGAAACTTTTGTTGAGGTACTTTAGTAAAATACTAATAACATACAGAATAACATATCATGATCAAACTTGAACTGTTATGTAGAACAGGATACAGAGGAAAGGGAATAAAGCAAGAAATTTAATAAAACCTGGGGACTCTACTACTTGCATGGAAGTTTCAACTTAAGTTTTTAAAATACAGATACCTAGCAGTGTAAACCCATGATTTTGGTAATAAAGCACATATTTCAAATTTTGGAATTACAAGAACAAATGTGCTTGAACAATTTTAATTTAAAAACTTGTTCTGAAAACATTTGGAAGTTGATTTACAAAATACTGCATTAAATATACATATATAAAAATATGTATATTCATTCAATAAAACCTGTTTAAGGCAGGATCGCACGGGACTGAGTAAAATTTCCAGCTTAGACAATGAACATGCATTTCTTTAATTATATATTATTTTTAAGCGTAACAATATACTGGCTTGACATTCCACAAAAATAGACATTCAAGATATACATAAGTACACAATACCTTAATCAAATTTATTTGAAGAAAAAGTCCAATTCAACTATTTCATTTTTTAATGGACTTTCTCATGTGGTTAAAGGAGAATGCCAATTCTACAGCCCTTTCACGAGATTCATTTTCCCCCTTCATTTTTGCATAAAATTTGATAGCATTAATATAACTTAACACATGTGATGAAGTAGCAATTTCTATTTCCTCACTATCTTTTCCATTTTGTTCATCTTCTGAATCTCTCACACTGTTACCATCTTGAAATTCTATTATAGATTTTAAATCAGTATCAGCTGTTTCTGTTAAAATATTCTTGTCAATGTTCACAAAACTTTCCACATTCACAGAATCATCTGCATCAGTCTTCTCAATCAGAGTTTGGATTTCATTAAAATTGTCATTACAAGCAACTTCTCCACCATTATCAAGAATAAATCCACAGTTTTGAAAGCACTTTATTATGCATTCATCTTTTACGCATTTGATTGAATGATTTAAAAATGCAATTGCATCTAACATGTCAATTTTCATGGTAATTTGAAATGTTCTCTTAAAGTCGTCCATGATTACAATAATATGCTGAAGCATCAATTTTCTTTATTTCAATTTTATCCACTGTATAATTCCATTATTTATTGGCTGAAGAACTGATGTTGTACATGGAGGTAGAAAGACTAAATGAACATTTAAAAGTTAAACTTCTGGGTGGCAAGTTGCATTATCTAGGAAAAGTAGAATATTCCTATTTTCTTGTTCCATTCTTTTGTTTAATTTATTCAAAAATTTCTCAAATATAGCACTTATCATCCACATTTTATTATTCACTTTCCATTCCACAGGAAGTTGATTCTTCCTTAATTTTTTGAAACACCGTGGATTTTCACTTTTACCCATTACCCATGGTTTGTCTGGTTTTCCCATCAGCAAATGTGAACAAAAGTACAGTCAATTGTTCTTTTAAATAGCAACCTCCAGAACAATGTATTTAACCAATACTTACTGTAACAAAATGTCTGAGAATTTATTAATAATTAAAGAAATTATTAATTAAATAAGAAATTAATATTTAATCAAAAACATTTTTCTGCCTTTCTGAGGTTCAAATCCTACTTGTTGATAGATGAGGTAGGTGAAAGATAGTTTGCCATCCACATTATGCAGGTTCTGTCACATAGAGGGCCTTTTATAAGAGAAATCTTAAGATAATTCTGCAAAATTTTGATATTTCTGGCTTGTACAGGTTTCCACCCTGTGCAGTTTCTGGCTTAGACAGGTTTCACTTTGATTGAGGTAGAAATATATATCAAGTCATTCCATAAAGTAATGTCTGAAAATTTAATACAGAAAGTGCATCATCATTTCTTTGTAGAAAGCTTTAATGGCTAAAATATGTAGTAGGTCATGCACCAAAATATTCAGACAAAAGAAATTAAACTAGCTCCACTTTTTCAGATTATTAATAAAATAAATCATTATGAAAATGGATGTGTCTGAGGAGCACAGTAGGCCATATAGTGTTTTATTTATGAGTTTAAAAAAAGCAACAGTGGAGCAGAAACCACATGAAACATTCAAGGTGTTTAAAGTGTAGAGTCTCTCAACGAAAAAAAATGTCAAAGGTGATTTCAGAGGTTCAGATCAGGTGAGTGCAGCTTAAGTTATGCACCACATTCAGGTTGTTCTGTTGAGTTTAATGATGACTTGCTGCTGGCTCCACCTGATGCAGATTGTGCTGAAACAGTTGAAGAACTATCACAGAAGCTTAATTCAACCCATTTAACAGTTCACCATCATCTGTAACAGCTTGGAAAGGTGTCAAACTTGGAAAATGAAGCCCCCATGATTTGACAGAAGCCAACCTTAGAGCAAAAGTGAACATTTATACTTCTCTGCACTCTTGTGAATGTAACCTCACCTTTCTTGGACAGGTTAGTGACTGGAGATGAAAAAATGGATATCTTATAAAAATGTTAGGTGCCATAAACAAAAGCTCAATGTAAGTAAACTGACCAAAGCATAGCCCAAAATGTACCTCCACCCTAGGAAAGTCTTGTTAAGTATTTGGTAGGATATTGTTGGTGCGATCCATTTTGTTGCTGCCACTCAATGTCAATATTACATCACACTTCTGTTGGTAACAGTTAGAGCACTTGAATGTTGCACTGAAAGAAAAGAGGCTTGCTTTGATCAATCGTAAAGATGTTGTGCTACACCAGGATAATGCATGGCCTCATACAGCAAGGATTATATCTGCAAAGATTGAAGAGCTAGACTGGGAAACTTCCACATCCTCCTTATTGTTCAGAACTTGCCCCATCTGATTATCAAATATTCCAAAGTTGCAGAAATATCTTAATGGAAAAAAGCTTGGAACACATGAAGATGTCAAAACTACCTTCTCTTCATTATTTTCCTACAAACCCCACGAACATCATAGAAGTGGCATTTAGAACCTTGAGAATCATTGGTAGAAAGTAATTAATAATAATGGAACATACATTATTGATTAAATAGCATTAAAAGCATTTGAAATCCTTTCTCTTTTTCTGAATCTTAAATTGAACATTACTTAAGGGATGACCTAAAAATGAACATTTGTTCTTCTCTGCACTTTCATGAATATAACTCACCTTTTTTGAACAGGTTAGTTGTGGAGATGAAAAATGGATATCTTATAAAAATGTTAAGTGGTGCATACAATGGCTCAGTGCAGATAAACTGCCTAAAGCACAGCCCATAACAGACCTCCACCTTGGGAAAGTCTTGTTAAGTGTTTGGTGGGATATTGTTGTAATCCACTTCGAGTTGCTGCCATTCAATTGTAATGATTACATTAGACTTCTATGGTCAACAGTTAGAGTGCTTGAATGTTGCACTGAAAGAAAAGAGGCCTGCTTTGATCAGTTGTAAATGTGTTGTTTTATACCAAGATAATTCACGGCTCCAAACAGTAAGATCACATCTGCAAAGATTGAAGAGTTAGACTGAGAAAATCTTCTATGCCCTCCTTATTCTCCAGACCTTGCCCCATCTGATTATCACCTATTCTGAAGTTTGCAGAACTATCTTGGTGGAAAAGAGGTTGGAACACATGAAGATGTCAAAACTACCCTCTGTACATTCTTCTTGTCAAAATCCCAAGAACTTTATAGAAGTTGCATTCAGAAGCATGTGAATCATTGGCAGGAAGTAATTAATAATAATGAACCATACATAATTGATTAAATAGCATTAAAAGCATTTGAAATCCTTTCTCTTTTTCTGAATTTAAAATCAAGTATTATATAAGGGATGACCTGATATGTATATATACATGTTAATAGATGCACATGCATTTCTTAAAGTAGTTGCAACATGAATAAGTAAGAATTCAGGGACTAAAAAAATATTATTCAAAAACATTGTTCCTATAGTTGATGAAAATCATGCACTGATTCAAAGTACCTTTTAAAATATTACTTACTTTGTCTTTAAAAACACCACAGTTTGAAATTAGACAATAATTGCAAAAGTTCTGAAATATTATTCACTTCTTATTACAATATTTGAAAATGTCCGATGATTTCATCAAAATGAATCATCTTACTATAATGGATGTAGCATGTACGTCACTATCTACATGAGTAGCCAAAATCCCCCGCACTATTTATTGAATGTCTCCATAAACAAAAATCCATAAAGCCTTTCATACTTTTGGTATTCAAGATTCAGACAATTAAAAACTAATTATTGCACAAGCAACAATATTTTTTTTTTTTATAACATAACACAATTTATATAAAAGTACTCTCTTCACAACAAGAACATGACACTAGAACTGTACATGTGGGCTTGTTTATATCTTTATTGATGTAATTTTTAAAGGTAGTACAAGATTTCTTAAGAAGACTATTAGTTTTTCAACAAATGGTACTTTTAATACACAAAAAACATTGCAGTTTATACCAGTAAAATGTATAAAAATCTTGAGCTCTGAACATTGAGTCATTTAAATGCAACAAGTTATGTATGACTAAAGAGTGCCATCCAAATACTTTTCCTATATAGTATTCCCAGAAAGAAAAAATATTTTAAAAAGTGTTAATTTTTTCAAATTTTTTTCCCCATTGAGGTATGAATACTACAGTAGTAATTACAAGCACAAACAGCCACCATTACGATGGCGTTTTTGCTAGTTACTACAAGTCCAAAACCCTGCCTTATTTCATGTTTAAGGTACATTTAATTTTAGGAAATATTGATACAGGCTCATATTAGTGAATAAGATAACTAAGCACCATTTTCAAAGCTTGTCCTATCAGTAACAACTAAAATTTCAATTTTAACCCTGAGATTCTCTAACATTGGATCACTATTTTATGCCATTAACATAACAACTTCACAGATGTTAATGTATGCTTTGCTCTTACCTCTCAACTGGAGTTTGCTTTGACACAGCAGTTACAAGAAAAAATTACAATCTTTTCAACAATTATCATTACTGTTTAAATAATAAACTGTAAAGAATATATACCTACTGGCTAACAAACTTAATTATTTTATGTTGGCTGTAATCTACTTCGATGTGCTTTAATAACTATGGAGTCAACTCAGTCTTTTATATTTACTGGTAGAAGATATAATCTACATTTATTAACTTTAAGATACACAAACTGTAGCATTAACTACGATTTATATACATCATTCAGTGTCAAAAGTAAAATACTTTCATGCAGTATACCAATAATAATAAAATATAAACTTCCCTAATATCTTAAACTTTTGCCATAAAAGTTAAAAAGTAAAAATTTTTCAAACGTGGCATTTAATAACAGTTTTTTCTTCTTAAAATGTTATAACTAAAGATGTCACATCTATGATAGCTATTTAACTCTGATTAAAATTGGAAGACTTAAAACCTGATAAGCACAGGATGTTTTGGATTCACATCACTGAAGTTCGGCATTTTCATATGCGGGATGGTTACGTACCAGATCTATCAGATCAGTAGGATTTACCTCATTTGTCCATATTTTATGAACAGCCACAAACAAAGGAAATCTATAAACCATGATTTATAATTACAAAGTTAGTATTTAATAAGACAATGAATGACACTTCATTGACAGTTAAAAAAAGACTATTTTTAAATTATATGATTCTTTTTTATTTTTATAATTAAAAAAAAGACTATGAAAATACAGGGTGGTCGCTAGAAAAGTGGGAAATTTGTCAAACATCTATTTATTTTTACAAAGAATAACTTTTACAAAGTTTTTTAAAGGCATATGTTATATTACACTCATAGATGCTCAAAATGTCGTCCGTGATATTAAAATCATGCATTTTATTCATGATGTAAAGAAATCAAAATAGAAATGAGTGAGCACGCATTTTATTCATGATCTCATCTGACCCTCAAATTTTCCGCTTTTCTAGTGACCACCCTGTAAAAAGAATTATTAAAATTCACCCAACACTACAGAACTATTAATTGGATAATCCAGTTTATAAATATTAATTTTAATTCTCCAAATACCTTGACACTAGTAAAAACTTCAAGTCATTCACAAGCTTAAGTTTTTGCACAGCAAATGTTTTAAAGTTTTTAAAAAGGATTTCGCACAACATGCTAAAATATTCACAGCAAATGCTAAAAATCACTTGCTATTCCTTATTAAACAAGACAGCTGTTAGTCATTTTAAGCTATCTGTATAAAAATACCTTAATCAGAACTGAACCATCAATAAATTAAATCAAATTTATTTGTTTCTAGCATTCTGAACTCAACAAGTGAATTGACATTTTCTAATTCAAAAACTTTCTCTGGTAATTTTGACACTGTAGAACCTATAAGTACTAAATATAGCAACATTTTTTTATCAAATTTATCTGATATAGAAACTTATGGACAAAATGTATTATGATTTAAAATATACTGAGAAAAGAAAACTTTTTCATCATACAAGGTAGAGGTTTCTCCAATCCCAAAACAATGCTGATATATATACGTTTAAGTGTAAACTTATTTTAAATAGCAGCAACCAAACAAAAAAGGAGTTCGTTAATTTAACAATTTAAATGAAAAGTTTCCCACACTATTAACTTGTAAATGGCTGAGTTGTCAAATAGTTTATAATCATCCAACATTTTTGTTGTATACTGTATTTTAAACTCATTCATTATGCCTTGCTTTTACCCACTGGTTGGCTGATTGGCAATTATTGGTGCAAAAGCAATTGGGTTATCTGTGCCAAACAACCAGTAAAAACAAGGTAAAAGTAAAATCATTGTAAATTTTAAAATTAATCAAGATAAAGCTGAAGAAACCTCCAAAGTATGTAAAAACTTAAACAGAAATAAACAGGCCAATGGCCCTTAAAAATTTAAAAACACAAGTAAGATGGCGAGTGTCACCATCACAAATAAAGCCATAGAAAAAACATGGTGCCATCATTTAGAATAGTAATGATGGCACAACAGTTTCCAGCCATATCTTCTATTTAACTAAGGCATACATCAAATAACTAAAGAATGAAATGTGTATTTATGCTATTTCATATGAAGAAACACTGATCAAGTTGCTGATGCAGATCCTATTTACTTTTATGCAATCACACCATTGAAATGTGCACTAAGAAATTGTCACTCCACACAAGATGGATTATGAAAGGACCTCAGATAAGAATGGTGTGCTTTGGATATAACATCTTTTATAACTGAAACTGTGCTGCTAAAGTACTGTCTAGATTTATAGTCATGAAATAGGGAATGAATGGATATGACAATATGAGTGTTACTGCTGTGGTGAGGTTCTAAAATCATTTTAATATAATGTACCCAGCACTGCACATAATAATGTAAAGTAACACTCACTTGTATTCTAGTTCTTTTCCCTGTAGAAACCCACCAACCAAAGCTGCTGTTTCTGGACCATGGATCACTTGACCTTTGAGTACATTTTCTTCAAGCTTATTAAAAACCTATAAAACAATAAGACTTGTAGGCAGTGTATGTTATAAATAAAGCCATAAGTACCAAGTATATATATATATATACTGGTTGAACCATTTTGGAAAATTTATATTTTGGCACAGAAGTATACAGACCTAACATTAATAATTTTTAAAATTTTCTCTGTTGATAAATGTCATATATGGGGTAACAAAGTGAAAAACATTTCAGCTTTGCAATTACAATGTTTATGTGACAAAACACAAATTTTATACATTTCTTAACACTAAGTTGCTTCTTCATAATGAACTCACCTTTCCTGTAATGAAATATTTAGCTGCTAACCAGTCTCTGTGTCCATAACAAGATGCTATCAAATCACCAACTCCACAGTTTTCCAAAAATGTCCTCAACTTTGCACCAGGATAACACATTCTAGTGAACCAAATCATTTCTACTAAACCTAAACGAACCACAGCTGCTTTAACATTTTCTCCATAACCTAGTCCATCAATAAATCCAGCAGCACAAGCCACAATACTCTATAAACATTGAATAAACACAGTTTCATTTTATAGTGTAATGTTTAAATATCAATCACAATGCCATGAAAATATACATAATGTTTAAAAGTATCTGTGCTTTTACCCTTTAACTAACTATAAAATTACATTATTTACTTCCTACTGAAAGTTTGTGATTTGTTTACTCACTGTCAACTTTATAACAATGTCTACATCTTTTTTAAATGATATTATTTTATAAGCAACTAGATCTCAAGTATTTTACAATTTTAACTACTTATGTGGAACCTTGATTGAAAAAGCATTTAAATTAAACTTTACAAAAATTATAAATTAATTTTATCCAGCTTCACTTGCTTCTCATCACTGAAATTAGTTTTTAACATTGCTTTGTTCCTTTGTGCAAGAAAGTTTTAGCTGTTTATATTCTGTTTGAACAACTTTCAGTTATCATACATTTATCTATAATTTGTTTCCTGTTTATTTGAGATTCTTGGACAATGGTATAAAAGAGATACCTGCACCAGTTATCCCTAATTTTTGAGCTGACAGACTTGAGGAAAGGCAGCTCATTACTAATATTCATCTCCAACTCTTAGCAACTATAATTGAGCAGTTTGATTCAACTGCCACATTTACAATGCACCCACAAATTAGAGTACATAGCACAATTTATTTATTTTGCCAGAAAGGCAGGATCCATGGATCTTTGGGACTACAGTATGGCATGGTAACAACCAGGATACATCTCAGTCCAACTTGTTTCAAGCATATTATAGTTATTTCTAACAAATGGATAAATTATGTCAAAGTGCATCATAACTATTATGCTCATACAATAAATGTTTAATTTGTAAAAATATACATACAAATATTTTACTGTTCTCGTACTTTGAGAAATAATCATATGCCTCATTCATTGAGTGTTATATGTCCAGAATATTCAAAACTTTTCTCAGCACTCATTAAAAAAAAACTACAGCAGTTGGACTGACAAAGAAAAAATTAATTAAAGAATAAAAAATCTTCACAATAATTTGTTCTTGTAACACAGGAAATGAGATTTCAATCCTACACAGTCAACATGTTTCACATAAAACGGCATCATCAGTTTGTTTGTCATTTTAAAAAAAAAAGGTCAAATGTTGTTGATGAAAGGGTTTGATAATAGTTTTTACCATACCCTTAGTTGTATAATTTTTTTTATGATGAATAGCAATGTAAAAGAATTTATCAAAGTCCAATATATTTTAAATGTAAAATTTACATCACATGAAGACAGAAACATGTGCAAGTTTTGACAACAATAACAAAAAAAGTGTCGTAACTTGAAAAATAATTTATACTTTCAATGAAACGTTATTGTTCACAGAACTTTATCCCTATTTGTTTTATGCAAATGCATAAAACAACAAAATAATAAAAAAAGAAAGTTCAACTTAAAGCTAAATACTTACATATATTATTGTGAAATAAAATACAGTTATAATTTTGTATACAAAACATTATGCCACATACCAATCACAAGTAAAATTGTATTTTCATACATGATGTTCTGGCTTATGAATTCTATAAAAATAAAATTTTGATCTTTTGGTCCAACCTCAGATTTCATTTTTAATAATAAATATTTCCCATAATTCTTTTAAGTCAGTTAATTTTTGGATATCCATTTAAAAACACAACACAAAGTCCTCCTATATACCAATTTGCGACAATTTCAGCACGTTTTGGAGATACAGCATTAAAATGTTTGGTATCAGTATGATTAACAGCTTTAATACCACAAAACTCAAACCTAGGCAGTATCTTTATAACTTGAAGAGATCCAATACATTTACTTAATTTAATGATGGGTATAGAAATGGGCATTAATTGAAATCTTGACAAAAGTTACTATCTCACAAATTTCCTGTACAGCAAAAATATATTTGAACAACAAGTATTTCCCAATTTTTACCTTTAAAGCACCACACAGTTCAACAGTTGTTACATCATTAATACAGGTTAAACATAAATAGTTGTTTTTCAGTAAAGTACTGAACAAATGAGCTGCTTCTGAGCTGGAACAGCCTAGAATGAAGGAAAAATAAACTATACATGATGAATTACAGCACTTGAAATATTCCAAAGTTTGTAATAAACTAAAATATTTTCATCCTGTTATATACCTTTTACTTATGACTTTTTACACAATGATTATTTTTAAACAACAGTGTTGCAATTATTTTCATACTTAAATACAAAATATTATTCCAATTAAAAAAAATACCAATGAAGAAGCTTTACAGAAAACTTAAAAAAATATGTTATTGTGTGTTAGTTACTTTTAGTATTTCCTACAGCATTAAATAGTTTTATGGTCATCCAAAATCATTCACACAACTGAAATGAGAACCCACTCTAACAGCATAATGAGCACGAGAGAATTAAAGTTTATAAATACTAAGATTTTTTTTTTATTACTTGTATGATAAATTGCATTTCCTTTATTATTTTAAGAGCAATAATTATTAACTCAATGTGCATGAGGTCAATACATCTGATGGACTCCATATTAGATAGTACATTTGGAATTGTAAAAATTTCCTAAGTGTATGCTATCAGTAATAAGTAAAAATCTGTTAGACACAAAGATCAGATGCATTACAAAGGTATTTGTTATCAAGATATGTGTGTGAATTGATAATATCAGCCTGACTCGGACTTTTAGAATATGAAGTACAAGGTGATGTTTACATAAATAAAAGTATTTTGTCCATACCACAGTTTGCATAATACACTTGCACAACCTCTAGAACTACTGACATGCTAAACAGTTCATTTCAGTATCCCTGTGTATTTTATTTGGTATTTACTCTCCCCCTACCATGAACTGTCACTAAATCAGCAATGTAGGGTAAAATGAATTGTTGAAACTCTGATATCAAATACATAATACTATGTTGAATAATACATGCACTTTGACCCCAACCTGTGTATAGATCATTAATCTATAAGTTTCATTACGCTATTCCTACAGGTGCACAACTATTATGAATTTTGGAATGCAAACTTCAATGTAAGGGTCTTATATATTATACAAAGATGCTGAATGGTGTTTAAGCTGAAGGTCTTTCAAAACTTTAATGCTCATATCTTCTGCTAATGTTTATTCACACTTGTATGTGAAGCTCCAATATAGGGGTTGAGTTCAAACAATAAGACAATACACCTCTAAATTTGTTTGAGTTCTTCTCTGTCTTCCACAAATACTTATTACAATATAATTTGATTCTCCAAAGTTGTACCTTATACCCATTTAATTTTTAACCCCTTATGAGTAATACCTTTTGAATTTGGAATGGATGTCTAAATTTTATTTAAGTATCATTTAAAGAAGAGAATGCAATTATTTTACACTTGCTTTCCTTCAGATGCTAAAAATTAACATGACTAAAGCATTATCTTTATAATATGTACTTTGCAAACTATTTTAGTTCATTGTTTTTAATTTATTGAAAACTTGTGATACTTTGCAAAATTTCCTATACCACAGAATAAATAATCAAAGGATAATATTTTGAGAAATACCTGCTATGTCTCACTAAAACCCTAAAGGATAGAGCTCTGACAATTACTAGTGAAGTTTCAGCTTAGAAACGTAGGTGAGAGGCCTATACACCTGTAAGCCATATTTTATTGTGACAATGAAATGTAGACAGTGCAATGATAGTATAGTATAAAGATATCTATAGAGTAATAAGAAACTCATTAAAGTCTATGTTAAAAATATACAGACTGGATGCAAGTGTACGAGACAAAATGAAACATTATGCATGATTAAAGAGTAATGCTTGAACGTATAAGACAGGTTTTTAAACATCAATAAATTATGCAAAAATGAAATTAGAAGTAGGGAATGAATCTGTCATCCTCAGCAGCCTTATTTCAACCTGCAGTGTTTATGTGGATAAGTTCTGTGTTCAAATTTCTTCATTTTCGTTTCAAACACTTTTGTGCAGGTATGTTTAGGTCTCACAGTTAATTTTTAATACTTGCCTCCAACACTCAGCTTTAAAAGTGCTACTAGATCCGATATCTCTTACAAGCTAAGTCAATCAGTATGTCAATTTTGACCAGACTCTTGAGCTCAAATTGTTTTCGGTGTTAGAAATATTGGTGGGTATAATATGTTGTAGAATAGGTTTAACCTTGCAGTTAGAGATGCTCTGCACAGCCATCAGATTTGTTCAGAATTCCATTTTAACTATTTTAAATGCACAGCACTACCTTTATATTTTATCATTTATTTTGCATTCATATATGAAATAACACAACTGAAAAAATGTTTCATACACAGAGCATGAAGTTCCTCTCTAGTCATTATTATAACACAACTGTGGATGACTGTGTTTAATTCAAGTGGACAATGAACAGTCACGTTTACTAGAGGTGGATTGATCTGACCGATATTATTTCCTCGAGATTTATTCCTGGATGATCAATTCACTACAAATGTTGTTACAGATTGATTGCATGCTACTTATTCAAACATTAATATCAGACTTATCTGAAGTGACTGGCGATACTCCAGTGAAAATAAGGGAGGATGTAACTTTGAAATACCACCTGCATTATCATATTAGAAGATATTTGTCCACTTGCACACAAAAGGTGCAGCTTTACAGTGATACTACACCACAGCAGACCAAGTGACATCTCAAAAGAATGAGAAGAAATATAGCTTGAAAAAAACAAAAAAATTCAACTTTCTCATCTCAATACCACTTACTGATTCATAACTTGAAATGTGCATGCTTACTACAGTGTTAAGTGTAACATATTATTTCTCAGTCAGTCATGTTTTTTTAAAAAGTCAATGCTACTAGCTATAAATGTGCATGTATCATCACATTTTGCATCTTGCTATTTTTTTTATATATTAAACATTTCTCAAAATATTTTCTGTGTATACCTAATGTTGTTTCAGCCAATTCTTCTGCTGCAACTTCAAAGGCAAAAGTCGCTCCCATCAGTACACTTACTTCAATTCCTAGAATACGTCTAATAACATCAGAACCTAATTCCAATTTTCCATCTTTTGCAATCAAACCCTAATGACAGAAAAAGAGTTTCAACAGTTTGTTTTGACACCTCCATGTAAATTGGTAAACTCAACTTCCATATACAGTTACTTTTTGTCACAATCATATTTTTTCTAATATGTTTCAAAAGCTGAATCCACATTTTTTCATTGATTATTACTAAATTAGCAGTTCATGAAATCTTATTCATCAGTTCATCTTATGTTGAAAAACTCGAATTGAAGCAGTTCTCCAGACTAAATGTAAACTTTACATTCAGTTTTCATATAATAAACTTTATTCATTGTGACATTGTAATTTTCAAACTGACACTTTAACCTTCATTGACTTTATATGAAGCATGTATTTGAATAAAAGACATAAAGGGTCAAAGGAAAAACAATATCCTTATGGATTTATGGACTTAAACTTAGAACTTAGATTTCTCTAAAAAGACATATGTGCAATCATTAATAACTGAACACTAATTATCTCAAAAAGAGTGAAAGATATGGAAACCTATAATATTAGAAACAAAATTATTTCATTTTTCTTTAAGAATTTGTACTTTTAAGACAAAACAATAAACAAGAATTAAATGTGTTTTAAGATACTAAATAGGATGTTAATCATAATTAGAAAGAATCTAATACTCATAATATCAGGAAATCCACTACCCAGAAGCTTGTTGGCTTTTAAAATTTCTTAATTACATTTTCTGATTTCATGTATCTTGCTAGTATTTTTTTTTTATAACAGTTGATAAGGAAACAAATGTAAACTGCATTACAATGTGGAACAAAAATCTAGTTAGATACACACACAAAAAAACTTTATACTATTTGACTAGCCCCATGTACATATTTTACCGTATATATTTATCTAGAACTGAAACTTTAGAAGAATGTCTTTACTGTATCCATTTTTAAAACACAGTTTCATGAACAAACTTCACTACAATAATTGCTAGCACAGTTAAAATAACACACATCTTATTTAACAAAATGACTGGCAATACTAAAGTTTCAGACATCAATTTCTTCTTTGGGTTGTTATTGTTCTTGTTATTTGTTTTAGTAACTAATCTTAGTTTTGTTAATATATTTTCCAAAAAATCAAATTCCGTGCCAAAGCTAGAATATTTTCACGAAATGTTCTTCGAGCACTTCTTGTAAACATTTTACAAAAGAACATAATCAGCAACAAAACAATTATAATAAAATGCTTTTCACAATCATGTCAACAAGCCATGGAAATATCTAATGGAAATAATCTCAGACTTCAATGAAATTTTCTTTTTCAATCTGCATCAATCTGATTGTTGACACTGAGAATGTTAATTATGACTAAAAAAATAACAACAAACATTGTGTGATAAGAAACTTATACGTGTAAAAAAAGTTCAACTTTGATTTATTTACTTTCTCTGAATAATATCAAGCATTACAATATTATCTGAAAATTAAAACTTCAAATTAATTATCTGTAATATAACAAAAAATATTTTATGATATAACCGTCTCATCTTGTCTAATTTGTAGAATCAGTTATGATGACAATTAGTGGACTAGTGCAACATACCAAGACAAATATGAAATTTGTTTAACTACAGTTCTCCCTTCCTTCAAAGTCCTGTATTGTTTTATACACTCATAGCAGTAATCAACATTAATATTTAAGCTAGTTGTTACAATTTATTTAGTAAAACTAAGTTTACTAGAGTAATGACACAATTTTCTACCTGGTTAAGAATTTAAAAAAAAACTAGAAAATATAACAAAGCCACACAGGAACCAGCTATAGTTGATACTGATAAACCACCATCAGTCAAAAAGCCATGTGAAGAATTCAGAAAGATGGGGAACAGAGGACAAAGAAGGCAAGAAAAAGTGACAGTGAATAACTCCAAAAGATATGTCACCTCTGTTGAAACACAAGGAGGAATGGTAACAGATAGAATAAGAAAGAAGGAAGGCTACATATGAATATAATCCATAATTTCTTGCACAAGACCAAACAAATCCCATGCTTAAAGTTAGAGTGATGATACAGTTGGGTGAAGGATAGAGGAATAAGATTGAAGATGAAGAGAATAGGATGCGAGGACTAGAGAAGGTTCAACAGGGGAACTATTCTTGATGATGAGAAACCCACTTGAAATAAAAAATGTATTTCAGAATGGCTGGTATTGGTATTAACACTTACTAATAAGCAGAGAAAACGTTTAAACCTTTTTGGTCATCTTCAGATTTACAAAAGGGGA
Source organism: Carcinoscorpius rotundicauda (assembly GCA_011833715.1). Lineage (NCBI taxonomy): Eukaryota > Metazoa > Arthropoda > Merostomata > Xiphosura > Limulidae > Carcinoscorpius > Carcinoscorpius rotundicauda. Next base: position 46,858,405 of record CM022403.1, read on the forward strand.
AACCATGTCTGAGCTGGTCAACAAGAAGGACCAAATAAGGAGGAAACAGACAAATAGGGAGTCAGCATAGAGAAAAAGACTGGACCAAAAGGAAAGCTTAATGTTGTGATACTGGCAAAGGTATTGATGAAACGGGTGCCTAGATGAGATCAAAGCCATTAAAAACCCTGAAGTAAAGGACCACTGTCATTGCACCTCAAGAGCCAATTTGCAACAGGAGTCAGGACACACAGAGCATAACAAACCATCAGTTGAATTTATGTTTGGAATGGGCCCAGAAGAGCAAATCAAGGATATGAAAACAGGGCCTCACCCATGGCAATTAATATAGGAAATTACAGTTGAGTTATCCATATGGATTACAACCAGATCACCAAATGCATCTGTACAAAAATGATTCAAAGTATGACAAACAGCAAAGAGTTCCAATTTACTGATATTAAAGGTTGAATCTTATGAGAACCATTGACTCAGTATCTCCAAAATTATGGCAAACACATACTGTAAAAGGATGGAGATCTAGATGAGAGAGAGGAAGAGAAACACCTTCTGTTGTATTGGTTCTGTCAAGCCCACAAATGAAATTAGTATACAGATGGAAAAAATGAGAGAGGGCAAGAGACTCCAGAGGAGATACCACTGAACATGCAGAATCCATTGCAAAAAATACATGTGAGCACAACTCAAGAGGCTAAGGGATTCCATAAAAGCCCAAGTTCTCAAAAAGAAGAGAAGTTTCCATGCAAGGAGAAAAAGATAAGCCCTGTCAAGATGATAATAGCAAAAAACACCAACATGAACCATATATTATGTGTGTTTGAGTTAAGACTTCTTTAGCTTAAGTAACCAAACTAGGTGAGCCACCTTTTGAAAGAGGAGAGGAGTATGGCTATAGAAGTCCAGTTGAGGTGGAGCTAAAAAGAACCAGTTGTCCTTAAAAATTGTCAAAATCCCCTTTGACACAAATAGAATACATTGGATAAAGTATATCAGGATCAGAAGAAGATCCAGGGCTCATGAAAGGCTCCATTTCTCATCACACAATAGCCATCAGTTCCTGATCAGACGAAGACAAACCTGACAAAATGGAATTTACTTTCACTTGTGAATTTACAATGTTTAAATAACTTACTACAAATCTGTAGATATATAAATGTTAAAAATAAAAAATTCAAACTTAATAGTTCCACAGCAGTTAGTTTCTGTAGATACTTTCACAAAAAAATGCCCTAACCTCAAAAGTTCACAAGTGAAAAAGACATTTATAAGCGAGAGACAAATCAAGAAGTGCTGACTAAACAATCAGTACAGAGGAAGCCAATGCACTAGGAATGTGTCACACTATTATTGATAGTGGGTGTTGCATGTTCATTTATGTGTAACAGTACAGCACTATTACATGAAACATAGAATCTTTAGCGGGAGTTTCAAAGCTAGTTATGAGCAAAACATTTTTGCATTTAGAAGGCAGTACTAAATCAAGTAAGGTGTATGCGAGATAAGGTTATGTGTTGTATTGGAAGTAATATAGATAAAATGATGAAATAATGGTACAAGAAAAATGTTTATGCACAATTTTTTGAATGGACCTGATACTCTGACTGCTTGTGATGAAGTTTATTTTATTAAACAGAAGAATTGTAATTTAAATCATGATTTTAAGTTAGTATAAAAGATAAAAATTAACATATTATTAACATAAATAACTGGTATATCTATTGCGTATGTTATAAACAAAAATAAAAGTACAAATTATGGCCTTGTAACACACAACAGCATGTGCATATTATAATTTAAACAAATTTACAAGTTGAATTCACACAACTTACAAGTACTTACTCATCTCAAACAAATATTGTATGAATTTGTCTTAATTATTATTTATTATGCTGGTGCTACCTTTTGGAAGGAAATACCTCATCTTTAAAATAAAGTGTATGTACAGGTTAACAATAGGAAACTTGTGCACTTTTTAATACTATGAAAGATGAACTGGAAACAAATGAATGTTGAATTTACAAAACAGTGAAGCAACTGACAATAAAACACTGACTAAAGTTTCTTAAAATAATAAATTTACTTAGCAAATGTGAAGGGAAGAGATAAAAAGAAACCACTTTTCACTTTTAAATTCCTTTAAATGTGTTTTTTCTTGCCTGACAAATATCTTAAAACATCTTTTTTTCATTTTCATTACACAATGACATTATCTAATGCTTATTTTAAGATCTGCACCAATGTATAAAAAGTGATTTACACATTACATACTTTTTCCTAGTACTTTGAAACACACTGAATTCGTTTGCAGAAAAACACCACAATTAACTAACATATTATCTACACTTCTTTATAAAGCCCTACAGCTTGAGAAAAAGATCCTTTGCATATTCCATTTTGTTGTTCAATACAAGTGTAAAAAGACATAATCCAAAAGTAATTAGATTAACTCAGACCACTAAAAACAATGGTATTTGCATGCATAAACTGGTCTATTAATATTTATACTACCATTTTGCACTTATTATATTTTCCATACCCTAACTTTTAATATACTTTCTGTAACTTCACAGAATTTCGCAGACTTTCATTAAACATTACAAGTGTTTTGTACACAAAAAAATCATATTTTTAATGAATTATTTTTACCAAAAACTTGTTTGGGAATATACATATAATATCCTTCTCTATATACTAGTACAAGTGCAAAGTCATTATCATGTTAAGATTCAAAATACTTTTCTTTGTCTCAAAAATCTTAAATTTTATTTACACAATTTTTTTCACAATACAAGACAAAGAGAAGGTTACATGTTTACATTTCCCAATTTCTTGACATATTTGTATCTGTACTTTCATCAATCACTAAAGGCAACTGTTCAGATTTCTGCAGTTTAAAAATTATGGTTGTTGTTAAATCATACCAGCAACTTTTTCTTATATTCCTATGGCAGCTTGTCATGAAAGATAGCCAGCAGCCTTAACACAACTTAAGTTCTTTAAAGACTCGCACCTCAAAGTGGCAGAAAGTGACTACAGATTGATAGTTAGCTGTGACAATACTCTCTTGTACTTGTCAATACTCCCACTTCATTACTCTAACTTTTGAAATAACAAATGCCTTCACAAACCCCATTGCACAAGGGGCTCCCAAACTCAGGAGCCCCCCAAGTTCTTTTAACTTATCGAGGTACAACTGGCACATGTCAAAGGCCTGCAAAAATATGAAAACTTGAGGATGTTAGCAAAGCCAGGGATACTCATAATTTTCACAGTGGAGCTCATACAATCTGCATTAAATTCTTAGAAGGCCCTACCTGGAGCCTGTAGTGACTTCCAAGTCCAACAGATGTGTTGCCACTTTTGCTGCAGAAAAGACAAAACAAATCCCTTGCACAGAGCCTTTGTTAAGGCAGTGGGCAAGCAGATGAGTTTATTTTAAAATGGTAGTTAATATCTCCAGATAGAACTCTAAACTGACAGGTCAGCCCCAAGTTTAGTTTTTCCAGATGAGATAAAAGACCCACATGATTTTCGTGAGGAAAACCCACCATTTTGCATTATGCTCTGACTGAAACAATTGTTTCATACATTTGTATACTCGCATAACATGCAACTGATGCATAGTTATTATGCTAAGTTAAATCCCAAACATATTGCATGTGATTAATAGACTGTTGGTGTTGCTTCATTGTTGCAGTCCAATAATTCGTGTATCCTTTTGTCCTTGTATTGTTTCTTTTTGGACAAGAACATAATGTACAGATCACAAGTTTGGTTTCAGTTTGGTACTGCTACCACTAAAGTTGATGCAAAGAAAACTGAAACAAGTACTCAAGTCATCATATTTAAACTGACAAACTTGATCTTCTAATATCAAAATTAACATTATATGTTAGTCCTAGAGGGTTTAAGTTAATTAAGATCACGTGCTTGAGTATTTTCTATCATTTCTATGTTGATTCTTCCAAGTCACTATCAGCAGTAAAAAAATTTAGATAGATCTACAATAGCTTATACTCAATTTACTTTAGGATTAGGTAACCAAAAATTTTTTATTGTCTAATGTATCTTCTTTCTCAACGGTTAAGGCTTACTTGATTATGCAAGTGAAGTAGGCTAACCTAACAGATCCTGATACAATTAAAAATAAGGCCTGACAAATCATTTGAAATCATTAAGAAAACAAATAATGCTTTTATAACCATAATTACGACAGAGTAGTTCCAGACCTTGGTAGATATGTGTAACTGTAATGTCTTATGATGATGGATAAGAGACTGAAAACAACTACTGAAGAGATTGCTATATTTTTAAACACATCAGAAAAAAAAAAGAAACTACACAATAGTTATTGTTTAGACTTTTTGTAACATAAAACTATAAAATTAAATGTAAGCATATTTGCATTAGAAGTGATAACAGTTTAGCAGAATCTATCAATTGGCTTTTACTGTATAGCTATGAATTCAATGATTATTTCCTATAATATTACAGACTTAGCTTGTGTCAAGTCTGGCCCTCTAAAACAGTAGCAAAGTGCCAGGTAAATAAATAAATTTCAGCCAATCCCACAATTACGCATCATGGCCAAGATCCTGAAACAGTACTTAAAAGGCTTTTTGTCCTTAAAGTCAGTATCAGGTAATTTTCAAATGAATATTATTTCATATAACAAAAACTAAATTCCAAGAAACTTCCAATAAGAGAGATGGCAACCAGTCAAACGTGTTGCCTATGCAGCTATTCTTAACTGAATATCAGGATTGATTATCATGTTTTAATCTCTTCACAGCTAAAAATGCTCAAAATTACATCAGTTTGAACCTGGAACATTCGGAGTTAAAGCCTGGTAGATTAATACTTAAACCATGTCTGGCTTTGTTTCAAGGTTACTCTGATCTATTCTGTTTTTCTTCTGATGAATAAATTAGTAGTCCTAGTTATTTCTAGTTAATGACTGATTTTAACAAATGACAGTTGAAACTTCATCATGGGAGTTAAGTATATGTAACTTTATAGTAAGTTAGAATTAGCAAACACACTTAATCTTACAAGCAACAGCGTTTCATATGTTATGTTTTATTTAGACCATAATTGTAATTATACCCATTTTGGAAAACAAGGAAAACTGAAAATTCAACATATATTCACATTATGCAAGATAAACAGTACGTACTGTTTTGTCATTAAGCTTAAATTCTCAGGAAAAATGAGAGTCATCTGTTTAACACCACAATAATTTTGTTTAATATTTATTACATAGAAAGAAAAAAGTCCTTTTTAATACAAGTTCTATAAACAAAAATTATATTTTTAAGCCTTACCTTTATCAAAGATAATCCCACTACTGATGGTTTTATTCTGCCAGCTATACACTTGCATGTATCTTCTAAAAAACTATGAGGCACAGCAAATATTATGATATCAGCATTTTCAGTTGCCTGGATGATGTCTGTCTCCACTAACTGAGATTAGTGAACAAATAAATCAACTAGATTTGGTGCATAATGTTTTTTTTATTTCATAATTCAAGATAACCAAGTAATTTGTGTAAAAAACAAGTTCATCAATAAATGAAACCAAAATAAATGGAAATGCAAGACTTATCATCAACAATATTTCTGAAGACACTCAGAAGTACAGAACAATATATATTAAAACAATGTATCCTTTAGAGACTTAATAGTATCCGAAATCAAAAGTTGAGGAAAAAAATATAATTTCTGTACGTAGAAAATAATAATTTAAGACCAAATTTTATTTTACAGCCATTCACATAAAATATCACATGCTTTCTACAAAGGTTCATATCGATTTTACAAAAACTTCCAGTGCTCTAAAGTTTTGTCACACATGAATGAATTTATATTTCCCTGAAAGTTTTTTACATTAAGCATGCCCATCAGATGGAGCTGGAAGACTTAATTACCCCCGAGTGCCAATTTTATCAATTTATATCATGTAAACTATACAATTAATAATTATATAAAAAAATGTCATGAAAATAATCAAGTAATCAATATTACTATATCTGATTATTCTAAAAACTATGAAGTCAAAATTACAATTAAATGAATTTTCACAAATCAAACTATTAATTAATATTAGCATCTCCAATTATTACGGTTTTCAGTTCATACAATAATTAATTAACCCAAATTATAACTAAATGGACTGTCACAAAAATAACCAACTGATAGAAATTAGTTCTTTAGATTATAATAAAAATCCAAGTAACCAAGGTATTGCCACTATGTTTGTTCATAAACACAAAGTTACATAATGGGTTATCAGTGTTCCACCCACAAAAAGAATTGAGAGCTAATTTCAGGATTATAAGTATTTTTTAAATATCAAGTTTGTTCAGGTTCCAGCATGCATGGCTGGTGATTCAAGGTGGTGTTATTGGGTGGGTAGCATGGCTTGTAATTCAAGAGTCTGTTACTACTAATATTGCTTGACCTATCTTTGTCATGTCAAAAACAGTAATGTTCTCTGCCATTGTCACCAATGTTGAAATACTGATATAAAAGAAACAACTGGTTGGTAGTATTCACCACCAATATAATTGCATAACTTTAAAGTTGTATAAAGCAGCATGGATCTAGGAGATGGTTGGGATGTCTAGACTCCTCCTCCTCTTTTTTTTTTTTTTATTAAAAAATATTAACTGGTGGTGCTTTTATTTGATTGGACCATAACTTACTTAGTGTTTCCTGAAATCAACATAAAATAAGAACTGATAAAGAATCTTGCAGACTTTTATAGAAGTTTCAATTCTCATGAGAAAGGTGTTTCTTGTAACTCTGTTATCTGAAATTAGAGAATGCAAGTTGTATGACTGACTAAGTAACAAATTAAAAATGTTTGTTTTTAAATAATCATCCTCTTTACTAACAAAGGCTATAATTATATTCAATAATATGATTATGAATAATTTTAATTACTAATATACTTTAAATATAAAAATTTGAACTGTTTGTTTCTGTTTTTCTTTTCAAATCAATCACATTACTAGAAGATATATGCTTTGAAATTACTAGATTATAACCCAATTGAATCCTTTACAGAAGTTATTTACTTTATTTAAACTTATTTAGACTACCTTAGCACTATGTGGTTAACACTTATTGATCTAAAAGTTATTTTTTTTACACTGAAATGTATTTATGATAGATACTCATGCAGAGCTATCTCTGCTCTTCTTTCTATCCTCTAAGAATTGATGCAAATGTTTCAAACTCAGCACACCTGTCAATATAGCCCCACTAATTTCAGGCCACTATTGAGCATGTAAATAGCATGCAACTACTTACCACAACAATCATTGCACCACCTACATTGATGCAGAAGACAAGAAATAAATAACTTATTGGGAAAAACTTTGTCAATGTAAGAAAATGTTAACTTCTGACACAGTCTTACCTCCTCTGATACAAGATTGGAATCCCACATTATGGTAGTGGAGCTGCCAGCACAGATGCTCAGCACTGAAATCAAACCACAAATGTGACCAACCAGAAGGAACTTGTGTGCTCCAAGCTTAAACTGAAGAACAAATGTGGGGGTACCACACTACAACTAGAACAAGTATGCTCTTTATCCTTGAAAAAGGATATAAATCTGATACAGGTAGAAAAAAAGTGCCCAAAGTGTACAAATGCAACTTGATCCAAAAGGTGCAATTCATAGCAAAATATAGACTGAACAAGTAATGTAGATATCCAAACTCAACCAGACAAATGGAGGTTCTATAACTCATCCTTGGTGATAGTGTAGCATAGTGGCTATGACATGAGAACTGTCTTCATATACTCATTAACCTCAACCATAAATAAAGACAGTGTACTAAGTCAAGCAACTGGAATTATTAAAATGAAGTTATTAGTTGGCAAAAACTGGACGAACTCCCAAAACCACCATAGTAACAAGAAGCACAACAAACTGAATCTGCCAGTACAGGGTCATAGAGTTGCCTCAACCATAAAAACAGAGCAATATCTGTAATTGGTATTATGAGAAGAAATTATAATTCATCCAACCATAAATGCAGAGAAGAGATATCCTGCATCCAGAATTATGAAGAGTACGTGAAACATTCCCTCCACCAAAAAAACAATGTATAAATATCCCATTGATGGTATTTCAAAGCAGATGAAGCCTTCCAAATTCAATTGTAGGAGCAGGAAAAGAACCTCCTGAAACCAGAATCAATAAAGAGAGGGGTCTCTAATGCACATAGCTGTAGGAACATGGCTGTGTCATCTTGAACCCACTATCATTAAGATGATCTTTTGTAGGCTAGTCTTCCTCCAAATAAAAGTGGTCCAACTGAGTAAAAAGCATCTTTGGGAAATGGAAGGAAAGAAACCAGCTTCCCCCCTTCTCAACAAGAGGAATATAATGGGAATGTATAGTAAATTTAAATTCAACAACTGTTCAGGAGGCCTCTATGGTCAACAATCTCAGCAACTGGGAAGTAGTAAGGACTACCAAATTTTAAGGGGGGGGATCAAATGTAACAGCGAGCATGTAGAAAGTCACATGAAATGATATAATGCTGGATTATGAGAAACCTACTTGAAATAAAAATGTATCTCAAAATAACTGGCGTGGATGTTAACACTTTATTGATAAGCAAAGAACAATATTTCGACATTCCTAGGTCATCTTCAGGTAAACAGAGTTTACAAGTGGCCATTGCCAGACACATGTTAAAGACAAGAATATAAACAAGTACAGGACTGTAGGGAGTGGTACAGTCAGATGTTAGGTTATTAATTAGTATAGGTACATAGGTGTTCTTTTACATTGGTTTAATTTTTGTTTTAGTTGCTGTATAAGTAGAGCTTCTTTGATTTCACATTTTTTTCATATTTGTTTCCCTACTTAGAATCTGGACGTTTTCTATAGTAAAGTTGTCTTTATTTGACTTGCAGTGTTCAAAAACATGTGAAGGTGTTCTTTTGTGTTCTTTAGATCTAGTTACTATTTTTCCGATTGTTTCTCCAATACGGAAGTCATGGCAGTTGTTGCATTATATTTTATAAATTATGTTGGTGTCGAGATTCTCAGTGTAGTTTTTACATAATATGAACTTTAGTTTTTGCACCTGGTTTTTGAATAAATTTGGTGTTTACTGGAATGTTGTGTTTTATTATAAGTTTTTCTAAATGTTGGTTATTTTTTCGCTGATGTCGGGAACACATGGTATGCAGCAGTATCAGGTTTTGTATTTTGTTGCATTTTGGGATTTATTGTTGTTTATTTGTTATTAGTCTAAGTGTGTGTGTATAATTATTTCCATGGTTTTTTGAGAAAATTTGTTGATGTTGATGGAGTGTAATTTTATTTTGTTGATTTCATTGTTAATTTTATCTTATAAGCATAGTTTTGTGGCTGTGTTGAGTTTGTTTTGTTTCATGTGCTGAGTCTCAGGAAATTTATAATCCGTTGTGTGATTTTTCTGTGTATTTCAATTTTGAATTGTGTATAAGGCAATAAACCACTAGAAATAGATAAATTCTGTGGAACAAATAGATGAGAGCAAGAACCATAAAATGAGGCAGTACAAACCACATAGCATAGCATAGAAAGAATGGGACAAAATTTTGAGGTTAAAAAATGCTGTTTGGTTAGTTTTATCTTGTTCACAGATTACCTTATTGTTGGGGTGTATCAAGTTAACATGATTGAAAAAACTAAGTGCGTGTTCTGTAGATATGAATCCAGCAGTTGTATCATCAACATACCTGTACCAATATAGTGACGGATGTAAGGCTGAATTGATCACTTGAGATTCAATCTGTGCCATAAAAATGTTGGCTGGAACTAGTGACATACGTAGGCCATTTATTCGTAGGTAGTTTTGGTGGTAGTGAATTCTATAAGAGTTGCTAATTGGTTGCTGGGGATGTGTATCTATGGCTCCAAGACCCCAACCCACTGATACACATCCTTAGATCCTTAGCAACCTTTATAGGAAAAAATTCCCCCTCGGCTTTTCTCGTGAAGTCAGAGTGAAAATCCACCACTGGCTCCTGGCTCAACCAGAACCTTAAAATTTTGCAGGAATCAAAAATAGCACCCCAACCCTCTAAAGATATGTCCAAGAACAAATGTAAGTCCAAACAAGGAAGAGGAAGTAGTACCCCACCATGATTTGGTCTCTGTTTTACCATCAAATCACATTGGTTCTGATCCAGAAATGAAGGGTAAGAGGGTGGTACAATTGATTCAAGTAGAAGTTCCAGTGAGCTAGGAGTATCCATTGAAGAGAATACATAAGAACCTGACCCACGAGAGTGAAACCTTCCAAGGAAGCTCACATCTCCAACAGGGACAGAACCTCTCAAAACACAAGAGAATGGAGATAAGAGCTTTGTGAATTGCTTGCTCCATATTCCAAAGACAAAAAAGAGAGGGATGGACCCAACTGGAATAAGAATGAAGAAAACCCCTAAGTGAATTGAAAATTGAGTGGGGGTAAGATTGGATCCCCCATTTCATCAGGAATCCCACCTGTGCTACTCTTGTAGAAGCATAACAGTATGGTCTCTGGACTATGATGGGGAAGAAATAATCATACTTTTAAAGATGAGTGTAAAGGTCCAATGAGTGAAAATGTTGGGCAAGAGTCCATATCACCCAACAAAACATTTAATCCGAATGTTAGAATCCAGAACTGGAATACTCAGCTTTGAACAATACAAAAATACCATCAATGTAAACACTGTGGGAATGATTTTCAAAATATAAATTATGAGGAAAAAATTTGATTTCTAGCATTTAGAATGTAGGGAAAGAAGCCAAAACAAAGCTCAACCCTATGAACAGGGAAGGAACAAACACAGTGATGTAGTAAAGCAAAATAAAACAAACAAAAAATTATGTTATAAACTGACAAAAGCTTTCATTTTAAGGTACATAGTTATCAATGATGAAAAAATTTATTCAAACAAGACCATGAATTAGATGTTACTAGCAATAATGAGTAAAGGTAATGTACAAATTATCTAAACAAATCTAGTTTAACAAACCATTTGTGAATTTCAGACAAACCTAAATTTACCTATTCCACAAACTACAAAGAGTATGTTAGTAAGACCAACACTAACAATAACTAGGATAAAGAAACATATCTAAGAATGGTAAGAGAAAAAATTAGTCATATAGAACACTGAATTATTTGCAACTAGTAAAAATGATATTAATCATACAAACTATCTAAACATACCTAGTTATTAAAGTACTTATTAATTTTGAACTGACAAACTACAAATTTCATGAGTCTGCAAGATCTGTAATATTAATGAATGTGTAAAATGCCTTAAATTACCTAGTAAAACAAAACAATAAAAAGAATGTTACTTATAATTACTTCAAACTAACATAGTTGGCAAAGGACACAAATATCTTGCTTACCAAAGGCCAAGTACTTTTGATGTGAAATACTTAAAAGTTCTCAATGTGCAACAAATGAAGTAGGAGTTGTATATATACCAGCCTGAATGATCTCCTCCAAAGGATGACAGATTCAAACATATAAAGATATAATTAGATGACAAATATGGTGTGAACAAACATTATGTAAATGACAACCTTATGTCGACAAGTCAAAACATGCCAGTCCCATGAGTCTAAGAGCCCAGCCTGTCAGTGCAATAGGCAATAAACCACTAGAAATAGATAAATTCTGCAGAACAAATAGATGAGAGCAAGAACCATAAATGAGGCAGTACAAACCACATAGCATAGCATAGAAAGAATGGGACAAAATTATCAACCTGTATTTGAACAGGAATACATATGAGAAATGGGAGAAAATACTCAACAACCTTTCCAGGCAGCTAATGTAAAAGGAAAGCCCATCCAAATAGAGAATAACACGAGGAATACTAAAGTATGTGAAAAACCTTAATAGCATAAACATCAGAACAATGTCAACCTCATGACAATAAGATGAGGAAATACAACTGAAGGGAAAGATAGTACAATGAATATGATGCAATGGGTTCAAAGGACAGGGAATGAAGGACAATACTTGGATCTCACACTGGCAAAACAAAGGAACATTGTGGGCAGACCAGGTGAAAAGGAAGGAAACAACCAGAGAGGAGAAGGCATTACAGAGGTATAAAAACAAGAAAGTATTTGACACAGCAGCCTTATAATTAGCAATAGCTGACATGGACAAACCCTGAATAAACTACCAATTGAAGAGCTGGAACAGATAAGAAACAGAAGAATGTAATGGGTGAAATCCATGGTAAACAAACTAAAGTCTGAAGGAAGACCAATGATACTGAATAGACAAGAAAGAAGGTTGAAAGCTACATGGAAAGAAAGATGCTACACTAGAGGTAAATCTTCAAGCTGAGGTAACAGACTGGGCAAAAGCCATATGAGTAGATTAAGTTTGATGACATCAGAATGAAGAATCAGATTGCAGTGGATGGACAACAGAGGTAAGGGCAGGGGGTATTGTTCCAGCAAGAGCCAGTGCAGAAGGAACTATATCTGAGCAGGCTAACACAGATAAATGAGCAGGATACAACAAGGAATGGTCTGAAGAAAGGAAAGATCCTGGAGAGGAGTCTGATCATAGGGTAAGATTTAAGTGAATATACTTCAAAACCTAACTAAATGCATCTACTCCAAGAGCTGAAATGTATTTAACAACAAAACAAAAGAAAAAAATTTGGCATTTCATAGAACAACAGATGCAATATATGCAGTGTTCCCAGTTGAGAACATACCCACCAAAATACCTATGAAAAATGGATTACTCCTTGAGAGGAAATTAACTGACTCAAAATAAGTGACAGGCCACCAGGTTCATGATGGCAGGAACATAACATGTTTGACTGACTAGGCATGAGAAGAGGCAAGTAGAAGCCAATCATCCATACAAAGTCTGAAGACCTAACGAAAGTAGTTAACAAAAGAGCATACTACTCAATACGACATATGATGCCAAGGAAGGAATAAATAATAGTGCCCAGAATTGGAAGATGCAACCCATATGAACAAACCAAATAAATTTAAATGCTACTGGAGCAGTTGAAATTTGAAGATAAACATCTGTCACAATAATTTGGTCATCCCAAATCTTAGCGAACCATTATCTACCATCACATGAAGTATCTCATCTGCCACATTAAATCTCCTATTCACATGAACATGTTAAAATTCAGCAAATAAATGAGTAGAAATAATGGAAGGCAAACACAAAAAATCAAACCACTTAAAGCCTTAAGAAACCAATGTAACTTTGTGATAAAGCACAATTAAAATTTCTCATCCCACACCAATTGAGAAAGAAATAATTATTCTAGAATAGTAGAGGGAGCTAGCTATGCTAGCATAGATGAGAGTATGATTGGTAAAATTAATGCAGTAGTTTATAAAATTGTGAAGCAAATACTACCGATGCCAAACTCTAAACTTAGGTCTGATAAAGCCCAATATTCTAAAAGTCAACATGAAAAAAGAACAAAACTTATTATCTGTTTACTCAAGCTGATAAGAAGACCTATTGCAAACAAAGCATAACAAATTACTCTTGTCCATGAAATACAATACATTATCAACTGCAAACTAAACCTATATCTCTTATTTCGAGAAAAAAAAAATTCTATCACACTGCAACATTAAATTAAAATGGAGCATCTAATGATAAAGTTTTTACAAGCTCTATAAAATAAAATAAGGTCTGTAGTTGTAGAAAAAGTTGTTCAGAAACATCTTTCAAGAAATAAACATATTACCAAGCTATGCTTGTATCACTTTATACCAGTATCTATGTACTAGAAGCTATTTAACTTGTGTACTTTAAATCAGAAAAATAGTTTTCATTGGATACTGAGATCGCTAATTAATGGCTTACTGAAGCTGAAATATTGGCAGTTACATCACACTAAGACAAGTGTGGTTGAGAAAAACTAACTGACTAAAAATAATTAAAACCACACCTGTATTCAAGTTACAAGTTTAAATCAACAGATATTTTGTTTAATAGTAGTATGACTTTTCTCATATACAGTTAAGTGCAATATTATGCTAAAAAAATCAAAAATTCAAACATTAATGATTTCACCATATGTGCACATTTAAAAACCTGAAACAAAAATTTAGGATTTTTAGATTTTTTTTTAATATAAAATAAAATAATTATTTAGAATAATTCCCAACTCTGAACTTTTTTTTAATGTGGAAGAATAAATACAAATTCATTTTCAGTAATTATTTTGATTCAAATGGTGCAATTTTTCTCTTAAGATAAGATGCACCCATCCAAGTGTGATACGAATTAAAACAAAATGACAACTTTGGAACCCATTTTTCATCATTATTTTTATTTCAAGGACCTGTGCAAACCATGAATAAAAACATTTCATTTAATTTTTTTGTGTTAAAACTTTTAAGACTATTAACTGTGAAAGAAATATAAATAATTTTCACAAAAAGAACAAAAATTTAACCAGACTTTAAATGTTTTTTGTATTATATCAAAATGACAAAAAGTTATTACTACTGCTACTACTATACTGTAACATAATATCAAAAGTATGGAAGGAAATTATTAAAAGATAACAAATAAAATGGAAAAACAAAAATAGCATATGCATCTTTATCCATTTACGACTTACTACACATCACATTTTTAACTAATCAGCATTTCAATCTTCATAACCTTGTTAACATGTTCACAAAATGGTGGCCTAATCAAACAACTCTAACAAATCACTTCTTAAATACTTAAAAAAAACTGAATTGGGTAATTTAGAATATGAACATACTTTAGAAAATGCTGAAAGAAGCATGAGAAGAAACAAAAGAAAAAATTTATTGATTCTTGTAAAGAAAAGCATTATTAATTTAAAATGTTTAGATGTAACAATGCAAGTGTAACTAACTTAATGTTTGAATAGCTATACTTCTAAAAACCAAGCATTTACTTATCAATTTGAATTTGCTTTTTGTGTAAGCATTTACTAAATTTCCAGTATGCTATTGAAATATCTAGTTTTTATTATCACTAAACAATCAACAAAAGAACAGGTTACTGAAAAAATCCTGCATTTTTTTCAACAAATAATCTTTGACAACTGAAAGTGAGTTTTGAGAATGTTAAATTTACTATCCACTTACTTAAACAGGCAACTGAGTTCTGATGTTAAGTCCTGAAATCAGGGACATAGATTTTTTACACCCGATGGGGGGATATGATTTTTGCAACAGCTTATGTGGACTGTTCAATTTGCAAATTGGTAATCTCTGATTACGTGAACCTGAAAGCTGTAAACATGCAGTCACAGAGTAATCTTGTTGCCACAATACTTGCATGTATACTTAAACCTACTGACTGATACTTACGAACTATCGCTTAGATCAAAAAGCTCAGAAGCACGCCTATATTAAAGATGTACATTTTGGCTATTGAAAAAGCCTACACCTAGGCCTATTTATGTGATTCAATTGGTAAGAATCACAAGAACAAACACACAATGTGTAAACCTGTGATGCAATAAAACAATTCAAAAGACCAAACTGTAGGGGGGGATGATTGTATGCACCTACCCCCCACCTAAAATGAAGGGGGGATATATCCCACCCATTCCCCCAGGATCTACGCCCCTGCCTGAAATGTGTCAAATTCTATAGTCTGGTTTATATTACTATGAACTAACAAATGGTTGAACTTATGAAAGTTATACTCCAAATGAAATATCTTAGAAATCAATTTGCATGTACAAAATATATTATCGAAATCCAATACAGCAGTGGTTAGTTTTTACACTCAACATTCACAGACATGTGCATGTTGATCAATTTACACTTGGGATGTTCACTTACATGCCACCAAAGAAGAACAAAAGTGGAATAGTATACCACTGCTATATTCACATTTGAAAATAAAATACAAGCCTATTAGCAGACTCACCACATTTGAGGGAATGGTAAATCCTGGTAGATATTTCACATTTTCATGCTGTGTACGTAATATTTCCACCAAACTTTTGTTTCCTACTTCTTCTTCTCTGACATAAATTTTGACTGTGGAGTTGTAATATGGAATATGAATGATGTTTTTGGCTACCAAGCATGCTATTGTAGTTGCCCTAAAATGAAGTTGAAAATATATTTTTTAAAAGCAAAATATCCAGTTTTGTATGCTCAAAAAATATTGCAAACAAGTATTTCACATAAACTATATTATATGATTTTTATACAAACACTAATAACAATTTTTCTTAGTTTATACATGATCAAAAAAAAACGGGCTCACTGCTTATAAAAAAAATATAAAAATCTGGATGTTTCCAAAGTATCCGTTTCATTTATATCTACTCTATACTACAGAATTATATTTAGAGATTGTGAAAATTTGAATTACATTCGTACTTCTAAACAAAGAGAGGGATTGTAGAAACTTTTGTGATGCCAGTGGGAAAAAATAGAAAAATTAATGTATGCTCCAATTTTTTTTAAATTAATAAACTTACCAACTACCAGATCCTATAACAGCTACCTCTCTTAAGGTCTGGTTTTCCATCAATCAGGAGAAATAAGTACACAGGAAACAATTATCTCCAATTATGAAATAATACTGTTACATCAATCTCCAATTATTGATATACAAAATGGCTACAAAATTATATAATTTTACTAGCCACTGCCGTATCATACAACCTGTTAAATAAATGAAATATGAATTACAATATATATACTCTTAGATGTCTGTATTTTCAAAAATTCACTTGGACATTTTCTTTCTCAACTTTTATTGTGTCAATTATCTCCACTAAATATAACAAAACTTAGTAAACAAAAATTCCATTATCATGAAATAAACATACGGAATCTCATTTTTTTTCTTGTAAGAAATCTTAATAGTGTTTATAACACAACTTTCAATAAAAACTTCATTCTGTAAATACATGTACGTAAAAATATTTCATAGATACTTAAAGCTTCAGAAAGTGAACAAACCACCTTGCTTGTACAATAAGTAATGTACCTAAACATATGGACGAGTATTCTGTCCTTCAATTCAAGGTCATCCTTACACGTACATACTTTTGAAGCTTAAAACTTGAGCCATTTCCGTACAGGAAATTAACTATTTTTGAACACTTGTACAATGTCACTTTCCCCTATTGACAACGTGTGCCAATGAACCTGTTAACAGTGAAAAGAACAAGAGTGTCTTAGTTAAGCAATGCTAGTCTTTTCGAAATATAAATATAAACTCGTGTTCTCTTTTCCTTTGCCTTCAAATATAGTACAAAAAAATCAAAACCTTTATCTCATTAATGGCTTGGATAATCTTGTATACAACCCTTTTCTCTAGAAAATATAAGATACAAACCTCCTAACCTTTCCATCCCTGAATTAATATGCAAATCATTCTACTCCACTGTAACAGTTGATCCGATTTAACCTTGATTGTAAGGTACGAGAGTCCACTTTGATTTATGGACACACTGTAGTATTGGAATTGGAGCAATAAATGTTAGGTATATTTTTTGTTGTCTTTACTTTAATTTATAAAAATACATAGATTCGCTACTATGCTCAACAATTACCTCATGCAAGTTATAAGCAAACATTAACGAAGTATTAACAGTCGTATGTAACTTAACAACGCCTCTATTTCCCTGTAAGTATAACTCGCAGTCTGATTACCTCTATTATAAATTTTCTTACAATTAAGTATAAATAAAGAACCTAAGCATACACTTATTTTTGTTGTTTTTTTTAAACAGTAACTTAAACGAAAACTTGTAACGGACTACAACATAACCCCACGACAATCAAGGTAAAACAAAACACTTTATTAAACCGTAACAACAAAAATTCAAATCAAATATTTCAAACAACTAGAATACAAGTTTTATCACTTAAATATATATATAATTAACAAAATATAGTGTTTCTGTGCCTGAGTAGGTCATGATACAGATGCTGATACACAATAAAGCATAAATATGAATGTTGTTAATTTTAATATAAAAATCTAGAAAACAAACCACAGAGATATAAAATCAACTCTAATTTCGAAAAACGCAATATTCAAACATCAAATCACTTCTCAACACCGAGCAACAATCACAAATTTGTTCCAACTATAACTCGTGAACTTACTTTTGATTTACAAATAAGAAAAAAAGCGAGGTCTTTGTTTTGTGACTGGCTGATTTACAAAATATTTCACAACAATGATATATTTACACCACCGCTACGGAAGTTTGTGTCAATTCCATAAGACAAACACTCAGATTTAACGTTTTCTAGCTAGAAGGTAAATTAGCGTTATAAAATAACTAAAAATTCATAGTTGAACTAAATAATAAATGAACGGTAATGAAAATAGAGAAATAAAAGTGAAATTCGCTATCCCACAAATTTATTTCATTCTTTTGGCTCTGCATTATAATATACGATGATAAACAGTTCAGGAATTATATCGCTAAAATTGCTTTCGAACTATATTTCTTTTTCTGCCCCCCCAGTGGCTCAGCGGCATGTCTGCGGACTTACACGCTAAAATCCGGGTTTCGATACCCGTGGTGGGCAGAGCACAGACAGCCCATTGTGTAGCTTTGTGCTTAATTCAAAACAAAAACAACAACTCTTTTACTACGGTTAGATTACTACAGAAGATAATGAGTAGACTGTCTAAATTTGCTCAACATAAAA
Source organism: Carcinoscorpius rotundicauda (assembly GCA_011833715.1). Taxonomy (NCBI): domain Eukaryota; kingdom Metazoa; phylum Arthropoda; class Merostomata; order Xiphosura; family Limulidae; genus Carcinoscorpius; species Carcinoscorpius rotundicauda. The sequence goes on from CM022403.1 coordinate 46,877,110, forward strand.
ATAAAATACGAACTTTTAAAAACTACAAATTAAGGTAAATAATAAGGCGGATAGGAAAATAATTTAAAAAAATTCCAAAAATAGTGGATGAATTGCATCCACTATCGAGTTTCAAAGAGAACAAATTTTCTGAGTATGCTCAGAAACTGTTAATTCAAAAATAAAGATATGCAAGTAGGTGAGAAAAAGTGTTTTTTTTTTAAGTTAAGCAATAAAGAACGATGCTTTAGAATGAAACATACTCGTATTTAGGTGGAAGGATGTATGTGTTTTCTTATAGCAAAGCCACATTGGGCTATCTGCTGTGTACAACGAGAGGAAACGAACCAGTAACTTTGGCAATGCAAATTCATAGACTTCTTTCTGTCCAACATCGGACAGGGAGACTTATCATCCAACCAAACTTTAAAAGTTCCCATGTTAATATTATGGGGATCTGGAGACATGCTACCATTTGAAGCTACAAAATGCTAATGCTTCTTCAGAAGAATGCAGCCTATGTAAAAAAACATTAAATAAGATAAGCAACTATTTTTTTAACTATATAAGTTATAATGAATACGTGGAAGAGAAAAAACTACTCGTATGTGAAGGAGTATGTAGTAGGAGTAACTGGATATTTAATTCAATTAAAAATCCCTGAAGAGTTTAATATAAATTTCAAGACTGTCTGAATATCCAGAAAATCTATACTGCAGACACCAAAGTTTAATGTATTTTATTATTTAAATTATTTTATTAAAGACAGGTGAAAGCTTTGCTTTGAAGACCTTATACTCAAATGCATAGAAAGAAGCTTGTATTGGGTTATTCCTTCTTTAGTCCCTGTCCCTCAGACATTTATTAGTTTTTATCCTAATTTTATTGTATGTGCACTTTATTAAAAATCTTCTCTACAGGAGCGTATTTAAATAGGGTTTAGAGGGGGCTCAGCCCCAGGGCCCATGGTCTTAATGCGGAGCTGTTGATAATTTAATTCTGTGTAAAATTACATGGGATATAGGGTCCACAAAAATTATTAGTCCCTGGACCCATACAACCTTAAATCAACCACTGCTTCTACGCAGTTTCAACAACTAGTTTGAATTAAACAAATAAAGCAGACGACCACTTTTGTGAAAGGCACAGACAATATTATAAATAAATAAATCTATTGGTGAAGATAAAAATCCAGTACACGTAATGACGAGAAATTAGTTTATACCTTCCTTTATATATCTACATTTCATTTGTACACTGTCATAACTTGTAGGTCCAAGTTTTGAAATGTTAGTTCAAAGGCAAAAACTACTAATAGTAAAACACTATTTTACAAGTAAATTTATTTGTATAATTTCACAGTTAATCAATAAAGTAATTGAATATACATGGTAACTAACATTGATCCAAATTCTCCACTGAAACTAAATATTTCACTGAATGACTGATACCGTACCAACTGAAAGCAAATACTGAATCAGTGCTTACAGTATTTACAATATACGCTCGATGCTCTCCAAATTTTCTAGACTCGTGAGGTCAAATTTAAAACTTTCTGGGTATTCTAGGCCTACTTTAGTGTCACGCATTCTGTATCGTTGTTGTTTGTTATTAAGCAAAAAGCTACACAAAGAGCTATCCGTGGTCTATCGAACAACTAAATTGAAACTTACAGCAATATACATATCCATTATTTATTTTGATAATTTTTCCCGAAAGTAAGAAATTATTTTTAAACATATTTTCTGTGTAATATTTAATTCTTCCACGATAAATGGATTGCAAAATTTCATTTTCGAAATATACGTGTATATGAAATAACATGAAGTTGTTGTTTTGAATTAAGCACAAAGCTACACAATGGGCTATCTGTGCTCTGCCCACCACGGGTATCGAAACCCGGATTTTAGCGTGTAAGTCCGCAGACGTACCGCTGAGCCACTGGGGGGCAATAACATGAAAGTTAGTGGTAAAATATTTCTCCATACTCTGCTACTCGTTCAAGTCTAAGTACAGCGGTAAATCTACGGATTTACAACACTGAAATCGAGGGTTCGATTACCCTCGGTAGACACAGCAGATAACCCGATGTGGCTTTGCTATAAAAAACACAAACACATTTAAAAATCACTTCTTTGTGGACAATCAAATATAATAGTTTCAAGGCCATATATATGAAATGAGGTTTATTTGAAATATTATAATAGCTTTTTACCACGTGAAAGAACGTGTGTAATTTACTGGGAAGGCATATCCTATTTCATTTTATTTTTAATTAATCAGGTATTCTAGCCTCAAAGACCCGTCTCCCGCTGGTATAGCGGTAAGTTTATGGATTTACAACGCTAAAATCAGGGATTTTATTCCTTTCGGTGGACTCCGCAGATAGCTCGATGCAGCTTTGTTAAAAGAAAACACACATACATACTCAGAGAACCAGTTAACAGAGTAAGTTTTGTCATACGTTAATTTTCTGTACTAAACAAAGATATGTAATTGATACAACTCAAGTTGGGTGAACAAATATATCTTATTTACACATTTAAAAATCTTCTCCTCGGTGGACTCAGCAGATAGGCCCGATGTGGCTTTGCTATAAAAAACACAAATATATTTAAAAATCACTTCTTTGTGATAAATCAGATATAATAGTTTTAAGGCAATATGCATGAAATGGGGTTTATTTGAAAGACTGTAAAAGCTATAACTGTGAATACTGTATTAATCGGGAACTTCCGATATATTGACCAGGAATATTTATAGATTTCGGACATTACAAGCCATTTAACTTCAGAAGATTCACACTGAAAATTAGTATTTTTACAAAGACATTATAAAATCCCAGCAGTAAAGAGCTTGACGTGTGATTAGTAAAGAGCTACTTAGCTTCCCATTAAGCGAATTGTACCTATATTAACTCGTAGTTGTTGTTGTTTTGTTGTTGTTTGAATTAAGCACAAAGCTACACAATGGGCTATCTGTGCTCTGCCCACCACGGATATCGAAACCCGGATTTTAGCGTGTAAGTCCGCAGACATACCGCTTAGCCACTGGGGGGCAACTCGTAGTTAATTCGCCCATTGTGAACCCTCGATAATGTATACAGTTCCAGACCAGACAGAAAACTCAGTATTGTTTTTAAGTTTGTAAAACTTTTTTATATAAATTATTATTCGTAATAACCTTCATTATAAATTTTAATTGTTGTTTATGTATTAAAATATATTTGTGTTAAGAAAGAAAACTTTTATGTATCAATCTTGTTATTAAATATCATAAATTGGATACATATCGACATTTATCTAAACTTAAATTACAATCTAACCCAGTTTCAGGCTTTTTGAAATTGTAATATGTAACATGATAAATTGGGGTCTCGTGTCGGAGAGCTGAATCAGAAACAAAATTCGATCTAAATACAAATTCAAATCGTAATTCAGTTTGTAATCATCACTGCCAATAGATTTGATCGTGTATTATTTTCAAAATTTTCTTGAATCATCATCCATCCCCTACTAGTACAACAATATGTCTGCAAATTTGCAACATTAAAGTCAGGGATTTAATTTCCTTCGGTGGACTCAGCAGATAGCCCAATGTGGATTTGCTATAAAAAAAAACACGCACACACATCATTGTCCTTCTAACAACTAGAAATATATAACAAAAGTGAATTTCTCAGAATTGCCAATGGCTTAGAGCTGGAGGTTAAGAAAGTAATGAGCAAATATAAAATAAAAAGCATATTATAAAAATATTAGTCGATGATGATTTGTTGTTTAGGGAAGCGTTAAGGGTACTCTAGTGTTCCCTGTAGCCAATCGGAGTTGGATGATAAAGATAAGATAGAAATCCAGCTAAAACTGAAATAAATTGAGCTTGAACAAGAGAGTATTGAAGCAAAAAATGAGAAAAAACAAGCTCGTATCGAAGGTGAATGGAAAAAATAAGCATTAATGCCGAAAACTCTTCCATGGAAGCAGGAAAGTAAATTAAACTGAATAAAATGGAAGTGAAATGAAATTCCGATCGACCAAGAGAAAATGACGTTGACAAATATTTTACACATTTTGAGAAGGTTTTCCAAACAATTGAATGACCAACCGAAAAATGGTCATCGTTTTTACAAAATGCTTTAATTAATTAGTAAAACATAAGAAGCTTATATCACTCTCTCTATATAAGATTTTACGGGTTACGTTAATGTTAAAAAAAAACTATTCTAAAGGCTTATGAATTAACACCGGAGGTTTATCGCCAAAATTTTCAAGGTTATCGCAAGCAAAATAATCAAATTTATACTGAATTCGCCTACGAAAAAGAAGTTTATTTTTACGATGGTGTAATTCTATGCATGTTGGCAACAGTTTCAACAAAATCAGAAAATTTATATCTAAGTGAATACCTAAAAACTTAATTTTATGAAAAAAAGTTAAAGCATAACAGTAAACAGCTACTCTTTCCAATGATTAAACTTTAACACGTAAAACCACTTTTTATAATCAAAAAAATCCTACAGTCTCAACAAAAACCTGTAACAACTCAATTCACTAAAGCTGAAGATTCTTCTAAACATTCTAACTTTTATAGTTCGAAATCTTCTGACAATCAGGATAAAACTTCATCAAAACCATCAAGACTTATTTGTCATTTTTGTAATAAACCTGTTCGTGTTATGTTCTATTGTTGGTGTTCAAAAAAGAAAGAAAGGAGACAACATCCAGCGCGTTTGTGTTGTTCAAATCAGGCAACAGTGAAATAGTCTACAGGCTTTTAACCAAGCTTGTTAATGTCTAATACAAAAGTGACTCTTCTTGTTGATGTAACTTACAGTTTACCTCCGTGTACTGACATTGTATAATGTCTGCAAAAATATACAGAGCAGTTAAAGATTTGTTTGTTTTGTTTTGGATTTTTCGCAGAGCTACTCGAGAGCTATCTGTGCTAGCTGTCCCTAATTTATCAGTGTAAGACTAGAGGGAAGGCAGCTAGTCATCACCACCCACCGCCAACTCTTGGGCTTCTCTTTTACCAACGAATAGTGGGATTGATCGAGATATTATAACGCCCCCACGGCTGAAAGAACGAGCATGTTTGGTGCGACGGGGACTCGAACTCGTTACCCTCGATACGAGTTGAACGCCTCAACCCCCCTGGTCATGCCGGGCTTCGAGCAGTTGAGAGCCACGTTAATTTGACTGTGTGTGCGAATATCAAATTGACGACTGTTAAATGTATTTATACATCAAATAAAAGCTTATATGATAACAAAGAAAAATGTCTGCAGGCCTGACGAAAGGGGGATCAGGGAAGCTACAGACCCGGGGCCCGGGGAAATATGAGATAAAGAATAATGTATTTTTATTTTCATAATACTTAAGGAAAAGTCGTAGCACTGTAAGAAATCTCTTTGCCTCAAAAAAACTTTTTTATCTAAAATATGTAAATTCTCGACACATTTGACATTCGCCCACCAGAAATGACGCTCATGAATGTACCATGACTTCAAAAATGGACCCGGAGAGATAATTGTCCTCGGGGCCTGTCCTGCCTATCGACACCCCTGAATGTCTGTTCAAGTGATAGACTGAGTTTAGCTCTGGAATTACTAGTAGTACGTTGGCCATTCATCTATCGATGAACTGGGCCTGATCTCATCATTCAACAACTAAATTTATATATGTACATATAAGCTTTAGTATTTCTGTGGTACATAACTTAGTGTTGAGACTGTAGATGCACTGAAGCCACATGCTACTATCAAACCTTTGTGATCCTGGTTGAATTAGGAACCGGAAATGAGTGAAATTGAAGAATCAGAATAAAATTAGAGCAGTGTTGTAACTTATATAAATCCAACAACTGGGGAGGAATAAAACAGTATTAGTACTTTTGTAACTGTATAAACAAACTAGACCAAAGAAACAATTGAATGACAATACCTAAGCTGTTCATTAGAAAATACTCAAAACTATATATATTTTTAAACTTTATTTCATGTAAACGTTTTAAAACTTTTAGTGCTATAGGTTCTTTATTTTTATTCAAAGCTAATATAATTAAATTTGTTTAATCATAATTAATAATAGTATTATGGTAGGATGGATAACATGTCTCATCTGGCAATATCTAACTGCAACACCAAGCAAACTTCGTATCTTTCTCTTTCTTAAATTCACAAATATTATTACTTTCATGGCAGTCATAAGTTTAACTCTGTGCTGAAATCTTTGAATTTTAGATCTAAATATACAAGTTGAATATGAGATAGGTTTACCATAATTTCCAAGCCTCAAACCGGGATAGTTTTCAATTTTTATTTTCGATACTCACACTGGTATGATAAAGAAGTGCTTTCATAACCAAACTCCCTTAAGCTATAATGCTGCCACACAAAAAAAGAATACTGGTAGTTTATATCTCTAACATTTATTTCAATTCAGTAAGGCAAGGAATATCAAAATTTCATTAATTTTTCACTGAACACTCTTTTCTCGTGACCATTCATATTTTTTCTCTTGAATGAACGTTCTTCACAAAATCGTTATTAGTGCTGAAAGCAAAAACAGAGTTGCTGACTACAACAGCCAACAGAATTCCTCTTGCTCATCCAGCAAAGGAAAAGATGTAGTAAAAGCTGGTGCAACTATTGATAAAACAATGCTAACTGCTTGGATTCTTCCAGTTTGACTGTGGCTATTTGAATTATAACTGTGGAACAAATGAAATCACGTACGACATAAGGCAGTTGTTTGTGGATGCTATAACTGCCAGACTCAGGCCATATGCTGAATAGATCTTTCTTATTCTAAAAACTAGCCGTTGAGATAAGGGACTGGTAAACATTTCTAAGATACCACAATAGCTTCATTAAATGAAATACAAACAAACAACAGAGATGCCAACCATTATGATTTTGGTGTATACATTACGACTATACGCTCATACAGACAGATATTACTTGTTGCAACTCCCAAATTATTTATATATTACATAGGCTAATACAATAAAGTGATAAATTGGTCTCTCAGGGCTTGAAAGGGGTGAAAAGAAAATTTCTAGTGAGATACAAATAAATTTTGATAATAAATAAAAGACAGTCCAAACGGCTACTTGAGATAATCATGTTTGTGCTTGAAATAATAAAAAATATTTGTATCTCCGACGTCTACCAACAGTTTGAGTGCGGTGCTTCACCAACTTGGGTACGTGGGGGAATCCATACTTACGTCATCAGTGCTTGTCAGCCAATCAGCGCTCGCGTAGATGGGTATTTCACGTTTTCTAAGCGGCATAAAAACACCAATGCGATCGTTCACGAGATGGAGCTGAGGTCAGGATGACCGAGCGGTCTAAGGCGCCTGACTCAAAGTATGAAAACCTTCCGCTATCATACAAGCCCGGCTAGCTCAGTCGGTAGAGCATGAGACTCTTAATCCTACGTTGGGCGTAGTAATCTAAGTGGTGTGAAGAGAAACAATAGTGTCTGACATTCGTTCGACATTTGGAGAACGAAAGAATAATTTAACCTAAATACCTACCATGTATTCCTGTCCTTCCTGGAAAAAAAAGAGGCCTCGTTCACCAGATTGTCTTGTTTCTGGCCAATCTAAAAGGACCAAAACTGTGAATTAAAAATTTAGGAAAGAGTATAGTGCAAAATATGCGTTCATTGCATCAAAAGTCAGTGACAGTCATGCGTTTTGTACAGTTTGTCACATCGATTTTTCTGTGGCGCATGGTGGGATAAACTATTGTTCCAGACATACAAAATCGGCATCTCACAAAAAAAAAGACTTAACGATGCAGATAACGACATTTATGAGTAAGAATTCAGAATATGAAACAATAAATGCAGAAGTGATGTTCACACAATTTGTCATTGCTCATAACTTACCCCTAGCTGTAGCCAATCATGCAGGACATCTTCAGAAAAATGTTCCCAGGCTCTGATATAGCGAAAAAATTATGGCTGTGCTAGAACCAGAACTATAGCCATTATACAAATGTTGGGTTGTGAAGATGACAAAATAATTTCAAGCATATTTACTAACAGTGTTTACAGTTTAGCTGCAGATGGATTCACAGACATGAATAACTCAAAACTGTATCCAGTGTACAATATCTTGACCCTTTGCTAGGAAAAATTGTTTGTTCTCTTTTGACAATGGTGAAATGGAAAAAAGCTTCAAGGTAGAGAATATTTTCAAGCTTTTGTACCATGAACTGTCAAAGAGGAAAATTCCATGGGAAAACTGTCTTAGTTTTTCTTCAGTTATGTCTGATATAGGAACAGATGTGATGGGATACATCTCAAGACGACAGTCTAGCATTTACTTCATGGGCTGTGCCTGTTACTTCATGAATATTTCTGCCCAGAAAGCTTCCAAAGAACTGCCTTGCCAAGTTTCTGATATATTGATAGATATCTACTATTTTCTGGACAAAAGTGCTAGCAGAAAACAACATTTCAAAGAATTTCAAGGATTGACAAAGAAATAAGAAAGCTTTTACAACTTGTTAATACAAGATGTTTATCACTTGGAGTGTGCCTCAACAGAATATTGGATATATGGAAGCCATTGAAGAAGTATTTTCACTGTGAAAAAGGAAAAACGAGATTTAAAAGGATCTAAACGTACAGCTCAGTCAGGCAGCAAGACATTAACAGTCAGGATATCCTCTTTGCAATACAGGGACACAAGACAACAGTCTCCAAAAGCAGACAAAGAACCATTTGATATAACTCAATATATATTTAGGCAGTCTGACCTTGAACTAAAGAAGAGACATTCAATGAAAAAAAGAGAAGAAAACAAAAGCTAGCAAGGTAGTAACCATGAAAAGTTATGTGCAGAGCAAGTTAGATAAGTTAATAGTTTTCTTGGACAATAAAAGGAACTTGTTATTTTGTCTTTTTCTTCAGTCTGCAATTCCTCTATTTGAGCAAGCAAATTTGATATTGCAAATAGAAGAACCTTGCATACACATTATGCATAGAACTTTGACTACACAAGTTAAAAATATACTTGTCAGATACATCAAGCTATAATATCCTGAAGGCAACATCACTGAACTTGACTACAACAATGAATCCTTACAAAAATCTGATGAGGCAGTTTCTGTTGGAAATACTGCCAAGGAATACATTGTTAAATATGAAAAGGACCTGGACCTGGTCAGCTTCTACACCAGTGTCAAAAAATACTATATTGCAGCTACAAATTACATAATGAAACATTTCCCTTTAAATGATGAACTTCTGATTCACGCAGAGGTTGCTGATCCAAAACTGAGAGTCAGCAAAGATTTCTCTTCTCTATGCTTCTTCATAGACAGGTACCCTGTTCTTGTTAATACACATGAGCACGACACTATTAACAAGTTCGAAGGGCAATATTTGAACTATCAAATTGATATTTTCTCAGAAACTGTCCTTCAGTTGAATGTTGACAAGTTTTGGGTTCACTGTCCACAGTTAAAGATGAAAATGGCAAACAGAAGTATGACATTCTGTGTAGGGTTATGCTTGGAATTCTTACAATCTTCTCTTCTAATGCTGACAGTGAAAGGATATTTAGTTCAGTGACTAACAACAAAAGCAAGTTCAGACCAAACTTGAGTATCTCAATTTTGAGCAGTATTATAACACACAAGATGTGTATGCAGTCAAATGGACAATGTTGTTGTAACTCCCAACCATCCAGAGACATTCTCATGAAAGCAAAGGCTGCAACAGCTGCAAAACCATTACAATAAGTGTCATAAACATGATATAAACTAGTCCATACACAAAGGCGTTTTCTGCTTACTGTTTGTGCATATTCAATGTTGTTTTGCCAGTATGTTTGTTACTCTGAACTAAATAAAAGACATCATTTTAGAAGAATTTATTTATTAAATATACGAAACACAGTAACAAATGAGCAATCTATAGCAGTAATAAATAATAATTGTTATAATAACAATACAGGGTGTTCGGAAAGTCACCATGCATTTATATATTTATTAACAGACAAAACTGTACAGTGACTTTCCTAACACCCTGTATAATAATAAACAGCTTAGAGACATCGGTCAGGCCTAGTAGCTACAAATGATAAAAGGGCTCTGTCTACAATCATTACGCTCAGCCATTCAAAATAGTTGGCATCTCTGAAACAATTATCTTTAAAAGCATCTAAAGGCCTAGAATATCACTTAGCAAACATCACTGAAAGCATGTTAAATTTTTGTTTCCATACAGGGTCTTCTGTGGATCAGCAAATGAAAATATATATCAGATGCTCAAGTGTGCGTACGTAAATCTTGTAATTCAAGAACAGTTGTATTAATTCCTTTGTTCAGGTTTCAACCCAAGACTTTTTGTACATCAGGAAAGTACTCTGACAATTGAACTAACAGGTTATCCCTTTACCTCGTGTTAGTAAGGCACGTTTTTAACTCATCCATCACACACTTTCCCTTTCAGAAACCAGGTTTATCCTCGGACCTTATCTTAGTATATCATAACCTATTAATAGTACATAGTAGTGGAATTTAGTTTTCTTTTGTTCACAAAATCTAATTTTATGCATTTTCAATAACACTTCCCTTACCTTTGGTTTGCCATTTTGATTTTCTGTTTAGTTTTATTATGGTGCATTTTCATCAAGTTTAGGTATTGTATTCATATGTTTCTGCCATGAGTTTACTTTTCACTTTGGATTATTTGTTTCAAATTACTTTTTAATGTTAAGTTACTTCAGATATATGTCTTGATTATTTATTGTGTATATATAAAGAATATTTTACTCAATTATTTGTTGAAAGTTGTTTTTAAAAATAAATATATAATCTATTATGTACTCTCTGTATACTGATTAGTACTTATATATTTATGTATTTTACTTAAGAGTGTCTTTCATTAGGATGAGCTGTCATGTCACTCTGGTGGACATCATGTTGGGAATTCCGATATTTGAGTTCCATCCTTGTTCTGTTTAGCCTAGTTAGCAGTATGTTTATGAGATTTAGATAGATATATTGCTCAGTAGATTTATTAGTAAGGTATAAATTAATATTGGTTTAAGGATGATATAAGCTAAGGAGAGGGAAAGAGGTTTGGCATATAAATATTACAAGCCATGCCCATTTATGGATGTCAGTTTTAAGTTGAAAAAAGTGTTACTTACAAACCAGAATGTTTATTAGAGATCACACTTTTCCTCAGTGTATTGTGTTTATAGTGGCTGCCAGTCCAGAAAAGTTTCTTCCATCGTATTTGTTATTTGGACACTAGTAGCACCTTCCCAGCAACCATCTATTGTGGACAATCTTTGAACCAGGTATGATTAGTCAAACTTTTAGAGGTAATGTTATGTATAAAAGTTGGTTTGAGCTGTTCAAGAGATTAAACTTAAAAGACATAAGACTGACTTATAATTGACTTTGTTTTTTTACTTTGTCAGTGTTTGCAAAACAATTCAAGACCTATATTTTGAGATTTTTAATATTCATTGTAAATTTAAAATCCACATCTTACATATTTCTCTATATCTTAAACTCCAGTCTCTTAAATAATATTACTTTAATTCAGTTCTTTCACTTTTTCTATTTAACTTTCCTTTCATTTTTGTTTTATTTTATTTGAATACTGAAAAAAAGTGGGCATTTTTTATTTTTGACCTTCTTTTTATTGCTTTGACAATTCAGTCATTGAGTCTCTCACCAGTGAAATTGTTGATTTTCTTGTCTGTAGGTCAACATAACTATTCATTTTTATCTTTCTTTTTCAAGAGCAGCAAAATATTGTGGAAGCAGACAACTAAAATAGATTTATTTTTTAATTTTTTTCAAGTATTGTGATTTATTAACCTTTAAATTTCTGCAAAATGGCTAAAAATTATTTTAGTGAAAACATGAAGTTCAAATTTATGTAAATTCTCTTACTACATGCAATGTCCATTTTAGTTGTGAAGGCTTTTATTTGTTTCATAACAAATACTAAAGAAAGAAAATTACACTATAACAAAATATTTTTATTGCAATTGCTTTGTAGTAGAATAATGTTATATTACAGCTAATTTAAAAAACCACGTGTTAACACGTTTCATAAATAAACTGTACAGATGTCATTGTATTTTTATTAGCTTACATGGTGTATAGGACCTTCGTTCTATTACCTTGGATGTTGAGTTTTATTTTATTATAACAAAACTGATCCATTCAGATTTACTGATTTATTCTAATTCTCAATAATTGTTCTGTTAACATATTTTTTCTTTTTAAGAACAGATCAAACTAAATGATGGTTCATATAAATGATCTGAATGTGCAGTCATTCCATTGTTAACAAAAAGTCTATATCTGCATACAACAGAATTGTTCTTCCTCATTACTGTTCAAAAACCTAATAGTAACTTCATAAAGTACTTCTTTTACTACAACATGCTGAAAAAATCAAGGTTTGCTTCTTTACAAAAAAATGAGCCACATGTTACTATTGTAAAATAAATAAAATTAATCTTGATTATTAACATAAAATGATAGATTTATTCATCAAAACATAATGTGCACTTTCATAACTAAAATTTTATTGGTAAATTAAAAATAGATTTTTTAGTCCTTTTTTAACCTATGAATATTTTTAAAATATTATTATTATTGAGAAAATGTTTTTATTTGTTTTAATTATTGGGTACAAGAAGCTGGGCTGGTTGGGGCTACATTACATTTGACAGTTTGGTGTTTTATGCTCATGAAACCTTTCACTATTAAAAACTATAGATAATTAATGACAATAATCAGGCCTTTCAGATCAAGTTTTAATAAATTTCTTATTTTGATACTTAAGATGAACAAACAGCTCTAATAATAATCAATTTAACAGTTTAAGTGTTCTGTTTCAAATAGGAATTTTTTTATTTGGGTAGAAAAAGCAGTTCTAAAGCATAGAAGATTCACAAAAAATCTCTTTCTTATTTTTCTCTTGACTTTATTACATCCTTTATTTTTAACACAAAAGTCTATAACTTCAAAATATTTCAACTTTCAGTCACCAATATAATAAAGACCACTACAACAATATTGAAAACCTAATTATATTTGGCTCACATTAAATAATTTCAAACTCAGTTTGTTGTTTAAACAGATCTTGTTAGATCACTGTAAAATCATTACGAAATAACATAATTTAGATATATAATAGTATGTTAAAACATGTTTCTTGTTTTACTATTTAATTTGGTAAAGTAACCCTTCAGTGTTTTGAAGACAGCATACCTTATTTTCACACAAACAAGTTTATTATTTCTTATATTCTGCAAACACATCAATATAAATAGCTGCCTTTTGAGTAAGTGTTTCTCAAGGTTTTGTTAAGAGTAAAATTCATGGATAACCACTCGAGAAAACCCATATGTTCTATTATTAAAGATTCAAGACAAATTTATGTTATTGTATCTTGCAAAATTCCAAAGTGAAGGATTCTGGAAGAATAGGTGTATATCTTGACAGTTCCATATACATTCACACGTTCTTAAGAAATTTCACCAAAAGAAAAAAGTGTATCAGATGAAACAGATTAGAATCAGCTCTTATACCAGCATTATCTGATTGGTCTTTGTTTCCTGTCATAAAAGATATAAGATGGCTGAATTGGAAATTCCAAAAGAAATAATATATCACTAAAACTGAAAGAAAGTAACAAAAATCATGTAATTTTAATTATTAAAACATCTTGTAATTAATACCAAATTAAATGCTACAAGTACTACAACATTTTGGTCCTGTTATGATAACTATTTTCTTTCTTTGAAATCATGTAATATTTAGCAATCTCATTCAAGACTTAATTTTGTTGGAGGTAAATTGTTATGGAAGTTTAAAGATCTAGCAGTCCGTAAAAGTTCTTGGATTTTTATGGAGTTTAGGTGGAATGATATGTAGCCTGTAATTGAAACATGCCATAGTTTTACAGCACACATGATAATAGCATAAAACTGGTATTGTATTGTCAATCATTTCTGAGCTTCTTGAAAGAGAGAATTGTCCCTTATGCTCACCACATTTGGAACCACAGTTAATGTCATAATAATTATTTACTTGTTAAGAGTGCATCTAAAAATTGTGATTCAGTTTGCACCAAAATTAGAAACTACTTTTAACACATTGTTCTCGTCTTTCACCAGTAGAAAAGTTTAACCCATTAACACTTTTAATATGAATTTTATTGCAAGGAAAAAGAGAAAATGAGCATCACAGTTGGTCATGCTGTCTCCAGTAATCAGAGGTTATGAAAAATCTGATGTATTTTTGTATTGTATAAAGCATACAAGACCTATGAATACAATAAAGTAAAACATTTGAGTCTCTCTTGCTAAGAATTTACAAACTCATTCATGATCAATTCAGACACAGTTTATGTTTTATTATCTTGCAGTTTGTGTATTATGGATTTTTTAAAATTTAATTTCAGCACATTTTGCACTGTTACATTTACCTTTTCTTAAACATAAAGACAACTTATTTCATTTTAGGTATAATGTTTCTGGAAGGAGACGGGGTACCTTGAAAGCAATTAAAATCATACTAAAGTAAGTCACTTTTCAATATATCAGCCTGTAAACTTGAGTCCTAGTATCTTTGTGTAATAAGCCTTGGTTCTTTTTTGAGAAGTGAAATGGTTTTAACTAATAATATAGATTTTCTGCTCTGCAAGTCTTATGATGTATATAATTATCAGTATTATTTTTTTGCCTTCTGTCTTGTTAACAGAAGATTCAAGGGTGATTTAATCATCTGCCTAACATTCTAATTTTGGAGACTTCTGTTATGGTATAGTGAATAACAGTGATAAAAACAATAACATAGAAATTGTGCTTCAGTATTTAAGTAGCCCCCAATTTATACAAAATTTGTTTATTGTATGAAAAGAGTATTAGTGTTGTAGAGAGAGAATAATCTGTATGTGATTGAGAGAAACATGAGAAGAATTTTATAAATGCACACAAACAAGGGAAGCAAAAATTACCTCAGGAGGGAGGGAAGTAAAGTGTATGCAAGGCCTAAACATGGTAATCCAATAGAACCGAGGTGGTGTGACAAACCAAAAACTGCAGCACATATAGTCTTGAAATGGAGTAATTCCTTACGTACACATGTAGTTTATGACAGTCTTAAAATTTTAAATAAGTCTTAGCCTATTCCAACCAGATATAAATCTCAAGGGCTAATACCTCCTTGGTTTCTATGCATATGATTGACTATGAAAACTGGGATTTTCCTTATTTCTTGCAAACTAGTTTTCAACAATAACAGTATGGATACATTGATATGTCTTGGTGAAACTATTCTATCATAGGATGAACCTAATCTTTAGTGACATGCTGTTTTTTTATCTCGGTGAAATGACTGGATGCAGTCCATAACAGTAAAGGGAACTTCCTGCACTCTTGCATTGTTTAAACCAAACCAAAGACTGAATCACATTACACTATAATTGTTTACAATTCTATTCACAACCATAGCAGTAATAAGTGACATTAAATGCAATTATGATGGTATTTTTATTTTGTTTTTTATTTGACTCATATGCTATAAGGGAGTCTGTAACCAACATACTCATGATCCTACAAGCAAAATAGTTTAGAAAAATGTGTTTCAATAAGAGTTTGGATCCATAAGAACCAAAGACACATTTCTGTGGTGAAGTACATGTTAGTTCTTCTTGAAAGCCATAATGTTGATAACTGATGTGTGTATAGCTGGGATGATTAGACTTTAAGCTGCTTGAGACATCTGGGAATGAAACTACATGTGATTTGTATGCTCAGAGTTCAGACTTAGAATAAGAAGTTCAGGCTCCTATTTAAACTAGGATGTCACTTCCATATTTTGGTCTACCTCTCATGTTTGTGTGTGTCTATATGTATATATATTGACACACTATATAGATGATCTCTTGCAATTATGTATTATAATCAAATATTTTATGGTTGATTGTAAGGAAAGATAAAATCACAAACAGTCTAAAGTCATACTTAAATGTTTTACCTGTTTCCAAATTAGTGGGTGGAGTAGTGGATTGATCAGTATCACGTTGATACCAGTAAGATTCGTCATCTGAGGGTGCTATATCCTGTGAAGGTGGTGTAAGCACTGGTCTCCAGTACGGTGTGACTGGGACAAAGGTCGGTGAGACTTGAGGGCAGAAGACTAGAAATTGTCAATGTTAGTATGACATTATTCATTTCTTTACAGTAGTTTTTATATGAACTGGTACTAATAGGATAAAGTGAAGAAAAAAGATTATAAGTTATGAAAATGATTAAATTCTACAAGGAACCCTTAAAGTACTTTAATACAAATTTTAGTTTTTCTATTTGTGTTTTATTAACAAGTTATTAAGTCCATGTACATTATATATTTCAATTAAAGATATCAAAATTTGGAATTGAATGGGACATAAAATAGAGATAATAATAAAAAACAATGCATGAAAATTATACCTACCTTGTTTAGTAATCTTCATCCCCATCGTAAATGGATCTACTTCACGGGAGCAGCTCTTTCCTGCTTCTTTGATGTAAGCCTCTTCCCCATTTGTAATAACTTTCCCTACCTGGTAAATGTGATAATAAGAGATGGTTTTAATTAGTTCTAATAATTTTCTATAATTGCTTGTTTTTAAGCACACTACCTGTGCTTTGTCCACTGCAATTTTTAGTATTATAAGCCTTAGACTTAACTTATAAGTTTAAGTAATTTAGAAAGTTCAAATCCTGTAATAAATTTTAACTTTCTTTGTCTTGTATAAATAAGAGACATGAATATTGCATAGAATATAATGGTTGTATTATTGATGCAGACTTAGGATATATTTATATAAACTTCAATTGGAAGATCTAGCTTATCATATTTTGCATAATTAATTGTGTATTAGTTTATCCCTATTTCACACTTATGTATTTTATGTTATATTTCCCTAGATTTAAAATAAAATCAGGGAAATATAACAGCTTTCACTTAAAGATTTCATTATTAAAGTTCTATTCTCAGTAGACAACATTGTTGGTAGCATAAACAGTTTAAAAAGTAAACCAATACAGTTGTTCTTTCTCAACTGTAAATGTGTTTTTATAGGTATTGAAATAAAATAAATCAATTAAATTGTTGTAAATAAACAATTTGAGTTGTTTCTATTACCCATTCTTTGTTCTCTGTTGGTAAATATAGTTGCTCACAGATAGCCCATTGTGTGGCTTTGTGCTTAATTCCAAAACAACAACAACACAAAATATCATCTAGTTTTCAAATTATTATTTATTCTTTTCAATATGTAGAACATGAAATTGGTGAAAACACAGATGAGGAATTGACTTTTGCCAGTTTTTCATACATTCAAATGTTACTGAAAAGAGTTGCCAAAAGGGAGAATTAACTCCACAGAAAACTTTCTATGTAACTTTTTGGTAGGTTCTAGTTCTCCTCTTGATTTCTATTAAAAGTTGAGTGGGTTCTAGTTGCAATTAAATGTGGAACATATTGTTATAGAAAACAGGTTTTACAATAAAGAACTGGTTACAGTATGCACCTGAATTGTTGGTGCTCTACTTGCTAATAATCATAGGTTAATTCTGTTAGATATAGAACTCTCTGTAATGCAGGTTTGAGTGATAAGCTATACAGTGTTACATTTTACTATACTAAGATCATCCAAGTTCTCCCAAATCTCTGCATAGTTGTTATGCCTTTATTTTTACTTGTGAATTAAATAACCATAATGTAGCATACTAGGGCTGTATTAAAGTTTAGTTCGGTCCTCGTCCCACGCAGTATTTTGGATAAAAAAACCAAAAAAACTTACACTTTCCTCTATTCTGCCGGTCTGATAAAACCATGTTTTATTTTTTTTAATTTGGTGTCTGGTGGGCCCTTAGGTACAGTACTGGGTGCCACATGCACTCTAGGAAAATTATGCTATTGCATTTTGTATATCACTGTCAGCTTTCTCAGTCTTAAGAGAATTCAACCAGCTTTGATTCAGATTTTCTCCTGTAAAGATATTTTGACAGTAAGGGAAAATGCTTGTTTATTGTCTTTGTGCACTCATTCTTGACTTCTGGTTTTAAGTAAATAAACATAACCTTAAATTTATTTTTACACTACGTTTGGTCTCTTTTTTTCAACCCAGTCAGAACTAGAAATGTAGTAAAGCATTTTCTTCAATTGCTTTTGTTATTTGCAATATTCTAATCTATAAAGTATTAAAGTGGTGCACCTGAGAATACTACATAAAGATAAATCCTGTCAATGGAAAATAGACAAACAGAGTAACTTGTCATGTATTTGGTGCTATGCTGAGCAAGGTTAGCAATTATATGAACATGTTAGAAGAGACTATTTGCTTCTTGAAGCTTATTAACCCTTCTACAACCAAACATTTCAATAAAAAAATATTTTATGAGACTTTAGTCAGTGCTTGAGATGGTAAAGGTTTAAAATGCCAGGATAAAACAAATATGACACAATGCCTCCTTTTAAGTAAAGATAGACTGATGATGAGTACAGTTGGTCATCTGATAGACAAACAACAGTGACAGTGAAATGCATCAACAATTTAGTGTTAAATTATGGCCATGGTTTTGTCACAGTTATCATGTGTAAGATAGTGATACAAGGACCTTAGAATGTGTAGATTTTAAGTCTAGAGTCCGGATAAGATGCACTATGTCATCTGCATCTTAACTTTTATCTTAAATGTAGTGAATGATAAATTGAAGACTGAATTATGATTGTGAAGTGGAATAGTCTGAAAGTTAGTGATTTGATTATGTCTCTGAGATGCTGAATTAACCTAAGTGGGAGGATTGGCTTGAAGATACCTCAAATTAGCACATGGATAAACAAAGTCAACCTATTTAGTGTTGCTAAAAGCTAAACTAATGATTTTTACAATATTTGGCTTGAAATTGCCCCCAAGGCAACAGGGGTCATCTTACAGAAAGTGGTTCTGGATAAAGTCAAGTAATTTTCGAAATCAGGAGTGGTTTCTGGACAGAACATCATGGTGGAGGTCTGTATTACCAAATATAATGGTTGAGTATTTTTTACATACTGTGATAAGTGTCAATGAAAGGAGGTGGTATATTTTTAGGAAAGTTATTATTACATGTATAGATTTTTAGTGTGAATCTGTACTTGTAATAATAACATTCCTGGTCGTGTATCACGTACTTTCTTTCTGCTTTTGCAAAACATCCCAGCCAAAAACACCACCAGGAAATACCAGTTGGCTATGATATTCATTGTGAATTATGCAGTATCCATGACTTAAAAGCCTGAAAACAATTGAACTGGAAGAAAGTCAACAGAAAATCAAACTACATAGTTGATTTCTCAGTTTGTATAAATAAGTGATCAGCAATGAAGCGTGACTATATTCTTGTAAACAAATCTGGTCTGACAATGCAGTAGGTGTAAGCTCATAAAGTGATAAGAGTAAGAAAATGTTATCTGAAAAGTATGGGCACTTTAAGCAGCCCAGTGACTAAAACAAGATGAAAACAATGACTGAAAGGGTTTCTGTTCATCTGTAATTGTTTACAAAAGGCTCTAAAGTCAAAATATATGTAATGAAAGTAGTGGATTCTCTATATATGTTAATATGTGTGAAGAATCAAATGGTAATCTTCAGTTGACAAAACATGCATGTAAAGAGACCTTTAAGGCAACTTTGGGCCAACACGTATTAAATAAGAGACAAAATAAACTAAACACTCAAAAAATAACCATCATCTCTCTTGAAGTTTATTGGTGATTTTTATAGGCATAAAGAGGGGGAAAAGAAGGAAGAACCTATTTATTGCTTGAAGTTAGAAAGTTTAACTTAGTAACTTTGATAGTCGTTTTCCCTTCAAGGGACAGTCAAATGCTTTGGACATCTTTGTATGTTCAGCAGGTTATTAGCAGATAACAGTTAATAACATCATTTAAGTAATGGCTACATTAACTGCTATCATTGACTCAAATGAGTTCAAGGTGAACATTTCAAACATTGTAATGTTACATTAGAGTCTTAAGAAGTGAATTATAAACTTTAAGTTTGGTTTTTATTGTGAATCATCTCTTAAAGTTCTTCCACACAAAAAAAGAATGTGAAGAGATTCTTTGAAATATGAAAATAAACTTCAACTGAATTACAATGCTTCATATATTTTTAAGTTCTTGCATAAATTACAATGAAAAAGTTGTTTAATATACTAAGGTGGCATATTCTGTAAGATTTAAAAAGTGCCATAGAAGGTCTGTATGACCAGTTATAATGGTTGAGTATTTTTGACATACTGTGATAAGTGTCGATGAAAGGAGGTGGTATTTTAAGAATCATCATAGCCAACTGGTATTTCCTGATGGTGTTTTTGGCTGGGATTTTTTTTGTAAAAGTAGAAGGAAAGTATGTAATACATGACCAGGAAAGTTATTATTACATGTATAGGTTCTTAGTGTGAATCTGTACTGAAGACTGACCTTAGGAAAACTACCAACAGATGGTGTGAATCTTTTTATTGCAAGAAAACAAATAATAAATTACTTACTCTGCATGGGGCAAACTAGTGTTACTATTAGCTTAGAATTCACATAGCAACACATAAAGTTTTGAATAGCATCATTCATATTATGCATCCAACTGCTCAAAAGTGACAGAACCACTGTCTTGACCAACAGAAAGCATCAAAACTCTTTCTGCATGCAGACTATGAGTAATCAGACTTCACGTGATCTCTGATTAAGTTATCTATTTTGGCACATCTCATTGAAGTAAGGGGTTCATATGAAATAGTGATATATGTAACATCAGCATAGGGACTGTTCTAGCAGTCACAGAAAATGATTTGAAAGAGTCAGTTGTGAAAAGAAAATTTCATTTATGATGCAGTAGTTCCTAAAATATTTAAATCCTGTGTAGTTGATGCAAATAACATAACTTAAATAAATAGTTGTGATTTCATCTTTGCATAAGTCTTCAATATGGCTAAGTCTTTTCTGAGATTTAAGGCTGAAATAGCATACATGAATGATCACATCATCCAACGAACTTCAGTATATTCACCACTAGACATAATTCCTAAGATGGTAGCTGATGCCATTTGTAAGAGTTTCATTACAACTTTTTCTCCACTAGCTGAGAAATCAGTGGATTAGATAAAAGTTTCAGTGGAAGTTTAGAGAGGCATCACTAGGTAATTAAATGAGTTGTAGCTTTGGCTCATAAGTACAGAAATTTTCAGTGTTTAAGTATGATATTGATCACAGTTTTCTCTTCTGGGATTTAAGATGACATCTGGGGATTCAGGACACTGTCAAGTAGAATCATAGCACAGGCTCCTTGTGCATAGCAATGCCTCTGGAAGTTTTGTTATGGAGATGTACAGATTACTGTGAGTAGTGAAAATTATAATCTGTTATAGTTCTCAGTTACTTGAGCTGGGTGAAAAACTGTTTATGCAGTTATGAGCATAACATAAAAAGATGACCAATAATAACAGTTGTGATACTAGACATGAGCAGACTAAGCACTTGCTTAGGGCCCAAATGAACTCTTGATTCACAGGGATTTTTAAAAGTTAGAACTTTAATTTTTGCTTGTTCTGAATATTTAAAGAAAAATATTGTTTCAACAAAATTAATTTAAAACAAATCATTCAATGATGGATAGATGTTTAAATATTACAGCAGTAAAACCTCAGTATTCTGATAGGTTGCTTAGTGCACTAAATGTACAGTGTATATTATTTGAGAAAGGAAAAAGCACACTGGACTTAGTGTCTAAGTAGTGTGCTTTCAATAAATAATAAAGAACTGTAGCACTACTTAAGTGCATCTTTCAAATGCTGCATCACCTTTATAAAAAAAGATAGTATGAGAAAGAACTGTTTGCTTATGAAGACTATATCTGGCTCTTGTAGTATTGCACAAGACATTCACTTGATTGAGCTAAGTTAGTCATTATCAAGTGTTGTTACCTTGATGTCCTGAAAGACATATTTACCATTGATACAGAGTACAAAGGTGGCACAGTATAAGTAATAAAGAGACACACCATTTGGGTTTAACTTACCCTTACTCAGTGTTGACACAACTTTATTCCATAAATTATTAAATTCTGCCCTCTTATTTAAAGCATGTGAATAAATTAAAGTTTTTTATCTAATGGATGAATTATTGAAAAACTGCCTGGATCATTATCCCGCAGAAGAAATGAGAGAAGAGAAGGCTTTCAGTAACTATGATGAAGAGTTGAAAGAAATAAACAGTTTTTATCCTTTGGGGTGAACGTTAATTTTTCTGAGAGAATGAGCAGAAGATGTGATATATGCAGTGGCCTATTAAAGGGGAAGTTGACTCTGTCTCCAAGGGTGATTCATCACATCAAATGAATACCAATCAACATTCTACAATAAAAAAAATAGTAACCTTAGGGAGACTAACAATTAAAATGGAGAAACATTAGGTAGAGACCAGGAATAAATGGTTTGGTACCAGGACAATGAGCTCATTAAATTAATTATTATAATCAATATTATATTTGAAAACAGTGAACAACTGGAAAGGTCTGGCCAGGCAAAAGAAGCTAACAAAGAAACAACTGTGTAATCTCTGTATATTGAGTAAAATGGCTAAGGTTGATATAACTAAACAAAGACAACAGTTGAAATTTAAGGGTATTAGTAAGCTTTTAAAGCATAATAACATGTGAAAGGTTATCACTATCACGTTCTGCTTTAGATAGGAATTGTTTTAAGTAGAACTTGTGAACAAAAGAAGAACAGGAGAAAGAACAAGTCAGATAAGCAGTTTATCATTTTAAATTTCTTGTTGTATAGCTTTTTTATATTGCAGCAGGTCAGCAAGATAAAACTAAAAATATCATTATGGTGAGTTGCTGAATGGTTTTTACAGTTGTGGTGGAGAAAACAATTGCATAGGCCAACAATAAAGTAAAGCTATCATTAACAGTGAATCTGGATACAGCAATCTCAAGGTCGCAGGATCCGCTGATTTCCTTTAATAGTCATTTTGTCACACAGATGGCGTCATTAGCTCTGTTTTGCAGTACGGTCGAACTATTTTTGGGATATATGACGATATTTTGAGGAATACTACGTTATTCGAAATTGCGTTGGAAAGGCAAGGAGACCAGAAAAAAACAACTTACCAACTCAATGAAGAAAAAACAGTATCAGTTAGGTCTTAAATACAAGAACTGGACGCAAGAACAAAGGAGGAAGGTGTTATTCAGTGATGAGACTCATTTCTTCGTACAGGGTCAAAGAAGTCTGCATGTTCGTAGATCTCCAGGTGAGAAACTTCGAGAATCTCACATCAATCAGTTCGTAAAACATTCCTTGAAGAATATGTTTTTGGGCTGTTTCAGCTACTATGGCGTCGAAGGCTTACATATCGTAGAATGTTTAGATGCGAGTACCACAGTACATCGAAGTTTTGCAGAGAAGAGTCTTTCGAGAATTGAAAAACAGATTTCCAAATGGATCTAGCATGTTTTAGCGAGATCTGACTCCGTGCCACACATCGAAACTTCTGAAGAATTTTATAACTACAACGCGAATAAAAGTGCTGGATTAGCCTGGAAACTTTCCAGACTTAAATCGTATTGAAAATCTTTGGGTGATTTGTAAAGAAAGACTGTAATTGAGGTGTGGTACCGCGATCCAAAAATTAGTAAAGATTGCAGTCAACTCGTGGACTCGATGCCAAAGCAGATTAATGATCTTCTGAAAAATAAAGGCGGTCATATCATGTATTAATTTGAGTAATTTTTGGATTCTTAGAAATAAAACGCAAAAAAATAGGAAAAATCGTAATTTTCCGTCTTGTTTCAATTAATTTGCACAAGGGTGTAAGAAGGTTTTTTTTTTCTTTAAAAGTGTGGTAGTGCCATCTTTGACAAACTGTGAGCATGCTCTGTGTAAATTAAATGGTTGACCTTGAAGAACTGATAATACCGGATTCGTTCAAAATGCAAATGATTAGTATAGAGTTGTGGTTTCCAAACTGTCTATTGCAACGTATTATTAGGGGTGCTGCCAGAGCTTCACCAAACCAATAATGACTAAAAACATGAGAAAAATTATAGTAAATATTGTATATGTAGGAGAGGTAACACGCAAATCAAGGTAAGTGTATCGAGTGAAAAAAATTTGGAAACCACTGCCACAGAGTATGATACTAAAACCACGATAGATCATGCATCGTCTTTTTAAATGTTGTGTGTTTGTTTGTAAATTACATTATATTTCTTAGATACTCATAGGAAGCTTTTCCTTTTGATGATTGTTTTTCAAGTTCAATGGTTGTTATTATTTCAAACATGTTTAAAAGTAAAATCAGCCTAGCTATCGTTAACTTGCCCTTTATGTTGTTTTATTATAATACGATATAAAATAAACGATAACTTTCCATAGATAAAATATATTGATTAATTAATTTAGAAATTTTCTTTTCACGAGTCAACTTTCACGTTAGTTACAAGGAACCTGGATGTGTTCTGTAATTACCAGTGTACAACGGAATCATTACTCAATGTAAAAAGTGGCCCACCCTGAAATGACCTCCTAGTGGGCTTTCTTCACTCCCATAACCGTAACTTATGTGTGTCTCACTTTAGCTTCTGAAAATGGTCGAATCTATTTTTTATTACTTACTTTACTAATAGTTATTATGTATAGAGTATATCTGGGTTTCTATTATTGTGTGAAGTATTCGCAACCACAGAAATAAAACAACTCCAATTATTTATGTTGTAAAATAGTATAAAAAGGAATTTTTGATTCATTTGTATGGTATTGTTTTGAAACTAAAAGTTTGTTATACTTTGTAAATCATGTAAATGGCACTGCGACACAACGGAAAATACAGTGTCTCATCTAAAGGGTGGTCGCTAAAAAAGAGGAAAATTTGAGGGTCAGATGAGATCATGAATAAAATGCGTGCTTACTCATTTCTATTTTGGTTTCTTTACATCATGAATAAAATGCATGATTTTAATATCACGGACGACATTTTGAGCATCTATGAGTGTAATATAACATATGCCTTTAAAAAACTTTGTAAAAGTTATTCTTTGTAAAAATAAATAGCTGTTTGACAAATTTTCCGCTTTTCTAGCGACCACCCTGTAGTTAGTTTTTTGTGTCATACTCACGAAACACTGGTAGCTTTCAATGTCCTGGCGAATTGTGTAAGTGAATAGGACGCCATCTTCTTCCCAGTTTCCAATGCAACGGTAAACACGTTCTGTAGGAAATCAAAAAGTGTTTGTTTAAGTAATAATGCCTTACCAATGGTGTATGTGTATCTGTTATTACACTACTGCCCATGAACACAAAACTAACTACAGTGTATAAACAAAATGAAATAAAATATAAAACGATTAATGGGATACATCATATTTTAGGAACCATTTGTAACTGTACGAAGCGATGGGATGAGATCCTGTAGGCCGACACATAACTTGGATTATAATCAAGACAACAAAAGTACTATTGCTTGTTAATTTCTTATTTGTTTGTTTCAGATCAAAGCTATTTGAAAAGTCCAGTATAGGGAATCTAAACCGTTATTTAAACGTTGTCTGTTCAATTACAGCTGTCCTAATAGGGAATCATAATATAATCATATTAGTTGGAAGAATTATTACTTACAATATTTATGTAATTAATTTTTGTTACAAGCTGTTTCAAGTTATTTAACATTATATTACAACAACAGAAAGATGTATGAATGTTAATCACGTTGACAAACAAAATATATTTTGCTTGACACTTAGAAATTGAGTCATTCAGTTAAACTCTGTGACACAATCACATTAAATAAATACGTGACACATGACTTTAATCACATACCACACTATCAAAGTGCACTTTGTTTCTAGGGCACAACTTTATATTTCTGCATCATTTTCTAAACTCTCAAAATAATTCCAATATTTTAAAGCTTGATATGAAAATTTTCTTTTCCTGTTCATTTTTCAACTACATTAAAAGCGATAAATCGAAACATTAAACAACAAACATGAAATGTTCTATTTGCGTTATATAGCAATTCGCTAAACGAGTCAGGTAACATTAGAGAATATTATAATTCTTTGTTGTCCACACAAAACTGCAAATGGGTTATCTGTGCTTTGCCTGCCGTAGGTATCAAAACCTATTTTTTTAATTACGAGATTACAATATAATTACAAGTTTGGTAGTTATAAATGGCATTACGGTTTAATATATGAATGTAAATAACTTGTTATTTTTACATTTAAAGTAACTATTCTTCAAAAGTATTCCGTTATTTTACGCCGTTATTCTTAAAATTCCTAAAAGTAGTCTCACTATTGTAATTATTTACCCCTATGCCACTTAAACGTTAAGGAAACGTGTCATTGTTTTTTATTTTTCTATTTACAAATAGTGGTTAGATTTTCATTCTCGATACCCGAGCATTAGCCATGAAGTTTGATACTAGTTTATGCACATGCGGTCTATTTATTCAATACTAATCATATGCAACAGTTGTTTGTGAGGTTTGATACTAATCTTATACATGTGAGGTGTGTTTACCTAATATGATTGACGACAAGAGTCGTATATAAAGTTTGATACGAGGCATGCGGTGTATTTATTTGATATGAATCACAGGCAAGTTATATATGAAGTTTGATACCAATTTATTACGTGCGCGGTGTTTATTAAATATGAATCATGGGCAATATACACGGATTTTACAATTCGTATTGTAACATCAAAGATAGGGAAAATAATTTGTTTTTCAAAGGGTGTTCTAAGGTAATTAAACCTGCTTGTGTGGACTTTTGACAAAAGAAAAAGGAATTATTTAAAGCTCTAGATACAACTGTGGTAACCCGTGAGGTAACTTAAGTGAATTTATCACTGGTTGTATTGCGATAACCAAGGAGAGAAGAAATCATTTGTCTTGTTAACTAGGTTCTATAAGTGACTGAACCGAACTGTGTAGACTTTTGAAAAAAAAAAGTTATTTATAGCTCTAGCTTCAACTTTGGTAAATAATAATGTAACGAATATTTTGTACATACGTTTGACTTGTTTTGGACATTATTTTGTGCTCTGACTGTTAATTGTTGAAATGTATCACTAATAAGTCCCAGTCATCTAGTGTAAAAAAATCCATGACCTCTATAAAACCTGAAAAG
Organism: Carcinoscorpius rotundicauda; assembly: GCA_011833715.1. Taxonomy (NCBI): domain Eukaryota; kingdom Metazoa; phylum Arthropoda; class Merostomata; order Xiphosura; family Limulidae; genus Carcinoscorpius; species Carcinoscorpius rotundicauda. The sequence continues at coordinate 46,904,315 of CM022403.1, forward strand.
TGTGCTTATGTAGTATGAATCATGGGCGACTGCCATGTATGAATTTTGATACCAGTTTATACACATGTGCTGTGCTTATCTAGTATGAATCATGGACAATAGCCCTTCATGAAGTTTCATAGAAATTTGTGTGGTCGTAGTTTGTTTATTTAGTATGATTAATAAGCAACAGTCCTGTATGAAGTTTTAAAGTAAATTTATTTAAGTTTGGTGTGTTATCTGATGTGAATCATGAGCAATAAGTGGATATGAAAATGATACCAATTTATATTCGTGTGTTGTGCTTATCTTTTATGAGTCATAGGTAATAGTTTTCCGTGAAGTTTTATACAAATTTATATTTGGGGTGTGTTTGCCCAGTAAGAGCCATAAACAACAATTTTATAGAAAGTTTGATACAGTTTATATCCGTGCGACAAGTTTATCTAACAGATATGAGACAGAAATTGTGGAAAATATTAAGTGAAATCGTTACATTTTATTGAGGGATGCCAAGCCTGAGTGACTGTAAGAAGAATAGCATAGATAAAATGTATGTGTGTTTTATTATATCAAAGCCATATAGGGCTATCTACTGACCCCACCGAGGGGACACTGGTAGAGAAGGCAGTAGATCTATGTTGTGAAAAGGTACTTAGTAGTTGTGTCATTGTGACTTGATGTTGTGCTAGAAATACAACAGAATAATATCCGCTTTTATTTTTGATACGTCATTGTTTAAAAGTCTGTATTTATCCATTAAAGAGCTATAACTGTGATCACAGTTTAAGATATTAAATTTCCTTTCATTTCCAATTACTCTTGCTTCATGATTTAGAGGTTTTTCTTCTTTTAAAGAAATAGCAAGAAGTTCTAAATGTACAACAGGCAACACACTGAATTATAAATCGCTTAACATACTGACTAAAATTACCATTTAGTTTAAAAACTTGACACATTTTACCGCCTTAATTAATAGACATTGAAATGTATGACTTGTCAACTATAACCCCTCTACCATGAAGTCGAATATTGAGTAAAATTTGGTTGTCGGAAATAGATTTTTGACAACTAAGTAAACAAACAATTAGAATATATATATACATAAGATTTAAACTTCTACCAGATGGTGCACCACGTAGTTAACTAAAATAATTTACCTAATACAAATTTATTTTCAGCAACAAAAAAATTGGCATTATTTACCCTAGTGTCAAACTATAAAACTATATCAAAAAGTGGAACATTTCTTCAGCAAACACCAAACCATTCAGGAAGAGCAAACGTAGCACCGATTTGTAATTTATCATTGCATTGTTCATAACTTAATCCGCAGCTCAGATTTTGTGAAAGATTCCTTTCTTTATTTGTAACTGAAAGTTTAGAAAATCCAACTGGAATAGAAAAGCAAACTTAAACTTTTACTTGCAGTACACAGTTTGTTTGGTTTCACCGATTACGAAATCATTCAGTAAAACAAACTTTGTACTCAATTACTATTTTATTTATCACGTGATACTCATTAACCTAAATGAATCTTCAGTACTAGTTCAAGTTTTCCTTCATTCAGTAATCACGTGTTTTTTGTTATCACAATAAGCTATCTGTGTTATTCCCCTCCACGCGAGCCGGGCATGGCCTGGTGGTCAAGGTACTCAACTCGTAATCTGATGGGGGCATTATAACGTGGCGGTCGATCGCACTATTCGTTGGTAAAAGAGTAGCCCAAGAGTTGGCGGTGGGTGGTGATGACTAGCTGCCTTCCCTCTAGTCTTACACTGGTAAATTAGGGACGACTAGCGCAGATAGCCGTAAAATAGCTTTGCGCGAAATCCAGAAACATAAAACTTTTTCATTTAATGGACTAAAGTATGCTATGTTTTTCACAGAAAAATTCGAAAAAGGTCGCCCAACAATTAAAATATTATATGTATGATGATATTTGATTAGCAGTATATTCTTGTTATGGTTGTACATGCGAGCTGAAAATTAAGTAATGATGAAATAGCAATGCTTGAACTTTCAAAGGTTTTCTTACATGTAGACAACGGCCTTCTCATTTTTCATTCTAGGTATATCTGCATTGTTATATAAAAAAGAAATTTAAATAAAGTGCCAAATAAATTTCTTGCCCAGAATGGAGAATCTGCAACGTTCAGAAAGAAGATGGTCAATTTAAAGAACCGTCACGTGAAAGCTGTTGAGTCACTTCACTGTGAAAATATAACGATTTCTACATATGGAAAGGTCACACATTTGTACACAACCAAAGAAGAAAAACAGTGATTGCGAACGTTATTCTTTTTATAATTAGTTATTTATATGAGGAATTAGAAGTATTATAGTTGGTAAATAATGTCTTTTTTCCAAAATACGTTTCAATAGAAACGCTGTAATAGGCTTCCGTTCTCACATCTAGTTACGAATATGAAAATCTTATACGTAACTCCAAGTAAATTTCAATTAAGTATATATTTCATAGAACAGGCACAGACTCAATCTTGGATAGGTTCAAGATTTTGTTTTCACTTTTTCTCATGATTATATCACTATTTCTCTCTTGATATTGGATTTTTTTATTATTATTATTCTCGGAGATTTGTAAACAATGTCTTGTTTGTTTGTTTTGGAATTTCGCACAAAGCAACTCGAGGGCTATCTGTGCTAGCCGTCCCTAATTTAGCAGTGTAAGACTAGAAGGAAGGCAGCTAGTCATCACCACCCACCGCCAACTCTTGGGCTACTCTTTTACCAACGAATAGTGGGATTGACCGTCACATTATACACCCCCACGGCTGGGAGGGCGAGCATGTTTAGCGCGACGCGGGTGCGAACCCGCGACCCTCGGATTACGATTGCACGCCTTAACGCGGTCGGCCATGCCAGGCCGTAAACAATGTCAAATCGATTCTTCACTCTGTTCATTATAACTTTTTATCCATTTGCTTTCTTCCGTAACAAGAATTAGGTATCATAATGGATACATTTAGGGCAAGGCTTGTTTCAATTATTAGGTACCCTTTCTAGTCACAGGTCCGTGTTAATTATTAGGTATTTTTATCAGTTACTTTTACGACATTGGTGGCTCGGCATAGCCAAGCATGTTAAGGCGTGCAACTCGTAATATTAGGGTCGTGGGTTCGCATCCCCGTCGCGCCAAATATGCTTGCCCTTTCAGCCGTGGGGGCGTATAATGTGACGGTCAATCCCACTATTCGTTGGTAAAAAAGTAGCCCAAGAGTTGGCGGTGGGTGGTAATGACTAGCTGCCTTCCCTCTAGTCTTACACTGCTAAATTAGGAACAGCTAGCACAGATACCCCTCGAGTAGCTTTGTACGAAATTCAAAACAAACAAACAAATGACATAGGTTTATGTTTATCGGCCACAATCACTTTACATTATATTTTCTCTTTTAGTAAACTTTGAAAACTCAGTTATCCTGTCAGGGTTAAAACTCGCAGATAACCACTAAGTTTTAGATGTTATTAAAACTGCTGTAGAATGATAGAGAAAGTTTAGCGTTTCCATGAAGTGATACTGGGTAACATTCAAGTATGGCCTTTTAACCTTAACATTAAAGTCTATCCTTTTTTTTAAAGAATGTTGAATCTTCCGTTTGTTTATCATCAAAGTAGCCAAGAGAAGTCCAGCCTCCTGAAAATCTAATCATATTGCTCACGTATTATTTTTCAACTTTTATGTTTATAATAAACTCGTTATGTATCATTTAATAAAACAATTAATTTTTTGTAAATACTGTTACATTTGATTTGATTTAATGACCACTTTCTTAAAAATTTAGATCAATTTCAGTTTTTATTTTTTCGTCCCTCCTCTAAGTGAAAAACGTGGCCATGTTACTGTTTATCATTATACGTATTGGTTATTAATAAAATTGTTACAACTTTTGTGAAACCAAAGATAAACTAACTGTCTCTTCATTCTTTTATCAACACATAATGATCGTTATTGAAGTTATTACCTTCATAAATGTGAGATCTGTTTGTGCAGCTGCTAACGGTGTAGAACATGATATCTGGGTTATTACAATCAGAAGCAACCTTAGCACACAATCCTGTGGTGCCAGGAACCACACCTGTATAGTCACCGGTGATTGGACAAGACGTTACTTCCTTCACGTCAATCTCTGACGGAGACAGATATTGAAATATATGGTTAGTACCTGAATAACAAAACGTTATTAAAGCTCATAATAATGGTGTACGTCCTATGCAAGCACTTAGTGTACGTTTTCGTTTCTTTATGCGCCCTCGTGTGGACTATGATATGTTATACAACGGCATCTCTTATTAGTTGACTGTTGAGCAGAGTGCTACGCAATAGGATATCTGTGATTTGCCTACCAATGGCGTCCGCAAAAGAGGCAAGGAGCACCCGGGAAAATGAAAAAAAAAACATATTTCTTTCTTTATTCTTTCAGTATATATATACACGTTATGTTGATTTATATTTTGCTCCCCCCCTATTTCCACGGAAAAAAAACAATATGGACACTTATACAGCCAACCACTGATATTGAGACACGATTTCTAATGTTATGAACCCTCAGACTTTAACTCTTATCTACTGAAAGGCACAAAATGGTCAGGTAGATAATTTTTGATGATTTAAATTTTTATTTTGGCAGTTTGAATATATATATATATTGCTAAAGTAAAACAAAAATTCTAGATTTTCTTCGTCTGTTTTCGATTTTTAAATATTGTAAGAAAATGCATGTGTAACTTCGAAAGTAAAAATATTTTCTTTGCCTCACTTCAGCTCTGTTTTAAAACAATAATTAAAATAAAATATAGCAGTAATAAGACAATTCAGAAAATTATACTTCAGAGTTAACAATATAGGGTCTAGAATGACTTGCTGATTAGGGCGCTCGACTCCCAATTTGCGAGTCTAGGATTGAACCCCCTTCGCCATGTATACTCGATGCCGTGAAATTGTTATATATGATATGACGGTAAATCGAGTTTTTCGTTCGTAAAGAGTAGCCTAATAGTTAGGGAGGGTAGTGTTGACTAATTGCCTTCCTTTCCCTCTAGTCTTTCACTAGAAAATTGTGGTCGACTAATGTGCATATCATCCGAGTTGCTCTGCGCAAAATTAATCAAACAACAAATCTAGTCTATTACTTTGAAATTCGGGCTTAGCATGACCTAATGGCTTGGATACTCGAAGCGCATTCTGCCGGTCGTAGGTTTGAATCTCTTTACCAAGCATGCTCACCCACCCTTTCATCAGTGGAACCCTTGTATTGTGACAGTCGATCTCACTTTTATTTGGTAAAGAGTAGCCCGAGAGTTGGCGGTTGGTGGTGTTGACTATCTCTCTTCCTTCTAGTATATCCCTTCTAAATTATAGACAACTAGTGCATATAGCCCTCGAGTAACTTTATGCAAAATTCAACAAAAGTAAACATCAAAGATGATGTAATATTTTGTTTGAAGAAAAAAGAATTAACAGTGAATTAACACTCTTCATAGCTCAATAAAGTGTTAAGAAACAAAAATCCTTACTTCCTCGAGTGGTCCATTGTTTCTTCTGAAATTGTTGCTCTTTACAGAGATCATCTGAAGCACGGTCACTGGATGAAATTCCATATTGCATTTCTAGGATGTTTTGGCTACGCTTCTGCAGCCAGACACAATTGTAGGAAGATTCTCCACTAATAAAACATAGAGCACTAAAATGTTTAACGAAGAGCAGAGAATGATAAAGCTCACTGACCAACTAAATATAGACACATATTTTTAGAACACTCGATTCAATAATGAATTTCTCATCTAATAAGTATTTTATAGGCACAGACAATAATGCTATGGTAACTTACAACAAGTATGTATGTGAATGTTATGGTAACTTACCACTGTGTGACTGTGTATACAAGGAACCGGTCGTAAGACGTGTTATTTATTGTTTTAATGCAACTCGTGGTGATCGTACGAAAATTAACTCCATCTCTGAAGACAAATGTTTTATCTTTCACGTCAAGATGTTCCCATTTTTCCTGGCTCCATTCAGGAAATTTACACCTTGCTTGTTCAACAATTGCTGGCAAGTTCTGTTCACGAACTGCAAATGACGTGACATAAGTTGTTAGGTTAAGATGATTCAGATAAAGTATGCAAATGTATGCAGTTCTCGAGACAATGCTTGACTCATGTCTGTAAAAATGAAGTATCAGAAAAGCAAATAAGACAAAACAGTTGAACAATCGCTTTTAGTGGAAAACGTTGTGAGTCAGAAAGTCTAGAACATTCTCTCTTTACTGTATGTGCCAATTCAAGGTTCAGGATGAACCAACTACATTATTATTACCTGATCTCTGAAACAATGAAAGCCTTGCGAATCTAGTATTTGGAAGGATAGATGTAGTGCTTTGTTACAGGTTAAATACATTGTAAGACTCCCTGTGTAGAAAAAAACAATCACTTTGTCTGCAATTATAAAGGGTGAAAGCAATATTTGAAAGTTGCGTTGTTTGATTTAGGATAAAAACGAACTGACCAAGGTCAAAAGGAATGATAATCTAAAATTAATGTAAAAATATATTAAAATTAATTTTTCCTTTAAAAGTTGAATTTGAAAGTAAAGGAAAATATGGTGAACAAAGACAAAGTCTATTGCAGTCTTGACCCATCTAAAATAAAATAAAATCTGATCAAAAATTTTAGACAGCTCTTACACTTACATTATTTAACTGAGCAATTGCAAAATTGGACTTCAAGTATCTAGAGGCATATCTGCATCATGTGGTAACCATTAACTAGTCTCATATACACCAGTGATGTCGAAAACAACTATCTTATGAAACAGTAGATAATATTTTTAACCAAATTCTGCTACATAAAAGTAACGCACAACCTCAACCACATTTAATATGTTCTGAAGTACAACTTTACGAAAACTTAAAAGTTTTTAAGGTATATAGTTTCTGTATACTTTTATCTTTTTTTAATTGAAATATCTTAGTTTTCATGCGACCGGTTACATGTCACTAAATAACAGAAAAGTACAAACAGGTATTATTTTAATAAACCTTATGATATTTCAAATATGGGCATGCAAAATAGACATGTAAACAAAAGATAAATGACTAACCAAAACTTTAGTATTTGAAAGAAAAATAATGATCCAACAAGTTATAACTTTTTAAATTTGTTATAAAATGTTTTGTTATAAAAATACACTTGATTTAATCTTCCAAATTATCAATAAGTGTAAGTAAAGTAACTGCAATAGTGTCTTCAAACTTTAGGTAAATTCATTGCTAAACGTCATAATTATTAAGTTTTATTTCTCAAGAATTTTTGGAACTGACGAAAAGTTTTCTTTTCGAAATTGTGAAATGATTTTTCAAACATTGAGCTTACCGGGGGAGAGAGTGAGAGACTCGTATCCTTCTGCTGAACTGTTTAGCTGTGTAATACAAGCTGAATCTGCCGACAGGGACACAAAAATTTGGCCTGTCCTGGAATCTTGACTGTATAACTGTGAATAAAAAACGTTAAAAACACTCGGGTAGTCGAAAGATAACTACGTTTACACTCAGCAACGTACCTTCCAAAATCCATTAACATGACACAAGATGTTACGAGTTTGATCAAATTGCTGATGAAAAAGCGCAATATAGTTAGCGGCAGGAAATCTTATCTCTTTATTTTCATACCAATAGTAATAAAAATAATACTCCCTCTGCATTAATAGTTGTGTTTTTTTTCATGCTATATGAGCCATTCAGTAACCTAACGCCACTGTTGTTTAGCCCATGTATATTAGGCCGTCAAAGGTCATCCATCATGTGCTGATGAGGGTACTGTTTAGTAACATATAACCGGAAGGACAGCTAAAGTATGAAATAATTACTGTCTTCTTTCCTGGATGGTTAGTTTTGTATACTGAATTACACCTTCGTCTATTTTATAGTCATTTATATGTCTGCGACTCATAATTTGAATGTTAACAAGTCATTGTCTTTATTCAATATGGATGTTAATTACTTAATTGCTGGGAAAAACCGTGGGAAACTAAGAGTTCCAGTACAGAGAGTAGGGCAGATATGGGGATTGTGTGTTTGTCAACAAATATACACTAAAAACCCAGACAATATATAGTTGTAAACTCGCCCATGTATGCAAGTAACAGCTTTACTAGCTTTGTAAAACTATAGTACAGGTATATTCATGAAAATAAGTAAGAGTATTAGCTCTTAGAAGCTAACATTATACTTTACATAAATAAAATACTTTCACGAGGTCTTAGATCGGGTGTCAAAATTAACAAAATAGTATTTATACAGTTAGTTCAACTCGAAATAGAAAAGACATTCACTTATTATGTTGTTGGTGTAACATTTTAACATAATAAATAATAGGCAACTACAAAGCAAGATACTTTAATTAGAGTTTGGGCCAATCTCAATAACAAATTTTATCGGCCATGTAACACAAGATACCCTAGTTCATATTTGGACCAATTATTTTTACTAAAACATTTAATAACGACATAAAGTGATAGTTTTATTTAGAATGTGAAAATGTTTTAAAACGACACATAGTGTTGTATATTCTATCCTGTTTAAATCGATGAATTTCTTATTAATATTTCGCTACAGTTTCATCAGCTCATTACTTAGGTGAAAAAAAACAAAAAAAAACGTTTTTTGTGTTTTTTTTATACATATAGTGAATGTCTTTGTCAATCTTCCACTGTACCTAAAAATAGCTCTCGATTTTTATGTTTCTTCAGGCATGCCCTGTTAATAACGTTTTACACATTGCATGAATGTTTCGGGCATACAAGAATCAACTAAGAAAACTTTTTAAAATTGCACCAAAAATAGAGTTAACATTCCAAAGCTGATAGAACGTCTCCAAAATATGTTTTACCCCGCAACGATATTTTGGTCTAGCCTCCGGTTGTACTCGAAGGTCCATCAGAGCAATATAACGATCCTCATTTGGTCCATCCCAGTCTCCTAAACACAAAAATTGTACATCTGAAACGAAGAAAAGAAAAAGCTAATTAAAACATCATATTTACGAAAGAAAACAAAAATAAATTAAGTTAAAAATTTGGCCATCACGAATGTCTCAGTTCAAATACTTCTGAATACAACAATCGGAATAACAATTTACAGAAACTTTCTAGTCGTTTGTATATATATATTAGTTACAGATAAGCCACAGGATGGCGCTTATCAATTTAAATTCATAGTTGCCGTATAATTTACAGGGTGGCTCTTATTATTAATTTATACTTACTGATGCTAAAGTGAAAGTTTTTGTGGGGGATAATACAAATCATACTTCATACTAAAAACCTAGTAGTATGTTAGAAGCGTTTATAAGAATTGTTAAAGTTTTTCCTTATATTAATTATACAATTAAAATTTGGAAATTGCATGAAAGCACAAATTGCTATCAAAAGTGCTTACTGTAATGTTGAGGTAATCGAATTTCAATCGTTGGCATAGTTAATAATATATTCGATTATCTCAGTCCGATCTATTATTTAAATATACTTTTTTGATACTAGATACTAATTTCCATTCATTTCATTAAGCATGTCCCCCAAGTCGAGAGAACAGCGTACTAACCTTTCCAACAAGAAAAGCCGGTATCGTATCTTTCACCCTACCACCACAAACAGGCCTCCCTGAGAATGGCAGCAGTGTAGTAACCGAAATGCAAAATATAAACCAATTACTAATTAGCATTTAGTGATAAAAACAATTAATCAATAACTTAGAAATATAGATGATCCTTAAAGATGTTAACCATAACGACTGACCAAAGTGATTTCTTTGCTTAACGTGTACGAGCAACGATGACATTTACCATGGTCTAAGTTGTTAAGATTTACAAACACATTATACCACAAAATATCAGGCCCACATCTTTACTTAATTTTTTTCAGACACATTATAAGTTCCCATATTAAGCAATATAACACAAGTTGGTATAAACCAGCCATCATTATGTTAAAATACTTCTGTCAGGTAAATTAGCCCAATTTGGCAAATGAGCTGAACAGATTATTGATCTAAACAGCTTTCAACAAATCATGATTGGAATATCAACCTCGGGCGTTGAACTAAAGAGTTGTTGAAATAAGCCTTCAACAGACCAAGGCTAGGATATCGACCTCTGGTATTGAACTAAACAGCTGTGGACATGAGTCTTCAACAAACCTAGAATAACCTCTGTGTTCGGGATAAACAGCTGTAAATATAGGCTTTCAACAAACCAAGACTTGAATATCAACCAATGGTATTAACGAAAAACCGTCCTAGTCGAGAAAATACATACTTAGAATTCTTACCATTTGTAAACCGCAACTTCATGACACTTACAAAGTTAAAACATTTATTTAATGGGTTGATAGAGCTAAATGGGTTCTGTTGTTTTATACTCACCAAGGTCTGGAAAGTTGCACTGCCGAAAACGAACGTCTAAACTGTTACCATGGGGACAGTTGCTAAGTTCCGAAAAAGACTGCTTACACTGGAATTCGTTGTTGTTAGCCGTGTAAGTGAAACGATATCTTCCATTGATAGGACAGAAAATGTTGTCTATAGTCGATATCATATCGGGATCTTGTTTTTCTAAAAGTATAAAAAAACATTGTTTAAAGATGTAAACAACTGTATAAAATAGTGTAATAAATAACAATGAGTTTGGTATATTAACAATTTGATTTTTTCACTAGACTATCATGACTAAGCATGCAATTTGTTTTTTGTAAAAAAAGGTTTTGATTGTTTGTCTATTTATGGTATTTATGCAAAGATATACTATAGATAGCTATCTATATTAACTGTTTAATTTTGAACTGATAGGTATGGAAGACAAATAATTAACAGCACCTATCAGCTATTGTTTGGCTGCTTTAAACTAAATTTGATTGTAACCCTTACAGCGCAAGACAAGGGTTAAGAACCGTGGACTCTTGGATTCATAGTCTGTCCGCCTTATAAAGCAGAATATTAAATACGTTAGTATTTCCTTCTAAAATAATACCAATAAGTATGCACAGCAAAGGACAAATCGAAAATAATTTTAATATACCTATATTTTATAAATTGGCATACTTTATTCGGCAATGTTTGTTTCTTTTGTTGATAAGTACAAAGCTACACAACAGGCTATCTATGCTCTGCCCATCGAGGGTGGCGAAACGAGATTTTTAGTTATGGGCCTCTCAATCTTATGGAAGTGCAGAATCGCAAGGACAAAAAACATATCAAAAGTGTCATCTCGCACTTAGGAGATAATAAAACACTTATGTTTCAAATTTTGGCGTCACCACTAGACAGTCTTTGTTATCTACCAATCGTATGTGTGATAAGTGTTTCTAACAATACAACTTTTATTTTCTCAGAGTGTTCTGTAGTGGAAGTTACAAAAACACTAAACTCTCAAATTTAACTGTCATTTTTGTAATTTCATGTAGCCAATTTAAGTTACATGATTAGTAATCAATATTCTTTAATTACTAAAAAACGGCTGATTAAAATAGTGTGAAGAATGTGAATAATTACGTCATGTGTTACGTACTCTTAGGGCATAATTATTATCTCGTATGTACGAGAAAAGAGCTTCAAAAATTTTCACCTTGTGGTTCACAGCTTCCTTTCAACATAACCGCTACACCACAGACTGGCATTTATTCTAATTATTAAAACCGACAAATCATATAAAAAATAAACAGCGAATAATAGATGGCAGAGCATCCGCTATAGATCTGGTTTCTTTGTTTGTTCGAAAGTAAGCACAAAGCTACACAATAAGCTATCTGTGGTATGGACACCATGGGTATTGAAACCCGGTTTCTAGTGTTTTAAGTCTGGGGACATAATTCTATGCTACTGAAGGACATTAGCTATAAAATAAAAGTAAAATTTATTTCGTACTCTATTTCCGTATATATAGAACGGGCGGAGAAATTAGTCATTACAACAAGAAATGATATGCAAAACATTAGAAAATATTATGTTATACACACACCCTTGTGCAAATTAATTGAAACAAATGGTCATTTTACAATATTTTCAGCATGGCGGCCGGTGTAGGCTCGCTGGACCCGCTGATTTCCTTTAATAGTCATTTTGCCACACAGATGGCGTCATTAGCTGTGTTTAGCAATACGGTCGATCTATTCCTCAAAATTTCGTCATATTACGTCATTCGAAATCGCGTTAGACTTTTCTCAAAAATGAGGCTATTCGTTTTTCTAATAATCAATAGTCTTTCACTCGTCATACACAAAGGACATGATTCCTAAAAAGCGTACAAAGATTGTGACACTGCAAAATGTTGGTCTTAGCCAATCGACCGTCGGCCGTGTGATCAAGGCCAAGGTGAGTACCGATCTATCAGTCCGAAACGTAAAGGAAGATGTGGCCGAAAAAGGAAAACAACGCCAAGAGACGACGCGTACGAGTGTGAAAGATCCACGGAAGACAAGTGACGCCATAAAAAGAGATTGTGAGGTCAAAGGAATAAAAGTCAGCTCTTCAACAGTTCGTCGTAGGCTTCTTGATGTCAGTCGAAGGGCAAGGAGACCAGTCAAAAAAACAACTTACCAACTCAGCGAAGAAAAACCTGTATCAATGGGATCTGAAATACAAGAACTAGACGCAAGAACAATGGAGGAAGGTGTTATTCAGTGAAGAGACTCATTTCTTCCTGCAGGGTCAAAGAAGTCTGTATGTTCGCAGATCTCCAGGTGAGAAACTTCGAGAATTTCACATCAATCAGTTCGTAAAACATCCCTTGAAGAATATGTTTTGAAACTGTTTCAGCTACTATGGCGTCGGAGGCTTACATATCGTAGAAAGTATGATGCGAGGACCACAGTACATCGAAGTTTTGCAGAGAAGAGTCTTTCCAGAATTGAAAAAGGGATTTCCAGATGGATCTGGAATTTTTAGCAACATCTGGTTCCGTCCCACACATCGAAACTTCTGAAGAAATTTATAACTACAACGCGAATAAAGGTGCTGGATTGGCCTGGAAACTTTCCGGACTTAAATCGTATTGAAAATCTTTGGGTAATTTGTAAAGAAAGACTTTGGAGAAAATACTGTACTACAAAAGAAAAGCTAATTGATACCATAATTGAGGTGTTGAACTGCAATTCAGAAATTAGTAAAGATTGCACTCAACTCGTGGACTCGATGCCAAAGCAGATTAATGATTTTCTGAAAAATAAAGGTGGTCTTGTCATGTATTAATTTATAAGTAATTTTGGGTTCTCAGAAATAAAATGCAAAAAATTGAAATAAAGCGTAATTTTTCGTCTTGTTTTAATAAATTTGCACAAGAGTGTAGGCCCGGCAAGGCCAGGTGATTCAGGCATTCGGCTCGTAGTTCGAGGATCGTGGATTCGAATCCTCGTCACACAAAACATGCTCGCCCTTTCAGCCGTGGGGACGTTATAATGTTCAGTTAATCTCCCTCTTCGTTGGTAAAAGAGTAGCCCAACAGTTGGCGGTGGGTGGTGATGACTAGCCGCTTTCCCTCTTACACTGCTAAATTAGGCATGGCTAGCGCAGATAGCCCTCATGTAGCTTTGCGCGAGCCCCCTCAGTGGCACAGTGGTATATCTGCGAACTTACACACTAAAAACCGGGTTTCGATACCCGTGGTGGGCAGAGCACAGATAGCCCTTGTGTAGCTTTGTGCTTAATTCAAAACAAACAAACAGCTTTGCGCGAAATTCAAACCAAAATGAACCAAAATCTGACACATTATACATTCACTTCAAGAAACAAGATTGTTTTTGTTCATTGAAAGTGATAATATGCTCAATATTAACATGTGAAACAAAAACGATCTTTAAAAAATATATAAAAATAGATAGATAATAAAGTTCCATTTATTACACATAAAGAAAAGACTATTAAATAGTCAGTGATCCACATAATCTACATAGTTCTGTTATTTTTGGTGATAATTACTCTTAGAATAATGACACAATGATGAAGTGGCAGCCATAAGTGTGGACTTTCGTTTCGGGAGGATGTTCTTCATTCTACAAATAAATACGCGACATAAAATATTTTGTGCCTCCCACTTTCTATTTTTATTTACACGTCAGTAACGTGTAACGCTTTGTTCTCTTGCTTTGGTTTACTCACGATGTCTTAAATTAGCATACGCCCTGGAGGAATTCAGGATAAATTTGGGAAAATTACCGAGAGCCTTACAAAATAGAGAGACATCTTCACCTGATGGAAGTACCTTTAGCACGCAACTGGAGATACCAACAAAAAGAAACTCACGTTCTGATGCAGCAAGTCACTTAAAAAGGCCGTCGTACGCCTAGAATATTTTTCTACTAATCGTACAGAGCAGTCAAATATTTCTGACGTCAATCGCCCTCTCTTTGAACAGTAACAATAACGCTCCAGCTTACCAATCATTTTATATTAGAGATTAAGGGGACCTGTATTTTACTTTTGATGGAACATTTCCAAACACAATATTACACAAAACTACAGTGCCCTTGAAAATTTCAATCAAACGCAAACGCTATTCTTGTTTAATCGACTGAGTCTAAATAATATTGTAAATTGGCCAATAAGCTGTACCACTTATAATCCTGTAACAAGCACCCGTAACACCTTTGAGACCACAGAAATTTTGTAGGCATTTTTGCAATAACAGCATAAAAACAGTATAAACTTAGTTTATAGGAAACTTAACACTGAGATGCACCGAAAACAATATTACCTATATTTCTTATAATTTCGGGTCTCGTGTAATTATATCCTATCCACGAACATTTATTTTCCTTGGGCAAGTTTGCATCGTAACCCAGTGGCTCAGTTCGATCCCTACGTTGGCTTTGGAGCACACAGCTTATTATGCAACTTCACGCTTAATCAAGTATGAGATGAACCCTCGTTTTCCAGTGTAAGGTGAATTAGTTTGTTTCTTTTATTACCAGCAGGACTGATCATTCCTTTCAAAACTTTCCATTTTTGATAAGCTTGGATGTACTTATTCAGGTAATTTACTGAAATATGTTACATTTAACAAATTATAGGGAACGTATTGAGAAACGTAAATCTTATACATGGGACAAGTTTTCAGAATGTTTTCAGAGTTAATAAGGAAACAGTTGCAGACTATAATTATATATCTGTATGAATCCTCACTCTATCCTCGAAAATTGGGACGACTTTTGTCAAAATTACTAATTTTTTTCCATATTTACATCTTAAATATTTTCATAATTTTCTCTGACATCATTGTAGAATTATACTGTCTGAAGAGCTTATCGGAAAATTGCATCTAACTTTGAACTATTCTTAAACGTTTGATTAGTTTAAGTCAAAAACGAAATAGAAAACATGTCACTAATGTCTTATTTAATATTAACCTAACAGTGAAGGATTAAATTATGTATTATTATTACACTAGTGTTAGGCGTGATCAGTATACAGAGATTGTGATTCCGAGGATTCATGGGTCACGACTCAATTCCATAAAAACTCACTTCGGGCTTTGAGGTCGTTTGTGTGTTATTAGAAACATGACAAAATTCCGCACTTCGACCTGACAAGACTAGCTCAAGGAAAAGCAGAAGTCGGTGTTCATTATATTCTCTTTAGCCTATCAACTCAATGGTGGGGGAATCTGTGCGAAAATTTCAAACTAAAAAACAAAATTACTACCTTCGTAGGTATCAAACCAGCTAATAATGTGCATGTTAGCGTTATTACGCACTTTTAATTATAAAAATCTAACTATTCATACAAATATCTAATAAAAAAAATTTCTCTCCCACTTTTGCACATTTTTTTTTCTTAACAACATGATAAAAGTATTAGTTTTTTCGTGAAGAATTTTACACTGTGCGCTACTTTTTGGTTACGAACAAAGACCACGTGCACATAAGAAAACAAATAAGCTGAGCACGTGCCTAATACTGACGCTGAGTCATAAATAAGCAACAAGATAGGAGACCTTTATCGCAGTCCAAACACTGAGGGAAGTTCTTAGTTGGTTCATTCAGCTCGACGTTTCTTAAGGGTGGTAGACACTTAACCAGGTGAAAAGTATTTTATCTTGAGAGACGTGTCAGATGTGAAGTTTGTAAATGTAAGACATGTATAAGAGAGAGATTCACAGAGTCCAAGTAAAATTCTGATTCTACAATCACTGAAAAGGTGTAATACGAGTATACATATTAATACGTCATTTTTATCTACCTGGGGCAAGCGTGATTAGTATCCTGAGAAATAGGGAACATTTCATTGAAATTGCTATAAGAAAGAAATAATGAAACTACTACAAATGTTCTATCAACTGAATGTTCTTTATTTTGTGTGTGTTCCCACTTTTGTTAATCCCCCCCCCAAAAAAAAGAGAAAGAAAGAAATGTGAATTTTGTGCCTCTAAATGTGTAAAGTACTAATACAAAATATACTGTAATAAAGGTGAAACTTCATACTCCTTCTGCGTATTTCTTGTGTATATTTACAATGTTAACTTACACCCTTAGAGGTGTGAAAAGCCAATACGAGGTGATAACGTCACGTCCCCCATTCGCAAGTTATTGTTCATCACAACATTGAAATATTTGAAATACGTCTTTTAACAGAATATGTTGAAGTAAAAAAAAAAACACTAACTGTCGCAGTTTATACATAAACACTAACATGACATTTTAAACAATATTAAGTTACAATCAATACAAACGATGAATGTTAGGTTTTCATTTTATTTTGAGTTTGCATTTTCTTGTTCGCTATACGTATCACGTGAGAGTTTAACTTTTACATTGTGAATGATATCACGTGTACGTTGATAACGATGCTGGAAACATTCACGATTTGTAATGGTGGACCGATTCAGCAATAATGCAAACACATCTTGGTAGTCAGCACAAAGCACAGATAGCCCATTGTGTAGCTTTGTGCTTAATTCAAAACAACAACAACATAGTCAGCACAAATCTGCTGTGTTATGTTCCAGTTTCTGTAATGAAGATTTGAGTTTAACTTTGCATTCTGTACAAAGTTACAGAATATGTAATATAAGACATTCTTATATGGAAAGAATGATGAAAAATAGCCCTCAGAATCTGTTTGTTATTAGAAGTCTGTGCTTCTTGTAAAAGTCGACTTTTAGAAGTTTGTGTTGCTTGTTATTAATTATAACCCCGTACTTCTTGTAGAAATGGACTTCTAGAGAACTTCTAATTTCTGTTGTTTGTCATTCATCATAACCCCGTACTTCTTGTACAAATGGACTTCTAGAGAACTTCTCATTTCTGTTGTTTGTCGTTCATCATAACCCCGTACGTCTTGTAGAAATGGACATTTAGAGAACTTCTCATTTCTGTTGTTTGTCGTTCATCATAACCCCGTACTTCTTGTAGAAATGGACATCTAGAGAACTTCTCATTTCTGTTGTTTGTCATTCATCATAGCCCCGTACTTCTTGTAGAAATGGACATCTAGAGAACTTCTCATTTCTGTTGTTTGTCATTCATCATAGCTCCGTACTTCTTGTAGAAATGGACTTATAGAGAACTTCTCATTTCTGTTGTTTGTCATTCATCATAACCCCGTACTTCTTGTAGAGATGGACTTCTAGAGAACTTCTCATTTCTGTTGTTTGTCATTCATCATAACCCCGTACTTCTTGTAGAAATGGACTTCTAGAGAACTTCTCATTTCTGTTGTTTTTCATTCATCACAACCCCGTGCTTCTTGTCTCAAAATTCCACCACAATTAATACTTTACTAACGGCTTCACATTTTTCACTACAGATGCATTCAAATATTCCTTTATTGCGTTACTATAGCTTAGTAAAGCTGTATAATGTTCCCTTAGGTACAAACGCTGTTCATTGATATACCATACTTTTGAACTATAATGACAAATATATAGGGATTTACAAGAAAAGGAAGATATTTCGTGCGAACTTGGAATTCCACTGACAAAGTGGATTTTACGTAAGACTTTTCTAGACAGTTCTTGAATCGAAGGTATTGAACATACTTACTGTACAAAATTATCTCTTTGAATTTCCGTTCAAATACTGCTTTGTCATCTGGGCACGTGGCACGAGCTGCCTCTTCATTGGTGTAGCATCGCCCAAGACCTGTTTGAGGAAACGTAACGCTTTCGCACTTAGGAAACAAGATATTGAATATAAATAATGCATCATAAGTTAATAATGACCATAATTAATTTTGATCACTTCATTATAATACATTTTAAAACAAAATCTAAACTATTCTAATGCCAATGTCGCTGTTAAGGTAAGAATATCTATTTGTCTCTTTGCTCTGTCATCTCCAAATACTCTAAGGAAATTAGAAACCAAACATTATATAACAATTAAATATAAGAACGGCCACTGCTAAGACAGGTGTTTTTCTATTTGTTATTTAATGAAGCGAGAAATTCACATTTGTTAAAAAGTTGTTTGTCCTAGTTTTCGACGGTACCTAATTATTTGTAAATTATCTGTACTTGCCATATTCAGGTTTTGCGGCCGTTAGGTAATTGTTTCACATTTCGTTTCAAAAAAGCAAGACCAAGAAAGTTCACTTGTAATTTAACGTGAATAGGTATGAAATTTACACGTAACAAGGTGGATGTATATCGTTAAATGTGTGTATCTACATATTCCTGTCTCATACAGGTGGATTTACAGGATTCTGTCTTATATATGTAAACCTGCGTAATTCTGTCTCATACGTTTGAACCTACATAATACTTTCCAGTACTTGTGGATCGATAGAATGTTGTCTTATATAGATAGATCCATATAATCCTGTTTTATATGTGTGTAGATCTGCTTTATGAACTTCCTTCTTCGAATATTCACATGCATAAGAAAGGATTTGTAAATCCACTCGAAAAATTCTGTATATCCATATTGTTAAACAAAAGGCAATATTTCGAAGAAAAGAAATTCCTATGAAAGTAAAAACATATGCACACAACAGCAGGTTTCGAAACCATATTTCAGTTCAGATAGTGCAAAGTATATGGCCATTAAAAAGAAGCTTTTGACACAAAAATTTATTGCTATGGAGTTGTGCGTGACTTGATGCCATTAAGAAGATGAAAACATGAATGTGAAACGGACGAAGGCTGTGGCTTACCTTCTTTGATATATACTGACCTTCTGTGTGAATCTGGATCACATTCAGTGTCTTCTGCATAAGACGAAAGCACCTCAGGCAGTCTTCGGCCCCAGTGCTGTGGAAACATAAGTTATCATGTTTCGAAATTACTCAACTGACACAATAAATTAATAACAAGAAATCTAGAATATGCAATTGCTATTCTTAAACAGTGTTTTAAAAACTATTTTGATCAGTTTTTTGTATGAAGTGAAGATTCCAAAGTATGGTAGTTTAATGAAATTTCATTTAAAATGAGATACTCGCATAATTATACTTATGCAGTTTTGTCAATTCTCTTAAACGAAAAATATTACGTATCACAATCCGAGTTGGAACCTTACGTGCGTTGCTTCATTTGTTATAATTGAACGAAAATAAATAAAATTGTGCCACCTGTCTTTTACAATGATTTTGTTTCCTCTCTTTCGATGGCAGCGACCCCAAGGAGGAATAGCGTCAAATTCGATTGTTATCTCGGAATACGTAACAGTACTGCCACCATAGGCAGCAGAAGCTTGGGTTTGGATGAGGTAAGTCCCTTGAACTTCAACGGGAAAATAACACCCAGCGGATACTGTGTGGAAATACATAAATATTATGGTTTTATATTAATACTAGTTGTGAAAACCATAGTAAAAACACAGTAACAAACAAAGTTAAAGAACAAGCCAGGTTTGTGAACACTAGATGTTAGACTTAGATATTAAAACACTGCTACACAAAATTTATTAACACTTGTTAATGGCTGCTTGTTTGGAGACATGGAAACAAAAATACAATTTCTCCAGTGTCAGGTTTGGTTTCTCTGAACTTCCAATGAAAACATTCTTCCATAAGTTCAGGAAGGCCAATGTTAATTTATCATAGACCAGGGCATCGTTTTATGTCATGTTTGCATATACTTGTAGGCATTTTGTAGGCGATACTTCACAAGGTGGACTAAAAAAAAACACAACTATTTTCGCAACTGGCAGACCTACTAAAACACGAACATTTCATGAACACGTGTCACTGTTCCTAATGGAGAGACCACCAAAGACATCAACAAGATTATCAAGCTAGCAGAACAGTATATGGAAGTCCATGTAGGAGTGGCAAGTCCAAGAATAACCAGTTCAATTCAAAACCAATGATGGCTGATCAGGAGCAGAAGTCAATTAAAGGTGACAGGAGGTTAACAGATAAATGGGAGAATAGGTTCTATATTTGTTGTATAATAGAGTGCACTGAAGGAGTGCAATGTCATTACCAAGAAGCAACAGCAGAAATCTCAACATAGAGCAGCTGTAGCTATCTACAAAGACAGTGCTGGTAAGAAAAAAGAAAAGAGTGACTGTCATCTTAGGTGCTACTGCCAGAAGAAACAGAAAGAAGAAAGCACGTTCTCTTTCTCAAAATCTCCATGTTTTTTTTATAATATGAGTATTGTTTCCTAGTTTGTAGAAAGTGTGAGACCTGTTAGTTAAGTCAATAGAAGTTAAGAAAATTTAAAACCGAAAAAAAACGTAGTGAAAAATCGTGAACTTAGTCGGGATGTGAGTGGTCAAGCCTTAATGGGTGATTTCCACAGTGTGTTTCACAACAACAAAGATAGGAAAAATAATTTGTCGTGTTAATTAGGTTACAAAGTAACTGAACCAGCTTGTGTGAACTTTTGATGATAAAACAGAGTTATTTGAAGCTCTGGACACAACTGTGGTAATCCATAAAAGAAGTTTAATGAAGTTAGAATGCATGATTGTTAGTATAGCCGTAATAAGAGATGTGTTAAAGTGAGTTCCATAGATGAGGAGAACAATTTGTCTTTTCTAAAGTAATCGAACTCGTCTCTATGGACTTTGATGAAAGAGAGACAATTATTTAAAGTTCTGAACGCAACTGTGGTAACTAACGTTGCAACCAGGTATCTCGTGGCGGTATTATATATTGGCACAGTGGTAAAACCGAAGGCTTATTACCACCAAAAACCAGGTTTTAATACCCGTGGTGTGCTTAACTGCAAACAAGCATAAATCAAAATGAAAATAAATAACACTATGTAACAAATTTTTTACTTTTTCTTGTTCCTGAGCAGAATTTTCCCAATTGCTTATGACTAAAGTAAATGAAAAAGACCTATTTTTCTCTTCAAACTTTGCTTTTGTAATCTAGTAAATGAAATTTTCAAATTTACCCAGTTTTTCAGAACATTCCAGGATGATTCAGTATTGAGTAGCTGATAGAGAATTTTCAAGAACTTTTTAAAATGTTGTAGAACTTACAAGAATTTTCTATAATGTTGTAGAACTTACGAAAATTTTCAAGAGCCTTTTAGAATTTTCTAGAACTTTCCATAGTAATATTTATATAGGGGCTCACCACTCACCACTTCAGTTTAGTTCTAGCTGCCTAAGTGAACACATAGACCTATCTGATTTTATCAGAGATGGCATCAAGAAGTTGCAAGCATTCTTCAGACACATTCTGCTATGTGTGGCCAATTTATCAAGACAAGAGAGAAAAAGTACTTTGTGACAGAATCTGCTAAAATGTGTGAAGCTTGCAAGGCACATTTCGGCATGCCTGTTGGGGATAAAGACAAACCCTGGGAACTTTATTTTACCTGCGAGATCTGCAAAAATCTCTAGAAGATAAGACGGACAATTTTTGCTTGCTTGAATAATAAGATTTTATATTATACAAATTTTAAACTTTTTAAAATTTGAATATCTTTTACATTTCCCTAAGCTGTCTGAAGCAAAGCTGGTGTCTTTGTCGTACCACAAATAAAGATGATCCTGGAGTGCACAGAATTCCCCAAGAAGCTCAGTAGGAAGGAAGAAAAAGCTCGGGACAGCTTTGTCTCAGTTGTTCGGAGCTTCTTGGGCAATCACAAAGCCGAAAATTATGTGGAACTGGTTGAAGCTCTGGTGAAGAACTACGCCAATACGGGCTGCAGGATGTCCCTAAAATTCCATATCCTTGACGCTCATCTTGATAAATTCAAGAACATGGGACCATACTCAGAGGAGCAAGGCGATCGCTGCCACCAAGATATACTGGGCTTTGAACGCCGCCACCAAGGAGCGTATAAAAAAAATAATATGGGAGACTATATTTGGGGGCTGATTCGTGAAAGTGATTTACATTACAGTCTCAAATCTCGCAAAACTACTCACTTCTAAACATTTTTGTATAATTTTAGTATAAATACATGCAAATCTTAATTCATATGTTGTTTTATTCAGACCTTATGTAAATGAAAATGTGCAAATTTGGCCGTTTTTATACAGAAGAAAAAAAGTTAATTTCTAAATTTCATTATCCAGGTTACAAAAGCAAAAGTTGAAGGGAATAATGGCCATTTTCTGTACTTTTACAACCTAAGCAATTAAGAAATAACATATACTATCCAGGAACAAAATTTGTGTTACATTGTGTAATAGAATAAAACCAGAAGTTAAGAACATTCATATTTTAAAAGTTTGAGCATGGTGTATCTTGATTCTAAATAGCTCTTTTAATAGTAAAAATGCCAACTTCGACTTGTTTTTTAAAATAATCTTCCAACTGCGTCTCTTATTTCTTCTCTAATGATTATTTTTTGTTTTTTTATAAGTTCGCACAAAGATACACGAGGGATATCTGCGCTAACCGTCCCTAATTTAGCAGTGTAAGACTAGAGGGAAGGCAGCTAGTCATCACCTCCCGCCGCCAACTCTTGGGCTACTTTTTTACGAACAAATAGTGAGATTGACTGTAACACTATAACGACCCCACGGCTGGGAGGGCGAACATGTTTGGTGCGAGTGGGATTCGAACCCGCGGCCGTCGGATTACTAGTCGAACGCCTTAACATGCATGGCCATGCCAGGACCTCCTCTTCCGATCAGAATATCAAAATCTTGCAAAATACTACTGAAAAGGATTATAGTTGTTTTAATAAACAAGTGCAATTTATTGTATCTACAAAATTTAATTCTTATCAATGCGTGGTTTAATCCTGTTTGTTATTTATTATGATGTTTGATTATCATTAAATTATATAACGTGGATAGTAAAGGAAACTCGATTTTATCTTTCTAATTCAACGAAGAAACTTATCAAATATTTCTACGCTAAGGGATATTTAGCCATTTTTAGCCATTCTTGATTTACTCTTTTACCAACGAACAGTAAAATTGAGCGTCATCCACATTATAACGTCCTTACGGCTGAAAGGGCAAGCATGTTTGGTGAAACATGGATTCGAACACCTGACCTTCATATTTCGAGTACAGCACTCTAACCACTTGGCCCTGTGGGAGCTCATAAATTTTAGCATTCATTAGAACACCAGCATAAATTAAAGTTACCAACAAATAGCTACAATACAATGAAAATATTACAAACTTGTGATATGTTCAAAATGCAACATTATCAACAGATATGAAAGTAATACCTCAGAAAACAAAAATAATATTTTGTGTGACGGAAAGAAGAGCAATACAATTATTCAATTCACTTGTGTATGATGAAACGATAAAGAATCTGATAAGGAAAACGTGATAGACTGTAACTACAATTATTCAATTCACTTGTGTATGATGAAACGATAAAGAATCTGATAAGGAAAATGTGATAGACTGTAACTACAATTATTCAATTCACTTGTGGATGATGAAACGATAAAGAATCTGATAAGGAAAACGTGATAGACTGTAACTACAATTATTCAATTCACTTGTGTATGATGAAACGATAAAGAATCTGATAAGGAAAATGTGATAGACTGTAACTACAATTATTCAATTCACTTGTGGATGATGAAACGATAAAGAATCTGATAAGGAAAATGTGACAGACTGTAACTACAATTATTCAATTCACTTGTGGATGATGAAACGATAAACAATCTGACAAGGAAAATGTGATAGACTGTAACTACAATTATTCAATTCACTTGTGGATGATGAAACGATAAACAATCTGACAAGGAAAACGTGATAGACTGTAACTACAATTATTCAATTCACTTGTGGATGATGAAACGATAAAGAATCTGACAAGGAGAATGTGACAGACTGTAACTACAATTATTCAATTCACTTGTGGATGATGAAACGATAAAGAATCTGACAAGGAAAATGTGATAGACTGTAACTACAATTATTCAATTCACTTGTGGATGATGAAACGATAAACAATCTGACAAGGAAAATGTGATAGACTGTAACTACAATTATTCAATTCACTTGTGGATGATGAAACGATAAAGAATCTGACAAGGAAAATGTGACAGACTGTAACTACAATTATTCAATTCACTTGTGGATGATGAAACGATAAACAATCTGACAAGGAAAACGTGATAGACTGTAACTACAATTATTCAATTCACTTGTGGATGATGAAACGATAAACAATCTGACAAGGAAAATGTGATAGACTGTAACTACAATTATTCAATTCACTTGTGGATGATGAAACGATAAAGAATCTGACAAGGAAAATGTGACAGACTGTAACTACAATTATTCAATTCACTTGTGGATGATGAAACGATAAAGAATCTGACAAGGAAAATGTGACAGACTGTAACTACAATTATTCAATTCACTTGTGGATGATGAAACGATAAAGAATCTGATAAGGAAAATGTAATAACTGATCGGGAAAATGCTCTTTCAAGACAAAAACTGGATATCAATACTGTATATATATTTATTCTTTAAAAATTTAGTATTATTGGCCATCTTGATAAAAAATCAGAGCACTTCCTTTTTTTTACATCCTTTATTATATTAACTGAATTTTCCTTTGAGTTGTTTTTGTTTCAAGTTTTCAATTGTTACCTGAATTCTGTCATATGTTGTTTGCACAATACTCTTGTTTCTGTTATTTGACATTGCTGTCACTCTGTACAAATTTTTCCATTTAGTTGGAGTATCACAAACTTGCCAAAACTAATACGTGTTGAATACAACTTGTACATGAATAAACCTGGTCAGAATTGCGATTTTTTCTTAAAACTACATTTTGGCGAAAACAAAACACGAAGTCCAATCTATTACATACCCTACTATGGTTTACTTATAATCCTATACAAAGGCAAACTGATATGGGAGTTCGACCTTTTATAAGCAAGTATTTAACTATAGTTTGTATTAATTGTTCCTTTGTGTTTTTGTAACTAAGGTAACCAAAGTTTATATGGAGGTTATAACGCCGATACGATTAACATTATAAAATACCCACGTACCATAAAATGTTATATCCTTGACAAATCATACTCTAAAAGCTAGTTAGGGCTGAGATAAAAACCACAGAACTGTTACACTGTTTACCTTAAAATAAATTATTAAGGAATTAACTAGCATATTACCATATTTTAAAAATCGTGCCTCATGGCAATATTAGAATGGTTAGCAATGTCTGATGCTTTATCTCGCTTTTGAAGTTCTCAAATCAAGTTCAGGAAAGAAACATGATTAAAATCCTGAACTACGTTTAATTACCCGTGTACTCAAAATAATGAAGCATGTGCGACGTATAATTATACTTAACGAATAGACACAGGTTGAGAATATGCACGCACTGTTTAATATGAGGGGTGTAAGTAACATCTCTGGAAGTGCAATATTTGAATGGTTGTGAAGCAACTTGTGTTGTCCCAGTAACACAAGGCGTAACGTATGAAACTATATAAAAAAAAAAGATGTGTTTAATACCGACTGAAACGCTGGAAAACGTTGCACAGTTTTTAAACATAATGAAGAACAAAAATAGTTGTAGAGACAAAACGATTGTAAGTTTATATATATAAATATACAAGTTAACACTAATACACGTATACGAGAGATGTCTTCCGAGTTATTCAGAAGCTTACAGAAAAGTACAATAGGAGCTCAGTTATCACGTGAAACGCAATATTTTCCACGAAGTAGTGGTTTCTATGTCACAGGGTTTTCACGAATGATAGGATAGTATCGAGAACTTTGTTATTTAAGTCGTAACAGTTTTGATATTCACCAGTGATCTAACTTATGTGCGTGTGGCTACATAAATGTCTGTGTGCGTGCAACATGCATGTGTGTGTGTGTGTGTGGCTATGTGTTTGTCTGTGAGTATTTAAAGTGTTGAATTTAATTAAACGACTAACAGAAGGAGAGTAACATATATCTCTTTGACGACTAAATGTTTATCAAACTAGGCCAAACAGCTAATCAGTGTTGCACATAAAAGGTAGACAAAACTTGGATAGAAACTATAATGTATAATGCGTTAAGTAAACAATTGTTAGTCGTAAACACTTATGTTTGCGCCCAAATTGATGTAAACTGTGAATCGGGAAAATACTTTATGTCAATTGTTTGTTTGTTTATTTGTTTAGAATTTCGCACAAAGCTACTCGAGGGCTATCTGTGCTAGCCGTCTCTAATTTAGCAGTGTAAGACTAGAGGGAAGGTAGCTAGTCATCACCACCCACCGCCAACTCTTGGGCTACTCTTTTTACCAACGAATAGTGGGATTGATCGTCACATTATATCGCTCCCACGGCTGAAAGGGCGAGCATGTCTGGCGCGACGGAGATGCGAACCCGTGACCCACAGTTTACGAATTACATGCCTTAACACGCTTGGCCATGCTGGGCCTACTTTATGTCAAACGGCCAAACTTGACGAACAAATCAATCAACTATGGTTCAGAATATCTTTTAAAAGACACATAATTATCAATCTTAAAAAATATTTCCATTAAATGGGCAACAAAGATTCAAACTAGAATCTTTACCCATTTATAAAATATTTCTTATGGGAATCACACTGATATAATACAAGAACCATTCGCAACCAAATAATTTTCTATTACAGATATATAAATTTTTAACCCGCAAATATTGCTCTCTCTTACAAAAACATAACAAACGCTCTATATTCTATACTATATAATTCTGTAAATGGTAATATACTTTTCAATTAGTTAAAGTTTCTTAGATCTATCAACAATTCTTAATAAAGCATATCAAAATATATAATGCAAAAATAACTAATTAAAAACTTGCAGACTAAGTAATTCAGGGTTACTAAAAATAAGCGGTTATTTAATAGTGAGAACAGAATGGATGTCTTTTTAGGACTCTACAACACGCTCGTAAAATGAACATATCGAGAAAGTACGAATAGAAACAAAATATAAAAGTGTATAAATCGTAATTCATTTAATGCTTTTTTAGTAACAGAATTAACCGTTTTACAATAGTTTTACAATAGTATTGTCTTAATTTTTAGTATTCTAACGTTAAAAAACGTCAAAGAAGTACTTCTACTTCCTGTTCACTCCCAACCCCACAAATAATGATGTGGTACAGCAGCATGTGTGAACTATCTTACGTTGGTTAAGTTTAATATAATCTTTGAAAAATCTCTTACGAGAGTCCAAAAGCTATTAGTCAATCAGCTGTACAAAGTAGTCAGTGTAACACCAAGAATTCGATAGCATGTAATAAAGACACTAAATTATGCTTAACGTCATCTCACATCGTTAAGCCCGGCATGGCCAAACGTGTTAAGGCGTTCGACTCGTAATCCGAGAATCGCGGGTTCGAATCCCGGTCGCAACAAACATGCTCGCCCTTTCAGCCGTGGGGGCGTTATAATGTGACGGGGAATCCCACTATTTGTTGGTAAAAGAATAGCCCAAGAGTTGGCGGCGGGAGGTGATGACTCGAGTAGCTTTCTGTGAAATTCAAAACAAACAATCTAACATCGTTAACTCAATTACAGGGTGGCCCGTAAGTCGTACCCATCCATATGTTATTATGTTATATTCAATTACGCATGTATTATAAATTTGTTTCTTTTTTTCAGAGAAATATGGCCGATTTAAGCCCATTTACTCTTGAAACGCGGGTACGTGAGCGCAAGAATACCGATGACACCCTGGATACAATAACTGGTAAATGTAGAGAAAGATGGGTAGGGACTTATATATTGTATTTCTTACACATTTTAACGATCAATATGCTCACGAATATATCAATAATCACATATTCAGAGTTTTATAATTTAGAAATCTGAATAACTTGAATATCAAAGCTAGTAACAATCCCTTTATTATGATAAGTTATTAGAGATATAGCAACAAATAACAAAACTGAAGACTTGACAAGCACATTGGAAAAAATATACCAGCAAAGTCTGGCAGAGCATTCACCTTTGCTAAAACATTAAAAAAACAAATTCATGGTTTTCTTTCTGTTAAAGGTTTTGCGTTATCAAAATTGTTCCAATTTGAGAAATCAAAAAAAAAAAGAGAACACATTAAAACTAACATGATGCAGAAATAAGTAATAGTAATAGTACCAGTTTTGTCTCCGAAAATTCAGTTACTTCGACTACTTTCTTGAAACCCACCATAGCGAACAGCATTGTAGCCAAAGCTATACTTAGCGCCGGTAAAGAATGCAATTCCTTCCACTTAGATCAAATGTTTGCAAGCATCTCAACGTAAACTTGCTGGATAAGGCTGGTAGAATAATACACTTACACTGTTCATAAAAGTAAAAACCAACAACACTCCCATTCAAAGGCCAGCAACTCATCTAACTTATCTTCTGTTTCGACGCACTGTTTTCATACCTTAAACATGTTATAGAAGTTTAACAATAATTGTGTAGTTTCTAAACTTTGTATATATTTCTTTGTTTCTTGTTTCTGTAGTTAAGCACGAAGCTAACACAACTGGAAATCTGTGTTCTTCCAACCACGAGTATCCTATAACTTCGCAGAAATATCGCTTTGCCACCGTGGGGCATAGACGATGACAACAACATAATGTTATCAATACGTGTTTCATTTTATTTTATTTACGAAAGCATTTTGCACCTAAGATGCAGTCTTTGAATAGAATAATTTTAATAACAAAAAACTATTCACTTGTAAGTGTAAAGCACATGTTTGTTCAGTTACGCATCATTTTAAACTTTAATTTTATTCGTAGTAAATGTTATTAAGTTTATATCTCGTATTTATCGAGCCCAGGGAAAATTAAAAACCATGACGATTAAATCAGTCATCGTGAAAAAGATAATAAAGACTGACAGTCCTAAGAAAAAATATTTCTTCACTAATGTGAGAACATGACACATGAATCATTCATAAAATATCAGTTTATTGGCACTTTATGCGTGTGTGTGTGTGTGGTGAAAGGTGCATCTTTGTTTGTTTTTTTAATTTCGCGCAAAGCCGTCCCTAATTTAAGTGTAAAACTAGAGGGAAGGCATTTAGTCATCATCACCCACAGCCAACTCTTGGGCTACACTTTTACCAACGGAAAGTGGGTTTGACCGTCACGTTATAATGCCCCCACGGCTGAAATGGCGAACATGTTTGGTGCGACCGGGATTCGAAGCCGCAACTCTCGGTTTACGAGTCGAACGATTTAACACACTTGGCCACGCTTGTTGGTTTGGAAACAATCACTTGAAAAGGTCAAGTGCTAGTCGTTCTTCTGCGATAAACATGTACATGTTAATTGAAGTTGATCAATTGGATTTATTTTACGTAATAAGCGTAACAAGAAAACAGTTATGAATAAGCTGCACGTCCTTAAAATATTCCTGGTTGTATTATGTATACTAAAAGTGTGGCGATACGATCGAGTCGATATGTTGTCCGATACAATAAATGTATGTTCACGAAATCTGGCAAGCTTTCAGTAAGCATTAGAAGTCTTTTGTACAGAAAATAATCAAATTTTCCAATAAAGTATTTTTGTTAGAAATTAATGATTCAATGAAGAAATATGGGTATTAAGTACTACATGTTGTTTGAGTATTGAGTGCTATATGTTGTCTAAGTATTGATTACTACATGTTGTCTGAGTATTGAGTACTACATGTTGTCTGAGTATTGAGTGTTACATGTTGTCTGAGTATTGAGTGTTACATGTTGTCTGAGTATTGAGTGTTACACGTTGTCTGAGTATTGAGTGTTACACGTTGTCTGAGTATTGAGTGCTACATGTTGCCTGTATTTCTTTTAACAAAAATGTAACACGAAAAGTAACAACGAATTAATAATAATGATATAGATAGACAGATATTAACTATTTTTTATAGCTGCCATTTAGTTGATCCAACCGACACTTTGATAAAGCACAGTAAAGTACCTAAATTAGGCAATGTTAGTAATATAGACAGTAAATTACAGGCAAACTTTGTAACAAACCGTTGGTAAAACTTTTGAATCTAGATACCTATCATATCGACTACTACGATCAAATACGAACCTCTTATATACTATTAAGAAATGACACCTAATAGGCATATGAGTTGTTTAGTTGCACATAAAAATATGTAAATAATATTAAAATTGACTGTAAGCTCGTTATCGTTTGTTTCACTTAAATCTTATTATATCTTTTTCAAGAATTATGCTTTATTCAAAAAGACGAATATTAAACACCAACAGAAATGTGAATTGCTTCCATACTACTGAAATGTAATAACTTAAACAACAGATAAATAGCTTGTTAACCAAATTCTACATCCCTAAACATTGAAGCTCACGAGGAATGGCTTATTTTACTTCAGTCATTTCAGCATCACTCATTAATTCTTCTTGAATTTCACTCAGAAGTTATTGTTAATAATTAGAATTAGTGATGCAGTTGTGGATAATGAGGTTAATTCCAGAAAAAAAAAATCTACGAAAAATCGTTAAAATAAATAAATAATATAACGTTGAAAATCTTTACCCTATTTCTGATGTTTTATGACGTAAATAAATTTATGAAATATTACACTTCACAAACTTAATCCCCCCCCAGTGACACAGTGGTACGTCTGCGGACTTGCACACTAAAAACCGGGTTTCGATACCCATGGTGGGCAGAACGCATATAACCCATTGTGTAGCTTTGTGCTTAATTCTAAACAAACGAACAAATAAACTTAACACAGTTCAAGCTGTACACTTGTCGTATGCTAATCTTGCTGTTGGTGAAAGGCTTCGTAGGCAAAGAATGAAATAGATAGAGTACGTAAAAGTAAGTAAAATAACTTATTTTACGATTCTCTACTTACACAATAAATAATCAGTTTACTTCTTTGCCTCAAAGTTATTTTATTTCAGTTAATTCATTCAGTTTTACACACTAACATGGTTAATCTACTTGTATCTTACTTCAAATATTTACCCAACTACCTAAATCCAATATGCTTTAAAGGCAAGCAGGGTCTTCATTATTGTCAGATTAAAAAAAAAAACTGTTTGAAAGCATGTACGTTGATCGGAGTCCTAACCTGGATTCGTAATAAACAATATAAAAAATAATAACTGTGCAGTTAATATACTAATGCGAGACAAAATATGCAGAAGCACGCCACCAGTTTTAGAAAATAAACCAGACATGAGAAGTATAAGGAATGCACCAAAATGTTACTCAGTTCCTTGTATTCTAGGCACTTACAAAAAATAAGTAAATTCAAACCAATTCATATTACAAAAATCGTTAATAAAGCACGCCTACAAAACTAGACCCACCTACTGATCAGCATGGTACTGAAACCTGATAAGCACCAGCATTAGTACAGCAGTTATAAAAGTTAAACATCATGTTATATGTGTGAGTGTGTTCTTACAGCAACGTCAAATCTGATTATCGACTGTGTCCACCGAGAGGAATCGAACACGTAATTATAGCACTGTAAATACAAATATTTACAGCTGTCGCACAAAGGAACACATATAAACAATTAGTAACGTACAGTTAGACCTAACTACGTACAGACAACACTACAACACTAAAATCTGATATTCCCAGTAAATGTTCCTAATCTGACAGAATTGTTTGTTTGTTTTGAATTTCACAGAAAGCTAATCGAGGGCTATCTGCGCTAGCCGTCCATAATTTAGCAGTGTAAGACTAGAGGGAAGGCAGCTAGTCATCACCTCCCGCCGCCAACTCTTGGGCTATTCTTTTACCAACGAATGGTGTGATTGACCATCACATTATAACGCCCCCACGGCTGGGAGGGCGGGCATGTTTGTAGCGACCGGGATTCAAAACCGCGACCCTCGGATTACGAGTCGAACACCTTAACATACTTGGCCATGCCGGGCCCCAATCAGACAGAAACCCACAACATTTCATATAACTGTTAGTAATATACAGTTACAAATAGACATAACTTTTTACTAACAATACACTCAAATCATACATAACAAAGATAACGTATTGAAGGATATATAAATCTTCATACAACGGTAATTATCCATAGCAATAATTATACGAAGAAGTTAGAACGTAGTGATTTTTATTAATTACACTTCTCATAAGACATTAATATTAGGTCCACTATATATTTTTTTTAAACTGCAATTTTTAATCAAGTCCTTTAAGACATTTCAAGAAGGTGAGTATAGAATAATATTACAACAACACTATTGTGTTTGCTGTGCATCAGCTGACCTGATAAACTTTGTATGAAGTAAAACGCATCGTTGACCATGGATATTGCACAACGGTATAGTGTGATAGAAATAAAATCATATACTCGTATTATTCCTGAAACGTTCAAATAAAAGGACTAAATAAATATTGTTGAAAGATATGGTACGTCGAATAATAATATGCTGTGATAGGTATAGTGAATTATTATAGTCCACCACATTAAAAAGGTGCTTGTTTTTTAATTTTACTTAAAGCTGCACGAGGGTTATCTGCTTTCGTCGTCTCTAATTAAGAGGGAAGGCGGCTAGTCAGCACCACATACCGACAACTTTTAGACTACTTTGTTTATATCAACGAATTGTGAAAATAACTGTCACATAATAATAACACCCCTATGGCAAGCATGTTTGGTGTGGCGGGGATTTGAACCCGCCCCACTTGGATTACGAGTCAAGCATCCTAACTATTTGGCCAACCGTAGCAGTTGTGTTTTTTTTTTTTTGTTCTACGAGAATAAAATAATTATGTAAAGCTATAGAAAATCTAGAATTACTTTAGATTTCAAAGGATATTTTGAAACAAATATTAATAAACAGGATCACTAACTGAAACAACAAAAATGTCACTAACAGAATTTACAAGAGTACTATAGGTGAACAGAACCACTTTAACTTGAGCAATAGCTTAAGTCTCCAAGTGAATGTATATACCCTTACGCCTTAATTCGAAAGGATTATCCAGACGTTACCAAAGATGCAACTATCATAGTATCTCTCAGGTTTCTTTTCCATTCCATGCCAAAATTTGATATAAATTGTATAAACGTGTGGTTTAGTTTTTTTTAAGTTTCGCGAAAAGCTATTCCAGGGTTATAACTGCTCTGACAGCCTCCATTTTAGCAGTGATATACTGAATGAAAGGTAGCTAGCAAACACCATCTACCGCCAACTCTTGGGTTATTCTTTTATCTACGAGTAGTGGGATTTTATGTATCATTATAACATCTCCTCAGCTGAAAGGGCGAGGACGTTCAATGAGAAGGATCCGAATCCACAGATTGAGAGTCAAGAGCTACTAGTGTGAATGTGGCAATAAATAACTTGGGAGAAATGGATCGTCAAACAACATAAACGAAGCAATGGGTAATATATTCTATAACATATTGTATATTGTACTGTGATATCACATTTTAGGTATTTTTTTCGTGTTGCGTTCAAAATAACACATCTCTTGTATCATCAAGAGCATTCTGAGCTCTGCTGATGGAAAAACACTACATGACGAAATAGGGTTAACTTTAAAGTGATTGTCATAGTCAAAAGTTATTTTGTTTTAGAAAACATGCTCTAAAGATATCATTTTGATCTTGGAAAACTTAACTGGTTAACTGAAAAGGACTAGAAATAAATAAAACTACACTCTATTTGGGCTATTAATATCTTGACATTCAGTTCTCTGTGGACTTTCAGTAAAGAGTTAATTTTGATGCAGGGAAAGTCCTTTCTAGTTGGAAGATCAGAGAATCCAAGATTTTAAAAAATTAACTTAGAGTGAAAACCAACTAAAATCTGGTAGGCGCAAAGCAGATGCCTCTTGTGTAATTATGGGCTTCGAAAAACAATGAACAAACTGGTGTGGAACAAACTTTCATACAGAACATATTGCCTGATAAAAACAAAACAAAAATATTTAATTATATTTGGAACTTACTTTCTCAAATAAGTGGATTATTTCAGTATCTATCACTTGACTGAATGTATATATTTTTATTCGACAATAAATTTATCCTAAAACTCATGAATGAAAATGAATTTTCTTAATAACTTTTAAATTCTGATTTTCATGACCTTCCTCTGATATAGGTTAATGTTCTTTCATAGGAAATTCTTCTCAGTACTTTTACACTGGCCAAAATCTTGAGTTTTATTTTAGATCTCTTTGATGGCTATCATCTGTACACGTAATATCATTGGAATACTTTATTTGTTGCTTTTTAAATGTCATATCTTATTGACACTCGCTAGTACAGCGGTAGATCTACGGATTTACAACGCTAAAATGAGGTGTTCGATTTCCCTCGGTGGGCTTATCAGATAGCCACAAGTGGCTTTGCTATAAGAAAACACATACACACACGTATCATAATGACACTGGAGATCAAAATAATACGTTATATCCTGTATCTTTCAACTGACTATTTTCTGTGTCTAAACTCGATATTGAATAACTTTCTAGAATTGTTAAAACTACCATATTGAATGTCTTATTGAATTTGGGCGCAAAATTCTGAACTCTTTATTTTGGATCATTTTCAATATTTTAGAACCCTTCCACCATATCTTTAGCTATTCATCTGCGTTTTGTATCTTTATATATCTTTAACGTATATCTGACAATCAACGTTTAAAGGGATTTCCATATTTTTTTATACTAACAACTCTTTAATTATCTTTCAAATAAACATTTTACTGTCAAGCATCTGAATATTTATCACTACTTCTCTACTAAAATATTATAAACAACATTTAAATAATAACATCTTTTTTTCATATTGCAACAAATTATCTTAAAGACACAGCTCTTAATACTTTACACAATCAACAAAACATTTTCGAATTCATAAGATAAAACAGAAGCAAAATTATGCTTATGTTTTCATATCTTACACATATTCAATGGACTATTCAATGCCATACAAGTAAAACTGATTGTCTGGCAGCTGAAAGACCAAATGTATTTATTATTTTACAAAAAATCAAGTTTGTGCGTGATTTTATAAAATACTTTTTTTTTTCGCAATGAAGTGAATGAAAAGAGTATTACGTCATCGCTTTTGATGCAACACAAAATGTAGAAAAACAACAACAGAAATACACACACATAAGCTAGAACATCTTTGAACTTAAGATTTATACATACGTAGCACAAGCTTTGATTGTGCTCAATGTTCACTCGACCTTAGAGTCTTTTAAAAAGGTAGATCCTAAATGTCAACCTCTAATGATAGAAAATTGCTGTTGCCAAAGAAGCAGAGGAAGAAATAAGCGGAAAGGTTGGGAAACACTAAGTGCTACCACCACAATCTACATATTTATTCACGAATGATATTTAACTGAATTATGAAGGTATTTGTAAACTTAAAGTATATTAAAATTTTAATAAAAAGATACCACTTAAATATAAAAATTAATAGTCGATTTGGAAACAACAAGTTGCTTTGAGCATAGAAATAACAAAACAGTAAAAACTATTGGCATTCTACTGTGAAATTCTGTTGTTATTGTAAGCTTACGTATCTTCCCTCATGTTTTAAAATTAACACAATAATCTACCTGTTGTGGCTGTAAGCATTGCAAGACCTCAAACCTTTCACTTCTTTTTACGTTGAGAAATAATCTCTCTCTTTATAAGACTAAGATTCGCGATTCGATCCTACACAACGCACAGAGACCAATGGGCATCCTTGCGCTTAAGTAAGAGAAATAAACAAATTTCCTTATTCATTTGAGGCCTGGCATGGCCGAGCACGTTAAGGCGTGCGCTCGTAATCCGAGGGTCGCGGGTTCGCGCTAAACATGCTCGCCCTCCCAGCCGTAAGGGTGTATAAGGTGACGGTCAATCCCACTTCTAGTTGTTAAAAGAGTAGCCCAAGAGTTGGTGGTGGGTGGTGATGACTAACTGCCTTCCCTCTAGTCTTACCCTGCTAAATTAGGGACGGCTAGCACAGATAGCCCTCGAGTAGCTTTGTGCGAAATTCCAAAACAAACAAATAAACCTTATTCATTTTGTATACTTCCAGTTAATATTTTAACCTGTTAAGTAAATGTCCATGTCATAGGAATCCTGCAGAAACTCACTAGAAAGTTCAATGAATTTGCCAGTAGCTTCAAATCACGTTTAAGGCTACAAAGATATATTGGTTTGGTTTGCTTTGTTTTGAATTTCGTGCAAAGCTACACAAGGCTGGTCGTCACTAATTTAACAATGTAAGACTAGAGGGAAGGCAGCTAGTCATCACCATCCACCGCCAACTCTTGGAATAGTCTTTTACCAACGAAAAGTGGGATTGACCGTAACATTATAACGCCTTTAAGGCTGAATGGGTGAGTATATTTGATGTGACGGGGTTCGAACCCACAAACCTCAGATTACGAGTCGAGTGTCTTAATTGCCTGGCCATGCCGGGCCTAAGATATATTGAACACGAAATTAATTCTTCGAGTTTCAAAAAAACTGTTTGTGCATTTACTATAATCATAAATAAATGATCTAAACGTTTAAAAAAGACGACAAACATCGTTAATAACTGAATATAACATCAAATAATAAGCTATTAGTTATTATAGCAAAATATCATTAGTACTTATTACTAAAATTTTGAAAGAAAGAAATTACATGATAAATTTTAAAGTCACAGAATTTTAGACATTTAATGATAACATCAGCATTTGAAACCTTCATATTTTGGCGAATTGTTGTTCTTGTCTATTGGTGAAAATGTGTCAATTTCTGGATATATGGATACCACACATTTTAAATTTGACTTATGTAATGATAAAAACCATCAAA
This sequence comes from Carcinoscorpius rotundicauda, assembly GCA_011833715.1. Lineage (NCBI taxonomy): Eukaryota > Metazoa > Arthropoda > Merostomata > Xiphosura > Limulidae > Carcinoscorpius > Carcinoscorpius rotundicauda. The sequence goes on from CM022403.1 coordinate 46,941,457, forward strand.
TGGAATGATTTATAAAATATTTGTAACAATTTATATACTTTGGACTCAGAAGATAGCCCAGTGTGACTTTGCTATAAAAAGCACGCACGCACTTATATGCTTAAACAAAAAACGAATGAAAACTATATCCGTGTTTATAAACTTTTGTTGGAATAAATTAATGTTTTAAGGTTGTTGCTTTTTTAATAATAGAAATGTTAGTATGTAAGCCTACAACTATCAAGGTCATAACCTTTAAAATTTGAAAAAAAAACACGCATAAACTGCTACCACTTTTTTCTGTGATTGGTGTTTGGGATAACCCACGTGATTCATTCCTTTAAAGCTGCTGGTTCAAGTGTGTGCGGGTACTTCTTGTTTATTGTTTGTTTGTTTGTTTTTAATTTCGCACAAAGCTACTCGAGATCTACCTGTGCTAGCCGTCCCTAATTTAGCAGTGTAAAACAAGAAGGAAGACAGCTAGTCATCACCACTCACCGCCAACTCTTGGGCTACTCTTTTACCGATGAATAGTGGGATTGACTATAACATTATAACGCCCCCACGGCTGAAAGGGCGAGCATGTTTGGAGCGACCAGGATTCGCATCCGCGATTCTCAGATAACGGGTCGAACGCCTTAACTCACCTGGCCACTTGTTGTTTAACCAAAAACTGATATCAACCGTACCCACGTGTTATCACAGATATTAAACATCGCGATGAATAAAAGTCTGTAAATTTTTATGAAATGTGACTTAATAAAATTGATCAGATGCGTCGAGACTTATAAATACTTTCAAAAATCTAAAATGTCTGCTGCAATGAAAACACGTCTTGTATTTCTACGTGTTATGAGAAAATAATGTAAAATTAAGCGTGTAATTTTTTCAACATTCATACCAATATAAAAATAGCATCGAAGAAAAATACACATAAAACGTAAGAGCAAAGGCAGTCTTTCTAAGAACACAAACACAATAAAACACTGTATTGTGACATGAAGCAGTTGTTATCTCCCTAGTCACTGAAGTCCCAATAACTCAAGCCTGCAAAGCCCAATCCATTAATACACATCCCCAGCAACCAATCAGCTACGCTCATAGAATTTACTACCACCAAAACTACCTCCATTTAATTGGACGAAGTATGGGGAATCCCGTGTCACCAGTTCCAGCCAACATTTTTATGACACACATTGAATCGCAAGCGATCAGTTCAGCCTTCCATCCACTACTATTCTGGTACAGGTATGTTGATAATACAGTTGCTGGATTCACATCTACAGAACTCACATTTAGGTTTTTAGTCACATTAACTCAATACACCCCAGCATTAAAAGTTCACCTGTGAACAGGAAAAAACTAACCAAATAGCATTTCTTAACCTCAAAATCATTAGAACTAATACACTATTTAAAATGGAAATCCACAGAATAATTACTCATACTGGATTATACCTTTGAAAAAAAACGTATAGCAAAAGAATATTCTAGTAAACATAAAATTTATTCAAAAACCAGGTACAAAACTAAAGTCTATATTATATAAAAACTACACTGAGGAACACAACACCAACGTAATTTATTAAATACAATGCAACAACTGCCACGACGTCTATATTTGAGAAGCAAGAAAAAAAATGGAAAATAGATTCAAAAAACAAAAAAACATCTTCGCATGTTTTTGAATACTGCAAATCAAATAAAGACAACATAACCATAGAAAACATCTAAGTACTAAGTAGGGAAACAAATATAAACAAAGGTAAAATCAAATAAGCCCTACTTATACAGCCATTAAAACCAAAATTAAACCTATATAAAGGAACAGCTTTATACCTATACTAACTAGTAACCTAACATCTAGCTGTGACGCCCCCTACAATCCCATATTCATTTATACTTTCGTCCCTGAGACGTGTGTCCGGCAACGGTCACTTGCAAACTCTCTTTGTTAACCTGAAAATGACTTAGAAAGGTCGAAAACGTTGTTCTCTGCTTATCAATAAAAGAGTTACTACCCATACCATATTATACAATATTACACTTGTATATACCGCTATTGAATAATACCGGACTCACGTGACGAGTTCTATCCACGCATCGCTCAACGAGAACTTGTCTAAAACCATACAATAATGACCGCCTAACTGACGAAACGCTTTGTATTGTTTCAGGTATGATTCAGTTAACAAGACAAGCTCTCGTATTAACTGATAGACCTTGTCGTTAAAACCCGATCTACTTTTAAAAGTAATGCTTAAACTACGACCGATTTGGCCAACTGTAGTTTAATAATGAGTGACAAGGTTTGTTCGCGGTTGCAGTTGATAGCAATGCTTAATAATTACTTCCTACTATAAAGCCAAGCTACTTTAGTAAATAACAAATACAGATTTGTATTCTAGGATGAGACCCTTGAAACACTGTTCGATTTCATTGTCAGTGGCACAATGGTATGTCTGCGGACTTACACACTAAAAACCAGGTTTCGATACCCGTGGTGGGCAGAGCACAGATAGCCCACTGAGTAGCTTTGTGCTTAATTCTAAACAAACAAACAAATAGAGAAACTATGAGACTTGTACTTTTAAAATATTAATTTAGCAATTAGTATTTTTTTATTATCAACATTCAGTTTTTGTGTTTGTATGTTACAAGTGAAAGAAACTAAATCTATTTTCTTCCCACATGGATTTTATTCTATAGCCAATAATAAGATATTTTTGGATTTTATTTCCAACAAGGTGATCATAAAATTTACTTTATTTTAATTATAATGAGCTTGAAATCGAAAACTGTTTACAAACAGCTCAAATTAATGTCACAACAACAACATAAAATTATAAAGTTCTGCTCTCACCGAAATTCACACAATGCTCTCTATAAAATATGCCTATAGAAAGCTATTTTGTTTTATATAGAACACTATATATGTTTTAAATTTTACCTTGTTATAGAACCTGCATTTTTAATTCACACCAACTATAATTTTTGTGGTTATCTTGTCCACATCTTGAACTTACAAATTGTTTACAGGTTACTGTATCCTAAAACTATTTAACAAAAACGTATAACTAACAGCATGTTCAGGATATTGAAACATGAAGTTTGGCTTTAATGCGCACAGACAACATAAAATGCTTGGCAAAAACACGCAGTAAAAAGACCTCAAGACGTAGAAAATAATATAAAAGAAGTGTTCAAAATTGCTCACTTCTATAACAAAGTGTTTATTATTATTTTCAACGTTTTGCGCAGAAAGCTTTTTTTTTTTATAAAACATGGTTTAAGCCACTTGGAAGTAACGTCATCTAATATGTTAGGCAAACTCCAGTTTTATTGTTATATAAATGAAGCACAAACTCTTTACGTGAAACTTACTCACAGACATATGATATTTCGATATGTAATGTTTTTCAAAAGCATTGATCCTATATTTATAAATTATCTGATGAACTGATGACTGGAAAAATCTCTTGAAACAGGTATAAATAGTGACAAGTGGTGAATTAAATGACAGTGTGTGTGTTTCTACAGCCACATCAATTTATCTAGTTGTCCATCAAGGGTATTCGAACTCCTGATTTCAGCTTTCTAAGTCCGCAGACTTTTGACCCACCGAGAGACAATTAAATGGTAGCTTGGGTTTCACATTGATTGTTCTTACCTACATAATGCATTGAGAAAAAACAAACAAACTTCCACCTAACTCCGAGATATTCACTGTAATTTAATTTTAAATTCTGCTTTACTACGTGTGAAATACGTTTGTTTACATCTACAGGCAAGTTAGCAAAAACAACAACACTCATTTAGCGTCAAGAGGTTCAGTTCACATCAATTTGAAGGGGTTTGTTTTTAATTACAGAATGTTCTAAATGTATTCTGTGGGGTTATTGCTTAAACGTCTACTCTGTAGGAGATTGACAAGTTTAAATCATCCACAAGATTCGTGGTTCTCAAATTACTCCTCCTAACGATTGGTTTCAGATCAACATACAGTAAGTGTCAAATCATTCCTAAGCTTCAGGAAAGCTTATTATCGATGTTATCTCGAGTGGTACTGATTAGGTCGCCCTTGAATTTGACGTATTTGGATGTTTAATGCTGTATGAAAATATGCAGCCCTTAACGTGGTCCACCGAAGATCAGCAGCACCCTCATAACAGCGATCGTTAAATCTGAATTTCTATATTAGCATACATGTTACGCTTGGTGTAACATTAAATACAGAACTCGGGTAAATCTTTACTACTTCGCAGGATAGTGCTGCAAGCTTTATATTTGACCTCAGGCAAATTTTACTGACGTATAAACATAATCATGAGTAGTTTCACTCAGTCAGATATATTATAAAAGTGGATAAGAAGTACAAAATCTTAGAATGTATTTGAGAATACAAGACCATTTAAGGCTAAGCAATCAAAGAGAAAGAATGAAAAGCTCCTTGTGCTATAAATAAAACTGACATATACTTTGAGTGTTTGTCATAAAAGCTTAAAAGAAACGTTATAACAAGTAAAAAAGCGTTGTATACTGAAGGAAAATTAAATGAGTAGCGGATAATAATAGAAGTCGCTGCACTACATTAAAAACCTCTTTGGACTTAATTAGATAAACACACGTTTATTTAAATATCCTTTTACCCGCTAGATTCGCTTGAGTTCGTTTTATCAGTGACTTGATATACGGAAAACAGGCGCTTGTCTAGGGAATCGAAGCTGTAGTTTCAACACGAAAAATCATTTTCGGTAGTTACTCTTTTGTTTGTTTTTCTAGGGTGCGTTCTCCTCAGTTGACGTCGAAGATGCCTTAAATAGCACAACTTTCATGAGATATTTAACCTGTAAGTCTCATTGAAAATAGAAAATATCTAAAATCCTTGTCGGCACCTAATGTGACTCGACGAAAATACTAATTACATTAAGATTGATTGGATACCTATTATTTTTATCAGCATAATTGTCTTAGCAAGTTAAAGCGGTATAAAGTGGAAAGTTTACAGAATTACAACGCTAAAATTCGGGGTTCAGTTCCTCGCGGTGAACACAACATGTAGCTTTATGTAGTTTTGCTCTAAAAACGAATAAAAAATTAAAAACGGTGCGTGCCAGTTAAACATAATATACATTAAAATTTAATCAGAACAATGTTCGGCCGTCCTCTTCGATTTGACGTAAAACAATGATTACATTACGAAAATGTTAAATATGTTAAAATAACAAGTCTTCATTAGACACGCTCTAAATTGTGAAGTGTTTTACTGGGAGTGTTAGTGAATTAATGACAGTTGGTAGAACATTCATTGTATGCTCGAATTCAAACCCAAGTCAAGGATATCACCACAACACATTAGGTGGTCTCATTCTTTTTAATCTTATTTCAAACTCTCAAGAAAATGATAGGTGGAGAAGGAAATATGATTAATTAATGATGGCTGACGAGAAGAACTTTGATAGCAAAATTCGGTTATTTGTTACCTACAACTGTTTTATATGTCTCTCTCTTCATTTTGATAGACTAGAAGTAATTCTTTATAATATGTTTAACTGGTTTTCGAGTCTGAATAACATATTCAGTTACTTTATTTGCGTAATGCTATATAATAGGCTATTTACAATATGTTTACTACGACGAATCGAATCTCGGATTTTAGCATTTTAAGTTCGTTATCATACAGCTGACTCTCAGAGGGACTTGGAATAAAACACTTAGGGTTCAGGATTAAAAATATGATCGAGTGTCATGGTACACATGCTTATACTATATCCAATCCTGTTCACTGTTCTATCAAACCAGTTTATTTAGTTAAATACGAAATTAAGTGAAAAAATTGGGAATTGAAAAATCTCCAAATAGAGATCTTAAAAAGGAAGGAAATAAATCTGGAGACATTATTTATCTAAACTGCAAACTCCTATTTTAGTTCTACGCTGTTACCTAGAATTACATTTGGTGGAATCCAAATAGGGATTTGTAGTTTGAGTAAGTAATGTATACAGTATCTAAAGTCTTGTTTCCTTACACATTTAAGATCTATATTTGGAGGTTTTTAAAATTATCATTTTTTCTGACTTTATACGCTCAACTATGGTAAAATAATTACTTGATATGGTAGCCAACTTTCTACTTTGAAATGATAATAAACACAGCTGGTAGCTTGCTGATACGGTTCATGGTGATTTTCTGTAACTATCAACTATCTTACCATATTAGTTAGAGATGATAAGCTGGAAATTTGTGTAAGGATATAGTGAGCATTTATGGTTTTTCTGTAGCTAAGTTATATGTATATACAATATGAACAGCAATAGGTAAATATATGCCTAGATAAAGACACACCCCCAGTAAGCGTGTATACCACAAGAAAAGTACCCTTTTTAAATAAAACATCGCTTCAAATATACCTTCGTGCCATTTACATCAATTATTCTTCGAATGTATATCACAGAATTTAATGTTATGTTTACTCTCTTTTTTTTACTTCTTCATTACTTACATAATATAATGGTTGTCTCCCTAAAGACACCTATTTTACAGTGTACAAAGCATTGAAAACCTACACATTACAGTCGTCTAATGTTAATCTATTATTGGCTGGTAATTCTTCTTTCACTCTGTACTAAAGTTTATAAACGAACACCAAATGTTTGTAAGAAAGCTAACTTCATTGGGAATGTGTGTGTGTGTGTGATTTCCTACACTAAAGCCACATCGGTTTATTTGCTGAGTCCACCACTGTGTAATGATAACGTCATTTATATAAGAATCATGACGTTTGTAGCTTATGTAACATATAGACGAATCAAATCAACTTTTCAGTTATTTAGCATTCTACCAACGGTTTGAGTAAAATATACGAAACCATTTTTACTGTATGCTGACAAATAAAAGAAGAAGAATCACAAGCAAACTGTTTTAACATATTTTCTTTTCCTTATAAGTCTAAGATGCTTGTTTTTCTGTACTTTCTCATATGTGTACAGCTTTAGCAGTCAATAGTGAAGTTTTTAAAGTGTGATTTCAACTGAATCATATTTGTTTTTTGCGAACGTTCTATTAGGGTTTTTTCTTTTGCAGTACCTCGCGATCCCTATTATGAGCCACTGTCGTGGTTCGTGAAACATTGAAACACTGTGTGTTCAACGAGTGAGAAATAATAAAGTGAAACAAACAATTTATCTCATTAATTGAAAAAGTATTAAACGCATATACTTAACAAAGAATATTAATAATTCTTATTTATTTACGTTTTGATGTATCGAAATGCTAAACACTTTATATCTTTGAACAAAACTTTTAAAACGAGAAGCACTTTCAGTAAGTCTTACAAATCAAAAATACGAATTTATGTGTTTCAGTGCATAACAGTTTCGAGCCTGAATGAACAAAGCTGAAACCATATATACATATATATATATATTTCTTATTGCCGTTTTCAACGGAAATAAGAAATTGTTATTGATCCTAGCCAAAAAAAGGTAAATTTTGACGGTGTTACCGTTGAAACCTATGTGCTTTTGGTTACTTGGCACTTAAGATATTTTTGTTTGTTTTCAATGGCTTACTGTGTAACAATTTTTCTCTCGAAACATCAGAAATCGGTTTTACTTATTACAAACTATGTACTGATTTCTGCAGGAGGTGAATATATCAAGAACACAGGTGGGAAAGCTACAAAACCTGAATGCTCGTAAACAGTATATTTTATCCATGTATAAGGAAGGTATAACAGATCTGACATGTTTTGAGCTTATTAAAAACAACGTTTCTTTGTCAGAACATTCATTTCAGACAAGAAAGTTGTCTCGAAACAAGCTCCAAAGTTTGAAGTTTGTTGAATTTTGAGTCCTTCTCCGTTGATAAATAAGGTAAGATTTACGTAACCTCTTTGTACAAACAGATAAGTGTTTTTTTATAGCAAAGGCACAGCGGGCTATCTGCTGAGCCAACCGAGGGGTTTTGAACCCCTGATTTTAACATTGTAAATCCGGAGACATACTGCTTTACTAGGGAGGGGGCGTATAAAAAGATAAAGTGTGTTGAGTGTCATTTGTTAAAGAAATTTCGAATATGCTAAACAACAGTTTGTGTGACAGCCACAGTCTATATAAAGTCACAATAGAACAGCATGCATTAGAACTTAATTTAAGTTGTTTGGCGTTGTCGAATTGGTAGTGTGATGTCGCTGAAGATTTATAACATTTGGGAAGGATATTGGATATTATTTGTGATTAATTGTATTAAAAACCAAAATTGTATGAATTAGCTTAGGAACCCAGCACCATCTGGACAGAAACTTGTAAAACGTCGTACCCTAGACATTTTAACTAAAGAGCAGCATTTTGTAATAGATAAGAATCCACAAACACAAAAATCAATGTCAAAAGCTGCCCACATACCTTATGCAACAGTCTATAAATGTTACATAAGTCACGTGTATACAAACTATCTTTCCACATATTAGCTTAAACGTCACATACCTCAGGCAACTGGAAAACGAAACTGTTATTCATTCTATTCTATTCGTAGACATTCCATTCAAGTCACCAGATGCAGCTCTGTATTTTCGTGCAACCAGACTATTAAAACTGGCGTTCGGAAACCGTCGACCTCGTACACTAGTTACATTTTTGGAAAGCATAAAAAACAGTGATGTTCTTTCATCATGATAGCCTTACAACGAAGTTTTTCTTATTTTCAAGATGCACGACCGTCAAATATAGTACGATCGAGCGTAGCGACATGGATTGTAACGTCGTGATGAGGCTAAAAAAATTGTCTTAATATAACGTACTTACTCTCTATACCATAAAACCAATAGACAATTTGATTGTATTTCATTTTCCATGACAGCTTATCAGATACATGATTTGGATAACACTGAACTGAGAGAGCGTGACTAAATTTTGCTTTGTTACAGTTGCAATATTACAAACTTTTATTACATTCTAATTGGTTATTAATATAATTATGCATTAAATAGCGTAATATATGATACATTTGTTTTAGTTGAACTTTATTTCCGAAAATAATTCAATTACAAATCACTACAACTAAATGGTACTTCATAAAGAAACCAACTCTTGTCTCAGTTTCACTGATTGTAGCTTTTGAATATCTGACTCCAAACGCAGTAAATTTACACAGTATTTAAAAACAAATAAACAATTTAATCACTAAAGTAATTCTCATTTTGTACATGCATCATAATAGCTTGATTCATTTGACTCAAATCATACACCAATTCCAAAAGATCCAATAGCTAAATGGCAAATAGTAACCTCTATCTGCTATCCTGCTTATCGAGTGACAACCAACATTGAATTGTACGTATACATGTTGTTATCGCCAGTATGTTTGGTTACTAGAGTACATAGACAACTACAATACACAAAATTATAATATAAGCACAGGTAAACAATTTATGGTAAATAAATAAACAAAGGATACTGGATGTTATTCACTTTTTCCATTACAGGTAGCCATGTTGTGTTAACGTTTAAATTAGCGGAAGTAACTTCATTTATTTATTTTTTAAACAATGTGATAAAAACGTTCAGTAGTTTAAGACAAGGAAACTCTATCTCATTTCTAAATTCGTCTTTTCTTTCATTTGTTTACTAGTATTCACATGTTTACTCTTACGTAACGAAGACAGGAGTAGCTAAACTGTTATTTTTAGTCTACCAAACCGAAGATGTTCTATTATTTACTAGTTACTGTGAAAGAATCTCGTTTAGAATGATTTTCCGCTCTAAAGGCACCGGAAACATCCGTCCTATTCATAAAGGCATGGATATCAAACAAGCAGGTTTTGTCTTGTATCGTTTTTTCCATGTTTGTAGTCAATATATATTAATAAACAATATTGGTATTTTACTCCTGCTATTTGTGGAAGTACTTGCATGACCTATACAGAGTAAACGCTGTAATGAATGAGTTAGCTCACCTGTCTTTGTGGAAAAAAAATACTTACTCTGTATTGTGAGATTTGTCTCCTAGCATGAAAAGAAGGAAATTTTACCTTTACCATGTATTGCGACAACTTTGTTTGTTAGTTTAAAATTTGAAGTTAAATCACAAAACTACACAGTGGGCTGTGTTCTGTCCATTAATAGTATCGAAACCCGGTTTCTACCTGTCAAAAAAATACTGCTGTGCCTGCCCCCCGCTAGTACAGCGGTATGTCTCCGGATTTACAACGCTAAAATCAGGGGTTCGATTCCCCTCGGTGGGCAGAGCAGATAGCTCTTTGTGGTTTTGCTATACGAAAAACACACATACTGCTGTGCGACTAGAGGCTGATAAGAGACCTCGAAAGAAAGAAATGCTTCATATATCTTCACGTTATTACCTTTACCATTTTTCAATGTGTATTAGTAATTATACATTCTCTATTATTACAGTTAATTTATAAAACTTCCCAGAGACGTAATATATTTGCATGTAAAAATGTTTTATTCATTATATAAAGTAATCATTAATTGAATTTAAATCAAAAGATATTAAGTTAAATATTTGTGATTGATGAATTTAGCTGCTAAAAGGCTTTTTGTTTTTATAAATATTATTTTCACTTAGATTTCTTGAACAAGGAATTTATAGCCTACCTTATGATGACAACTCATGCAAATCGTATCTCAATAAAGTCTATACAATTATTTTCATACTGTTGATAGTTTGTTTTGGGAGAAACTGAGCACATAAAGAAAGATGGCATCATAGAATCTTTCCTAAGAGGTAAAGTGCAATGTGATAAACTTTCTTTCATAGTGCATTTGTTTTCTTATAGCAAAGTCACATTGGGTTATCTGCAGAGGGAAGTTTAACCTCTTATTTGAGCGTTGTAAATCCAAAGACCTTCCGCTGTCCCACCTGAGGACTTCTTTCACAGACCTGAGAAGAGTAGCACTAGATTTGGCGGTGTATGGTATTGACTGACTATCTTCCTCTAGTCTACCACTTCATACTTAGCTCTCATGTAGCTCTGCGCTAAATGAAACAAATAAATGAAATTCGTACACATAAATGAAAAATTAAATATAAGTAAGTTGAATTACTAATGTTAGACAAAAATTATTTGCACTAAAGTGGTAAAGATAGTAGGCTTAAAATGTGCGAGATAGTAACTTTTATTTAAATAGATTCAGAGCTCATACGAAACTTGTCGATACAGATACGGTGAAATAATATAACCATTTTCATCGGCTGATCACTTGATTACCACCACATACAAGTGCATGTACTTACAATATACTCCACTTATTTTCATCTATAAAATTAATATGATGTATCATTTGTGTCTTACAGGGTATTCAGAAAGTCACTGTGCAGTTTTGTAATCATATTTTATTCAGTCTATTTCAAGCCAGCAACTGATAGCGGTGTTTAGAAACAAAATAAGAAGGATCTAGGCCTGTATTGATGCCAACGGGGGTCACTTCCAACATTGTTTATAATTGGCATTCATATTTACCTCATGTATTCTATATCGAAACATGTCTTTTAATAAATATATAAATGCACAGTGACTTTCCGAACACTGTGTAGAAGTGCAGCTGTCATTACTCTGTTAAACAACGAGTTAGAGACGACTTTCAAAGGAGCGAGAATCTGTATTTAGGCCTAACAGAAACGTTGCTACGAAATATATAGATTTTTTTTCTGTGTTACAGTGTATCAGGACTATCAATATTTGAATGTCTTCAACCTTGGCATGTGTAAGACATCACAAAAACTGTTATATCATATGGCAACAGGGTGCCGTACCCTCAGACCGCTTTTTTCTTTAATGGAAACAGAAAACCAGGATTTCAGTATTGGTTAAAATGCATAAAATAAGGGAATAGAAACGGTGTGTTTCTAAGTTGAGTTTCACTTTTTTCTGTTTAAAACTCAGAAACGTACTTTGTGGATTTCATTTTCTGTGTTATTTCGAATAGTGTAAAATATTGGAAGTGATAAAAGAAAAAAAAAGTCATTACATATAAGCTATTACTCTGTGATCTCTACAGATAACTGTTAAAGTAATAGCCTTATTTGAACATCTAACTGCCATTATCATAACATATATAATAGTAATATTATTATGGTTTTCTATTACTCGTATTTCTGTGGAAAAAAAAGTTAAACGAGAAACTACTAAAGAGTGACTTCAGTTTATAAGTGTTTCATAAATAAAAGTTTTGTTTCCGATTATCAGATAGTAGCACAAATTGTTCTGATATAACGACCGTTTGCTACTTTTCATTGCACAAGCATATCTCCCAAAATAACTTCAGTAAAGATAAGAAACCAAATAAAAAAGTAAATTCACATTCAATATATCTAGTACACCAAGTATTTATGTTCATGTGATCATAAAAATATAATAATGGTATGCTTATTCATGAATTTGTTGTGAAACGTTTTCATACAAATATGTTCTTATAACAGACGTATCTTTTACGTAGATCAGATTTCAAATTCTTCATTGTGAGAGAGTTAATAAAGTGTTGAAAATACAAACATTTTTATTATGTTAAATAAAAAATAGTTTTACGTTCCTAAAATAGTGAGCTTATCATTTTCTATTTATGGAAACACTGCTCTAAGTATCACCATTCATATGTGTGTAACCAGTGATGACCTTCATATTTCCTATCAGTCATAGTTTATTGAGCCAGTCAATGGTCTTAATGTCGCTGTTTCCACCTTTGTATGTGTGACCACATGACAATTTTCTAACAAACAGTGGCCTTGACGTCAAACATTCTTAAGGTCTATTGAAAAAGAAATTATAATCTTTAAGGGAATGTTCTATAGAAAATGTATGAATAAACAATAAGTCCTTTATTTAATATATTTAGTTGTTGTAAAATAAGTGTCCTTTTCAGGTGATAATAGTAAGTGATTTGTTGTTGTTGTTGTTTTGAATTAAGCACAAAGCCACACAATGGGCTATCTGTGCTCTGCCCACCACGGGTATCGAAACCCGGATTTTAGCGTGTAAGTCCGCAGACATACCGCTGAGCCACTGGGGGGCAATAGTAAGTGAAGTAGATTATTAATTATAATGAGTGCATCATCAAATAATGGATAATGTGTGTCATAATATTTTGTTCATTGACTTGTGAAAGTGAAATATTAGGTGAACAATGGGATATCGTCTGCCAAAAGTAGCTTTAACCTTAGTGATAACATCTCTAGCCAATAGAAACACTGTAAAGATGAAATGACATACTTTGTCAAGAACATACTTACATAAAGAAACACAAACTAGTGAAATGGCATGATATTTAGTAAACATCCTTTTCTGGAAAATAATTGTAAAAGTATGCTAAAATATAAAAACTGAACTATAATCAGTATATTAAATAAAAATCGTTTATGTATTTTCTTGTCCATTATTTTAAGAAACATCAAATTGAAATATTTTACCAAGAACATAGTAATATGAATAGCATAAAGTCAAAGAAGTGAAAGTGCAAGTATTTATGTTAAGTTATTGCATGTTATTTAAATAAGTTTCCTTTTCAGGATATTAATTGTAAAATGTATGTTTAAATATAGAAACTAAAATTATAATCAGTATGTTAAATGTGTACTAAATCATACTAAAGTAATCGAAAGTCTTGTTCAATATTTAGAAAAAAATTAAGATTAATAAAATTATTTCAGGCATACATTAAAAATGTTAGTAACATTATTGTCCAACTAAATGAAAATTAGTTGTGTGGAAACTTGCATGCTGTTCCTTGGAACTATAGAAATATCTTAATAAAACGTGTGCAACTAAACGTAAATCGAAAACTATAAACAATCCCTAGTAATATTTTACACTTGTGATACAATAAATATGTCAATTAAAACAAAACCATATGTTGAGATTTGTATGTAGCCCTAGAAGGTTATCAGCGTTTGTAAGTTATATTTAATTATTTATTTATCAAGAATATTTGATATAACTGGATTTTAAACCCGCTACCCTCTCTGACTGTGAGTCGAACTCCCTAACCATCGAGTTCTCCCGCCTGTAATAGCCATTTAACAATATGTTCTCTGAATAAGTTTCGTTGCCATGTCCGCTAATCACTGTCACGTATTTTTTTATGTTTTATGTAGACTAAACGTAACAGAAAAACACAGATAACAGCTTGTATAATTTATTACACTAAACTATTAACAGATATAACATAAATTATATAATAACAATGACAGATATTAAGTTACAACATTCAAAATTAATTACAACACAAAATAGTACTAGTTTCAACCTTCAAAATTAATCACAATACAAAATGGTACTGGCCTGTATCTAATATAATGATCTAAAATGAAAGTCTCAAATTCCAGTCTAGGGTGTGAATTTGGTCCCACGAAGAAATTCCGAAGTTTAAATAAAGAAGTTCAGAAACGATTCACAGTTCAATAAATTCGACGAAGATCTTTTCACGATGCCTCCGATGAACGTCACAAATTTGTCGCCTTCAATCTCCCCGGACGTGTCGACCCTCAGCACAACCACTAATTCGGATGAATCGAATTGTAGAGATTGACGAAGTAAAATCACAGCTTCTGTAGATCTAACTTCAGTCACAAATCCAAGTTGAATAATCACAGCAAACACTTAATCTTTCTCAAACGAATGACTGACTCTTCTTTTCTAATGACTCTTCTCTTGAATAAAACTAATGTCTGACTCTCCTCTCTCTCGCATCTTCGTCTGTTTATATATTGTAGGCCTAGACTCCTTGAAACACCGCGAAACTTCTACAGATCTCCAGAGCAATCCGCGCATGTCCATTCTTGCACGAGACTAAACGTCTAGACACGAAGTCGCCAGCATTTCATTTACAAACATATGATTGGTCTACTTAATTCAAGAAAATTCTAAATGTTACCCTAAATGAACAACAACATATTTTATTAGTTTAAACTTCGAAACAATAATATAAATATGAAAATATAATAAACAGAAATGAAAACTTAAACACAACACGACATGTTATCGTTTACAAAATATTTACACGACATTTACATAACAATCACAATACCAGCGCCCTGTAGTGACACTTCGTGGAACTATTATATTATTGTTTCGAGAAACTTCATCATCTCTACCCCTTCCTATTGCTTTATAACCCCTACTAAAGCAGCATCCTTTGGACACAGGTCAACCTACTAACTACTTACCAACGAACTCACAGTCACATTATAACGCCCTTCACAGCTGAAAGGAAGAGCATGCTTAGTGGAACGAAGAGTGAAACCCGCAGGTTGCAAGTCGAGCGTTCTAACCACCTGGCCATGCTAGGCCTGAAATGATCTGTCTACTTTATGTAGTGATTTGTGTATGGTTTGTACATTCATCTCTACCTTACTTTCTGTACTTCTTAGTATTGACATTTCTACATCATACGTAATTTTTTGTTATTTTGTTATTACTTGTAATGTGAGGAGTGTTCTATGACGGGAGTTACAACTTTTAAGAAGGTGAATATACTTGAAAATTGTAGTCCATTTCACAATGACGATTAGTAACAGCCCACCACGCTCGTGTTGTTTGATTTTTTTCTTTTTTATTTGCAAAACACGATAGTAACTTCAGTCATTTACATCAGCCAGATAACTAGCTGGCGTAAATCTGATTAAGCATTTCTGGTGAAAACTTAAACGTCATATTCGCTGACGTAGTTTGGCGAAATTACAAAATCTACTACTTGAAAAAGGAGCTACAAGCTATCAGATCAGTGCAAGTTATTATCGATACAAAGGCTAATGCAGCCTGGTACTTGGTATGAGTCTCTAACAACGTAGCTGTCTTCTATAAGTATGGACTTGAGACATAAATAACAAAACTTAATTACAGGAAAGCTGACTCAGCGAGTTTACCTTCTTGAAGAAAATAAATGTGGAAAATTATGTTATTATGAAATATCTGTTTCTGTTTTATAGCGTCAAGAGAATTCCAAACGTTACCCAGCCCCACATTAAATGAAATAGCGTCTAAACAATTACTGCTATTTAAGCAGCAGGAATACATTATGATAAAAACATTAAATGTTAACTGAATGCAAACTATCACAGTTATTAACTTAGATCTACCTATTAAAAAACCTTATTTTTTCATTATACTTAGGTGATTATCCTCTAAATTGTTTGCCATTCTAGACAGTCTCTGTTGTTTCCTTAACTGTTTGGACATTCGTAGCCCACACCTGACCATCTAGGCCACCAAATGGAGTAGAAGAGTTAATCTTATTGTGTGTGATTGGTTAAGCTGTTAGGAATGATATAATTGTAAATTGGGCTTAGCAAATCTCAAACTGGCTCTAACCAACAAGTGGTCCTCCATTTTGTCTTCACCGTTTGGAAGGACAGCCTTTATTTCGATTTTTATCTACAGCGTAAGTTCAGGTTTGATTTTTCTGTGTATTTGTAGTAACTTCTGTTTATGAACAGCATCATTTTAAATTCATTCTGTAATATTTTGTTCATTTATATTAATAAATAATTCATTTAGTCCTAGGTAAGCATGGCTCAGTCATTACCTTGCCGAACTATAGATACAGAGGTCCACGGTTCTCATCCCGTTGTTGCAAAATTGCGCTTCCCACTTTGGAGACATGGATACGCTATAAGAGTGACTGTCAAATCTCACTGTTTATGAGTTAGTAATGAGTGCTGTTGACTAGATTTACTCCCTTTGATTTATCAGTTTAAAAGTAGGGAAGACTAGTGCATATAGCACTTATGTAGCTTTAATAGAATATTCGAAAAACCTATTTTAGTTCAGCTTCATTTAATAATGTTTGATTTTTGTTAATAAAGAGAATATTGCTCATCCAAGAACGCCGCACTAAAACACCAGCCACAACCTGAAAAAAACCAAAAAAACACGCAGAAATAACCTGAGGACAAGAGTTTGGTTTGTTTTGAAATTCCTGTAAACTTACACGAGATCTATGTACACTAGCCTCCCCTAATTTAACATAACATACACCTTTTGGTGTATCTCGGCTGTCCCATCCTCTAGTCCAAATTAAAACTATTAAATAAAGAAATCAATTTTAAAAATTAAAGCCAGCCCTTATCAGTTATATATCTATCGAGCTTTCGTTTAACCTTACTGAAATTTACTGCCTTCGCAATATTCGAATGCAACCCATTCTATAGGCCAGCCACCCTCTTTAAAAAATAAAACTGTCTTAGCTTAAAATTGGTTCTACTTTGCCTAAACCTATACTGGTGTCCTCAAGTTCTATAATTCTCACTGTTAAATATGAAAAATGTTGATATATGTGAATAATTCAGCGAGATGTAAACTTTTTTTTATTTGCATTTGACATAAATAAGAGCAATCGTGCTAATTAGAGGGTTTGGTTTGAATTTTGCGCAAAGCTACACGAGGGCTATCTGCGCTAGTAGTTTAAGACTAGAGGGAAGGCAGCTAGTCATCACCACCCACCGCCAACTCTTGGGCTACTCTTTTTACCAACGAATAGTGGGATTGATCGTCACATTATACACTCCCACGGCTGGGAGGGCGAGCATGTTTAGCGCGACGCGGGCGCAAACCCGCGACCCTCGGATTACGAGCGCACGCCTTAACAAGCTCGGCCGGAGGGGTGATTTAAAAAAAGTTAAAATTCTGAAAATCAAGAGAACATTAAGGTATTAGGTATTAATGTTAACTTCGTCTTAGTTTGTAAAGTTGTAAATTAACCAATTTTAAGTATATAATAAAGTTAAACCAAATAACAATTAACATCAAAAACTAATAAACAGTAGTAGAAAAGAAAAAATATGTATCTAAGTGTGTGGTAATCTAAAAGTATTTTGACAAGTATGCTTCAGAACACAAGTCACTCAGTAACCCTGATGACTCATCGACGTGTCCAGTACGCGTCACTCACTGCCTGAGGTTGCTTCTATTTCACACTGTCAGTTTCTATGTGAGCATCAACCGACGTAGACAAAACCTGGTATGTATGTGTACTGCCCTGTGCAGTATAGTTAGTATTTACCTACTATTACATCATTCCTATGCTGAATAAGCTCTTTTAATGCTATCTAGAATGCCATGAAAAAATAAATAATAAGTTCAAATTGTTCACACTTTTTTATGCAGTTTTTCTTTTTCTTTTCCTGCAGATTAACCAATAAAATGTCTAAAAAGCGCACCTACTCTGACGCCTTTCTTTGCTATGGCTTTGTGAATTTACCTTCTGGTGGAGAGGATCGGCCACAATGTGTAGTATGTAGTATGTTGACAAATGAAAGCCTCAAGCCATCAAAACTCTTAGCTCACCTCCAGAAGTTCCATCCAAATCTTCAAAATGAGGATCAGGCTTATTTTCAGCGCTGGGCTGTCGCACTGAAGAATATCCAGTTCCGTTCATCTGGAATTCAAGCCCAAAAGCTTCAAGCTGCGGTCGAAGCATCTTACTTTGTTGCATATAAAGTTGCCGAACAATAAAAATGCCACACCATTGCAGAGAAACTGATTATGCTTTGTGCATACGAGATGGTAAGCAAGGTATGTGGGGAGGATCAAGCGAAGAAACTGAGTGTCATATCTCTATCAAACAACACAAACAGCCGACGAGTCGATGACATGGCATCAGATATTCTGTCCCAAGTTACAACAGTGATCAAGAAAAGCTCATATAGCAAATTCTCCTTGCAATTTGATGAATCGTGTGACGTCGCAAGTTGTGCTGTTCTCCTTGGGTTCGTTCGTTACGTCCACCAGGACAAGATCAAAGAAGAGTTCATATTATGCGAAGATCTGCTGACAACCACGAAGGGAGAAGATATCTTCAATATCATCAACAGTTTCTTTACCACGAATGGATTGGATTGGAACAGCGTTCAACAGGTAGGTAGAGATGTTCATATAAAGTGTAGATTAGTATAAATACAATGAATTACATGGCATATAGTCATATAGTTTTATTTATTGTACAAGTAGCTGTAGTGTAGCTAATACTTTATACATAATTCACAAAAAAGTATCGTGCCTGTCGTACTGAAATACTTAAGTACCAAAATAAATTAAATTAAATTAAAACCATATAATTATAACGCAAAAGAACGACTAACTGACGCAATCTATAATAGTTTTTTCATTTTTAATGAAGGTCTCCGTCGTTGGAGCACCGTCGATGATGGGTCGTAATCGTGGATTACGGGGCCTCATACAAGCTGTGAATACAGAAATTTCTGTAGATTATTGCATCATTCATTGGTACTCTCTTGGATCAAAATGCCTGCCTGGTAATCTGAAATTAGTGTTTGAAGATGTGTTGAAAATCGTCAATTTCATCAAGTCCAGGGAGGTGAATTCGCGCATATTCAGGGAGCTGTGCAAGGAAATGGGAGAGCAGTATCAAGTTCTGCTCTACCACACCGATGTTCGCTGGTTGTCACGAGGCAAGATTGTACGTCGAGTCATTGAGCTCCGAACGGCTTTTCAGGAATTTCTGAAACAAGAAGAATCTCCTTTGGCTACCAAGTTCACTGATAAGGAGTGGCTTGCTCGACTTTGTTACTTGGCAGACATATTTGCGGAGCTGAACAGTGATAATCTGCAACTCCAGGGCCAAAACACGACTGTCATTGATGCCCATCACACTGTGACTGCATTTCTGGGAAAACTGAGACTCTGGATTCGACGCTTCGAGAAAGGAGTGATCGCTCAGTTTCCCACCCTAGACCAGTTTGTTGAGGACAATAGTTATGATACTGGATTACTTTTACAGACCATCAACAAAGAGATGAGCGACCATTTGAAGGGGTTTGAAACAAGCATGCAGCACTACTTTCCAGAGAGTGACCTAAAAACAGCCAGTCTTCAGTGGATCATTCATCCCTTTTCTGTACCTGATGAGGCCATTCATGATGATGATTTCCCTGGAGGAGTGGATCACAATGCGAGCAAATGAAGCCTTGAAAGTCAAATTCCAAAACCAAAATGCAGATTCCTTTTGGATTTCACAACTAGCTGACTCGCTAACTCTGTCCAAGAGAGCCTTGAAGTTGTTGGTATTATTCTCAACAACGTATCTGTGCGAGAAGGGGTTCTCAACCGTGCTGAGGATGAAAACAAGAAAGAGGACTCGCTTGAATGTTGCAAACGATGCCAGGCTGGCACTTTCAACCACAAAACCAAAAATCCCTAAACTAGCTTCAAGTATGCAACTCCATCCATCCCACTGATGTTCTTGACATCTTTGGCAATATTCATAAGAAACGCACAATGATCAAACACAATAATTAAAAGTGTAATTCAGTGTATATAACTTACATAAATAAATTGTAAATAAATAAAGTGCAATATATCTCTAGTTTAATTTAGCCATATATATCAATGTTGAAAATATTTTGTGAAAAGGGTAACATGCTTAATGTGGCATGTTAAATTGGGTAACAAGCTGAAAAAGTTTGGGAACCACCGGGCCTAACCACTTGGCCATGCTAGGCCTAGTCAAAGGGTTTCGTCAATACAAATAAATACTAAACCAGTGAACAACTAAACACGAATGAACTTTGGGATTTTTGTTGTCTCTCTAAGTTTACGCATAGTCTGTTAAGGTAACCACTACAGATGATCTACAGATATGAGAATTTCACGTTTTTTTAGAACCACCCTAACTTTGTTTTTATCTCTACCCATAAGTTGCGCTAAAATAGCCCTACTATGTGAAACAATGATCTCCATAAATGTTGTGGGCGAAAGCAGTTTCATTTCGGTTACGCCCTGTGACTTACACACCTTTACCGCCGGAATATGAGCCACTCTTAGGTATCATTGAGTGTTAGGCAGTATGATGCTCTGACTGTTGAAGGCGGCACCCCAAGATACAGCGGCTGAACAAGAAAAAACACGTGAATATGTTTTGTTTGGCTATTGTCATCACTAGAGCCTTAAGTGTCACGTGCCTTACCTCTGTTTTAGCTCGTGACAATGTACAAATCTTCTCAGTCTAATATTGTATGACACGTGAACTAGTACTAATTTAAGAGAGCAATGCCCTGTGGTCGACGAACATTTTACTATTTACATGCACTAATTTCTGCATAAAATTTAGAAGACTGTGAAGCAGTAATTAAATCTATCTTCCTCACTTTAAAATGTACGGAAAATTGACTTTCTGAATGCCATTTCATTTTTAATGTATGTATACAAGTAACATACAGGTAGAACAAACCAGTAAAACTAGGATCAGTCACTAAAGCTAACATAATTATGTTTTGGTGCTTTCAAAGCTATTTATTCTTCCATGTTGTTTTGTTTACAAGCGAAATCGCGGATAAAAGCCGAATAATATTATTACTGTATTTCTCACTATGCAAAGTAAGTTTCTGCACAGGGTTGGACAGTGTTGGATGGTGAAAAAAAAAAGAAACAAGAAAAGCGAAACAAAAGAAAGAGAAATATAATAGTAATATTCTGTATTTTATATCTTAATGTTGAAAAAATAATACTCAAATGAAATGCAATATTAATACTGTCCAGAACTGTATGTTTAAAAACAGAATTTTATGTAAAGTCTCTGCTTTAGAGACCTTTCCTAGAAACATGCTCTGGAGAATATAGCACATCCAAGTTATATTACAGCCTAGTCAGTTGTAAGAAGATTACAGTTAGAATTAGTTGAATCCACCTGTTATGGGCCGGGCGTTGCCTAGTCTATAGCGTGCTCATATTTTGATTCGTTTTCGCAATACATGTTTCGTATTTTGGGAACTGTGAGTGTTCAATAAGAGTAAAAGTCAAATCGATAAAATAACAGCAGTTTAATAACTGGTAGCGGGTGTTGTTTACTAGCTGCCTTCGCTCCATTTTTCAGGCCCGGCGTGGCCAAGCGTGTTAAGGCGTGCGATTCGTAATCTGAGGGTTGCGGGTTCGAATCTTGGTCGCACCAAACATGATAGCCATTTCAGCCGTGGGTGCATTATAATGTGACGGTCAATCCCAGTATTCGTTGGTAAAAAGAGTAGCCCAAGAGTTGGCGGTGGGTGGTGATGACTAGCTGACTTCCCTCTAGTTTCACATTGCTAAATTAGGGACGGCTAGCACAGATAGCCCTCGAGTAGCTTTGTGCGAAATTCCAAAAAACACACACAAAAAAACAAAATGGCTCTACTCTATTAGTTTAAAATTATGGATGGCTATCGGAATGGCGTGGAATTTTGAGCCATGCTTTATTAAATATTTCACTACTGTGAGTTTTAGAATTACAAGCTCACAGACTTGCCGATAAGATACTACGGGAGAAACAGTGTCACGCAAAAAATGTTGACGATATTTTTAAATGTTGTGTGTATAAATTAGTAAAGTAAAACATTCTGGATTTTAATTTTTTTAATTTTAAAATGGTAAAACAAAGCACGTGGAACTTCTGGTCAAAATTGAATGAGCAAATACATTTTCTGTGCCTTGTTTTGCAAGTTTTAAGATAATGGCCAGAGTAAAATGTACACTTACATTCAATGATATAAGATCTGGCATGACCTGCTTGTTGGAGCATTCGACTCGCAATCAGACGTAACACGAACCATCAGAGTATTGCAAAGACGGCTGGTATGGGTATTAAAAACTTAAATTAAAATAAAGTATAAGAACAACGTTTCGACCTTCTTAGGTCATCTTCAGGTTAACAAAAATAGGTTGTTTGTTTTTTTAATTTCGCGCAAAGCTACACGAGGGCTATCTGCGCTAGCCGTCCCTAATTTAGTAGTTTAAGACTAGAGGGAAGGCAGTTAGACGTCACCTCCCGCCGCCAACTCTTCACCTACTCTTTTACCAACAAATAGTGGGATTTACAGTGACATTATAACGCTCCCACGGCTGAAAGGGCGAGTATGTTTGATGCGACGGGGATTCGAACCCGCGAGTCTCAGATTACGAGTCGAACGCCTTAACACACTTAGCCATGCCGGGCCTAAACAGTTTGAAACTGATTGTTACTATTTTATTTAGAGTTGTTCATTCCCATAGTAACCGTCTCTGCAATACATTTTTACTTGAAACGGGTTTCTCGTTATCACGATACACCAGATGACGTGAAATATAGCAGATTAAACTGTTCGGCAAAATGCAGGTTACAAGAAATTCACTAATTGTAATGAAATTATTTCTTTTACAGATACGTTTGTTCTTTGAATATAAATAAAAGCGTATTAAATAATATAGATTTTTGGTTATCAAACGGTTTGATACTGTAAACAGTGTCATATAAAAATAGTATAACGATGTATTAATATAATATATTATCGATATTATTACTGAACTTTAATAAGAAACATAATGCACTTGTTATTACTCTTTAGAGCCTTTTATTTCGTTGTATTAAATTTCACGTAAAACTGCTGTTGGACTAGCTAGTTGTTCCCAATTAGAATGTGATAGACTAGAAGGAAGGCAACTATTCATCACCACCAACCACCAACTATGAGGCTATTCTAATCTAATAGTGGAATTGACCTTCATTATATAATGCCTGAAAGGGCAAACATGTTCGGCGATTGGTGGTGAGAGACCTCTTTTTTTTAGTATTGTAGGATTAAAATTACGTTAAAGAGATAATAATAGGTATTACGTATGATAATTCATCTCGGACAAGTCTCCAACTTATTACAGTTACAACAGAATATGTTCGTACCTTTGCGTCATGAGTAGTTTTTTCCTCATAATTTAAAAAAGTATCACGATTAGGATAATGAAATTAGAGTATATTATAAATATTATATTTACACAAATATACATATTTTTTTTTATAAACAAATAACCAAACATAAGAGGGGCAGAAAGTGTTCATGCGTCTACTTTAATGGTCAGTT
Source organism: Carcinoscorpius rotundicauda (assembly GCA_011833715.1). Taxonomy (NCBI): domain Eukaryota; kingdom Metazoa; phylum Arthropoda; class Merostomata; order Xiphosura; family Limulidae; genus Carcinoscorpius; species Carcinoscorpius rotundicauda. The sequence continues at coordinate 46,965,270 of CM022403.1, forward strand.
GTGTAACCTTTCAGGTGAATTACTTGGTGCAATCTCTCCTCGTAGCCCTCTATGATGGTTTGATAGTACTTGACTGGTATTTTATTCCATTCTTCTTTACAGAAGGCTTCCAACTCTTGCAAGTTTTTTCGGATGACGCTAATGAACCTTGGTCTTCAACTGGCTTGAGATCGGGTAACTGCGATGGCCACTCCAAAACGCTTATATGGTTCCTCTGCAACCAGAATTGCACATATTTCGATGTGTGCTTAGGGTCATTATCGTGCTGGAAGATCCAACGATGCCCAAGCCGCAAGTTCCGAGCATCATTCTTGATACAAGTGCCTAATATATTATCGTACTCTTCGTTTTTTATGATTCCGTTGACACGGTGTAGGTTGCCTACTCCAGAAGAGCTGAAGGAACCCCATACCATGATCGAGCCACCTCCGTGTTCAACTGTGGGGACGGTGTTCTTTGGAAGATTTCGTTCCCCCTTCTTGCGGAAAATATAGAGAACATCATTGTGGCCGAAAAGCTCGATTTTAGTCTAGTCTGACCAAAGAATACTCTTCCAATAGGTAAAGGGTTTATCTTTATGCTTTCTTGCATACCTTAATGGTGCTTCTAAATGAACAGGCTTCAGATATGGAGTTCTACGAGAACGGCATGCTTTAAACCCAGAAGAGGGTAACATGTTCGTAGGCCTGGCATGGCTAAGCGCGTAAGGCGTGCGACTCGTAATCCGTAGGTCGCGGGTTTGAATACTCATCACACCAAACATGCTCGCCCTCCGAACCGTGGGGGTATATAATTTTACGGTCAATCCCACTATTCGTTGGTAAAAGAGTAGCCCAAGAGTTGGCGGTGGGTGGTGATGACTTGCTGCCTTCCCTCTTACACTGTCTTACACTGCTAAATTAGGGACGGCTAACACAGATAGCCCTCGAGTAGCTTTGTGGGAAATTTCAAAACAAACAAACAAACTAACTAACTAACTTCGTAACTTTAGAGGTGCTTACGTCAACGCCAGTTTCCCTTACCAGTTTCTGTATGTCTACGTGTTAAACGAGGATTCTTACTAACTTCTCTGAGAACCTTCCTCTTGGTTCTATCTGGAATTTTGGTGGGGCATCCAGAATAATGGAGATTACCAGTTGATCCTGTAAGCTAAAACTTGGCAATTTTGCTCTGAACAGTAGATTTTGATCCATTAAGTTGTGTAGCAATACCGGAAAGAGAACACGAGACTTGTATTTTATAATAATTCGGTTATTTAACTGGACAGTTGTTTCCTGTTCGCAATGATTACCAAGCAGATAATGACGGAGACAGCGCTAAATTGCCGGAAGTAAATATTTTGCTGGCTAAATTTCAATAATTATGAACTCAGTGTACAGTTCTGGAATGGTATAATGTGGTTTATTCGCCAAACTAAACAAAATTTTTACGGGAATATCAGTTTTTTCACACTTTCTGAACTGTACGAACACTTTCTGCTCCTCCTATTTTGGGGTATTTGTTTATAAAAAGTTTATTTGTCGTATAATTTACTTTTTAAGTTATGAGCAAAAAACCACTCGGGACACAGAGGTACGAACACTTTCTGTCATAACTGTAAATTACGTATGTTTGATATTACGATTTCAAATTGCCGGAACTTTTAATTTGAATTCAGAAGTTAAATGAATGCTGATGTGTATCAAATTTATAATATTTGCCAACAAGATTCATACAAACAATTTTCTCTCTTAACGCAAATGTACTTTAATATACAAACAACAATATAATTTATAATAATGGTTATTACAAATAATGAATTATAAACAAACGTTTACAAACCGAAAGAGAATATTCACTCTTCAATTCTATCTGAAACTGAATGTTTTATCGACGAGCTAACTGATTTAGAGTTAATGTTTTTACACATCACTTAAGTTAGTCAGCTGTCGATTCTCAGCTGGTTTCACGCCGCTTTTTATTGACAAAAAAATTAATACCCTTGTAGAAATACCAGCATCCAAACTTAAAGTGTTTATAATGTTCAAAATTTATAAACGTTCGTGTTCAAATGTAACCATGGTCGTAAGTAAACAATTAATAAGCGTTTATAGTATACTAACAGCACCGAACCAACAATATTGTTAAATTGTCTCCTGGTGTTTTGTGACGGCTATGTTTTATACTCATTAGGCAAGATTCTCCAAAGTTAAGTTGCCCCAAGAATACTGGTATTTGCGCAAATATATACATTGCTTATTCCTACGCTTGAGATTCTTCTGTAAATTAAAAGAACAGACGGGACTTACAAAATACACATGTGCATTTATAAGTACATATTAAAGGAAGACAAACCTACATAATAAAACAAATACATAATAGTAAATCCGTTACACATGTCAAAATAACTCTTAACAAGTATTCGGAAAATAAAGTCTCGTCATTGAAAGATTTGAAAACTAAAATAAAAAAAAAGAAAATGGTTACTATTTACAACAAATTGATTGAGTAGAAATCCGTTTTTACTTTAATAAAGGTTTAGGGTTTGTGTGACAATAATGACTTCAAAATACATATGAAAATGGAAAATTTTCTCCCTAATTTCAAACTTTGTCGAACGAAAACATTCTCTCTTTACAAACTTTCCCCCAAGTCGCACAGCGGAATGCCTGCGGACTTACAATGATAGAATCCGGGTTTCGATACTCGTGGAGGACAGAGCACAAATAGTTTTTTCCGTACTAAACTTCAAACAAGCAAACACTTTACAGAATAAAAAACGAAATAGGAGAAATGAATTAGCCAAAAATAACAAAATACGTGGATGAACTACACAAAAATCAGTCAAACAATTGCTTTAAATTTAACAAATATACATGTCTTTCTGAAAGATGTTTGAACACAAGTAGTTTAACAGCCAGAACGGCTTTCAGGTTTTTCCTTATTCTATGATGAAATAAACTGCAATATGAAACTTATTTCTTCACACATGTCAGTACAAGAAACATTATAACCGGACGAGAATTGTAAAACACACATTTGTACACATTAAACAAAATGGCTGGTTGTGTTGTAAATTAATGTTAACGTTGTTAACTGTTGTTTCGTTTTTAAAACTCATAACCTAGCTAAATAAATATATAGAATTATGCATGAAATATTCTTCATGTCGAAATACTCTTTCTTTTAGTTGCAGATTTTCGGTCCTCTTACCTGGACCTTTATCCGGCAACAATGACGAACAATAATCAATGCACACACACACATTGTTGTCGATGAAGGTTCGGGTAAGAAGGCTGAAAGTTCGAAAAACAAAAAAGTATATTAATGTGAGGAATAGTCTGTACATAATTATACGTGAGCATTCTTACTTGGAGTTTGGACTTAGGACTAACCTATATATCCTTAGTTGGTTTAACGTCATGAGATATTATTAGAAATACCGCTTAAAATATCACTAACAACGAGGAATGCAACTGACGAAACAATGCATTTTAATCATTATGAGTAAGAACAATGTATTGAATTAACTATATTGTTATAATGTGAATGTCTTTAAGCTGACGAATTCCAATAAATTATTTTTATGATAGTGTGTTAAGTTGTGTTTATATTTTAAAACACTTTCTCTATTCAGTCCTTTACGGTTTTTTCTTGACCTTATTGAAGCCCTGGTGTTGAGCAAAACAAAGTCGTCGGCCATGTGTATAGCGGATACGGGTGAAATACTGTAATACACTCTTCTCGTAAAACCAAGTTTGTTTGTTATTAAAATACAAATCTAAACCAAAGGATATAGAAACCCCGGTTTTTAGCGTTATAAGTTTTCAAACTTACCGCTGTGTTGCTGGGAGGCAAGAAATTCTGAGACACCGAATGAAGAATTTAATGTTAGAAAATAAAAATTAGCTATATTCATTTCCGGGTTTATTATTAATTTGCTTTGATCAGAAGTTAATATTACTTGTGTTAACACATAAAAACACAGATTATATTATCAAACACAGATCAGGCATGTGTGAACTGCAACCTGATGGTTGATTGCAGAGATATAAATACACTAGTTTTGTGTTTTATCAGAATGCAAATAACATGCGGTTGTTACTTCAAAATTGTTTTATTTATAAATACTGCTGCATATATCATAATGTGTGCAAGACGAAATGTGCAGTTTCAGAATCAAAGCTTTAATAAAAGATAAAACATCATAGAATTTGTTACAAGATGTTCAAAAAAATGAAGTGTACTAATACCTCATAGTTTCACCATCACCATTTTGAACTATCACAAAATATTATGTAACATAAAATATAAGCAAGCCAAAGTGGAAACATAAAATGTAGCCCATCAAGAATAAAGATAGTGAATATTTACAGTTTGGTTTCCTAAGTTTGTCATATTAAATAGGAACACATTCTAAACATGAAAATAACAAGTGTACTATTATTTAAGCTGGAAACGATAGTTAAAGCCAAACTGTTAGTTTGAATATATTTAAGTTGTAAAGTTTCATTTCGGGTATTTCAGCTTTCCTCTAGAATATATTTAACGTGTAAAGTTTCATATCGGATATTTCAGCTTTCCTCTAGAATATATTTAAGTTGTAAAGTTTCGTATCGAGTATTTCAGCTTTCCTCTAGAATATATTTAACGTGTAAAGTTTCATATCGGGTATTTCAACTTTCCTCTAGAATATATTTAACGTGTAAAGTTTCATATCGGGTATTTCAACTTTCCTCTAGAATATATTTAAGTTGTAAAGTTACAGATGCTTAGTAAAGAGTAAGTTGCAACACATTACAAGTTATTTTCATATATTAGTCGTTGATAAAAAGAAGGTCGTAATCGTTAAATTTATATCAGTAATAAATTTGTATCACTTCTGCGACGGATTTATTATTATATATCTATTTTAAATACATAATTAGAAATGCATGTAACTTACATTGTTGAATCAGTATTGCTAAATTACCGTCTGTTCACGTGGAGTGGAAAGTCAATATTGTAAGTTTGCTGCAGTTAGTATGCTGTTTGGAAGCTATAAGTGTGATATGCTTATTATTCGCGAACTTCAGATATTTGATTAGGAACATTTATAAATTTCGAAAACTACAAATAATTTAATTTCTCTAGATTATTTGTTTATTTATTTTGGAATTTCGCACAAAAATACTCGAGGGCTATCTGTGCTAGCCGTCTCTAATTTAGCAGTGTAAGACTAGAGGGAAGGCAGCTAGTCATCACCACCCACCGTCAACTCTTAGGCTACTCTTTTACCAACGAAAAGTGAGATTGACTGTTACATAATAACGCCCCCACGGCTGGGAGGGCGAGCATGTTTGGCGCGATTTGGCCGCGAACTCGCGACCCTCAAATTACGAAGTGCACGCCTTAACGCGCTGGGCCATGCCAGGCCTTTCTGTAGATTTACATGAGGCTTTAGTATTCTATAATGTCTTCGTAGAATATATCGTGAACCCTCGATAGGATATAAACGAAGTTGCGGATCAGGTAAAAGACTGAATATTGTTTGTAAGTTTGTGAAATTTTTGTATAGAAATCATTATTTGGAATAACTATTTGTAATAAAAAAAAACCCTTATTATAAATTTTATTATTGTTTGTATATTAAAATATGTTTTCGTTAAGAAAGAAAACTGTTTATCAGTTTTGTTGGCAAACCCATAAATTTAATACATATGTATATTTAATTGACTTTTGAATTAAAATTTAATTTTAGACTATTTGAAATTATAATACGTAGCATAATAAATTTGAGGTTCGTCCTGGATAAAACCAAGATATGTAATACTGTTTTTAAGGGGGGTTTTACAGGTTCCCCGCTGATGCAGCGATAAGTCTACTGATTTACAACACTAAAATTAGGGGTTTGATTCCACTCGGTGGATTCAGCAGATAGCCCGATGTGGCTTTGCTATAAGAAAATACACACAGGTTTTGTCTCTTCTGTTTGGTAATAAACATCAGTTGTATAAGAAAGAAACGACAGGAGTTTTTAAGACATATTTATCTTGGAATGGAATCACGTTGAATTACAGTACAAACACAAATATATATCATGTAACTCATGTCATAAAAGCAACATTCAAATTTGAAATCCGTCTTCATATAACACTAATCTTATACACTCGTTTAAGTCGACTAGGATCTAAAACAATCTATTTTTTTAGATTTTTTTTTAAACAACCGAGTTGAAACAAAAAATGGTTATTAAAATTTTCCTTTCGTTTTTATTTAAGCATCAAAAGCTGTTTCGTTGTTGTTAATCCCGTTATAATATAGAAATCAGAATAAACGTGTGTTTCCCTTATAGCAATGCCACATCAGTCTATCTGGTGAATCCACCGAGTGGAACAGAATAAGTTAATGTATAACAGAATATCAGCTGCGTGAACGTATCGTTATTAAACATTAAGTCTAAAAGCGCATTTTTCTAACGAACCAATGAAATGCAAGATATCCTTCAGACAGTGAAAACCAACCATTTTCCATTTCATTTGTTTGTTTTTAATTTCGCACAAAGCTGCTCAAGAGTTATCTCTAACCCTCATTTTGAGGTGACAGACTAGAAGGAATGCAGTTGGTAAATAACATACAGAAAAGAACTTGTAATAACGCTCTTTATACAGTAGTCTATCATAACAGATAAGACCATACGATAAGCATGTAATTATATTAAAATTATGAGATAACGGATTATAAACATAAACTCGCCCACCAGTGGGTCACAGGTAATTCTGAAGTTTCATAGCACTAACAACATAAGTTCAATACCCGAGGTGGGTAATTCAATAATCAAATGTGATACATACGAGCAACAAGGGACCACTCCTTGAACTGGTGTTTAAACTTTATATATACGCTTTTATATCTCATAAACAACAAGTAAAATTATTTCGCCCCAATAGGAGTATGAATTTCATTTGGAAGTGACACCACTTTCCCACAGCCCTACGATGGAAATTAGAAACGGAAGTCACTCCCATCACCAAATCAACAATTAGAAACACAAACCACCCTCATCTCCTTGAACAACCGAGGAAAGAATTCACTCAAGGAATTCAAAGTAACAAATGGTATTTTCATTTGGATATATTCTGGTACAAGCAGGGAGAGAGTGATTCATGTAGTCTTTTCAGTATAAAATAATTGTCACTAATTTATGGTACCAAAACAGAAACATATTATCCTGGAGAGACACAGTTTACTTACCAAAATGTTGGAAGACTACAATTCGAAATTTTCAAAACGTTTGCATGCCACTCGTGGTATATTTGTCATAAATTAGTAACGAATATCCAAGAAGTATCATAATCGTAATTCATGATATTAATATATTTCAAACGTATTTATATTTTAATTTTTGTCATTTATTTCAGAATAGTCGAATACTCAACTGTTAAGTCTTAATTTTACATACGAGTTTACAACGTTAAACATCCACTAAGAACCCTCTGGTTTACGCTGTAAACACCGTTATTCTTTTAACAATAGGAATGTGTGGTATTTTTACTGTCATTGCACAGGATCGTGCCGTAAGATTTGCTGCTTGCATATACACAAGATTTGGCTCTTCACAAAATTTCCGTATTATTTATAAAACACATTAATCAGATCTATGTAACAAGTACAAAATGTAAACTAACTAGATCTGTGTAACATTTACGGAATGTAAATTAACTAGATCCGTGTAACAGTTTCAGAATGTAAATTAACTAGATCCGTGTAACAGGTATAAAATGTAAATTAACTAGATCCGTGTAACAGTTTCAGAATGAAAATTAACTCGATCCGTGTAACAGTTTCAGAATGTAAATTAACTCGATCCGTGTAACAATTACAGAATGTAAATTAACTAGATCCGTGTAACAGGTATAAAATGTAATTAACCAGATCTGTGTAACAGTTTCAGAATGTCAATTAACTAGATCTGTGTAACAGTTTCAGAATGTAAATTAACTAGATTTGTGTGACAGTATCAGAATTTAAGTTAACTTTTAACATCACATGCTTCACACGTGTAGCAACAATTTAAAAATGAAGTATATATTTTAGCGACAATAACTTTAGCATAATTACTGACATACTCAGAAGTTATACAACAGCAATTACACAAGTTGATGTCATAACGTTCTAATTTAATTATTCAGAGCTAAAAGTCATATTATTATTATTATTATAGAAAGTAAACAATGTTTTGTATTTACTGACGAACAGGTAACGAACATCACACTTTCCAATCAATCATACCTTGTGATACCTTTAAATCACCCGGTAAATGCATGCATATGCTTCAGAGAAACCCTGAATTGAGATTTATCAATCTCTATGGCTCTTAAAAACGAAATATCACATATGCAATAATTTCACCATGCTTTCTTTGGTACTTAATATCATTCTTAGTTACAAACATAATATTTACCAATTATTAATAGTTTATCTCAGCATGAACCTTGGTGCAAGTAATCGTTCTGTTGAGCTAAAAATGTACATGTCTATTTCATTCCTTTAAAAGTATGCCACGAGTATTATTCAATGCTGATGACGTATGCGAGTTTTAAAATAATGTCTGAAAATAAACACTCACCCCTTTCCACTAGCACGGCCGTGCAGATTATGCAGTAGATAACACTAAAATAAAATCTGTGCATACTTGCTGGATTTATTGACTGGGACCACCACGTGGTTTCTCTGGTCATCTCACGACGAAAGTCCAAGAAACGGTACAGGGCAGTGTTAGATTTTCTTTTCCAGGAAAAGAACCCTACATGCACATATAAACTGTATATATATATACAAACTATCAGTGAGAGGAAATTATTGTCTACTGTGGATGGAAATCTGAAAATATTCTGCATATTCTACCAGGCAAGTCATACAGAATGCTGTCACAAGACGGTTTTTGCATAGCGGAATACCACAACGTGCACTGGCCAAGAAGCGAACAGATGCAGACGAGTGCACGTTTATGCGCTCCCAATGATACTGAGTGAGTTCACCTGGTTCCTTGGAACGACACTACCGCGCCTTCCCGCCCGCATACTTCTGCTCCGTGAAGAGCTTTTCTTGAACCAGTACCGCCTGCTCTTGTCGTTCAACCGTTGCGTACGGGTGGGTCCATTAGAAGGGAAATCATTATATCATATAACTAACTAAATAGATCGGAACAAAAAAATAATTTGCTGAATAATACAGCTCATTTTAATCTAACTATGATTATGTATTGACAAAACTTATATGTATTAGAACGTATTAATTAATCAGTTAGAAACCTTCCTTTTAGTGATAAATTCGGGCGTAATCCTAATAATGTTTCAAAATGTTAGGTCATCAAAGGATATTTAGGTTAGTGTTACGCTCGTACACTAGGCCTACAATGTAAAATAACCTTCATAAGTGTAAATATAGTAATAAAGTATTAAAATTACAAATGAATAAATGTATATATATATACGTATGTTAAACAAAATAACAAGCGCTATTTGTGAAAATAGCTTTAAAAAAGGAATGATCTATCGTGATGTCTTCTCTTTATAGAGACTGAAGTAAGATGGAGTGCAGTAGATCGTGTAGAGTAGTACGTCTCTCAAAAACTGATATGTATGTAACCGCTAAGACATTCCAACTGTTACATTAACATTAAGCTAAATCTAATAAATTCTGGAAACAGCATTAATATTTCCAGAGTTGTAGGACATACAAATTAGGAGATATCCTAAAGAACGCTTTTCGACAATTACAGTAATAACTTTACTGCTTGATAGGTGGACAAAATATATACGTGCTTGTTCTCATATAGCAAAGCCACACCTGCAGTGTTTACCGAGGGGAATTAATCTCCTGATTTTTGCGTTGTAAACCCGAATACTCATTGTCGTCCCACCGAGGAACGGATAGAATTGTAAAATAAAATGTTGAATTAATGGAGCTAAAATAGAGCTTTAGAATGGGAGGCACGCGTGAGGAAACATTAAACATGACTGAGAGAAACCAGGAAAAGAAAAAAAGAAAATCACTGTATAATTTCACCTGTTTGAAAGTGTAGGTTGCAACCTTAACAAGTCAACTCAAATACGGATTTTAGAAACTCGCTCAGGTGACGTAAGGTTTAAAAGAGTGCCGCATGGAACACCCACAGACTTCTTTCCTCGCTCTATATCTCACCTTTCTTCTTCTCTACAAGGAATAGTTACCGAATGCGACGTCTTACTAATCTCCTTTAACGAAAAACACTAGATTAAAAGACTGAAGATAACTCGAAATATCCGACCAAATTCTGAAGCGTTAAATACATGCACATATGCATATAGCATCATCATATAGTATCATAAAATTGCTTCATTCACTAACTTTTTTGCCGATTAATCTGTAAATACGAAATATATTATGTGAAAAAGCTTAAGTTTTTCACCATTCAAAGTGTGAAAAATTAAAACAAGTCTTATAATACTGCTCTTAAGTTTTACAAGTTACTGTGAAAGACTAAAACAGCCCCCCAGTGGCTCAGCGGTATGTCTGCGGACTTACACGCTAAAATCCGGGTTTCGATACCCGTGGTGGGCAGAGCACAGATAGCCCATTGTGTAGCTTTGTGCTTAATTCAAAACAACAACAACAAGACTAAAACAACTATAAATTTGACTCTATTTTTAAGAAAAACATTTTACATCTTCTCAGAAATTTTTAAATGATATCATGATATTGTAGCCCTGTCATGGCACTCGTCTCGCAGTCTGAGAGTCACGGGCTCGCATCCCTTTCCCCAAACAAATTCGCCCTTTCAGCCATGGGGTTATTATAATTTGCTAATAAAGTTGGCGGTGGGTGGTATTGACTACCTACCTTCCCACTAGTTTATCACTTGAAAACTGCTAGAGAACATAGCAGTCGAAGGTCAAATGGAATTGGAGAATACGAGCATTTGAGGATATGTCCCAGTGTGTTTACTGTGGTTATGGATCATCATTAAGAGCAGTCCATATGGCTTTTGTTAACGGAAAATGTTTCTAATCTCTTTTGCACCACATTATTACCATGTTTTTTGTTTTTGAATTTCGCACAAAGCTATTCGAGGGCTATCTCTGCTAGCCGTCCCTAATTTATCAGTGTAAGACTAGAGGAAAGGCAGCTAGTCATCACCACCCACCGCCAACTCTTGGGCTACTTTTTTACCAAAGAATAGTGGGATTGACTGTCACATTATAACGCCCCCACGACTGGGAGGGCGAGCATGTTTGGAGCTATGCGAGCGCGAACCCGCGACCCTCGTATTACAAGTCGCTCGCCTTACGCGCTTGACCATGCCAGGCCCACATTATTAGTCAGTGTCAGAGAACCACAATTATAAGAACTTATAACTGAAAATAATAATATACAAAGCAAGTGCCACTTGTCAACCACTTTGATTACAGTTGCTGCTAGACATTTTTAGGATTATTTTGTCCATCAGCCAGTTTTAAATTTTTGTCGCTCATCATTTGGCATTTAAATCTTTAAAACATTTGCTTGGTTGTTTTTTCTCTCTAATATAATCGAATATTTTAAAAATGAGAATAAAGATTATCTAAACGTTAGAAAATAAATAATGATTCATTTCATAAATCACTGTGTGTTTTGTCTTTTCTTTTCCCGCACAAACGTTGCGAAAGGTAAAGACACTCAATGTATCGCAGAGTGTCATTATCCGTTAAACATAGTACGAAACCTCAGAATATTTTTTACATAAGTTCGATTAACGATAAAGAAAGAGACAGTTTAAATGCACGGTGGCTCTGGAACACGTCTTCAGTCTTATAACGTTAACACTTGGAGCTCTATCTTCAGCTTTTTGTTTAACAGCAAAACTGTTTTGTTTTCACTGGTCGTTGTCTGAAACATGAATAGAAACTTTCAAGAAAAAAATATCTTTTTGTGTCTATGTGCGTGCGCGCACTTTCTTGGAATGTCTTTCGAAAAGGTAAACTGAATTACTCATGACTTTATAACTAGGGCTTTGATAAGCAAAAGCAAGAATATAAGCTAAAAAAATATCCCGATATTTCTTGGGGTGATGACACTAATTATGAACTATAGTAAGTATGTGACTCACACGAAAACATCGCTGTTTAGTTAAGGATTAGCAAAGCACACCAGAATTTCAGCTTACTGAATCGTTCTGTAACAGAGCTACTGAACTACGAGAGTTTGGAACAAATATCAAACAAAATAGACATGGGCTTGTGTGTATAAAAAATAGTGTTTCCTGTTACTTGTATGTAAATTAGCCATAAAAAAATCTTATAATCTGTTCCTATATAAACAAATACATTATCTTTAGAACTTTTAACAAATAAGACCAATTAACGAGAAGAAAACGTCTTTCAATAGTTTATTTTTAACTAGTTTTATTTACGTTGTCCATTCTATTTTTATTTCATCATATTTGCATAATACTAAAACACGGGCTTGCCTCCCTTTTATTGTGGAATCCCGTCGTAGTACGTTTGGTAGTGCTGAACCAGATAACGTGGCGCCATCCTCACTATCGAACCATGTACCACAAGGTAGCAACTAGCCAGTAGTAACCACTTGTACTTATTACTTCGTTATTATTAATTATTGTGCATAATTTTTATTTATACTTTTAATATATATATATAATTCTAGCACTAGGCACCAAATAAAAGTGTATTATTTCTACTGGCTTGAGAACATTGACACAGCAATAGCCTACTAAAGGTTCTTCTAGTAGTAATGCCCAATTTAATTAGATTTGAATAGTTTCTGTCCTTTCCGTACACATTTACATAAGCCTCACTCCTCTTCTATACTTCCACCTTTTTTCTTCAGTCTTCTAGATGACCAGTGTGATTTGACTGTGTTTCTTTCTTTTTTCGTTTCCCAGTCTATCTGCTACTTCACCGAGACATCATTCATTTGAAAATCTCACCAGGTACCTCAAAGGTTGAATCTTACCCACTAAGTGGTCCACTTTCTCATTGAAGAGGCTTCTTCTGTTGTTATCTTATGACCACGTTCTACGCTTTCTGTCACTAGATTATTGCTGTCTTTGCCACTGATGCACACATGTAAAGTCCACACTACATCCAATTTCCAGTCATCATCATTGTGTTTACCTTAATGCAATTTGCCTGGACCGACTCAATGCTCTCGATGTTTTCCAATGAATATATCTTTTTCACATTTTTCATGATCTCACTGATCCATCACTGTGTTACTTCCTCGTCTGTCTTCTCAAGTGTTGATATACTGGATGAGATATGGCTGTGGTTGACAAGTGTTGATATAGTGAATGAGATATGGCTGTGCTTGACAAGTGTTGATATAGTGAATGAGATATGGATGTGGTTGGTCTGATAGTATCGCTGCTTTACTCAAGCCCAAAGTGCAGGATATCACATGGTATTGATTAGGCTTTTTCTGTTGTTATCTTATGACCACGTTCTGCGCTTTCTGTCACTAGATTATTGCTGTCTTTGCCACTGATGCACACATGTAAAGTCCACACTACATTCTGATCATGACAATTGTTCTAATCAGACTAATGAATCTGGCTTCCTGTACTTCCTGGGCTGTATCATATTCGAGAAAGGCAGGATTATTTATCCATTCCGCTCTCAGATTATCAATACGCGCAGTTGTCGCGACATTTCAGAAAAGTAACAGTTATTATATGGAACTCTCCTTTCTGCATAGCTCAGAATGAAGAAAGAAGTGCCTGTATGGTAGCTAACGTTCAACAGTTTTTGTCTAGTTGGATGGAAACTTTATTATCCAGAGCACACAAAAGAAGTTTTTCTTTCGAGACCTTAAATTGTCCAATTATTTTGTGTTTTAACATTTCTTAACTTGTATGTACAATTGTACAATCTATCAGTATAAATCTTCTTCTGATGTATATTTATATCATATTTGTCTCGTAGTTTATCAGCTTTGTGTCAAATTTTATTCTGGGTTGTCCAACTTCAGTCTTAAATAGTTATAAATGATATAACCATGGTTCTTGCCAAAAGTTTAACCCTGTTATTTAATCAATATTAAGCTCATTCTTTCATAATGCACTACAAACCAAACTGTTTGTCAGCATTCATAGCTTCTTATTTTTCAAACATTATTTAATATGATTTCAAATAATTTGTTCTTCACGTGTTTCTAACAGTCTTTTTTATATTTTAAAACAGATTGTTTCTTTTACACAATTTTAGACGTGTTGGACATCAATATTTCAGTCAGTCTTTTGTTCCTGACTTCAAACTTTTTTGTAATCAATTTGTTTGTTTACTTTCGCAATGTTTTATTTTTGTCACCCCCCCTCAGTGGCTCAGCGGTATGTCTGCGGACTAACACGCTAAAATCCGGGAAGAGCACAGATAGTCCATTGTGTAGCTTTGTGCTTGATTCAAAACAACAGCTTTATTTTGTTTTATTAATCGAATAGTACTTTATGTTGGAGATTTTCTGATGATTGCTAGAGAGTGAAATTTTGAAATATTTTGAATCTCCTGTTCACACCTTATTTACTTAAAAAGGTTTAAGAACTTCTATTTTTTATTTTACTGAAACAACTGATAATGTGGATAATGTAACACCCGCCGTGTTGCTACAGGCGTGAAAATATTAGTCACAATATCGTTTCTGTCACCGGAAGTTATTCCTTGATGAGTCAGTCATATTATCGTACTTTTATTCCGCCCTCAAAAACAGAATGTAAGACAACTTAAAAAACAACAACAATTAACTAAATCACAGCTTTAGAGTGTTAATTGAAAACAGATAACTGGGTAATGAGTGTGAGTAGAAATTAATTACAAATATATCAAGATCTGCTGGCCTGTTGCTTATTGTTTATCCATATATTCGTATGTTTTATCGGTCGTTCCACGTTTTCTTTGGCCGTTTGTGCCGAAACGTGTCGAGAAAAGGCGTGATCAAAGGCGTCTAAACGTGTTTTTATCTCTTATCCATGCCTTGTAAGGTTCAAAACTTAAACAAAACTGTGGTCTACGTTTTACGAAGGCAGAACGTAAAACAAGAAAAATAGAGTTATATGTGTTTAGTTGAAAGCAAAGCCAGCAGGGAAATCAAACCCTGGATTTTAGCGTAGGAACTTCGTAGACTTACAGCTGTCCCACCGGGGATATAAAAATCTCTACCAACTGGTATGAAAAACTTTTACAGTGTATGTATGCTATTTGTTTTACAATAAAAAGAATCAGGAACCATTCAAATTGAAACACGTTTTTCTTTTATGGTTGATTAAACCATAGCTTAATGATAAAGAGAGTACAAGTGAGAAACTGACGATGAAACAAAAGATAAACAAGGTTAAATTGCAACAGATATTTGTAATTTTGTTTGTAATAACTGGAAACCATTCTAACATATACTCAAAATATACTTGAGACGATACAAAGTAAACGAAAACTCTAGCACAAGTAAACTTTGACCATTCAACTACCATTTATATCAAAAACATTCACAGGACCTTAGTTTATTTAGTCTAATAGCGTGTTTCCAGTTTTTGCTGTTGTTTTACTTTACAAAACAATTATTATTATTATTCTAATTTATGATTCTTGGCCCTCTGACGCTAAAGGTAAACCGTTTACAATTCACTCACACTCTAAAGAGACCGTTACACACACGCATAAACACATTTAAAAAATTAAATTGTGTGCGTGTTTTCGCATTACAAAGTCACATCTGGCTATTTTCTGGGCTCACCAAGGGGAATCAAACGCCTGATTTCAGTGTTGTGAATCCGTAGACTTACTGCTGTAACAGCGGGGCCCAAAAAACACCAATCAGGTCTCGGGATACTTTTGTTTTAACGAACATAAATACTTCACAAAACCAGGTAAACTGATGCAAAACATCCTTATAAAGACATGAGGTATCTTCATTGATTTGTTAAATGTTCCCTGTTTAGATAAATAAACCAAATAGCTTATTTATACACGAGTAACTTAACTAAGCCACAACAGAATAACTTTTCCGGCGAAGATATTCAATGGTCTTGTGGAAATGCTAATATCCGAAGTTATTCACTGAATTTGAACCGTTTGTCATGTTCGAAATTTATAAATGTTCTTGGTCCAATTTTTGTAGTTTTACTCTTAATTTGCGATAATCACAGTTATACCTACCGGGCCTGTTGCACACTGACTGTAGCTGATTAATAATAATTTTACTGTAGTTTTCGCGTTAGTTTATGTAGTCTAAAGCAAGATTCTAGAATGTTCAACAATGTTTGAACACTCCAGTGATTTCAAACAAGTAACAGGAATTTTCTTATTAGGTTTTCGTCTATTATAAGTCTACGGATTTAGTGCTAAAACCAGGGGTTCGATTTCACTTAGTGGACACAAGAGATAGCCTGATGTGGCTTCGTTAAAAGAAAACATACATAAGTTATTCGGTTTTCCAGCCGATTGACATGTATGACAAGTTTTATAAAAATTAGGAACACCTTGCCTAATTGTTGGCCAAAAGAAATTTGTCATAATTGCTTTTTGGCTCCTAAAAGACCTTTCATCAGAAGTTCATGAACAGCCTTCAATATTTCTGAATGATGTGCTTTTGGGAAATGATTTGATAAATTACAGCACGGTCCTCTGAAGCTGGTACTTTTGGTGTTCTCCATTTAAGTTACGATATGGAACTTTCTCCAGTTCATTCTTTAGAATTGCATATTTAACTAGTGATGAGATCCATGGATCCTTTTCTTGCTAAGTGATCAGTTTACTTCTAGCAAACAAAACCTCATCAGGTAAACCAGATCATTTACGTCCATCATTGCCACTCATCAAAGACTTGACAGTAGGACCGTCATTCACAAAACACATGTTGGACCCAAACACTTTCTGTGACAACTTCATGATGTCTTACTCCAACCATAACTGGTCATGAAACTAGGTCTGATGTTAAATAAATGTTATGAACAGAAACATCAACAAAGCCACCCTCAATACTCTAAACAGTGGCAGAACTCGAATTTACAAACAATATACCCTTCAACAGTAACGACTGAGTCGTCCCAGTGTCACGTAATTACGTACGGGTATGAGATTAGCAGTGTCATTTGTCAAAAACACAGAACCAACATACACAAAAGGTTTAAATTCCTCCCTAACTAAATCAGCTTTTTTATCAGTGGCAAGATCAACAAGATCGGGTGATCTGGTGAAAACACGTCCATGATCAACAAGATCGGGTGATCTGGTAAAAACACGGCCATGATCAACAAGATCGGGTGATCTGGTAAAAACACGTCCATATATGAACACAAATGCACTAGTTGTTTCCTCTTTTCCTTTTTCAAACTTCAACAATCGGAAAGAGCATGACTAAGCTCTTTATTTACAAAGTTTTATCCTCACTATTAGAATATTTCGAACTGATATTTTAAAAGAATCCTTAACTTTATTGGATTGAACAGATATAGGTTTTTACTTAGATAGCGGGAATTTATTTTCATGAAATGTGGTTTTATGTGCTAAAGTGCAATCATTGGAAAGAGCTATTGCTTTATGTGGTGTTTCAACTTTCTTTTTATCCAAATAAGTTTTGAGGTCGTCACTTGCACAGTGTTTAAATTCCTTAATTAGGCATTATTGTTTTGATTTTTGAAACTGTTACCAATATGCAAAGAATTACACCATCGATCCAACTTAACTTCTTTTTCTTGGTTAATTCAGAATAAGCTTGGCTATCTTTATTCTGATAACTTCGAAACTTTAAGCGATATGCCTCTAACACTGACTCATATGCTTTGATAACAGCTGTTTTAACCTTACCATAATTTGCAAAATCTTCTAGAAAGAGAGCAACATAAGCTTCTTGGACTTTACCAGTTAAAACACTGTGTAATAATAATGACCATTTTCGGACAACTTTCTCAAAATTTTGGAAGTATTTATCAGCTTTATTTTCATTAAATGGTGGTACTTTATTATATTTATTAATTTCAAAGTTGTCACTTTGCCTTGGTCAATCAGAGTTGAATCTAATTTCCATTACTTTCAGCCTAATTTCTTTCTCGGCTTGTAGGCTGGCATGGTCAGTTGGTTAAGGCGCTCGATTTGTAATCCGTAGGTCGCGGGTTTGAATACTCGTCACACCAAACATGCTCGCACTTCCAGCCCTGGAGGCATTATAATGTGATTGTCAATCCCACTATTAGTTGGTAAAAGAGTAGCCCAAGGGTTGGCGGTGGGTGGTGATAACTAACTGCCTTCCCTCTAGTCTTACACTGCTAAATAATTGAAAGTTAATTCCTCTATTCGTTGGTAAAAGAGTTGTTGGTGGGTGGAGATGACTAGTTGCCTTCCCTCCATTCTTACACTGCTACATTAAGGACGGCTAGCGCAGATAGCTCTCGAGTAGCTTTGCGAGAAATTAAAGAACAAATAAACAAAGCAAACATTCTCTGCTTCGTCACAGGCTTGTTCGGCCTCAAGACAGTTATTCTGTCTTTCAGCTTCAATACAGACCTGTTCTTTCCCTACATCTTTATGGGCTTGTTCTTTCTCTGTTTCAACATAGGCTTTTTCTGCCTCGAGACATTTAATTTCTCTTTTGACCTTGATATGAGACTGTTGAAGTTCGATTTCTTTAAATTGCTTGTGTAGTTCAGAATAATACTACGTGTTCCATACTCTCTTAGTTAACGTTCAAATGTTTTGTTTTTTTTAAATTATCGTATTTTTCATCATTAAGAGCTACTGGTGTCCTGTGTTGGTGGTGTTCAGCCTCCTTCCATCAGCTATTAGTTCATATTTAGGGATGGGTGTGCGCAAATTGTCCTTATGTAGGTTTGCGTGAAAATGTTAAATAACCAGACCGTTTTGATAAAAGGTTTTACCACCTGCTTTCCTAACATAAGTGAACTTGACTAAGATGCATCCCACTAAAATTAAGATGCCAAAATACTGATGATAAGATATCGATGAGCTTCACCTAATGCGTCTTAGTGTATCGGAAAAGTTATTCATTCAGTGAATAAAGTATTAATGTGTATTTTCAGAATTATGGAAATTGTTTTTAGTCGTGAAATATATCATTTTGCTATATCAATAGAACCATTTCCTTACTTATTTTTATAACTTACAAATTTGCCTTTTTTGTACAAAACAAACTACCCAGGCCTCGTTTACAGCCTGTCAAAAAGCTACTGTACAATTGAAAATCTCGAGGTATTATTGAACATTCCAAGAGCTGTTTTTGCACGTGGAGAACTATTCTGAATTAATCAAGATAAGAATTAACTTGGTACAATTTTCATTGCCGTAAGAAAGTGTTTTCGTAAGAGTGAGTTCACTAGCTACTACAGTTTTTAGGCCCGACGTGGCCAGATGTGTTAAGGCACTCGACTCGTAATCCGAGGGTCACGGGTTCGAATCCTCGCAGCATCAAACGTGCTTGCCCTTTCAGCTGTGAGGGTATTATAATGTGACTGTCGAACTCACTATTCGTTGGTAAAAGAGTTGGTGATGGGTGGTGATTACTAGCTGCCTTCCTTCCAGTCTTACACTGCTAAATTAAGGACGGCTAGCGCAGATAGCCCTCGTGTAGCTTTGCGCGAAATTAAAAAAACAAACAAACCATAGTATTTAGTTTTTTATTAACGAATGTTAGCGGTGAGATGGTCTGTAATTTGATGTTAATTATCACATTGGATTTGAGCCTTTTATGTGCAAGAAATAAAGATAGTGCAATGATGTTGTTGGTATACTATGAGGCTAGCTTATCTAATGTCATATCTTTCTTGTCAGAAATTTCAAACAACCACATTATTTATGAAGATAAATGCATTTGTACCGGCCTAGTATAAAGCTAACGTTAATTATAATTGTCAGAGGCATTATTGTTCGGTCTATTATATAATTAATAACAAAAACATAGTAAGCGTACCATTAATGTATATAACAAATATAGTTTATCATAAGCGTTTTTCACCAGCTAGCACTATTAGTATTATATTAAATATACAGTATTAAATATTAAATATATCTCCAATACTAATTTTTATGTAATTCAGAAAATGAAATTTCTTCAGTTTTTTTATTTCGATGGATTATAAGCAACTGAAGAAAATGATAAAAGCTGTCCTACGAGATATGAAAGTTTAAAAACAAAGGCATAATACATCACTGAAATGGTCAGTGTATTTACTTTTAATTTGTTATATCGCCCACGTATTATTCAAATATAATTCTACATCGCCAATTACGGTTTAAATTAAACTTTTGATTACAGTGTGTAATCTTCTAGTTTTACACACACGCGGTAATAAGGACTTGCTATAATGTGTCCCATGTTAAGTCTTTCTACACGAGTTGATTTGTTTGTGCAATGGACTTTTGCTTTAAATGTTTTGTACTTCTTTCAGGGTATAAGATATAATTCGTACAAGACTAACAATGAACATGGATTTGTAATTGTACGATAACTGGAGGTAAAACACCTGGATCTGTCTTTGTTTGTTTGTTTTGGAATTTCGCACAAAGCTACTTTAGGGCTATCTTGCTAGCCGTCCCTAATTTTGCAGTGTAAGACTAGAGGGAAGGCAGCTACTCATCACCACCCACCGCCAACTCTTGGGCTATTCTTTTACCAACGAATAGTGGGATTGACCGTCACATTATACGTCCCACGGCTGGGAGGGCGAGCATGTTTAGCGCGAAGCGGGCGCGAACCCGCGACCCTCGAATTACGAGTCGCACGCCTTACGCGCTTGGCCATGCCAGGCCACTGGATCTGTGTTAACAAATGTTATTGTTCAGTTGCTCTTTAATTTTGCATAAATATGCAACTTGTAAAAACAAAGACTAAGAGCTGTGTTTAATATCCGTCAGTGATTCTTATGTTCTGATTACTCAGTGAGACACTGACGTACAGGAAAGGAACAACAGTGTTCATCAGTGTGCTTTACATCCTCTCCATCTGTGAAGTTTGTTGACTTGTAGTGGATGTTAAGTGTGCAACGAACTATAAAACTTTTTTATAGTATTCAAAAGAAAGATGATATAATATATACGCATCCTGCCCTCTGTTATGCTCTTAGTGATATCGATGGAAAACTCAAGATCAATTATAACATTGTAGAAGCTAACCCTTACGTGCCCAAAGACGGAGAAGAATTGTAGTAACCATTTGTAGAGACTTCATATTTGAAGTTTATGCACAACTCTAAAAACAGAATTTCCATAAGTAATGTATACCAAGTAACATTGCTGTGATGCCATCCTCTTCCGTGATAGTCAACGTTATTTTTTTCTAACGCAATAAAAAACAACGTATTTTTCTACCAGGCAACATAGATTGAAGTAATTTACACATTTGTGTTGTTAATGCGTTGGCTGTGTCAGTTGTAGTGTGAAAGGCTCAAGCCCTGTTTATTTGTTTGTTTTGGAATTTCGCACAAAGCTACTCGTAGGCCAATCTGCGCTAGCCGTCCCTAATTTAGCAGTGTAAGACTAGAGGGAAGGCAGCTAGTCATCACCACCCACCGCCAACTCTTGGGCTACTCTTTTACCAACGAAAAGTGGGATTGACTGTCACATTATAACGCCCCCACGGGGATGGAAGGACGAGCATGTTTAGCGCGAACCCGCGACCCTCAGGTGACGAAGCGCACGCCTTAACGCGCTAGACCATGCCGGGTCCAAGCATTGCTGCAAAGCGGGCTCAAGCTCAAAAAGCTCGTATTTTTGTTTGCCTTTCCTTTCTAGTTTTTTTAATTTTCTCTCTTAATTATGCTATTTGTACCTATCCTCTTCCAGTGGCTCAGCGGTAAGCTTTAGGCTTCTAGTACTAAAAATTCAACATATAACTTTGTACTGAAATAAGCCTTGTTTGTCATATAATGTAACGCTATCAAACGAGTTATACCTGGAGTTTACAATGGTAGATCTCCATCAGCATGCCCAATCTAACAATTTTGTTATTGTTTATGTTAATCACATGTTTACAGTTATTAATTTGTGGGGCTGGGACATCTTTTACTCTCCTTTCATCCATAGTGTGAGTGGCATTTATAATATGTACCCTTGAGTGTGAGACGGCGATACAGATTACCAAGTTCGCTATTTGTTTTCCAAGATTCACTTTTTTATTTCTAATCAAAATTGTTTAAACACACTTTCTTAATTAGAGAACAACGTAGTTTGTGTTTGTAATTTACTACTTCTTCAATAAATCAAATTAGAGTGTCTCACTTTATTCTCCAAACGTTTTGGGGTTCACTAACACCTCACAAAAGATTTATAACAAAGAAGAGAGGCCTGTGGGTAGCACGTGTATTTAATGTCCGTAGTTCCGGTGTTTGATTGTTCATCACGCATTTTCTTAGGACGTAATAAGGTTGTTTCTTTATACAAATTCTAACAAAACCTTGAAAAAGGATAAAATTATGAAATGACCCAGAAAGTTAAAGATAATACTAACGCTATGCCCTCATGGTTTCGACCTGGCATGGCCGAGCGCGTTAAGGCATGCGCTCGCAATCCGAGGGTCGCGGGTTCTCATCCGAGTCGCGCTAAACATGCTCGCCCTCTCAGCCGTGGGGGCATTATAATGTTTCGATAAATCCCACTTTTCGTTGTTAAAAGAGTAGCCCAAGAGTTGGCGGTGGGTGGTGATGACTAGCTGCCTTCCCTCTAGTTTTACACTGCTAAATTAGGGACGGCTAGCACAGATAGCCCTCGATTAGCTTTGTGCAAAATTCCAAAAGAAACAAACAAACCCTCATGGTTTCTGCAGAAAATTAAAAATTACACTAGTACCATGCACTCGTAATTTCTGCAGTTTGTTTGTTTGTTTTTGAATTTTGCACAAAGTTACACGAGAGCTATCCGCACTAGCCGTCCCTAATATAGTAGTGTAAGACTAGAGGGAAGTCAGCTAGTCATCACCACCCACCGCCAACTCTTGGGCTACTCTTTTAACAACGAATAGTGAGATTGACCGTCACATCATACACCCCCACAGCTGGGAGAGCGAGCATGTTTAGCGCGACGTGGACGCGAACCCACGACCCTCGGATTACGAGTCGCACGCCTTACGCGCTTGGCCATGCCAGGTCACGTTTCTAGAGAAAGTTTAACATTACACTATCACCATGCCCTCAAAGTTTCTACATGAAGTTGTGCATCGCAATAGCACCGTACCCTCATGGTTCCTACCAAAAATTACAGATTACAGTAGCATCATGCCCTCATGGTTCCTACCAAAAATTATAGATTACAGTAGCATCATGCCCTCATGGTTCCTACCAAAAATTATAGATTACAGTAGCATCATGCCCTCATGGTTCCTACCAAAAATTATAGATTACAGTAGCATCGTGCACTCGTGGCTTCTATTTTCGAACTTTACCAGATCGACTCAAAATTAATTTTTCAGAGGTCAAAGTTTATTTCAGATTCGTCTGACAGCCGCTTTTAACAATATCTGTTAGTTTACAAGAAAGTCCGGTACTGCACTGCAGGTTTTTGCCGTTGTATTGATACACAAGGTCAATAATTACGAAATATTCACCTCAAAGATTTTTAAAACTTCATAAGTCATAACAAAATAACGCTTGTTGAAACCATATTTGTAATGATCAGAAATCCTGCAAAGCATATAGTCAAGGGCTTTAAATGGATCAAAAAAATCTTTCTTATTTAGGTAATACAAAATTTGATACAATTGCCTCAACAACCTGTGACAGATCTTATGTGTTAATACGTAGATTCCAGTTTTATACCTAGTGATGAAAAACATTTTACAAATTGTCCTTCTAAACTATGATAAAGATTGTCATGATCAAACTGTGCTAACCAAAACTAAGCCTAGCATAAGCTAAAGAATAAACAGCTTTACTTGCAACAGTTTAGCCTTTTAAACCATGTATTACGTCATTTTTACAGAACATTAGATAGTAAATATCACATCTACCCTCTGAGCTCATTATTTCCGTAAACTCAATTTGTGGCGACAATGTAACTCGTAATAAAGTTTAGTATTTGAAGGTCGTGGATTCGAATCCCCCTCACATCAAACAAGCTTGTCCGTTCGGCTGTGATGGCGTTATTCTGTTACGGTCAATTTCACTATTCGTTGGTTAAAGACTAGTCTAAGAGTTGACGGTGGGTGGTGATGACTTATTACCTTTTTTCTATTCTGGCATGGCTAAATTAGGGACAGCTAGCGCAGATAACCCTTATTTTATAGACAGCCTAACACTGATCTGGTGTTTAGTGTGTTCACTCTAAATCTTAAGATTCCGAGTTAGCGTCCTATTGCCCAAGAAACCTGCTCCACAATTTGTAGTCATAGGTGCATTAAAAAAGCGATGGTCAAATTCCACTATTCGATTAGAGTACTTTAAGAATGTTCGGTGTGTGTTGTTGACTAACTATGTCCTCTCTAATTTACAAAGGTTTCCGAAATAAACTAATTAGCCTACGTAGCCAAGTTTTCAGTTTGCCCTTCTTTATATAATTCAGCTGCTAGTCGTTCAAAAATCTGTAGAATTCCACCGAAAAACACGGGTAAATTTATGGACTATGGACGATAGAATACGGCGTTAGATTCCGCACATTGGACACACATGTGGTCACAGTGAGGAAAACAAACTTAAAATCATAGAACTAAAATTTAAATCTATTTATTTATCGAAGTTGTTTTTTTTCGCCCTCTGTTTTTCAACACACGGTTTTGCTACGCTAACCCAAGTTGGCTTCACATCTAACAAGTCAGTTGGGAGATATTCAAGCATTACAGTAAGCCTCGTAACTCATTTTCGATATGTCAGCAACGAAGTACATGAAACTGAGCAACAAACAGTGTTTCTAAAGTTTATGGATTCAATGAATATGTCGACAATTATGTTAAAGATGACCTTGAAGTTTCATCGCAGATCAGCTTACCATAATTTATTTTGTAAAAAAAGTTTTCTTTCATTAACGAAACTGGAGTTTTTGTGGAAATCGTTTAGTAATTTCCATTTCTTCTTCAAACTTCCTTGTATCTACCTACACCTGTGTAAAAGTTCCACCTGACTAGAATTAATGAATGAATTATTTAACAATTATGAAATAGTTTAAAACACGTCAAGATCTCTATCTGGCAACTGCTTGCTTGTGAGGTTAACTTCAAGCAAATAGTGCCACAACATAAGACTAGGTACAAACATAAAACATCTTGTTTTTGCTTCAAAATGTACCACTGCTCTATCAACTCCTTTAAGAAGGTTGTCTTTTGTAATAAAGACTAGAACGTCGTAACTTCTTTCAGCTGGTATCCGAACACACGAGTTCTATTTTCCCACGTGAAGAATGTAACTTATTAACGGGATCTGTGGAGTGCAGGTACAGTAATTTCTAACAAGTGTCTGCAATACACATCGGATACAGGAACGTTAAGCAAAGAACAAAATAAACACAGCAAAGAGAAAAACCTATATTCACAATAACGAATATTTTCCACAACTACCCAGCTATAAAATAAGCGGGATCTCATTTTTAAATCAGAACGAAAGTTGCTATTGTAACATTCCACAATTTTAGATTACTTACGTCAACCCATTTTCCTATTATATATTCAGTGGAAATTCTTTTTTTGTTTGTAATCGAGCAAAAAGTTACATTATGGGCTAAAAGTGCTCTGCCCACCACGGGTATCGAAACCCGGTTTCTAACTTACGGAACATTTGTTTGATGTATACCATTTATCTAACTTAGAGGATTAGCTCAAATTTACTCCTTTCTCGATCCAATTGACAAGGAAAGCTAACCAACTAGATGCAAACCACATTTGCAAATGTGTCAATGTGTCAAATCCACAATGCTTGAGCAATTATCGAATAATGATCTTGTATGTCCTGGTAATCATAAGTTTGTTCTCAATCCTAGCTATAAGCTTCATTTCATACATTTACACTTCACTCAACTTAATTATAACCATTCCGTAAGAAACTGTGAATAACTATTTGAGCGAGAGCAGCTTATTTTCTAGGTATGAACAGTGTATTCTCTGTGTTGGTCCATCACCTTAGAAGGCCCCCAGTGGTTCAGCGGTATGTCTGCGGACTTGCACGCTAAAATCCGGGTTTCGATACCCGTGGTGGGCAGAGCACAGATAGCCCATTGAGTAGCTTTGTGCTTAATTCAAAACAACAACAACACCTTAGAAGAAATTGCTAATGTATTAGATTAAGCCTGTTGTACACCACAGAATCACTAGTGCACGTTTTCGGATATTCTAAGCAGTACTTTCCCATCCCGATTTCGTGACTGGATTGGAATTGTATACATGGCCCTTCACAGAACCAGTGAAAGAACGAAATTCAAGAGAAGATTTGTCTTAAATTTCGATACTCTCTATTTAATCTTGGCCTTCTCCTGATGCCAGTGTTTGATCCTTGCTCATAAGTGCACAATAATAAAACAAAAAAATAAAGAAAAGGCAAAAAATATTATGCACAGTTAAAAGCGGGTTTCTTGCAAAAGAGACTTGACACAATGTTAAAAAAGCAAAATGAGCACCAATCCTTATTAGCACATAATACAATTCAAATATTGCACTAATCTCTAAATATCCTTTAGATCCAGATTAATAGGTCTGACCACTATATATACCTCTTCCGACAAAAGTCAGTCTTCTTAGAGCACACTTATCAATCTATAAGCAAAATTAGAAAGATGGTTATTAATGAGCAACTGCACAGCTGGTTATACTGGCAAAAACTTTAGTGCAACACAATAGGATTCTCCAGAAATACCTTTCACAAGAAGATTCAATAGCATCAAAGACCAATAACATCAAACATTCTGTGACCAGCGCGAAAATAAAGTCAGACATATTATAGATCTAACTCTGCATCAAATATAATAGTGGCACCAAATTTGTATATGTACGAAAAATGTGTAGCCATATTGTGAATTAATTCGTGATGAAGAGAAATCCACTTGAAGTTAAAATGTATCTCAAGACAGCTGGTGTGGGTATCAAAACTTTAATTAAAATAAACTCCAAAGAGAGTTTGCAACTGACCGTTGCCGGACACATGTCTTACGGACGAGAGTATAAACGAGAGTACGGGATTGAATGGTGCATCACAGTTGGATGCTAAGTTATTAATTAGTATAGATATAAAGGTGTTCTTTTATATTGGTTTAATTGTGGTTTTAGTTGTTGTATAAGTAGGGCTTCTTTGATTTTGCGTTTGTTTATATTATATACTAAGAAACCCCTACCTAGTATCCAAGAGTTTTCTATGGTCATGTTGTGTTTATTTGATTTGCAGTGTTCAAAAGCGTGTAAAGGTGTTTTTGCGCGTTGTTTGAATCTAGTTTCCATTTTTCTGCTTGTTTCTCTAATATGGAAGTCGCAGCAGTTATCACATTGTATTTTATAAAGAATGCTGGTGTTGTGTTTGTCAGTGTAGTGTTTACGTAGTATGAACTTTAGCTTTTTACCTGCTTTTCGAATAAATTTAGTGTTTATTGGGATGCTGTGTTTTTTTATAAGTTTATTTTCCAAATGTTGGTTAATTTTTTGCTGATATTGGGAACATGTGGTAAGCAGCAGTGTAAAGTTTTATATGGCCTGGCATGGCCAAGCGTGTTAAGGCGTGCGCTTCGTAATCTGAGGGTCGCGCCCGAGTAGCACCAAACATGCACGCCCTCCTAGCCGTGGGGGCGTTATAATGTTACAATCAATCACACTATTCGTTGGTAAAAGAGTAGCCCAAGAGTTGGCGGTGGGTGGTGATAACTAGCTGCCTTCCCTCTAGTTTTACACTGCTAAATTACGGACGGCTAGCACAGATAGCCCTCGAGTAGCTTTGTACGAAATTCCAAAAAAAAAAAGGTTTTACAGGTTGTGTGAGTGTATCTATGATTTTTTTTCAACGGTTTTTTGAGGAAATTTGTTGATGTTGATGAAGTGTTGTTTGTTGCATTTTGTTGATTTCATTGTTAATTTTATTCGGTGAACATTGTTTTGTGGCTGTGTTTATTTAGTTTTTTTTAATATGTCAAGTTTTTGTTTTGTTTTATGTGCTGAGTCCCAGGGAATGTGGGCTTCTGTTTTGAACACTGCAAATCAAATAAACACAATATAGCCATAAAAAACGCCCAGATAATAAATAGGTAAACAAACATAAAATCAAAGAAGCCCTATTTAAAAGAGCAACTAAAACCAATATTAAACCAATATAAAGGAACACTTTTATACCTATACTAATTAATAACCCAGTATATACTGCAGCGACCTCTACACTCCTGTATCCGTTTACACTTTCGATCGTTCCTAAGACACGTGCTCAGCAACGGTCAGTTGCAAACTCTCTTTGTAAATCTGAAGATGACCTAAGAAGGTTAAAACGTTTTTCTCTACTTTATAATAATAAATATTTAATGCCCATACCAGTTGTATTGAGAGACATTTTGATCTTTAAGGTTTATCCTATGAAAGAAACGTACCACTTTGAAGTCGTTGTCTTTTAATCTGATTCGCATATCACGTCAAACGTGTTCTCGCGAAATAAATAAATCAAACAATAGATAAATCACAAAATAAAAAACTGATCATCCAGGAAAAAATAAGGGTTGCAACCTCCGAAAGCACTCCAATTATCGATGACCCATACGATTATAGGTTATCATGAGTACACTTGTAAATGTATTATATTTAAAATTTTCCTAACAATAAATATAGTGGTATTTCAATGAGAAGTTAATTCATTGTAGGAAGTATAAATACACAACATGTTTCTCATATTTGAGAATTTATTTCAACGATTTGTTTTGTTTTCTTTTCAATTTCGCGCTAAGCTACACGAGGGTTGTCTGCGCTAGCCGTCTCTACTGAAGTAGTGTAAAAGAAGAGGGAAGGAAGATAGTCATCAGTACCCACCACCAACTCTTGGGTTACTCTTTTACCAACGAATAGTGGGATTGACCGTAATTTATAACGCCTCTACGGTAGAAAGGGCGAACATGTTTGGTGTAACAGGGTTTCGAACCCGCGACCCTTAGATTACTAGTCGAGCGCCTTTACCACCTCGCCATGCCAGGCGTTTTTCAAAGAACAAATTATAATAAAAGTATGGTACCCCAAAATGGCTACTATTTAAAATTTCGATCAAATTATTAAGAGAGGAGCGTCAGCTCAGGTAGCGGAGGTCTTAAAGTCTCCAATGAAAACAATTTGGAAACCACTGAATAAGCAGAAGATGTTGTCAGATGTTACTCATTCAAACCATATACAGAGAAACCGTGTAACAAACAATATTAAATGTTTGAGCTTGAATTGTTTAATCTAACATAGTAAATTTCGTTTTAAAGTTTAGTATTCAAAGTTTTTACTCCTACAACCCGCTTTCATATTTATCCATGTCGGGAAGATTTAAAAGAAAATAATCTAAAATATAACGTTTTTTGTTGTTTTTCTTGAGGAAGGAAATACGCTGTGTAGGTGTAGGGATCCATGGTAAATGTTTCATAACTATAATGGGCATAGCGCATCAGATAAATGTGTGGCTCTGCGCTTTATAACAAACAGGTACATAAAAATAAACATCATTTTCTAACTATGCATCCATTTAGTACGTAAAACAGATGATAACGTTTCATCAACAAGACCAATTTGTTACTTTCATAAGTTCTATCTTCAGTGTTTCTTCGTTTTGTTTCTGTTTAATAGTTTTAAAAATGAAGTTGTGAACTCCAATATGATATTGCTATACAACGTATAGATTTCAAGTCACTTTCGCCGATCGGACATTTCGTCCGTTTTTTTTGTTAAGCACAAAGCAACAAATTAAGTTATAAGTGCCGTGTCCACCACGGGTATTGAAACCCAGTTTTTAACACTTTAGACCATCAAATTACTTTAAAAAAAAAGAGTGACACTTTATTTTACATTTTGTATTTATGTCAAAGCTACTAATATTATATGTGGCTGTCCATAATTTTGAATTACTGAATAAAAAAATGGTAGCCTATCTCGTTTGAAATTACGCTTTAAGGTACACACTGGACTATCCGTACTGTGTCAATCACTGGTATCGTAACTCGGATTCTAGCTTTATAAGACTTACCGCTGTGACACTTGAGAGCAGACAGCCAGTAACTGGTATCTTACCATTTAGTATCTACACTCAGGGATCTCTGTTTACCCCTGTTGTATTGGCAGCTAATCACTGTAAGTACAACTTCGAAACTACTTATTTAAGTCAAAGCGTGATAACCACTAAAGAAAATTCCTATACTGCTAAACAAAACTGTTTTATAACTTATCAATGTATTTCCTAATTTATGTTGTGAGCTTGTATAAGATATTCAATTTTAACATGTTCACAGAGTTTATGAATTTCGTCTTAAGAAGTAGTTAATTAATTTGTACTCAGTGCGATGGTTCTCTGAAAAACGTGCACTGAACCTATAAAAAAGTTATACAACAAACAGGCGTGGTGTAAAAATCTCCCCTGTTGTATACAGTGTGTGTATCACCATTAACAAATCTAGGAACTAGGGGAGTGCTGATAAAACGCTGGTAAAAAGTGTTTGGAGTGGGATGCAAATGGAGCTTAGTAAAAGCAAAGATTTATTAAATCATTCTCCAGAAAAAAATAGGCACAATTCGTTACAGCTCCTTAGTCCACCCTCCATGGGTTTTCTATCACTTATCCTTTTAAAAAGTATTCGCCCTTCTCCGTATCCAATCTGTCTGCCAACCCCTTCATACCCTCATTCGTGAGGAAGTAACACTCCAGCAGCTAATGATTTAGTCATTCAGTTACATAATTTTATAATGTCTTGATCAAAAGAGCAAGTGATACGTGGTTCTTAAACTACGTCGAAAGACGAGGCTGCATTTAACATAGTGGGTATTTTGTATTCTAGCCTATTCATAGTCAGACACACATGAAGCAAATAGTCAGAACCATTCCCTAAGGTGGCGCTACCTTCTTAGGTGTTAGTGTATAATTTAATCATTACCATTGCAATGTTATACGTCACGTTTAACACGGTTTCTGCCGCCGCATGCTCATATAAACCACTTCCGTTATACGAAATTTATAATGGGTTAAGATGAAACTGGCCATAGATTTTAATTAAGATTTTTTCGTAACGACTTGGAACTCGTGATACAAAAAAATGATAAATCCTATTCTGTAACTCCAGAAAAAAAGAGAAAGAAGAAGTATACAGAATAAACGTTCACTTTTCTGTAAATATTTTATAAAAATAACTATCATTTCTCATTATAACAAACTCCTGTCTTCAACTGCAAAATGTGTTTCAACTTCGGTATAGATAACTTTGTAGTTGTTTCTTGTAACACGTATAAATCGCTTACAATCTTTACACCAGAATCAAACTCACATCTTTATCAACTGGCACCAATAGATAATAAATGTGAAGCACAATATAAAATTAAAGGAGCCGATATGTCTCTATCACGTAATTCTGACATGACCAACTTTGATACTAGAAAAACTGAAAATTGTCTACATCACTGCTTGGGACCTGCAAGAAGGTATTTTTTGTAACAAATCCCATGGGAACGAAATAACGCTAAGTTATTAATTAAAACTTGTAAAATTAAGATTTAATTATTTGATCAACTCCCCTATAATGAACAAAAATGTGCATATCCATTTCTTTTATGTATAAGACCTACAAAAAAGTACTTTTGGACAAATTTCCATGTAAACTGGTCAAACTGTGACTGAGTACTTAAACAAAGACCTCAAAATTATACTTTTTGCGATCTCTAACCATTCTTAAAAAAAGACTCAAAATGGGCAAATCCAATTTTTATCAATGTGTTGTGCGCACAACAATTTATATTTACGCTAATTTTCATCCTGATTTTTTTGCATATGACTGCACAAAAATATACATTTTGAGTGTATAAAATAGTACCTAGCGGAAAAAAATCCAACAAAAACGTTTACTTAATTAAAAATTGTTGTCTTGTAGAAATGTAATTGACGAGCATTACGTCAAATATAAGAAAACAGATAAATCACATAAAACTGATCACCCATGACTTCTAAATTTAAATGAAGGAATAGTGGTCGATTGAAAAGTGTTCGGAGAAGAAGAAACAGTAGGCAGTACATCTGTCTGCTGAAATATGACGGCCCACTTCACATGCATAGTCAACAAACATATGCATACTTTCACATTATTATAATGGTACCCACACCTCTAAGTCAAAACGGATGTAATGGCTTTCTCTTTTTTTCGTTATACAGGATGACTACTGTCTTCTGGCATTTCTTACTCCTTATTACAAAGTTATTTTAAGTAACGAAAAATGAAGACCTATTTATATTATTGGAAATGTAGGCAGAATTGCTGAAGGGTTATATTTTTATTTCTACAAGTTAAAAATTCTGGCTGCAGTATAGTGTTCGAGAAATTTGAATTCATTTAATGATTTTAGCTTCTTTTAGGAATACTTTAGGGCAATACATTTCTAAGAAAGATTATCATTTCCAAAAAGCAACAAAACATCCGATTTGTTTGTTTGTTGAACTTCGCGTACAGCTAATCGAGGGTTACTTGTTCTTTTGAAGTGAAAGACTAGTGGGCAGTTAATCAACAACATCCACTCTTCACCAATGAATGTTGGAATTACATTTTAAACACCGAAAGCCGGCAAAATACTTAAAAACGAATAGGCAATTATTTTTAAGTGCTTTCTCTTACACATATCTAATTTAAAACGATAATGGAAAATTAAGGAGGAGAGAAAAAAAAACACAAAACAAACTCGCAGTTAAACAGTGAGATTAACTGTAGAATTGTGACATCTTTACGGCTGAAAGATGGAACTTATTCGGCGTCGAGCAAGGCCGAGCACGTTTAGGCAAGCGCTCGTAATCTGAGGGTCGCGGGTTCTCATCCGAGTTGCGCTAAACATGCTCGCCCTCCCAGCCGTGGGGGCGTTATAATGTGACGGTCAATCCCACTTTTCGTTGGTAAAAGAGTAGCCCAAGAGTTGGCGGTGGGTGGTGATGACTAGCTGCCTTCCCTCTAGTCTTACGCTGCTAAATTAGAGACGGCTAGCGCAGATAACCCTCGAGTAGCTTTGTGCGAAATTTCAAAACAAACAATCGGCATCGAGCTTCGATCTCGCGACACAAGAGATTGAGAGTCGAGCGCTCTAACCACAGGGCCCAAAACATCCAGATGCACGTGTTATACTACAATGCAATTTAGCGCTGCATTTCTCCCAGTTTATCTAATATTGTTTCTAGCAATAAAATGAAATAAAAACAGAATTCGCAACAAGCTGAAACTATAACCGAGGTTCTGACAGAAAATTCTGATGAGCGAGTATTCTTATAATTTAGTTGGTAAGCCTACCCTTTTCGTTTGCTTTTGAGCTCCCCGGTAGTATAGCGGTACGTCTACTGATTTACAACGCTAAACTCAGGCGCTCGATTCCCCTCGGTGAGCTCAGCACATAGTCCGATGTGGCTTTGCTATAAGAAAAACACACACACACGCTTTTGTTCAAACCTTTGGTTCCCTAGTGGCACAACGGTACATCTACAGACTTATAACGCTAGAATCCAAGTGTCGACATTCGTGATGAGCATAGCACAGATTGTCCATTGTGTAGCTATGGAATTAATTAGATAAATTTAAACTTTTAAAGCGTGTTCCCAAAACTGATAAAAATCTCACAGTTGTCTCATCTTAAAGAAAAAAAAATTTCTTTTAAAATCCTAATATTTTTTAATGAAGATCCTGAAAACAACATTCTTAGTGTATCATAATTTTGATCTGCACTTTTTTCTTCTTCTAACAAATTCCATCCAAGATTTGTGTTGAGGCGGAGAAAATTGTGTACCAATTATTCTATTGTGTCTTGTGAAACTGTCTGCGCCCATTTACGTAAAACGTAGCAAAAAATATTATGTGGGTGAGCAGCAGGTGGAGATAGCAAAAATATCTTTACATTTGCCACTGGTAAAAAATTAAAAAAACAACTTTAACTTACAGAATAATCTAATATACTATTGTTCAGGTAAAAAAAAAGTTTGTGAAGGACATTTCCAAATTGCCCATGTTTCTCTCACACACATACTCACCCAATTTGCTCTTCCCACAGAAACAATAATAAAAGTTCAAGGCTCAAAAAGAAATTTTTCTGGCCGGATAATAATTTGACTTACAAGTACATAACAAACCAAACAGGGAAATACGAAAAGTATTGTCAGTATCCTTTCAAGTATGAAAAACGGATAACAAGTTAAATAACTATCTATCTTATTTTCATGCACCAGTAACGCAACTCAAGAAGTTTGGTGCAAGTTCCTTATACAGAA
Source organism: Carcinoscorpius rotundicauda (assembly GCA_011833715.1). Taxonomy (NCBI): domain Eukaryota; kingdom Metazoa; phylum Arthropoda; class Merostomata; order Xiphosura; family Limulidae; genus Carcinoscorpius; species Carcinoscorpius rotundicauda. The sequence goes on from CM022403.1 coordinate 46,999,612, forward strand.
GTCAACAATAATGAGGTTCCTATTGTCTCAGTTCTTTATTACAAAACTTCCAGAATGAGCTCTAATGGTTCTACTAAAAACTTCACAACATCAAACTGGTTCATTCAAGTAAATCATATCATTTATGACATTTTAAAAGCCAACGAAATATGACTACAATTATACTTGTTATAAGACATTAGTGTCAGGCCTACTACATCTTAAAATAAACTACATTCTGAATTTAGTCCATTAAGAATATTAAAAAATTAGAAGTGTGTATAATAACAGCATTCTCACCACATTTTATTTGCATTATCAACAATGCATTTCATTCAATACAGAGCTCATCAGCACAGCTGAAATACAACAAACATAGCAGTAGTCAAAAAACTGTTCATACAGATCACGTGTTGCAACAAAAGTTACGAAACTTTGTAAAATGGACAGCAACTGCTCATTGTGGAGACGAGTGTAGTGGATGACGTTTTGAAAGGTGGAAGACTTTGGAATATCGTCCTCTACACAGGCAATTGCCATCCATTCTACAAAGTTTTGTCGTGAATACTCAGCCTAAACAATCTATCAAAGAATAAGTTATCATACTATTATTATATTCTCTTTCAATTCTTGAAAATCTCTAAGGGCCTAGATCAAAAACGTAAGTTTAAAATGTAATAGACATGACACTAATGCCTTAAGTTATCACTCTATGCTGGCTTGTAAAATGCTCACACACCATAATGCAATTTTGAAATTGTGTCTGTACAATAAATATACATACCTAAAACTGCCATACTGATATCAGTTTAAGATAACTTTAAAACTTCCAAGTTTGTAAATGTTTGACAATTAACTTTTATGGTTCACTTCCTAGGATCTCACTCATTACAGTTATTTAAGCTTGTTCAGAGACCTCTCAACAGTACTTTGAAAAAAAACAGACAAAATAAACAAACATTACAACATATTTATATACAAAACATTTATTTGCATATCCTAAAATACAGTAAAATTTGGCTATATTTGGCTTTACTGTGTATAAAATAAGCTATTCATATTATCAATGATTTATGACTATTGTGATCACAAGCACTTTGTCCATTCTGTACATGTAAAACCATTTAAACTATTGGAACACAGTTTTAAAGTGTAAAAAAAAAATTATCAATTAGGAGCGGGCATTTCAGTGAAGTACGCTGACATTAAGTTTGGTTGGGTCCTTGTAGACTTTGAAATGTCAGAACATAAAGTAACTTGATTTTGGTTAGACTGGAATACTCCTGATTTGGGTGATTGGGTACTGCTGGCACTGGTTGTGGTTAGATGGGAAGGATTTTGATTTAGGTTAGGTTGAAGAGTTCCTATTTTATTGTGAACTGGCTGATCCCTTACAGTTGATTTGAACTGAAATCCTAAACCAAGGTTGGGAGCACATCTGGTTAAAGAACTTGATGCAGTGGTGGACACTGACGTTCTTGCTAGGGCAGGGTCACTCTGCTTCTGGAAGTACCGTGGGTCAATCAGACCATTTCTTTTCAAAATAAAACATAGATTATCATTACCAGAATAAGCCACAGCCCTATTAAATCACACCATTATCTTAACTTTAAGTACACTGTTGTAAAACATTCTTATGTATCACATAACAACTGTTAGCAACATTAATGTGCAAACAAAATATTTGAAACCAAATGGCTTAATTAAATTAGAAACACTCAATGTTTTTTTTTTATTTTGAAAATGTACAGTAAAAATATTAGAAAATGTATTTATGTATGACTGTCAGTATTTGATCAAAAAATGGAAAAAAAAGTACTTTAAACTATATGCATCAATAATATAAAGGCTTCTTACCCAGAATTGAAGGTAGGTGCACTCTGTGAAGATACACTGGTCTTATCATGTCCCAGTCCACTCAAACCAACAGGATTATACTGTAAATGCTAACAAAAGTAAGCAGATCAAACTAATCAACTGAACATCATAAAAGTTGACCAGCTATTAAGTCATAACTATAACATTTTAGTATTTTTAAGAGTAATTTTTTTACAAAACTTATCAACCATCTACATTTCAAAATGTGAAAATTAAATATTAAATTAATAATTTTAAATACTGGTCCTCTCCACCTGGCAAAAACACATGACAATTTTTAAATAATATTTCCCAGCTACTACGCTAAAATATACAGTTTAATGTTCCTTATTAAACTAAGTGTTATTTGCAATGCTAGTAATAATTAAGTGATTGATCAATTATACACAATTAGAAACAACAGCCTAACTTATTCTTTGATCCTTCAGTTTTGAACTAATTTGTACACAGATTGTACCTCATCATTTTACTATTAATGACCTAAAGACGTACCTCAAAATTGTTTAACGTGTACAGATTTCATGCTGATGCTATTATTACACATTAATTATATAAACATATTTTTTCAGAATCTGGAATTATGGCAAATTTGAACATTTCCAAAAAAAACCCTTCATTTTACTACACTTGTCTTACAATGTCCTTCATATAAAAAAGTCATTTGAGCTATGGTTGTTGGTTTAAAGAAATCTACCTACCCTTACAGTATTTCACAATTTAAATACCCAACAAACAAAGAATCAAAATGATTGGTTGATTAAGAACATTTGCTACTTATAATATTAGGAAAGGAAGTTGTGTGAGGATTAAGATACATCCTTAAAGACAATGAAACACAAGTACTTATTAACCAGAAATACCTCAAATAAATGTCACAGAAACCATAACAAAAACTGATTATATAAATGAAGAAAGAGTTGAAAATTCTACACAGTTATATAAGTACATATGAATCAACATGTAAAAAGCAAAAAAAATTAACTTCTAGAGGTTGCACTAGAAACTACATAGCTTAAAAGAAATTTGCAATGAAGGTAGACTTTTATAGATTCCACCCACACTGACAAGTAACTGTTTTCTGTGAGGTTGTGATAGAAAACACAAATTATAACTTTACTCAACAACTGATAAAGTGAAGTTATATAAGTATTATCAATTAAGCATCTTTAATTATGATTAATAAATTAACAGTTCATTATGTTTTGTCCATGAAAAAGTCTTCATAACAAGGAAAAGTAGAAAAGACCAAGTAAAGTTCTAGCAGGGCTTTGTACTGTTTTTACTGAGAATGATTTACAGCTGTAGAGAACACTGTCAAGTCAAATAAACATCAACAAAACCTTTTAAAACTCTGATTTTTTATGAAACTGAACTTGACTAACAATCACAAATCTGTTGTATCAACAACTTTGGCTTGGAATGTTAAAATTCATTTGTTGCTCAAACACACAGTAAAAATAACGTTACAAAACAATCCAATTATTTAAAAAGCCTATTTACGAAGAAACAGAAGTTCTACACACAACCTTATTATTTAAATTTTTTTTTTTTTATGTTAACTTTAAGTCATAGGTTCTTTTACTGACAACTACATTAAGAAATAAACATTTAGCTGTTATCATAACACATATCCAAATGTTATTAAGTAACATCCAGCATTTTAAATAAGGTATCCTCATATTACCTGCAACACTGATGTTTTTCCAAGACTTGTAGTCCTGCCAGTGGCTGGAACACCAGTGGTGTGGATACCAGGTGGACGTATCATTGGTGTAGACGCTAAATACTGCTGCTACAAGAGTAATAGAAGTTACAGTGAGATAGCATTCATTTCAAATCCCAAAGACTCTGCTCTACTTATACGTTTTCATGTTGCATAGAGGACTAGTCGACTGACAATTACAAGCAAAATTAACCTAACAAGAAAATATGTAAATAGATCATTGTTTTGTATTTTGTTACTATCTGACATCATACTTCCTTCACTTTTCTATAAATTATAACCATAAGGTAAAGTGTTCATCACAAGATAGAAACATTTATTTAATGATTGTTAAAAAATATCTCTGCAACACACACAAAAAACAGATTGTGTGTTTTCACTTTACAGGTACTTGCACCTATAAATAAATAAAATTTCAGGACATTTCAATGATCAGTTAAAGAACCAAAGGACTATTTCTGTGGGTTACATGAGAAACTGTACCTGAATGTACATTTACAAATGTTTTACGTGGTAATAAGGCAGTAATATTTTCAGTAATAATCCAAAAGCATTTAAATTATCTGAAAAAGACACAAAGTTAATGTTTCAACATTTCTTGTTTGACAGTTTCTGTCCAATTTTCACTCTGAGAAGCTTCAAGGACTTTTCCTTCTTTCTTACAGATTCCCTCAGGGTATTGTAAATAACATTGAAGTTTCTTACATTGTCAATTTTCTCAGTTTCCATTGTATATTGAAAGGAGCCATTTAATGTTAGATTCAAATCTTATGTTTGAGATTTTCCCTTCCCAAACTGTCTTGCATTTCCATAGCCATCTTTACATTCATGAAACTTGCAACATGTCTAATGTGGTCAAGTATGGCTTTAACATTAAGAACCATGCTCTTTTGACATTCTGTAATAGCTTCTTTATTTACAGAAGGTTTTCTTTTGATACTGGCCTGTCCATGACAAAGTTTGTAAACTCTCCAAAGCACCTGGAATTGGTTTTGTCTGACATGAGATCAAAATAAACAGTATCCAATTTGTTCTCTTCTCTCTGAAAAACACAAACCTTTGAATCATGCAAGTGTATGGAAGTCATGAAACTCTTCACACTGCCCGAGTTCAATGTCACAGTACCTTTCTTCCTGTCTGCATTTACCTCACTTTCTAGATCAAAACATTACAGCAATGGATGACACACTTAACAACATCACTCCCAGGTTCAAGCAACTCAGGTTCCTTGCAAAGCTACAAGGGACACTTCTGAAGAATTTTCACAACAGTCTCGAGGAACTGCTTATATTCAAACCAATAGCTTAACAAATCTTTAACAATTACTTTTGATACCCTTTTTTTTTTTTAAATCATTAAGAACTTTCTTTGTATCAATCTTTTTGTTTGTAAGCTTCAGGCTTGCAACATGTTGTGATCTAGTAGCCATAAAAGGTAATATTGTTTTATCATCCAGAATTATTCAAAAAGTTAAGTTTCTCTAGCAGCTTCAAGGAAAACTGTGTTTTCAGGTTTAAGAGATGAGAATCAACAGGTTTACAAATATTGTCAGATGGCTTTAAATTGTTTTAAGGTGGGAATGGGGAGTTTCTGTGCACTAGAAATATTTTTTTTTTAAAAAAAAGAGCAAAAATATGGTACAATGTCTTTAAATTTCCAGTGAGCTGTTTTGCAACTACCTCGAAAAATACTCTGAATTGTGTGAAAGTCACAAGACCTAACTTTCATCAAGTATTTTTGAATCAATTTTTTATTAGCTTCAGTTAATAATATTTCATGTGACTTCAAATTAATATTGGGACTGTCTGTGGATAACTGTAACAAGTTCTTAGAACTGAGATCTGTGAATATATTTGATGTATTTTGTGTGGACCTTTTTCTCATCTCGAAAGAAAGCAAGCAAACAAGTGTTTCACTTTGAGGTTCTTGTTCAAGCTCTCATCAAACAAACTATTATACCTGACAGATTTATGCTTCAGTATGGATACAAATTATAGAGCTAATCAATATATGGCTAAGTATAATTTGTTTTTTAACATTATATTCAATACTTAAGTACATTAAATTACTGTGCAATCCTGATTATTTTTACATTTTGGAAACTGCATGACATAATATATTTATCATAAAATTTCTATGGAGATCTATTTTAATAAGAACTGTTGTTTATTTATAATGAATCCTTATTTTTAATATAAAGTTACAATTTATTATTAGATCTATATCTGAGTCCTGCAAATAAACTCAATAAAGACTTCGAGCCCAAGTAACAGATTTTTGAGATAGCTCACAAGAAAACTGGCTAGTTTCATTGAAAATGAGTGGAATTAATACTTCTAAATCTTAGATATATTTTCTGTTCAGTCTTTGGAAAACTAGATCCAACATTAGATCTGCACCTAGATCTATAATATATAACTATTACATCTATACATTTATCTGCTTCTCAAACCACATAGTTGTATTAATTTAACAGTTTTACTGGGTTATAATACAAATCTAGATCTAAAGACTAAATTTAGATCTAGTTAACACATTAGACATAGATACTAACATTAACTTATTTGGTTCTAATATTAGCTGTGTTAGTGTCTGATTTGTAAAAATAATTCAAGATTTGGCCTTCACATACAAGCCTAGAAATCCAGTGGAGTATATTACAGAAAATTCTAACCTTTAATTAAACATTAGTATTTTTATCTTTCAGTTAGTCAAATATGCAATGTTTATCAATGTGTTTAAAAATAAACAATATCCACTCACCCATTCAAACCATGATATTAACAGACCATTTAAATACTGTGATCTGGTTCTCAGATCGGCCCAGCATATCAGACAATACAATAATGTGCACATGGAAAAAAACATCCATTCAATTAATAATTGAAATTTTCAAACTGTTTATTTATCTTTAAACTTCATTAACATTTTTGGTTCAACACACTGCCCAGATTTCAACATTTTTTTCAAAAAACTTTTCAAGGATTTCCTGAACCATGGAGAATCTGCTGACTGACAGAAAGACAACTTCTTAATTTTTCTTCTTAACTTCAAGTTTGTTGAACTTGACTTTTCTGTGGGGGTGCAGTTGAAATTCACCCTGTCTTCTGCTAACTCTCTCTCAGACTAGGGGAAAACCAATCTGGTAGCACTCACTGCTAACTTTTTTTAACATTTGTTTGGTTTTCGTTTTGAACTGATGACTAAGGAGAAAATTTTTTTTTTTGTTTGTGCATACCAGACTTTAAGAAAAGCTGTACTAATTGATTATTGGAAGCATCAAATAATCAATTAGCAAATACCAAACTGGTCAGTTTTACTGGTCATAACTGGAATTTTTGTTTTAATCACATGCTTAGAAATAAATAATTCCTGCTTACCAAAATTACAAGCCTCCAAAGACATTTTCCAGTTAATCTAAAAATATAAATCTTGTAGAGCTTTTTTTATTCACAAAGTGGGTCATAATTTTCAAGCATGGTTATTTTTAGGGTAAAAGTTTTCTGTATAAGTAAAGACACGAGTCTCAATAATAAATTTTCTACATGCAACAAATATTAAATAATGTGTAAATGTTAAAGTTAACTAACTACTTAACCTCTATTAGTTTACATTACTTAACAATATAATAATTTACTTTGTTAATTCTAACATAGATTTTTTTTTAGCTTTGGTATAGAATATGTTATGTAGATTAAAAAAAAAATGTTTTCATTCTGGGATTTTCACTTACTCAACCACTAAAAAAACTACACTGAATAACAAAAAATACTAATACTTGTCAGTTTGGAAAACTGAGTGAAACAAACTAGTGTCTGCATATTAATGTTGTAAACATAGGAAGGTATCATAAATAAATGTATATATTTGTTTCTAAAAGTCAGGAAATAAAGGAATTTTAAAATTTATCATGGTTACCCTATTTCAACATTAAACAATACACAAATCATGGATTACTTTCAATTCCTTTAAAGTATTTCACTGATCTTTTTCAAGTGTACTTTAAATTTTGTGCTTACACAGTTTTGTCAGCACTTGTAAAAAAACAAAACAAACTATTTCATGTTGGCAGTAGCAATAAGCATGCTATTAGTTACTTTCTAGTTGTAAATCCAGTTAAATAAATATCACTGAAAAGTAACAAATGATAGCATCACTGTAAACATTTAGACAAATTGTATATAAAATATACATTTTGTTTTCATTTTACCATCAATAATAATATTCAGTTAGATAATCCTATATATAACAACAGAGCTGGACATACCTGCTGGAAAGGCACAGCTGGTGTTGTTTGTGCTCTCTGGGAATTAATATGGGACTCATTTAATTGTTTGTTTAACCAGCTGATAACTATAGAAAATAAATACAAAACGTTCAAATCTCTTTTTAATTCCAATATCCACTTTCACCTGATAAGTTACAAGAACTTAAGTTTTTATTTCAAAGGAATTAATTTCATAGAAAATGTTTCAAATAAATTTTAAATAAAACACAAAAATGTATGATAATGACATATTTTCCATGTTCTCTGACGTTATAGGCAAAATTCCAAATTTTGCAGACCTGCATGATATGCTGGTATTTAAGTTTTTCCTTACAATTACACCTACTTAGCATCACTCCACCTTGTAAACTCAAAAAGATAAGGATTTTAGAATATACTTACTTCATACTATGACAATACAAAATAGCCTCAATCAAGGACAATGCAAAGTAAGAATAAATAAAACATTGCATTTCTATTTGACCCATCTCCAATACACTGATTTAAATATATTTATCATCAGATGAAATAACGCAGAGCAACTGACCAAAATAAGATACATCAATAATAAGAATTGCTAAGCAGCAGTTTGTGTTTATACGAAAGTTCTTGAAGGTGTTTTTTTTAAGTGTTCAGATGAATTTTCAATTTTTATATTTTTTTGAATCTCCTAACTAACACTTTCATGTTTTCAACTTTGTATAGGCACCCTGAGTAAACAACCATGAGAGTATCACCACATTTATTAAAATCTTAAAGTACAAAAACAAATCCTAAAAAATAAGAATGAAAAACAAGCAATCAGTCACAAGTATATTCTATCTTGAGAATTGTCATAATGGTTTCTTTATTATTTATTTATGTGTGTTGGAATAAAAGTGAGTGGTTAGTGATATTATTGGTCTGTACTTCTAATCATTTTGTTATCCATAATATAACCCTATAATACAAAAGTATCAGAAAATATTACCAAAGTTATACGAGTTACATTTAGGGAATGTTTGTCTTTCTCTTTTTCTAGTACAGGGTGTCCAAAAAAGTCTGGAAACATAGGTGATTTGCAGCTATTCATAATTTAAATTACATGACTAATTAATGACAAATTAGAACTGCTCCCAAACTGTACTTTTCAATGACAAGACCATACTGGTAGTCATCATAAAACTCCTACTGGTTTACTGAAACAAAAGAACAAGGTGCATTCAAAGTTATGGGACTGTTGAGTGGTTGGGCTATATTTCTTTGATACAACTGTCAAAGGTGCACATTACTTGCACACGTTGCAAGAGCAGATAACGTCAGAGTGAAAAAGCTGTGTGACTAGTTCATGCAGGATGGCACTGCACCACACTATGCAACAAAGTCCAAACTTGGTTGAATGATACCTTCCCAGAACATGGGATTGACAAATATGGGCCTCGGTATCTCCAGAATTGGGTCCCATGAGTTTGCTTCTCTGTGGAGTGTGTGTGAAAAGACCAGGGACACTAAACATCAAAACAAACAAATCTGAGATGAGTGTTGGACTTAACACTGACAAGAATATGTTTTTCAGTGTTCAGAAACAATGAAAATGCTGTCCATAAATTTGTTTCAAGTTATAAGGACAGTATATAGAATATATTTTGTAAAATTCATTAAAGTACCTATGGTTATAGACTTTTCAGGCACCACGGAGAAAGAGCCAACAAACATTCATCTTACCTATCAGTAAAACTAAAACATACAGACTGTTATCTTATGTTTAAAGTTTACACAAACATATTATATCAATCTTAGAACCTAGTTTAGCTGCACAATTCTTAAATTCAATCCATAAAAAAAATGGTCAGTGGATGGTATAAGAAAATTAAAACAAAAAGCTGGATGACAGACTTTTCTAAAACTTATGAAAAACTTTCATCTCTTTGACAAAACATAGGTGGATGACAGACTTTTCTAACACTTGTGAAAAACAGATATTTAATTACTTAATTAGTTTTTCACTTTTGACATTAAGTTTTTGCACTTGTTGATAATTTGCCACATTTACAGTAAATTCTTTTTTCATCCCATGAATTACATCCTCTGGTCAAACTTTCTTTCATTCTATCCATACATACTGTGGATGTGACAAAATCATTAACAAAACAAATACAGAAATTTCCTGTAATTATCAGTTCTTACAGTTATTTGTTATTTAAAATCACAGAAATTATTAGCGAAATATTTGTTGTATGTTTACAAGTTAAATCAAAGAAACTAATTTGAGTGAAATGGTGTGTGTGGGGGGGGGGGTAGGGGACTCAAATTCTAGTTTGTAGATAGAAATGCACAAAAGAACTATTTTTCAAATCTGTTGTTAGTACTTACCATTTTCATTTGTTCTGATTTGTTTCTGACAGTCTTCTAGTTTTTGTTTAACATTATCTAGCTCCTGCTGTAACCGGTTGTTCTGGGGGAAACATTAAAGTACAATTAATATCATAAAAGCTTTCACTTCATTTAAATATATGGAGTAACAACAACTGCATCAAATGACCTGAATACTTCTCCTTATCTTAACCTTGCAAAAACAGATGCATCCAATATTACCTGCATATTTCATCACAAAATATGGAAGAGACAAATGACATTTAATAAGAGTTTCTATTAGCCAATTAAGAAATGTTTTACAATAAAAGTTCTCAATGGACTTACAAAAACTTCATTCAGGACTAGCATATGCAAAATACTTGTATGAAAAGATTATTTATTACACAGTACTGCAATGAATCTCACTGCATGAATTATCAATGATCAACTGATTGCATCAGTAAGATGCTTAGTTGATACAACTACAACAAACTTGTCACTATTCAAGCAATCACAAAACAACTTATCACACTTGCAAATTCAAAATCAAGTAAAATCAACCAAGAAAACAACAGTAATTCATATGTAATTGACAAAGAAGATCGAATTGGGAACAAGAAGGATTTGAACCTGAACCCTCGCTTGAAATATTGACTTCACGTTCCATGAATCCAGTTTTCATTTAATTCAAGAACATATTTAGTTTGAACATTAGCTCAGCAAGCAAAGTCAAAGATTTAAAAATTGCTTTGATTTGTTCTCACTTTGTCAAAAAGTTAACAGATGTCAGTCTAAACACAACTTACTTTCACATTTAAATACATGTCACAGACACATGCAATGTGATAAAACGCACATAATCAAGTCACAATAATTTTACAATATTTCAGAAATTAAAAATAAGTGATTTTTTCCCAAACAACATGACTTATCCTCCCCACAATTTTCTTTTAGTTTCATCTGTAAAATTAATTACAGAAAAAACAAAAGCACAGAGCTTTGATCATAACGTACATTAAAATGTGAAAACAAAATTTACTCATAATTTATTCAGTACATTTGTGTTATTTTGATTGAAGTTATAATTATCCTTGTTTTGTATGAATTAGAAACTCAAATTACCGATACTAGCAGGCAAGAATATAAAATAAGAACCCCTTACCTTTTCTGTTCATTGAAATATCATTCATGTACTAAATGAAACACAGTAACCCAGCACATCTCTTTCCATTTTTGGAAAAGGGTCCTTATATATACACTTACTTCTATATATAACATAACAAATACTCAGAATGTATCCTCAAAGGCACGTGCGTGTGTGTATATATGGTTTTTTTGTAGCAAAGCCACATCGGCAATCTGGTGAGCCCACTGAGAAGAATTGAACTCCTGTTTTAGCATTGTAAATCCATAGACTCACCACTGTACAAGTTTGTCTGTTTACACAGAACTAACTTTAGAATAAACCATTCAGTACACTGCTTGTCTAAAGTCATAATTAGCCAAATTATTCTCCATTGAGGGTCTTATGCTAACAACACAAACACTGATAAAAACATACAATTCATGAAACACACAAGTGACCTCCTGATAAGCTTGAAAACTGTTACAAAATTTTGCAACTGGTATATATGCACTACAGCATGAACTCTGATAATAAGATACTACTGAAATAGTAAACTTAGTCTAATACATAAGGTTAAAAAACAGATACACAATAAAATATTTTACTTTTATACTTTGTAACAGCAAGTACTTTATAAAAAGTTTATTTCCATGAAAGAAAACTCCACATAAATTTAAAAGTATTACCTTCTAAGAATTAGGTGTTTATATAAAAACTCAATTTCTAAAGAATGTGTGTTTTCTTACAGCAAAGCCACATCGGGCTATCTGCTGAGCCTACCGAGGGGAATCGAACCCCTGATTTTGCATTGTAAATCCGAAGACATACCGCTGTACTAGCGGGGTGATTACTAAAGTAAATGACAGATTTAAAACACGACCTCAATACCTCGTCATCCTTCTCCTTTCCTGCAGATTTCAAAGCTGAGATCTCTTCTTGCAGTGTTTGAAGCTTTTTCTCTCTGTCTCCAAGAATCTCTTCTTGCTTAGCAGTTATCTTGTTTCTTAGCTTTAGCTGTATGGAAAAAATATAAATAGTCAGTTATGTTCAATTAGTGGACAAGTTTTAAATATTATTTATACTTAACTTGTAATTCATGTAAAACTAATCCCATCACTATCCTTCAACAGAAACATGTCAATTTTTGGCATTAAAGTAAAAAAGTTTTTTAATTAATTACTAGATCAAATTAACTTTTGTTTTATTAGGTAAAACTGTACATACCAATCTTATGCACTTATTTACAAACTGTAAATCTTGATAAAATAAAAAATATGTTTGGTTTGACTTAACAATTTATCATCCAACATACCAAATAAACTGTTTCTTCTACATCCTTTTCTGGGGCTTAAAAATGGTGTTTTTATAGAATTATTAATTTATTAATGTATGAGGGCTATTCAAAAAATACGTAGACTAACGTCATTAAACAAAATATACTTGATTTAGAAGCTACAGGTCTGGAACTCCTTTAAATTACTCTCCTCCCCAACGTACACACTTATCCCAACGGTGTTTCCACTTGGTGAAACAGTCCTGGTACGCTTCTTTTGTAATGTCCTCCAGCTCCTTCGTCGCATTTGCCTTAATCTCGGGAATCATCTCAAATCTTCTTCCTTTCAAGGGTCTCTTGAGTTTGGGGAACAAGAAAAAATTGCAAGGAGCAGGGTCAGGTGAGTAGGGGGTTGGGGAAGAACAGTGAACGAGTGTTTGGCCAAAAACTCACAAGTTATGAGACACAAATTTCGCAGTAACGCGGTGCATCTTCAATTTTTCGGTCAAAATCTCATAACAAGATCCAACTGATATCCCATACTCTTCAGCAAGCTCCCTGACAGTCAGACGTTTATTTGCCTGCACCAGGGTGTTGATTTTGTCAACGTGTGGACTGTCGATAATCCTTAAAACGTTCATGCCACTTGAAACATGCCATATGCTTCATAGCAACATCACCGTAAGCCGTGTTAAGCACAGCAAAAGTTTCAGTTGCAGATTTTCTAAGTTTAACACAAAATTTCACAGCAAGTCATTGCTCCTTCAGGTCATTCATTCTGAAATCTGCCAAACGAAAAAATCGCACTTCACTTAAAACTGCGTAGCTAATACACAAATGAAGATATCTGCAATCGAGAAATGGCGTTGTAATCAGCTGATTTGTGCAGACCTAGTGACACCAAGCAGATTCCCCTGAAACTAACTGGAACTGCACAATTCAAACAGTCCACATATTTTTTGAACAGACCTCGTATACTTCAAATAATTTTATTAAAAAAAATTATTATTTACTAACTATTTACATCATGCTTTCCAACTTAATACCCATTTGGCAAAAGTTTAGTCATTCTTTTATTTCTTAAAATAAAGTTACAATATAATGTTTCAATTTTTTCCAATAAAACAATAGTAAACAATGTGTAAAATGATTTACTTAGTATCAATTTGTTTACTTAACACAACAAACCTTTCATAAATATTTTTACTTGGAAAAAACCTGCAGGTCCTTAATTAAAGCATTTTGCAATAACAAAATCATATTTAACTTCCTTTAGTTCTTGCAGCTAAAGTTAAAATTAAATGTTAAGAAACAAAATGCATCATTACACATATATAATTATACTGTTTCATGCAATACAATTAGACATTCAACACTATTCTGCACTGCCAGGCACTAAATTTTTCTTCACAAGTCACCTCTCAATAGTATTCTTTAAGTTATTTGGAATGAGGTTTCCAGAAAAGCATGTTTCTTTTTATAATAAGAAAAACTAACATTCCTTCCCATCAACACTTAAGCTGTGAGAATATTCTCCTTTCTCTTAAATAATGACATTTTTAAGACTTCTCAGAACTCACTGTTATGGTTAGTATTCTATATGATCACCTCAGTCTATTCCAGCAACTAGATACTAATTACTAACTAGTTTTATAACAGAGTAAGGTGATCCTAAACAGTGTTAACCATGGAAATGATTGATATCTGATCTCCTATCTTCCTAAAACTGTCAAGAATTCACATATCAATTTCAAGTCTCTTTTAATAAATCAATTATGATAGCATATTCGAGCCTCCTGCAATGATTACAACAATATATATTCTTTTGTAAACCTTTTGTGTATCAATACAAAGTGTATGAAAAAAAAACATAACTGTTAAAAATATTCCTACACATGTTCAGAAAGAATATGAAATCAAATCTTTTCACTTCATTATTAATACATCTAAGATACAGGTTTATCAAAACTAATTTACAAAGACTAAAATGGTTTACTGAAGAAAACAATGGTTTGATTTGTTCTGAACATTATGTAAAGCTACATAAGGGCTATCTGCACCAACTGTTCCTAATTTAGCAGTGTAAGCCTAGAGGGAAGGCAGCTGGTCATTACCACACACTGCCAACTCTTAGACTACCCTTTTACCAACTAATAATGGAATTGACCATCATGTATAATGCCCTCATGGGTAAAGGGACATGCATGTTTAATGGGGCAGACTGAAGAAAAATTTCACATTATTAGAAAGGGTTCTTAGCTGGCATAAAATACAGACTGAAACCTTAGAACATAAAATTCCAAAATGAAACTATACTAGTATTATGATAGCATACTAAAGCTTTATGTCTCAGTTTCTTATTTTACAAATAATCTTGAGAACATACAACTTTATTCTTATCTTTTATTATACATCACATAATTTTAAGTCAACTGACATATTTTGTTTATATGCCTCAGAAGAAACTTGAAAATTTTAATTTCTAGTCATCTTTCTTAACCTTGTCCTTTGATACCAAGCTCATTCCATTTTTTTTAAATTCGTGTGACCAGCCAAGAGAAAGTATTGAGAAACATGTCATTCTACTATTAACTAAAATTAACTTCTCTTGTTGTCAAATCCAGTTTCTATATTTTCTTCCCTGCTACTCTGTTTTGTAGTCTAAAAGACTTACCCTAAATTTCTCAAGTTTTCAGCTTTGATTATGTGCTAGCTATAACGATATACACGTAGATATATAAACACCATAATCCAATACACTGTAACAAATACTCCACTGAATTTAAAAAAATTTTTCTGGTTTTTATCCAGAGAATCCTTTACAGAGCATGTACTAAATTTGGATATAGGTGTTATTTTCTGTAGCATGGTTGAGTTATAAAAACCTTAAACTGTTTCATGTGACAGTTGTTTTTGTCCTACTTTAACTTGTACATGTGGTACTCATACAGAGGAGAAATGTGTGTAGATATGTGATCAAATTTCCTGACAGGTCAATGGGAACAATTTTTACATTTTTCAATGACATTCATTTTTCTTTCAAAGGTTTTGAAAGTCACTGTTTAAGTCTTATCTTCATTTAAGTGTTCATGTTAATAACTGCTGATTGTACATCTATTATTCTGAGTATGTCATTAATTAATTTATTTCCACATTAATTTTTATTTTACATTTAAATAAAACTGACTGTAGTTTTTAATATTCTAATTGTAACTTCTTTTGGGCTGTAATTTTAACACACTGCAAGGCACATAGCCATTCTTCTGTTTCTTTAACAAAAGAGTTTATATTTTGCAGTTTCACATCACATCTTCAGGCTTGTTTTGTGTTTTGCATAAAGCTGTGATAATCATCCATAATTTAGCAGTCACAGACTAGAAGGGAAAGCAGCCAGTCATCACCACTCACTGCCAACTCTTGGATTAACCATCTGGCTGAAAAGGCCAGCATGTTTGGCAACAAGAATTCAAACCTGTAACCTGCTGATTGCAAGTTGAGCACACTAACCAGCATATCAAGCCTCACAGACTGAATTATTTATTTTCTTGTTCCTTGGTCATTAAAGGGTAGTTTTCTAGTTTCACACCATATCTTTTCACCTGCAACATATCGTTACACTTATCCTTCCACATCTCAGGTCCTCAAATCTGAAATTATTTCAATGATAATGGAAATTCTTGGAATATCCCAGTGTGAACAGGTAAATATCATATTTTGTGAAAAAATTTAAGATTCACTCAGATATAAGAAGGTTGAAAATAGGATGGCACAAAACATGATTTGGTTATACTTACTTTTGCATGGTAGTTACGTATTTCTGACTGAAGTTTTGTGATTATTTCATTTCCTTTCATTACTTCATCAGACAAAGTTTTTAATGAAGATTCTCGTTTGTTTAACGTGATTCTCCTTTGTTCTGCTGTTTCCTCAATTTTCTTCTACAATAACATACATACATAAGATGAAACACAACTTCATATTAAAATCAAAACATTAAACACCTTTCTACTCCACTGATGCTAAATACATATTAAGTTGAAATTTTAACCCTCATTTAGTATTCAATCACAGAAAGTTTTATTAAGTATTAGCCACCAGATATCATTTGAAAGTTTTACAATGTAAATGATAACATATCAGTGAGATCTGCAGTATTAAATCAGAAAAACTGAACAGGGAAAAGTCCAAAGTGCATTAAAATTCAATGTGTGAAAGAAACAAAAATGTTTTGTTTTCTTTTGTTAACACTAACTTTCCTCCACTGGTTAAAAAATAAGAACTATTTAATTCAACACTAACAAGGAATTAAAGGTTTTCTTCAGTAATCAGTTCTGATACTAAATTCACATAAGCTTGATAATGTAAGCTGTGATCAGGTACAAACGTGACATTCAATACAACTGAACTCTTTCACTTACCCTTTCTTCTTGAACAATACGTAACTGTTCTTGAGAATAGCTCAGAAGCTGTTCTTTCTCTCTGCCATCTTGTTCCAAACTAGACAATTGTGTCTTCAACTGCCCAACTGTTTTCTCCAGATCTTGGTTATCAATACTTATCTTGTTATTCTCTTTTGTAAGCATCTGAGACTTGTGTCTAAAGTGCTGAAGTTCTTCTTCAAAAGTAGAAATACGACTTCTTAATTCTCGAATGATAGAGTCAGATTTATGTAATTTTTCTTGAAGATCCTAGGATGCCAAACAGTGTCATTTAAAATTTGAGTTATTTTTACATTTCTATTTTATAGATTTTTGGTTTATACCATAACACTACGCTTATAAAGTTCTACAATATTCAGGCAAAAAATACGGCATCATTTTGGTTGGTTGGTTGACATTTATTCGTGCAAAGTAACTAGGCTATCTGCTCCAAACAAGCATTAAAATATGTAAAAAGGAATCATGTTAAAACAAAACAAAGTTCAATTTTTGAATTAAAGACTTAAATAGAGTAAAAAAGAACAATGGCCCTTAAAAATTTAAAAATAACTGATGCAGATAATGTTACCAATGCCAATGCCACTGTCTGATGTCAAGGGTGAACTCGTACCAAAAATATGTCTAAAATGGTACTGTCACTCATGGTTGTAACAATGACACAACAGTAAAATGTGGGATATTGCAACTTAAGAGTCACACAAACCATACATTGGTGCATCAGTCCCATATTAAAGAAAACAATGAGTTACAAAACTGTGGACCAATGCATAGCCTAGCCAAGACAACTTCCTCCATCTGATCCTTATGGAAGCAAGATGACCAAAGAGCAATAGAAGGTTTGATCTGTAAAAGCTTGTTATCATGTTTCTCACTCCAAATTGATAGACAAATGGCAAGGAGCTGAGCCTTGAATACAGGACCATAGTCCATGTATGGGAGAGATACAGCCATGATAGACCCAGACCAGACAGACTTTGCTGCAATGTCAGAGAGCTTTTTCCTGCAAAAACTAATGTGGTCTGATATCCAGAAAAACTGGATAGAAGTAGATGATTAAAGAGAAATGGACCAATCATTTTTGAATATTGATGAAAACAAACAAGGAGCAATTTCAGGGCTGAAAGTAAGCTAAACGAGTCAGCATAAATAGTACAGTTTGTGTACTGCACAGCTTCTGTGATTCAGAGCAAGAGAACTGACAAACAATTTGGCAGTAGATACAAACTATAGAGGGGGACTCTGTGTGCAACCACCAAACCACAACAAACCATGGCAGAGCCCACAGAGTCATATAATTTTGAACTATCCGAACAAATGGAAATGGAAGGATGGTTTGATAGGTGTTTGGCAACTAAAAGGTGGTACTTCCAACTGGGAGTATCCACCTTCTTCATATAAATCAAAGAAAGGTCACATTTGAGGATGGTAATAAGCCATGGTGGGATGAGCTGACCATTGGATGCAGCAAGTTATCCAAGAACAGATCCAATTCATCCAACTGAGTCTGGATATGAAGGCCAAAAGAAACAACACCAGACCATTTAATCTGAAAAAGCATAGCTCACTGAGGAAGGAAAACACAATCCCAGGTGGGATTTTGTGGTAAGGATCCATGATTTAAAGCATACAGTAAAGATAGTTGCAAATAGCAGAAGCGTAGAGGAGGTTCATAAGACCTCTATGCAGACCCAAACTCCAAGATGGTGAACAGGATCCAACATCTTCAAGGCTGAAGTCCCAAAAGAGCTATAGACCCACAGTCTAGTTTTGATTGAATGAGGGCACAATACATTTTTAGCATAGAATATCAATCCCCTCTCCAAGATGTGGAAGAGAGAATATGGAGGATGTTCAGTGTCCTTGTACCTGACACATAGCTGCTTTATGTATGAAGTAAAGATCAGTTTACAGTAAAAAAAGAAAAGAAAAAAAGCACTACAAACTTTGCCTCAGGGACCATGGGAAATACAACTTCTCTTAGACGAAGCTCAGGATCAAGTGAATACCCCATTGGCAGCAAAAGTGCATACAAATAGTTTTAGAGCAAAAAAAGGTAAAACTGTTTGCTGTGGTTCACTTCAGTAAATGACTGAGGGCAGTCTGTAGCTGCTGTTCAATAAACCTTATGTGGGAAGAGTTACCCAAGATGTGAAAGTTGTTTACATAAGAGACTGTTTGCAACTGCAGAGGGAAGTTGTCCATTGATGGCAATAACCTTTACAATGAAAAGCATGAAACACAAAACACAGCCGTCAGGGACTCCTGTGGAAAATACTGGGAAAGTGCTGAACCCACATGGAATTAGAATTGCTGGTCCATTAAAAAAATGGGTAAATGGCTGTACAACTCGTATGAGTGGAGGTCTCACAGAATGTCATATATCCACACAGTATCACAAGCTTTCTCTAGGTAAAAATAATACAGAAACAAGACATTGTTGCTAAAGAAAGACTTCCCTGATTAACGTTTCTAGTCAAATCAGGTGGTCCATGGTGTAGCGCTGTCATCGGAACCCACATTGAATGGGCGAGAGGATGAACCACACATTGGTATATCAGTCCCAGATAAAAGAAAACAATGAGTTATAAAACTGTAGATCAATTCATAGCCTAACCAGAACAACTTCCTCCATCTGATCCTTATAGAACCAAATAAGATGAGCACTAATCTTCCTCTTACAAATCTCACAGAGACAGTTCATCAAAGTAATACTGGATGGCAGTTTCAAGGAATCTTGGGATCCTTTCTAGGCTTAAGAAAAGGGAAGACAATAGCATGGTGCCAAGCATCAGGAAAAATATCTTCTGCAAGATCTGGTTGAAAACAACTAGAAGAAAAGCAAGAGAGACAGGGAAAAATCTGTGCAGCATTTTGTAGTGAATATCATTAGGCCCAACTGATGTAGAGTAAGCTTGAGTTCCACCAATGTAAAGGGGTAACTGGGCATCAAACAAAATTCCTGGCTATCAGAGAACAAGATTGAAAGAGGGGTAGAAGTACACTGCCCACTGACTTTCTAAATCTTGTCCCCTATGACTCTGGAACTGGTGGTAGAAGAGGTGCTAGTTGTGTACTTAATCCAAGATTCCTTCTGGCTTTGACATCTAGCCTGCCGAACATGAGCCTGGACTCGCTGAAAAGTGATGCAGTTTAAAAGTGTGAGATACATGCAAAAGATATTCTAGGCCTGTTTTTGATCTTCCTGTAGCATGTGCCAGGCAGGATTCCACCATGTACGAGGATATTGTGGAAAATGTGTCAAGGATTTAGGAAGAATGCAGTCAGTCAACACTGCCACATGTCATCTGTAGATGGCTTAGAGACAACAACAGGATACAATTCTGAGAGCACAGTTAAAGAGGGCCAGTTAGCCTGGTCCAACTCCCATTGAGGCACATGGTGGAGTGGCATTGATCTCAGCCAGTCTCTGTGAAAATTATCATTGCCACATGGGTTTCTGTCAATCTTCTCAGAAAAGTGCTAGAAAAGTGAAGTGGAGCAGCTATAGAGATCAATAGCAGTAAAAGACTGACTAGTTGAAAACAAGCATAAGAACCACTATTGAAGAGAGAAAGATTGTGATCCAAGAGCATATAATATGGAACAACCCTCCCATCAATATCAGCACCACCCCAGAGAGGACTATATCCATTAAAATCCCCCAGAATAAAGAAAAGGGAAAGGGCAACTGTTCAATAAAAGCATCAAGGTTTGATTGATTATAGATCTCTCCAGGAGAGAACTGACAGTGGTAGCAGGAAACATGTATGGCTACAGCTTTTGTGGGTGTATCAAGTGGCAAAAGTAGAGAGAGTGGGTACCAGTAGTGCTACCACTCCATGCACTTGTTCAACATACAACCTGTCATTTCTGTGCAAAAAAAACTGCTGAAGGGTGACTGCATCAGCAGGTTTCAGAAAAGTTTCGTGTAAGGAGACATACACAGGATGGTAAGAATCAAGCAAATCCTTAATGCCATCTGTATTCAAATGAAAACCCCAACGGTACCACCGTACCAAGATGGCCATTTTCATTTATGTGGAAGAGAATAGTGTGGAGAACCCAGAGCCACTACATCAAAAGGAAGGGTGACGGAGATGGAAGTAAACGTAGATTCGTCAACTTTTATCACCATGGAAGGCAAAAAACTGTCTGCACTCCCACTGTAGCAGTGGGAAAAAGAGTGCAGCGGCATATGTATGAATTGAAGGGGAACAATAACTTCTGAGCCTCTGGGAAGGAGATATTGTTTATAGTTTTCATTCATTGCACTTCTTTCTCTTCTACTCATTTAGAGCAAGAAATAGAGCACGAGAGGTGTGAACCACTAGAGTTAACACAACATGGTTCCAGTTCAGACATGTAAACGTAGTGGTCTTGTCACCACAACGAGTACACGTTAAAGAACCACAATATAATGTCTTCAAGTGACAGAACCATTTACACTGGAAATATATGAGAAGGTTGGGAATGCATGGTCGTACTTTACAGTTCAGATAACCTACTCTGACTGCGGCAAGAGGACGTGGTGATGTAAATGTCAATATCAGAACAATAGTAGTTACCAAAATTCCGTCTTTGCAAGTGGAGATTTTACTCATCTCAGAAACTCCTTGGGTAGAGAAATCAGTGAGGATCTCCAACTTAGGAAGGTTCCTTTAATTACCTCTCAACTATAACTCCTCTGGAACAATTCAAAGTTGCATGGGAAGTAACATTGATTGGTATTTTCTTAATGGCCTTCAATTTCAACAGGAATTGGGTACATTGTGGTGAAGATGTTTTCACCAAAATGTCTCCAGAGCATAACTTCTTTACTGACTTGGATGAGCCATCAAGCCCCTCTAATCCCTTTTGAATAAAAAAGGGAGGCATCTCCCTAAGGGTTTTTTGATGAGAGTGCATAATTAGAAATTGAGGTACAAAATCTGTGATAGTGACTGTAAAACAGGCATCCATGCACGGTCATTTTCCAATATCTTTTTTTTTCATTTTTATTTATTTTGGTTTGAATGGAAGTATTCATAATAAAAGCAATACATTTCAGTGCTCATTGACCCCACCCACAATGAAGTTCAGTGAGCAGACACACTACAATTCTAAACAAGGGCACTGCAGCAACTCCAGGGTTTTGTGAGCACTACACCGAAACACCAGCATCAGACACAATGTTCACAAATTCATTGAGAACGTCCAATACTAGTACTCAGTGGACCCTAGTTTAAATGGATCAGCTGATTGACACTTGGGGACTCACCCCAAAGGCACCTCTCCACAGGAATTTAAGGCCAAAGTGGTGTGTTAGGGTTGGACCTCTCAGCTACTAGGATACTCTCCTTCTCTTCAAAGGTCACCACACACAGCAGACACATGGGTGGATCTCGGAGCAGATAAACTGAAAGTACAAAATATTCTCTGAGAGGTTCTCTCACCATGTGCAGAAATCCACCTTGAGGGGCAACATTCTGAACAGGTTTAGATTCAGACTTTTATAAAAAGTTAAGTTTTATCTTATAAGCACACACATACAGTTTTTCTTTATATTGGCTATTATAACCCTTTAACAACTGGTACATTTGTTATTTACCTTTCTGGACATACAGTTTCATTTCAAAGTGTAGGAAAATATGGCACGAGTCAACAGAACAACAAAGAAGAAAGAATTATTAAGTTCGCTGAAAAAGAACACAGTAATAGAAAATGCATTGTATGAAAAGAATAAAGATATTGGATATAGGAAAGACCAAACAGAAACACACACACACAAAAACAACAAACTGACTTCATACTTCAAGTATTCAAACAAACTAAGTTACAGAATGAAGGTATAACTATAGATAGTGAGACATGAACAGATCTAAGGTTTACAAATGATGCAACTCTCTTTATAAATTCAACAAAAAGATGGAAGCCTTATTACAGTTTGAATGTCAGTAGCAATAAAGTAAAATTGAAGATACATCAGGGGAGAAAAAACAAAGTACATGACCAACTATCATGAGACAGATACCATTAAAACTGAGAATGAAGAAACAGATTAAGTGTCAAGAGTACAAATACTTAGGACAAACTCTCAAAATGGAAATACAACAAGAGAAGAAATTATAGTTAGAATAAAGGCAACATTGTAATGTTTTGGAATGCATAAAGAAATTCTAGATGGTCAAGATATCCCCACTACCTTGAAGGAAAAGATCATGGATAAGTGTGTACTACCAACCTTAACATTTGGCAGCCATACATAGACACTATCAAAAGAGATAAGGAAAAATAAATCACACAAAGAGACATGGAAAGAAAAATACTTCATAAAATACTAAAAGACAGATGTAGAAATGCTAGAAGAAGAAAAAAAGCAAATATAATAGATGCAGTAAGTTTCATTTTAAGAACTAAATAAAAATTGGCTGGCATGCAGTAAAGTATTCTGATAATAGGTGGACATTAAGAACAACGGAATGGCAACCTCAGATATGAAAGGATATAAAGAAAGGCAAAAGAGAAGATGGAGGGACAATATAGTGATGGAAGCAGGAATCAAACGAATACAGTATGTTAAGAATAGGAAATACAGGAGTGGTCTGATGGAGAGCTACATCCAACAAGGGATGACTCTAACTTAAGTACGTAGATAGAATTAACAAATATGTCATAATTCAACATTTTATATTAAAGTTATTATTCCTTTACTCAGAAAGGAAGAGTTAAAAGTTCAGTTTGTTGTCATATGACATACATGCAGTTAAAATATCTTAGGTCTGGTTGCTTATGCATCAATTTAGAATTGTCTCAGTATCTCTATGACAGTCTAATGTAAACCCCAAAAAGTATGAGGTCAAAATCTTAACATTAATTTCATTTTACACAAACTAAGTCCTTCTAACAATTAGCTTATTACTTGCTTTTTTATGGTAGACACCATGCCTATTTTCCACTAGTGTTTAACTACTTTTTCTTGTCTCATGCACATTACTTTGATAGACAAACTGCATATAGGTTTATAACAAATATATTTTAGTTAACTACAA
Source organism: Carcinoscorpius rotundicauda (assembly GCA_011833715.1). Classification (NCBI taxonomy): domain Eukaryota; kingdom Metazoa; phylum Arthropoda; class Merostomata; order Xiphosura; family Limulidae; genus Carcinoscorpius; species Carcinoscorpius rotundicauda. The sequence goes on from CM022403.1 coordinate 47,023,659, forward strand.
TTCCTTTATGTTGTCAAATTCATATTAGAAAGGTTTAATAATTTAAATAAGATATACAAAGTACTATCTTGCTCTTCAAGGTTTAGATTACCAGGTCTGTACAAATAACTTTTGTCAGAGACTAAAGTTTCTCTACTGTTCATACTATTCTAATGTCTGTGGGTACTCATTGACATGAATAATTAACAATAAGAAAACACGAAAGGAAAAGAAAATATTAAAATTAGCCTATTAGTGAAAAAGTGAAGACAAAATTATGCATACAGCCCAAAAACGATATTTTAAGACTATTCTGTGATGGTAAATACACATTTCCACTTCTTACTTTTAAATATTTTATTATAATATGCATTGAAGATAAAAGCTAGCTTGTAATAGATAAACTGAAACATAAAATAGAAACATTTACCTTAAAAAACTTTTAACATCCTTTTAAAAGGTTTTAGAAAGAGATTGTGTAAGTGAAATGTGCAAAGTGTAAGATAAAAATAGTACATTTCACACTTAAAACAGAAACACCTTGAAGGTGAACTATTCAGAGTTCAAGTGCAAATAACTACATTAAATAATGTGAAAAGTTAAAACTAAATATTTTAATTTTATGAAACTGCATACCTTTGGGAAGGCTCTCATTAAATTTCAAACAAATTCACCCACTGTTTTTATTTTGGGAAAGAAATGTTACCATCTTACAATACTAGAAGCTGGTAACAAAAATGATAATATTGGAGGTTTTACTGATGCTCAATTTTCAATACATTAGCAAAATATTTGAAGAGTAAAATCACAAATCTTCACACAAACCAAGTTTTCAGCTGCACCTCATAAAACAGTGCCACTTATACACAAATAAGTTACCTTCATTATGAACCTGCTCTAAAGTTTCTTTTTTTAATATATACTACAAGCTTCAATCTTATTTAGAATTTGACCAATTATTTAATAAATGTTTAAACTTTAAAGAAAATTATCAAATAAAAAAGGAATAGTTACGAATCCCATAAAAAAAGTGTATTGTGGTTTTATAAATTTCCAGATTTTATTCTATCCATTAATTACTGTTGGCTTTTGTAGTAACAACAAATCATTCAATTAATTTTTTTAGTAGGATGGAAGAGTATGCTTGAGTAATACACCTATTACTTTAAAAACTAAATGAAATTCACTTTATAAAGATAAGTTTTTCAGAAATGTTTCAATTAAACTGTTTTTGTTGCAGCTTGTAATTGGTGATATATTGTAAAAGTATTGAGAATAACTCAGCAACAATCAAATAAGAAGTTACCTTCTTTTAGAGCTTCTAGAAAAAAGAAAAGCTTGAAATAGGTTAACATTAACTGATGGTGAGGCATGAAATCACGTTGAAGTGAAAACCATCTCACTTCAAAAATACTGTTTAATTTATATATACGTAAAAATAGCTGGTTTGAGTTGAGAAAATTTTTTATGCAGAGGAGCAAACAATGTTTTGATCTTCTTAGGTAATCGTCAGGTTCAAAAAGAAAAAAAGAGGTAACTGACTGATAGCTGACCACATGTTTAAAGGGGATTGTGCAACTGAGTGTGGGTATGTAGAGAGTATGCAATATTGGATTATATTTATTAATAAAGGTATGCTTGTTTGTTTGGAATTTTTCACAAAGCTATTTGAGGGCTATCTGTGCTAGCCGTCACTAATTTAGCAGAGTAAGACAAGAGGGAAGGCAGCTAGTCATAACCACCCACCTCCAACTCTTGGGCTACTCTTTTACCAACAAATACTGGGATTGACCATCACAATATAACGCCGCCACGGCTAAAAGGGCAAGCATGTTTGGTGTGATGGGATAAAGGTATTAAGATGTTTCTTTGTATTTTGGGCTTGAGTTGTACAAGTAAGGCTTCTTTAATTTTGTGTTTGTTTCTTTATTTAGTATTTGAGTGTTTTCTATGGTTATCTTTGTTTATTTGATTTGCAGTGTTTGAAAATGTGTGAAGGTGACTTTTTATATTCTTTGAATCTGGTTTATATTTTTCTACTTGTTTCTCCAATATAGAAGTCTTAGCAGTTATCACATTGTGTTTTATAAATAATGTTGGTGTGGTGTTTTTCAGTATAGTTCTAACATAGTATAGATCTCAGTTTTGTGCTTGGTTTTTGAATAAATTTGATATTAACTGGAATGTCATATTTTCACTAGTTTTTGCCAAATGGTTATTTTTCTGCTGATGTTGGGAATACATGATATGCAGCAGTATATGGTTTCACGATACTGTTTGTTTTTTTTATTACTCCAGGCCTTTATCTATACAATCTTTAAGTACCATTTTTGTATTTTTAACAGCACAATTTTCTGCATTTTTACACCTGTTTTTTGATTTACCAGTTCAAATTTGTTCTATAATGGCAACATTAATCAAGTTTTAAACTCAGAAATAAATGTCAAAGAAGCTTGTTACTATAAACTATTACTTAAGAAAATTGAAGCAATGACATCAGAGCAAATTCATTTATTGTGTCAAGTTTTTTATTTATTATTATTGCACAATAATTATAATAATGATTATTGCAATAAAAATAAAGAGGTTTGTTAAAGCTTCTGTCATAATTTGTTGCTTCTTTCATTCAACTATTCAAAATCACATGAATATTAAAATAAGGTGAAATTGTTAGTTCAACTTACTCAATGTAAAAGCTTTTAATTATCTGAAAAAATAAACAAAAATTCCTTCACAACAAAATAACCACTTCCAAGGGAAAAATAAAAACTTAAAGGTCTTTAATTTTTGATTTGATAATCACTATTGAAAGTATTTCACATGTAAAATATCATTCAAATTGTAATTTTTGAAAGTAATTTTGCAATTAAATAGCATATATATATATATATATATCTCATTGAAACTAATATAAATTAAATAATACTTACATTACCAAGTCTTTTTTATAAAAGTTATTTGCTCCTTTCAAAAATTACGCATATATGTTTCAAAAAGAACTTTGCATGTTGGGACAATGTACACTATGCAATTCAATTTCTTTCAAATTACCATCCTTTACTTTTGTAAAATGAAAGTAAACAGTAATTACCCCAACAAAAGAAAATCAAGGCTGGAGAATACACTTCATGTATTTCCTTCATAAAACATACAATAAACTAAAACTATACGAATGGATTATTTAGAAGCATTTGATTACACATGCTGAGTAATTCAACTGATCAAACAACAAAATGTAAGTGACAAGAACATCAATAAATGTTTGTAAAATACTCAATTAACTGAAATTATGATTAATTGATTACCATCATGAAAACAACCACCTAATCAAAACGGAGATTTCTAAGTAATTGAAATATTAACATTGTGTTCATTGTTGAGTACAAAGCTATAAAATATGGGGGATAAGTGCTCATTATAAGAAGATCTTGGGTTTGATTTCAAATGCTATAAAAGTTAACATTTTCTAAATTGAAGATGTATTTCCAATAATACTTATCTGCACTAACACATAGCTTTTACTCAACTTTCCTTTTTCTTTACCCATCTAAGCATTGTTCTGTTTTGTTTTTGTTTGCTCCTGTCTTTTATACCCCATTTAACTTCCCTGGGCAATATTTGTGTTATGATACTTTCCACCTTTGCCAATGCACCTTGTACTGTATACATAAGAACCTCATTCAAATACTTTTATCGTGTTTGTGACCTCCTCCATCCCAATGTCTAACATGGAGAGTTTTAGCAGAGGTAAGGATTATTGGAAATATATTTTCAATTTAGGAAAATGTAACTTCCAAAATATACTTACTTCCAGTGATACTAATAGCTAAAATCCCACACTGAGAAGGTGGAGGGGTTCATGAAGGTATTATCCACACATAAAGCATTTGCACAGGTTATGGGTGTACCAAGTTCAAAATAGGTATGCTCTTCACACTGTTCTTAATTCTTGTATCAGGGATTGAATTCTACACGAGTGATCATGATCCTACAGGTAAGCCTCCAATCAGATAGTAGAGGTTTCACTGTGTGGAGTTGGAATTAAGGGGTTTTTGTCCTCCATATCCCACACTGGTGGCTAGAGAAATTTGACAGCAATGTTATATATGCATATATAACATTGGTTGGATCCTAACCTGTCCAAACCACAAGAATTATGACGAGAAATCAAGCAACACTGAAGAAGACAAACCTTCTCCTCCACCTTTAGAAGCCTGAAAGACAAAACCCTAGGATAAAAATGATGGGATAGTGTATGCTGTACTTAACCAAAGGAATAGAACTTGTCTGGTCTGGAATTATGAAAATTAATCCGACTGCCCAGCCAAGTAAGTAGTATTCAACTTTACTTATGATACAAAATCCCTTAGATGAAGAAACTGCCAGATCAGGCAAGTAATGTAAGATAAATGTACCGGGGGAAGTCCACATACAAGTCTGCACAATGACCAACTGGTAATTTGAACAAACTGCTAAGGACATTGGAAAGAAAGAAATCTGATTATATGTGACTCACAAAAAATACCTTGCCTTAAAAGAGAACCCACAATAGAGCAGTTGTCTGGTATCACTTAAAAATATAATTGTAGGCAAAAAAAACCTTCAAGAACCTCACTGAACATGACCAAGATGAGCAGATGAACTGGAGAAAATGACTGGAACTATTTTACATTTGACAAAATGCTTGGTAAAATGAAATAGTCTGAAGACACAGAGGGAACTTTGAGAAAACAGTATGTGAACAAACAGTACAAATCATTGATACCAGTGATAGTCTTAGATCTATGGTAACAAAAAATAAAACTGCAGGTAAATAGGATACACAGCAGATAAGAGACAGGCAAAAAAACAGGTGTAGAGAAAGAACACAACCTTACTCTACATGTTAGGTAACACTGGTGTACAAAGAAATTGAGGCAAGCACAAAAATAGCTGTTTTCAACTAATTTGGGGGTGCTGAATTAAGATTTGAAATCCGTTTTTACTCATCACCTCTAGTTTTTTAGATATGCATACTGTACATAAAGGTGTATATGCATTCAGGGTTAATTTCTAATATTGTGTGACTTATGTCTTCTTTTTTAGTTATTATGCAATAAATGCAAATAAATTAGATGAAGAAATGCCTCCAAGGGTAGATTCTGCCAAGTCAATCTCTTCCGAAGATATTGACTCTTCTTATTCAGGAACAAGTGGCAACGAGCCACACTGGATCACGCAAGAAGACCTGAATGACCTTGCTCATGAGTTGTATCTGTCAAAACAGCAGTCAGAGCTCTTGGCTTCTCGGCTTAAACAGTGGAACCTAGTCCAGGAATATGTAAGGATCACCAGTTTCAGGAATCGGAACAAAGACCTCGCTTCATTTTTCGACATGGAAAACAAGTTGTGCTACTGCACAAATGTACCTGGCTTGTTCACTTTCCTTGATTTGCCACATAATGCTTCACACTGGCAACTTTTCATAGACTCTTCCAAGTGAAGTCTCAAGGCTGTGCTTCTGCACACGGGAATAAATATCCCAGCATTCCCACTGCACACTCTGTCCATCTAAAGGAGTCCTATGACAATATGGAGCTTCTTTTAGAAGCTGTTAAGTACAATCAGTACCAGTGGAGTCTGTGTGGGGACCTCAAGGTCATTGGTCTTCTTATGGGTATGCAAGCGGGCTTCACAAAGTACTGTTGCTTTCTCTGTCTCTGGGATAGTCGAGCTGTATCCCAGCATTACAAGCAGAAAGACTGGGGGTCTAGAAGCACTTTCGTTCCTGGCGAACACAGTGTCAAGGAGAATCCTCTGGTTGACATGAAGAAGGTGCTTCTTCCTCCTCTTCACATCAAGCTTGGTTTGATGAAGAATTTCGTGAAGGCCATGGACAAAGATGGTGCTGCCTTCCAACACTTGTCTACTGTGTTCCCAGGTCTCAATGCTGCTAAGCTCAAAGAGGGCATCTTTGTCGGACCTCAAATCCGAGAAGTGCTGAAGGATAGTGATTGTATACTGATTTTGAGGAGCTTCTTACCTTAAAGGAACTGAGAGCATGGGAAGCATTTAAGTCAGTCTGTAGTGGCTTTCTTGGTAACACACGCATCCCAATTACCAAGCCTGTATTGAGAAGTTGCTAAAGACTTATGAGGATATGGGATGCCGAATGTCACTCAAAATTCATTTTCTCCATTCCCACCTCAACTTCTTCCCTCCAAACCTTGGAGCAGTGAGTGATGAGCATGGAGAAAGATTCCACCAAGACATTACAAAGATGGAAAGCAACTACCAAGGCAAGTGAAACCCCAGCATGATGGGAGACTTCTGCTGGATGCTCTTGTGTGATATCCCGGAGGCAAAATACACCAGATCATCTAAGAAAACACACTTCTAACTGTCTGCGGTACTATGAATTGTGTACATTGTGTCATCCAAGTATATTTATTCCGTCAATGTTCTTTATATATCCTGTTTTATCTGTAATAAGCTGCTGCAACTGTTGAAATAAGCATGTAAATACTCTGTATATACTAAAATGAGACTATTCAAAAGCCAGAAAACTAGAGGTGATAGAGCAAAACTGTTTATAAATTTGAATTCAGCACACCCAAATTATTAAAAAACACCTATTCACATTCTTGCCTCAGACAAAAAATATTTTTTGTAAACCAGTGTAATTAGAATGATCATTTGAATCAATTACTCAAAACAATGTGAAAAATCTGGAGTACTGGGGGGCTCAAAAATATGCATTCACAATAATGGAAAAGTAGTGAACAGAACTATCTCAACCAATGGCAACTGTGGAAAATGCAAAGCATGCAATGGGTTGAAACAAATCATATTTCTTACCTTGGATATTATATGAAGTGGAAAAAAAGCTTAGAGTGATAATCCTGTCATGTCTGGACAGAAAGCAGCTGTTGCCAAACACCAAAGATGAGGTACTGAAGACCAAATTGTCAGCACTTTGGTAATCCAATGAGAGGTCAATGCACCAAATGGAGTTTGAAAATGAAAGCCAATCTAACAGAACCTTGCAGGCATCATTCGTGGAACATGGCAAACTAGAAAGGTGAAAAAATAGGACTAGTCCCAAGAAAGTAGGCCCAATATTTGAAAATAAGGAGCCCTAGAATATATGCCTCCTTGATAATATATATAAAACACAACCACCATGGAATAGTCAGAATAAAGTCTAGTAATATACCTCTTAAGAAGCCAAGACTGTGCCTGTTGAAAACAAAAACACTGTGTTGAGAATCCTTGTCATCCATACACAGACTCTGGAAGCCCTCACTGTTGGTATATGCAAAAGACCAATAAACAATTCCTTGTGTTCTTGTCTCAAAGACATGAATGTGATACCAAAACTTCTAGAAGAGAAAGAACTATCCATACAATGGAATAAGGAAAAGTAGGAGAGTAAGTAAGTCAGATGAAAAATAAAAAAAATACTTGGATTAATGATAGTCAATTTGAGCAAGAATAAATGTTGGAGAAACAAAATGAAAGCTTGCTTGGATTGTATCTAAAAGTAGAATCAGGATGTGATGATCTAACAATTATGAGATGGTGCCAGTAGTAACCAGTTGTCTGTGTAATGGTGCACACACAATAAGATGAAGGAGACAATGGAAAGAAAAAAAAACACAATATGGCAGAACCCACGTGAAGCCTGAGAAAAACCCAGAACTGCAGTACCTAACCCTTATGTACAACATTGTTAAGAGAGATGAGACTCTACTGCTACAGAAAAGAGCACAGAGGAATTGACTACAACCATGTTGAACATTTACAATTGTGATAAAAAGTCAACATAGATTGAGAAATGAGTAACTTGTGAACCTTGGAAAACCTAAGCATTGATAGAGATAAGGAATATCAATAACTAGACACCAATCTCCTGTTTGCACAGGCCCAACAATTGGCAGGAATAAATACTCTGAAGAACTAGCTTAAATCTTTCACTACTCCTAGACCGACAAAACTTAAATAACCCTAGATCTAAGTTTCAAAACCCAATAAACTGTGAGAGATGGATAAAATCATGGATAAAAGTGGGGAAGATGCCAAATGAACAATCAAATGTGACCCAAGGACCTGCAGAGCTCTTAAACCCATGGTTATTGTTACCACGTCCAAACATTCTTGGAACTGAGCCTCCACATCCTCTGAAAATATACAATAATCACTGATGCTGCTCGTGATGTGACTAAGCAGAAAATAATCTTGGATGTAGGCAAAATATGAGCACCATTATACTAAGAGGTTAATGTTAGTAGTCAGGACTCATAAATAAAGGTGGAATTATGACTAACAGTTGGAGTCAATGAAATTCTAGATTCCAACAACAATCTTGAGAAATGTAGAAGCCAAAAACGTAACCACCATACATCCTAACATGGGATCCAGCTTATTTTCAGTGAAGTAGGTGATCCTGACTCTTTTAACAAAGAAACAAAATGTTGAATTTCAGTTATAAAACCACAGACTTGTTCTATCCTATTAGGGGATACTGACATATACAAGTCAACTACAAACTCTGCCTTAGAACACCAATATTCAAGGAGCAGGTCTATTACTTGAGTCAGAAAAAGATCTCCACCCGGAAGTGATAGAATGTGTCAGATAAGGCCAAACTGTCCCTTTACATAACTAGGAAGTAAACCTTTCAGCATGAACCACAATATTGGTGTATGGAGACAAAAATGAAAAGTAAAACTTTGCTCCCAGACCTTTTAGCCATTAAGTAACTTGCAGGATTAGAAGAAATTGTGAAAAAGCACTAAACAACACACACTTGAAGTAACGACAAAAGAAAAGAAAAAATAAATAAAGCCAGCTTATCCCAAAGTGTTCTTCTTTTCATTTTTCATAGGTGTATAAAGATTGTGTTGATTACGATTGATTGGAACACCATTTTTTGAGGTGAAGAAGTGTTCTTTGAGGGCAAAGCAACTTTGGGCCACCTGCTGCAACCACTGTAAAGAATCAAACTCCATATCCCTGCAGACTAAAAGAAGGCACAGGGAAAGGTGAATCTAAAGTCCCTTCAAAATTTTGAGGCTTGCCCTCAATTGCAGCCACAGAGACTCCTGGAGGGCCACCAGAGATCTGAATATATGTCTCAATTTCACTATAAATAAGATCACTGACAGCCTCAATGGAGATAAATTACACTTAGGAAGTATACAGAATTTTAATACCAAATTGCCCAGCTTTTTAATGACTTTTCTCAACATTCCCTGACCTCCAACGTTATATAAACACACATACACAAAGAATATACTTGAAAATCACTACTTTAAATAAAATACTGATCTTACAGACTAAATGTGACAGCTAGACATATATTTAATACAATTATAGCAAATTAATTTACAGTCCATAATAAAAAGTGATGTTGCAAAACACTAAATAAAATGCTATAACACTGGAAAAACTTTTGCTTATGGTACAGAAAAAAATCCTTTATATAAATACTTAAAATATAGTCTCACAACTACTTTCACTATCTTATGATTTGAAAAACTAAAATCTTTATTCTGAACCTTGCTACGTTATAAAATATTGAAAACAAAATTTTTGAGGACTAACAGAATGATACATCTGCTATCCTTAAGCTTTACAAAATGCCAAGCAAAGCTGCTGTAACGAGTTGAAAAACAAAAAAGGTAAGATAATTTTAGAAATGAAACAAAAAACACAATAAGAAATAAATGCAACTATTTTTGTTTAAAATAAAATAGCACATTTTTCAATTTTGAGAAATTAGGATCTATTTCTATATTTTTATCTTAGAAATCAAATTCATCAGTTTTACAGATTGCTATTCATATCTATATTCTTAATGAAAATAATACTTCAGGAATGATTTTTCCTCACACTCCCTATGTTTGATAGAAACTTGAATGAACATTTCAATATAAAAACAAATTGCAACCATTTATGTACCCTCTTTGTAAGATATTTATAACTATAATTTTATTTCACAAAATATATGAATATTATTTTAAATTTTGTGTTGTTTGACTTTAAGTTAAGGCGACTTGAAGAATAAAGAAATATTAGGTTATTACTTTGTCTAAATACTTGATTGCCTAATATAAAAACTATGATTATTAATTTGCCTTGATTGTTTATAAATCATTTGAGTAACTGTAGTTATAGATACAACTTTGTAAAAAACACATAAAAGTGAATTATCTAGAATAACAAGTCTGAGAAGTGCACACAATATTTTGCAACAGGTAAATGATACATGAAAAAAATCTTTTATCTTTTCTAAACATTACACAATTGTACTGTCTGTATGAAAAGTGTTTTTTACGATGTTTAGAAAAACTAAATTTTAAACTACCTCATCTCAAACCTAGACAGGATTTATTCCAGCTTTTTACTTTTGCCAATTAATAGATGTTCATGAAACAAAATTTAATTGAGTTCTATGCTAGTTCTAATTATATTTCAATAATTTAAAATCTAATATATTTTAGAATTGATACTCAGTCATTTTCTAACATTGATGAATCAAAAAATAATAATAATAAATCTCATAATTACATTTCTGTAAAGCTACAAGTAGTTTTGCCAGTAAGGAAAAAAAACAACTCAAACTAAATTTGTTTGGACTTTTTTTTTCAACATTTCACCTAAAATGGAACTTTATAATGGTTTGATCTTTTACTGAAGAAGTACAGCATTAAAATCAGCAACAAAGAAAGTTTAAGGATGATTGGATAGAGCAACTATTAGACCATCATGTTATAGTAAATAAAAAGGTTTAAGAGATTTTCATCACAGTTTCTGCAAATGTATTCTTCACTTCCTTTAAATTTTAAATTATGAAATACTTGTGTTAAATTATATCTTAGAGCTAAATAAATTTTATTCAACGAAAAGACATCAGACATTTAGGAATAAGATATGCTTATACAGTTTAGAGACAGGTTGAATGAGTAACAAAATTTTTTACAAATTTAACACGTAGTAACAAATGAAAAAAGTTTTAAGAAAGTTATGTTTGCTTCTTTATTTGAAATTATGGAGTCTTTACTTTGCAACTGATATACTATGGGTTTCATGATGTTCCATTGTTTGTAAACAGTTTTATTATGTTCACCAAATAAATTCATCATCAAATTAGATACAATTAGTTTACTTTTTAGTGAAAATGGCAAATGATTGCAAAACACTCTAGCTTGAGTAACTGGGTACTTAATTACTTCTAATTGGAATCATTATATGTTTAAATGAAAACTTTACCACTTTTATTGTTGATTGTAAAATATATTTTCTCTTTTTAATTATGAATTTATTTGGATTGCAGAAGAAATGTGTGTGCAAATCTCAAAAACAAACATAATGGTGACTAACATACACTGGTTATTAATTTACCAAGTAGAAAATGTCCAGTTTAACTTTATTAAAAATTTATGGCAAAGTATTATTTTCACAAAATGCACAAATGAAACTTCTGGAAGAGTTCTATCCTATCATATGTATATACATAAATCAACAGTGGTTTCAAAATTACTTAAAAAGAATTAAAACACAAAGTTTAATACTATGGTAGAATAAAACAGTTATTGAAATATTTTTGGAACTAACATTAACTTTGTAAAGTTTTTTTCCTTGTATGAGTGAGTGTGTTAGAAGACATTTAAAAATCAATCAAATCTAATTTATTAATGAGCCTGATGATTAATTGATTAGCAAATACTACTAAAGATTGATTGATTTAGTGTTTTATGGCACAAAGCAGCTAGGCTATCTGCAACAAACATCCAGTTAAAAGATAAAAATAAATTAAATGTAACAAAATACATAAAAGGGAATGAAGGTAAAACAAAACATCATTTAAAATCAGAAAAAGTATAAAATCAATGTTGACACCTAGTCTACAATGTTAAGAGAGAAAGCAGAGTAAGAAAAGTTGTAAGGGACTTTCTCTAGCAAAATGATAATGATCATAACCCACCAGGAAGACTAACAAGTACAAGAACCACCATTAGTCACCTGAAGTTGGCCTTTCCAGTCCTGATTCAAGGTTACTTTGTCATAACAGCCATTATCAAAAGGAAAAATAAGAAAAGTGTTAAAAGACATACAGCAAAATCGTAATAAAAATTAGCCAAATGTCCTGTAAAAACGTAAAAGTAAAATAAATGTAGTAAAATTCATAAAAGGAAACAAAGGCAAAAACAAAACATAAAATGGCATAAAACCAATGTTGACATCCAGCCTACAAAGTTGTAAAGGAATTCCTGCAGCAGAATGGTAATGATCATAACCAACAAGGAAGACTAACTGGTAAGTACAAGAACCACCATCAATCACCTGAAGTTGGTCTTTCCAGTCCTGGTTATGGGTTATGTGTCATTATAGCTAGTTGATGACACAACTAGGAATAGCCACAGTGATGATAGTGTCAGAGCATATAGATTTAGCTGCCATGTCTGCAAGCACATTCTCATGAATGCCAACGCAGCCTGGTATCCAGATAAACTGGATGGAAGTAGATAATAATGAGAAATGGGCCAGTCGGTTTTGAATATCAGCAAGAACAGGGTGTGAGCCAATATGAAGTGATTCCAAGGCCAGCAGAGATCTAAAGGAAGTCCGTATAAATAGTGCAATTGGAAAACTGCTCAGCTTCAATGTGATCCAGGGCAAGATATATGGCGTACAGTTCAGCAGTGAACACAGAAGTTGTAGAAGGGATTCTGCACGCAACCACCGAGCCGTGGTGAAGGGAAGATGGGCTGACCAGTGGATTCTGCAATGTTTTCGAAGGACAGACCAAATTCATCCAATTGTCCCTGGATGCAAAGGCCAAAACGAGCAATAGCAGATCATTTGTTTTGAAAAAGTATAGCCCACTGAGGAAGGAAAACACATCCCCAAGTGGGATGCTTTGGTAAGGAGCAAAGTTTTGAAGAAAACAGTAAAGACATTTGCAAACAGCGAAGGTGCAGAAAGCCCCAGTGCAGAGTCAAAGTCCTTGATGATGAATGAGGTCCAGCAACTTTAAGGCCGAGCAATAGACCATTGATCAATAGTCAAGTTTTGAACGAATAAAAGCACGATATATCCTCAACACAGAACATTGATCTGCTCCCCAACTGGCAGTAGAGAGGACATGAAGGATGTTCAGCGCTCTTGTGCATTTGACCTGTAGCTGCTTTAAGTGTGGTATAAAGGTCAGCTAACGGTCAAGGATAAGCCCCAAGAACTTGGTCTCAGGGACCACTGGCAGCAAAACTTCACCAATATGGAGTTCATGATCAGGGTGGACACCCCGTTGGTGCAAAAGTGCATGCAAATGGTTTTAGAAAGAGAAAAATTAAAGTTGTTTGCCTTTGTCCACTTTAGTACATGATTGAGGGCAGTTTGCAGTTGCCACTCAATATATCTCATGTTCGATGACTGATATGAGATGTGAAAGTCATCAACATAGAGCCCATTTGCAACAGTGATGGCATTTATTGTTATACTGAAAAGTGTGACACTCAGAACACAGCCCTGAGGGACCCCAAGTTCCTGTACAAAAGAACTCACACAAACTTGGAATCTCCTGTCCATTAAAATTTTTTTAATAAACATAGGTAAACGGCCACGTAACCCATATACATGGATGTCTCACAAAACGTCATACCTTCATGTTGTGTCATAAACGTTCTCAATGTCAAAAATATTGATACAAGATGTTGGTATTTGAGAAAGGCTTCTCTGATTGATGTTTCAAGTAGAATTAGGTGGTCCATGGTGGAGTGCTGTCATCGGAATCCACACTGGGTGGGTGAGAGAAGGTTGTTTGATTCAAGAAACCAAACAAGACGAGCATTAACCATCCTCTCTAAGGTCTTACAGAGACAGCTCGTTAAAGCAACTGGACGGTAGTTTGAAAGAATCTTGGGATCTCTCCCATTCTTAGAGAAAGGTAAGATAATAGCATAGCACCAGGCATCAGGAAAAACATTCTCCTGCCAGATCCAGTTAAATTAGAAGAACATCAAGAAAAGCAGGAGAGAGATAGCGTAGTATGTCATAATGTACATCATCAGGCTCAACAGATGTATTGCCAGACTGATGAAGGGCCATTTTCAGTTCCACCAGTATAAAGGGACAATTACAGTCAAAGAGACAGTCAGTTCGAAAGGAAATAGGTGAATGCTCTGCCCAAGTCTTGATGGCCAAGAAGGTGGAGGAACAAGCAGAAATGCTAGATACCCAGCAAAAGTTTTCACCTAGAGTATCAACGATGCTCCAGACATCAGCTACATCTTGGCCATCAGAGAGTAAAATTGAGAGGGGGACAGAATTGTAGTGCCCACTGCCCTTTTGAATCCTGTCCCATATGACCTTGGAACCGGTGGTAGAAGATATGCTAGTTGTGAACTTAATCCAAGATTCCTTCTGGCTTTGACGTCTTACCCACCTAGCAAGTGCACGGGCCCGTTGAAAAGCAAGGCGGTTCAAATGTGTGGGGTATCTATGGAAAGTATCACAGGCCCGTTTTTGAGCCTTCCGTGTCAAGTGGCAAGCAGGATTCCACCACAGACGAGGATATCGTGGAAAAGGTGTCATGCAACTGCTTGTATAATACAGTCATTTACCACTTCCATACAATCGTCCATTGATGGCTCATTCACAATAGCAGGATCAAGTTCTGTGAGAGCAGTGAAAGTGGACCAGTCAGCCTGATCCAGCTTCCACAGGGGCACATGGGTAGGGTAGCATCAACCATGGTGAGTCTCTCTCAAAAGTATAGGAAAATGATCACTGCCTAGTGGATTATTGTCAACCCTTCATGAAAAATTGGAGAATAATGAAGAGGAGCACACAGAAGATCAATAATGGTAAAGGACTGACTAGGTGCATGAAAATAAGTGAATGAACCAGTATTGAAAAGAGAAAGATTGTGATCAGAGAGCATGCACTCTACAGAGCAACCCCTCCAATCAATTACAGCACTTCCCCAGAGGTGATGATGCCCATAAAAGTCCCCCAGGATTAGAAAGGGAGAGAGCAACTTTTCAACGAGAACATCGAGATCTGATTGATCACATGTCTCTCAAAGCAACAGGTAGAGAGAACAAACAGTGATGGTATGACCCAAGGAAACACTGATGGCTACAGCCTCCAAGGGTGTGAGTGACAAAGACAGGGTAAGCACATGCTGATCAACCAATAGTGCCACCCCTCCATGTACTCGTCCATCACACAACCTGTCATTTCTGAACAGAGAAAACTGCCAAATGGTGACTGTATCAGCAGGCTTTAGAAATGTTTCTTGTAAAGAAAGACAAATAGGATGGTAGGAAGCAATCAGTGTTTTGATATCATCCAGATTAGAAAGTAAAATATCAACAGTTCCATTTTATCAAGGTGGTCATTTTTAACAACGGGTAGGTGAAGTGGCTGGAGAACCTTTCTGTTTACATCCCCATTTTTTTCCTTGCTCTCCTTAGTCAAAGGAGGTCTTATCAATCTCCATAAATCCTGCCCTGCGTCGACTGGGCAGGTCTTTGTTCTTGGAAAGGGATTCCAGTGACTGAGGATACAAACAAATGATTGTTTTGCATCTTGGGGTGGAAGAAAAAGATGCATCAGAAGAAATGCCTGTATTTGAAACTGAAAGATGTGAATCTTGAGGTTTGTTGGAATGTATGGGAGGAACAGAGATGGGTGTGGAAGTCGATCCATCAACCTTTTTAACCATGGAGGTCAAAACGCTATTCATTTGTTTTGAAAACGATTCTCTTGAAGGCACAGAGAGATCTGTCTGCACTCCCACTGTGGTTGTGAAACAAAGTGCAGCAGCATATGTCCGAGATGGAGTGGTGGATAGAAATTTCCGAGCCTCAGGATAACTAGTGTTATGAGTCGTTTTCAAATGCTGCACCTCTTTTTCCCCCAACCATTTTGGGCAAGAACGAAAGTAGGAAGGGTGAAAACCATTGCAGTTGACACAATGTGGGTCCGTGTCATACTCATAGGCATTGTGGTCCTTGCCAGCACAACGAGCACATGTCAGGGAACCACGACATGACGTCTTAGAGTGGCTGAGCCTCTGACATTGGAGAGGGTTTGGAATGTATGGCTGTACTCTGCAAATTAGATAACCTGCCTTGATGATGTAAATATCAAAATGAGGTTATTTGTCAGCAGCATAACTCCATCTTTGCAAGTGGAGACACGCCTCACTGCAAAAACTCCTTGAGTGGAGAAACCAGCGAGAACCTCTGACTCGGGGACGTTCTTCAAATCCCTCTCAACAATAACTCCTTGTGATGAATTCAAGGTAGCATGAGGGGTAACCTCAATAAGTATATCCCCAATTGCCTTTATGTTCAAGAGAAGTTCACTGTGTTGGGTTGTGGATGCTTCAACTAATATGTCTCCAGATCAAAGCTTCTTTATGGACTTTAGAAAGCTAGCAAGACCCTCTAATCCCTCCTGAATTAAAAAAGGTTTTTCTGAAAGAGAATGTAATATAAGAAAATGAGATTCATGTGTTACAGATGTTGAAGATTGCTGCTCAGAGTCTTCAAGATGTGGTCGTTTACCTATTGACTGTTTTTTCACTATTCTATTTAAATTTTTTGAAGGAGGATCCACAGGAAAAAGGAAAATTTCAGTACCCACTGACCCCACCCACCATGGAGTCTTACGAGGAAACGCACTACAATGTCATGCAAGGACACTGCAGCAACTCCAAGGTTTCGTGAGCACTATACCCAAACACCAGCATCAGGCACAATGTCTACAACACCTGTTGAGAACTTCCAACACTGGTACTTGGTTGACTCTACCCCAAGTGGACTAGCCAATTGACCCAAGGGGGACCACCCAAAGGCTGCCTGTCTACAAGAATTCAAGGCCAAAGTGGTGTGTTAGGGTTGGACCCCTCAACCACCAGCATCCTCTCCTCCCCTTCACGGGTTGCCACGCACGGCAAACACGTGGGCGGATGTTTAGATCCCAGAGAAGGTAAACTGAAAGAACAGAACCTTCCCTGGGAGATCCCCTCACCATGTACAGGAATCCACACCAAGGGGTCATAGCAACAGAATGGCAAACTACATACTACAGATTTACAATCCACACATTAATCAAGTAGGCCACACCTGGCCCCTTTATAATTAATAAAAAAAATACACATGTATTTTTCCTCACATCAACTTGGTGAGCATTTGTACAATGCAATTTGTCTGTTCTTTATTTTAGTGAGACTTAACTGTTTAACTGTGAAAGGTAATGGAAAATTAAACAATACTGATTGATTAATGTTAAATATATGTAAGGCATTGAACAAAATATAACAAAAATAATAAACAAAGTAATTCTGATGTGAAAAAAAATTACAATTTTGATAGATAAACAATTTCTAGTAGTTCTTTAGATTTCAGAAATTTACACTGTGAAATTGATGCAAATAATGAAAAACCTTGTTTAAGGAATCTAGCAGAGACACTCTTGTTTCCAGTTGCTGTTTCTGTTTCTTATACGTTTCTTCCAATCGTATTTTCTCTTGTTCCAACTGGTGATCTGTCTCTCGTTGAATCTAAGAACCACATGAATTTGAAGTTACACAGTTTTATATATAAAAAAAAGAAGTCATATAATGTTTATAATATTAAAGCTATCTAATACGGTCACAAACTGTGACAGACAGTCAATGAGGTTATAAGCTGTTTTTTCACTTAAGTAAAAAAAAAAAAAAAGGTTATATGAAAGCTAAATACCATTAAATCATAATTTGTATATCATAATTGCAAATAAAAAACTACTAACCAACAGATTCTTGATTTAGGTGAAAAAAATAATTGTTGTTTATTATATTTCCAATGTTGTTATGTAGTTGTTATTATATTTCCAATGTTGTTATGTAGTTGTTATTATATCTCCAATGTTGTTATGTAGTTGTTATTATATCTCCAATGTTGTTATGTAGTTATTATATCTCCAATGTTGTTATGTAGTTGTTATTATATCTCCAATGTTGTTATGTAGTTGTTATTATATTTCCAATGTTGTTATGTAGTTGTTATTATATTTCCAATGTTGTTATGTAGTTGTTATTATATCTCCAATGTTGTTATGTAGTTATTATATCTCCAATGTTGTTATGTAGTTGTTATTATATCTCCAATGTTGTTATGTAGTTGTTATTATATCTCCAATGTTGTTATGTAGTTGTTATTATATCTCCAATGTTGTTATGTAGTTGTTATTATATCTCCAATGTTGTTATGTAGTTGTTATTATATCTCCAATGTTGTTATGTAGTTGTTATTATATCTCCAATGTTGTTATGTAGTTGTTATTATATCTCCAATGTTGTTATGTAGTTGTTATTATATCTCCAATGTTGTTATGTAGTTGTTTACTGAAAACAGCTGCTGATCATAAGGATGTTATAATTAAGCAACTTCATCTGATATCAACAATCCCTAAAGGTTTTTCGGGAAGGAAATTTAATATAAGAAAATGAGATACATGTATTACAGATGTTGAAGATTGCTGCTCAGAGTCTTCAAGATGTGGTCGTTTACCTATTGACTGAGTAGACAGTCAGTGAAATTAACAAAGTTCTCAGTTTCAGAAAAGCAGTTAAATTAAATTTTTATGTAGACTTATTTGAGGTTAACTTTGCTACCATTAAACATAGAAGTTTATATTACATTTTATGAATAAATTAGACCTACAGTAGTTTTGTAAGATGTTGTAAATTTGTTATTTGAAGTTACATTACACCTACAGGTAAGTGTTTATAGCAAATGTTGAAGAAACAAATATTATAATATCTTATTGTTACGTGGCCTGGGTCTTGTATTATTTTTACTAAATTAACAATAACAGTACTCTGCTAAGAAAAACATTACTGGTGTCTGAAATGGGATATAAATCAGAGGAAATGCAGATAAAAGCCTGAGAGGAACCTCCCCAAAAGTATTGTTATACATGTAAAAGACATGGTTATTACAGTCAAGACTAAGAAATTAACATCTATTATTAAACCAATAGAACAGAACTCAATTAGCTTAAAGGAATAAAGAGCTAACCAGACATCAAGAAAGCTGGAATTAGCTGGATTTATGGGTTTGTTTGTTTTTGAATTTCACATGAAACTACAAAAGAGCTTTTGAAGCTGTTCCTAATTTTGCAGTGTAAGGTTAGAAGGAAAACAGCTAGTCATCACCACCCACTCTAATTCTTGGGCTAATCTTTTATCAATGAATAATGAGACTGACCATCACATTATAATGTCCCCACAGCTGAAAGGAAGAGCATGTTTAATCTGATGAAGATTCAAACCCGTCAACCTCAGATTACAAGTCGAGTACTTTAACCATCTGACCAAGCCAGGCCATGATTTTATGGGACAAAGTTCAGCTTTTGTACATCCCAAATGAGATAAGCAAGTCAATTGTTTTACTAATAAAAACCTCGCAGTGTGCTGATTGACACTGGTACTGGTTCTGTAGTTACAACTATTTGATTCAATTTAGTAACAAATGGTGGAAAACTGCCTGAATAAATAAAAAAATAATGATGTTAAAAAAGATGAACATAAAGCTCCAGCAAGAGGTAACTTTGAAGTTACCTTTACTGTATATTTTATATCCACAAAGTCAAGATGTATTTGTCAAAAACAACAGCTGCATATAATATAAAAAAAAAAAACACCTTTGTTCAATCCAGTTAGTCTTTCTTTACTTAAATCCCATATACCCACGTGATCATGAAAAAGCACGTTTATTTATTTTTCTAGTACAGTCAAATATTTCTGAACTGTATGTCTTTGGTTTATCACTCAGCTGCTGTAAACAGCTTAGTCAGTGAAACTGTTTCTGACATTTTAAACCCTCATCAAAACTTTGTCAGTTATCAACAGTTTAGTATGATATATGATGCATCATAGATGCCAAGTTTCTTTAAATTCTTAGACAGTTGGAAATTTGACATCCATGGCTGAGAATTGATAGCAAAGTTTTGGGACTTTTGTAATAATACACCAGTGGTTAATTCATTTACAACTGGATCAGACAGTTTAAAAAAAAGAGTCATGAAGTTTTTGCAATTGAAAAACAAACATAAAAAGCCAATAAAGCTAACATTTTCCAATAACTATTTCCAAATGATATTACTGTGCTGTAACATTCAAAGAACACATGGCAACCCTCCAGCAATAGAAGTGTGACACACACCCTCCGAGTGCAGCTGAATCCCTCCATTCTGACTCTTCAATTATTACTCTGATATTAGGCATGACAAGATACACTGAATGCATCTCAGGCAGTGCCCATGTGTGCAAACCTTGTACAAAAACACGAGGCATATAGTAGAATGAAGAAACAAAATATGATGGTTCAACCCCAGTCCAAAACCTATCAACAATTGAAATTTTTCATCCAGCATGCAGTAAGAGGAGGATTCTAACCAATCATACAATTGAGGATTAATACTAAATGGAACATTGGTAATCCAACACCAGACATCCTACAAGCAGATGCCCAAGCAGCAGTAGAAGATGAGAATTGTGATGGATCATTAAGTCGAAAACAAAGTAACTTCCAGAATTTTTTGTCCATTCTGCAGAAAAAGGAGGGTTTACAAAACTATACCATCAGAATGCTACTGCCATACTCTCTTTTAAGTACAACTGTTAACACTCCTGTACCTTACTAGAAGAAAATTATGTTAGGAATCCCAAAGGAATGGAACACTTTAAAGTCTGTGCAAGAATGACCACAGAATTCTATTTTGAAAGCAGATCAGATATATTGAAACAGAACAAGAGAGATAGGCAACAATAATGACACTGCTCCACTCATGATAATTCATGGACTTGTTTAGAAAGGAATAGACTGCAAGAAAACCTCTAGTGGTTTTGTGAATCACCTTTATCTAATCAATGAGCATTTCACACCAAAATGGCTAAATGGTGCATATTTAAAACTAAGTATACTCTATATACCACTTAGTGGGGTTTTAAAACATAGAAATAGGTTTCTGTAAAATCAAGATAAACAGAAAAGAACCTAAACCAGTCAGAACTGGCAAGGTGTATGTAGAATGATAACAGGAGGAAGTTAATATCCCAAAGAAGAGAAAGTCAAACAAAGAAGATAATGAGTAACAAAGGAAAGTCCACATACATGCCTACTTGCATGATCTCTTCCAACATATGACAGAAGTACACAGCCAGAGAGAAAGTAAAGTGTTGAATGTTGTGAGAGGAGACCTAAAAAGAGTCAAGCTGAATCTATATCCAATAAAGCATAGGCCAGATGAATGAGATGTCAAAGTATTCCCATGAAGGTAATGGGAAAAATATCTTGAGATGAGAAATTCCAAATACTAATTACATGGAAGCATAAACCATGAAAGAAGAAGTGTGGGCAAATGACATAGAACCACATAGGTGGAAGAAAACAATAGGCATAAGAATGAGAATAAAAATGGGAAATATATAAAAAGTAAAACAGAAGTGAACATGTAGTTGTCTTCATGAGCCACAGACATTTAAGGGAGCAAGGAAGAAACAAAACTTATGTGAAACATTGTATAAAAAACAAGAGACTAAGCGTACTAGGAGAAGAAGGGTAAGATAATAGAGAACAGCATTCAGACCCAGTCAGGAAGGGATCCAACACAAGGAGAAAGAAAGTGGCAAAAAGAATGAAAGAGTACAGAAAAGACAGAAGACAAACAAGCATGAGGATAATGGGAAAACCCAAGAGTATTAGGTAAAGTTGCTCTGTAACCAGCAGTGTTTGAAAGTGGTAATCCTTGATGAAACACTTATGTAAAACATTCAAAAAAATGGGAATGGAAAAAATCAGGATACAGAAATCAACTACAGAATATGTGTCATTTTTATGGGTAAACAAGAAGGAAGGCTACATGTGAAAAAAACCTGAAACATCTTTAAAAAAGACTGGAAAAAAAAACACGAGGTTTCGATAATACTATCAGATGAGAGTGAGGTTGAAGACTCAGGGAACATGAAATATTTAAAGGAAGAAAAAGAAGTGGACCTATGAAGGTTAAACAGAGGAAACCACATCCAGCTATCATTAGAACTCGACACAAAGTGTCCTGAATGAGAGAAAGAAAATGAGGGATAAAACAAATAGGGAGCTTGGCACAGAAGAAATAGTTGGTAGAGTCCTGACTGAATGCATCCACAGATCAAACTGAGAGAAGAGGAAATAAGGAAGATAAAAAGGGAATAATGGTGTTGGATAAATGGCAAAACATCTAAAATAGGAGTTCTCAAATGTCAGCACAGCTGCTTTAACACTGGAGAAATGAGGGTTTACTCAAAAATTGGCATCTTAGTAGGTCTTGAGAGACATCCATGACTGTATTCAGTGCACCTGAAATATAACAAGATATTAGATGTACTTGTGTAAAACAAGAGCCAAGAAATGGAGATCGAGAATGGTAACAGAGAGCAAAGCTTGATGTCCTTCTGGTGACTGAAAGAGGAGACAACTGCAGAGTATAGTGTATTATCACAGACATCCATAAACTGTCATAAGAAAACGAGATGTACATGACATGATAATTGTTACAGGACCACAGATAGAAATTCACACGAGAATCAAGACATGACTCTCATCAAGGCATCTGGAAAAAGATGAAAACTCAAATGAGTGGAAGGAAGAGATACACCTACAGTATTGGCTTTGTCATGTCACCAGGTGAAGTCTTTGGGTAAGGAAGGAGGAAAGTTAATAATGGAGAACAAGAGAGTCCAAGCACATTGTCAGTGATTAAATAGAATTTATTATAGACAATGCAAATGAGCATAACTCAAAAGGATACAGGAATCTATTGAAGCCAAAGGTCTCAAAAAAGAGAAAATCTACAACAAATTGAGAGGAGGAAAAATTAGGACATGGAAACTAATCATTTCATGTCCCTTAAAAGAAACAGAAGAAAGTGGAGATCTAAACTGAAGAACACCTAAATTAATCATAACTAAATAAAAAAAAAAGAGGACACCTAGAAGGCTTTTTGGAAATGGACCCAAATCAGAAAATAAGTATCTAAGATGTCCTCCTCCATCATACTAAAACCTAGAACAAAAAATCACTGTAAGGTAAGAAAAATTCCTATGGTAAATCAAGAAAGGACGAGAAACTGACAAATATAAGAAGTATCTAAGACTGGACATCTATCTATAGATTCCTTGGAAATCACAAATAGATGGGAATAAAATCCTGCAAAAGGGCAAGATACTAAACCGAATAGCAACTGTACCCATAAGGTCTAATACTGGTAAGAAACAAGATCCTTTGCAGATAAGGGAAAATACTGGGAACAGGATAAAAGTGAGAAGGAGAGGAAAAAAACTAAACAATAAGGCTCTAGACCAGATCTCCCCAGTATCAAACATTCAAACAAAAACAGAGAGCTAAACTCTAAATTGAAATAAACAGGCTCAACTGACCTTTAGTCTATAGGACATTCAAAATTAAGACAAAATACTGAAACCTATAACAGGTGGGAAGATGGAAGGAAACAGAGGAATGAGAATTGATAACAATAAGAGATAAAAGAACAAGAGGATATGAGACAGAGAAAAGCAGAGTAGGAATACAGAAGAAATGGTAAACCCATGAGGATAAGGAATAACAGTGGCATTCAGCCTCAATATATGCCTGCAGAGAAACAAGTACCACAGGCAAATGAAAAAAGTCTGACAGATAAATACAAGATGATAGCAGGCAAAAGTGCTCAAGAAAAAGGGCATCAAACTCTTAAAAAAATCTAAGAAGAGATCAACTAAACATAAAGTGATAAGGTCAAGGAAAGTAAGCATGCTAATGCAGAGGAGACAAGTGAATGAGCAACCACTTGTAATTCGTCAGAGGAATGATGTACTAACACTGAAAGAAAGTGAATGGAGAAAACAATCAGTGATGTTGAGAAACCCACTTGTTGAGAATTTTATATGCAAAAACGGCTCGTTTGGGTTGAGAAAATATTTTAAATAGAAGAGCGAACGTTTCAACCTTTTTGGTCATCGTCAGGTTCACAAAGAAAGAGGTAACTGATCACATGTTTGGAAGGGGTTGTGTAACTGAGTGTTGCAATGTAGAGGGTGGAGTTAGATGTTTGAATATATAATTTTATCTATAATATTAATATAGGTGTAATGGCATTCCTTTATATTGGTTTATTTTAGGTTTAAGTTGTTGTATAAGTAAGGCTTCTTTAATTTTGCGTTTGTTTATGTTTGTTTCTTTATTTAGTATTTTAGTGTTTTCTATGGTTATGTTGTGTTTTTTTGACTTACAGTGTTCGAAAACGTGTGAAGGTGACTTTTTATGTTCTTTGAATTGAGTTTCCATTTTTCAACCTGTTTCTCCAATATATAAGTTGTGGCAGTTATCACATTGTATTTTATAAATAATGTTGGTGTGGTGTTTTTCAATATAGTTCTTATATAGTATAGACCTCAGTTTTGTGCCTGGTTTTTGAATAAATTTAATATTAACTGGAATGTCATATTTTGTAATAGTTTTTGCCAAATGTTGGTTATTTGTTTGCTGATGTCAGGAATATATGGTATACAGCAGTATATGGTTTCGTGATTTTTTGATTCGTGAGATATATTTACTTTTGTTGGTTGATTTTGCTTTCTGTCTAGGTGTGTGCGTATAATGTTTTCTACGGTTTGTGTAGGAAACTTATTGATGTTGATGAAGTATTGTTTTATTTTATCTAATTCATTGTTAATTTTATCTGGTGAGCATAGTTTTATGGCTGTGTTTATCTGGTTTCTTAGTATGTTGAGTTTTTGTTTTGTTTCATGTGCTGAGTCCCAAGGAATGTATAGTCCAGTATGGGTGATTTTTTGGTGGATTTCTGTTTTGAATTGTGTGTCGGTTCTTATAATTTTGAGGTTAAGAAATAATATTTGATTGCTTTCTTCCTGTTCACATGTGAAGTTAATGTTGGGATGTATAGAGTTAGTGTGAGTGAAAAAATTAAGTATGTGTTCTGTAGATTTGAATCCCGCAACCGTGTCATCTACATATCTGTACCAGTATAGTGGTGGATGTAATGCTGTATTAATTCCTTGTGTTTCAATTTGTGTCATAAAAATATTGGCTAGAACTGGCGATACTGGGTTGCCCATGCTTAGGCCATTTGTTTGTATATAGTTTTGGTTGTTGATCATGAAGTTTGTCTTTATTGTGGTGAATTCTATGAGGGTTGCTTACTGGTTACTGGGAATGTCTATAATTGGGTTAGGGTCTTGGATATAGAGTTTAAGGCTATCTTACAGGCTTCTGTTGTTGGAACTTCTGTAAAGAGGGATATAACATCGAAACTGGCCATTAAGGCTTTATGATTAAGTTGATTTAGATTAGACTTGAAATTAAAAGTCTTTGATGAATGAGCTGGCTGATGTTACATATTTGGAGAATGCCCATGCTATGTATTTACCAAGATTGTAATTAAATGATTCATATGTTGACATTATTGGTCATAATGGACAATCTGGTTTATGAGGTTTGGGGATGCCGTATATATTTGCGGTGTGCGTGAGTCAGTTATACGTAGGTAGGAATAAAGTGTTTGTGAAATTGTGTTGGCTTTTTTCATTTGTAGTAGTAATTTGTTCAGTTGCATCTCATGTGTCTTTGTTGGATTTGTGTGTATTGGTTTAAATTTGTTCATGTCTGATAGGATGTTATTCATTTTTTGTATGTATTCATTCGTGTTCATTATTACTATAACGTTACCTTTATCTGCTTTTAGAATTTTTATGTTGCTGTCTTGTGTTAGGTTTTCAATGGAATTAACGTCTCTTTTTGTAAGATTTTTTTTAGTTTTCTGCTTTGTGAAATTATGTTGATGGTTTTGTAAGAAAATTCTATACTGACAAACACCACAGCAACATTATTTATAAAATACAATGTGATAACTGCCACGACTTCTATGGTGGAGAAACAAACAGAAAAATTGAAACCAGATTCAAAGAACATAAAAAGTCACCTTCACATGTTTTCTAACACTGTAAGTCAAACAAACACAACATAACCATAGAAAATTCTAAAATACTAAATAAAGAAACAAACATAAACAAACGAAAAATTAAAGAAGCCTTACTTATACAACAACTTAAACCCAAAATAAACCAATATAAAGGAATGCCATTACACCTATGTTAATATTATAGATAAAATTATACATTCAAACATCTAACCCTGCCCTCTACATTGCAACACTCAGTTACACAACCCCTTCCAAAAATGTGGTCAGCTTCCGGTCAGTTACCTCTTTTTTGTGAACCTGACGATGACCAAAGAAGGTTGAAACGTTGTTCGCTCTTCTATTTAAAATAGTTTCTCAACCCAAACAAGCCATTTTTGCATATAAAATGGAGAAAACAATTATGGCAAAATGTTAGTGTAACAGATTTGCTATTATATGTTTATTTTAGTACCTAAGTTTGTTTTGTGTTTGATGCATGTGACGTACATTGTTGGATGTGTATAGCACAAGTCTCACCTGTTCTCTGACTTTGCAGAATATTCTATTCAGTAAGAATCAAGAATATTCATTTTACAAAAATGCTAGCATGTCTTTGAGCACTGATGAATTTTAGAAAATCTTGTCTTAAAATATATTAACCAATGAACTGAGAAACAGAACACAATATGTTTTTGTCACTACAGTCAGTATACTATAAGCATTAATTGGAAGCTATAATTGTGATTAATGCTTATTTATTGGAAAGTTACAGATATTTGACCAAGAACGGTTGTAGATTTTGAACATAACAAACCATTCAACTTCAGACATTAGTATTTATTCAAGGAAATTAGGTATCTTCCTCAGTAAAAAGTGAGCTTGTAAACCACATTAAGCCAAACAAGAAGCAAATGTAAGAGTTAAACTTTAGAGAAATTATCTTTTTCTTTTGTATGATAGAACACTTCCATGTAATCATGCTGATTTCAGAAATGATCAAAACAAACCTTTCGACACTTTTCCTGATAATCACTAAGCTCTTCCTGATGTTTGAGCTTCAGCTCAGTAATTTCTGCCTTTGTTTGTTCTTTAAGCAGCTCTAGTTCTTTAGTACGAACTGAGAGAGAATCCTGACATTGTTGTAATCTTTCCCGGTACTCCGTCTCCGTATTAAACAGATGAGTTTCAAGCTGTTCCTTTTCATCCTAAAACATTTCAAATATTCTATTATTAATTATAATAACAAAGTAACATTTACTAAAGACATTATCATGAACAGAGTTTCATACTCTAAACTGAACTGGTGTTGAACACATTTTTAATGGAGACATAAGCATTTATAAAACAAAGTATTTTAAGATGGGTGATAAAAACCTTTCATAAACAAATTTTAACACTAACAAATAAAATACTTAAAATATAGAAATCCCGAGATTGTGGATACATCTAATAAACAATAAGTTTATTAATTTCTGGAAGAAGAAAAAACAAAGCAGCTTGAACTTAAAATTCTAATATTCATGAAAAGTATCTGATTGTACATTTTCCAAAAAACAACAGCAACCAATTACTCCAGAACATTTCACTATGGTAATTATCCAGATATCTACTTGTGTCACAATTCATTATTTTGTGTAATTTTACAAACAGTTTTGTTTATTGAATATGCTAATATACAATTATGCTACAGCAGGTTTTTCTTTTAGTTGAAGATGATTTTCAAGGATGTTTCAGCCATCTTTTTTAACCATTTATAGCCTTGCATCATTCCTCATATCTACCCCATCTTCCCTTTTTTCAATACTCTAATTAACTAACCACATTTTAATTATGCTAGTTGTTGAATGAAAGAACTGTTACAAAATCAGGTAATGCATTTCATGTTATTGTTAGTTATTTTGAATTAAGCACAAAGCTACACAATGGGCTATCTGTGCTCTGCCCACCACGGGTATCGAAACCCGGATTTTAGCGTGTAAGTCCCCAGACATACCGCTGAACCACTGGGGGGGCAATACATTTCATAAAGTGACAATTTTTCAGGATTTTTCCCAGCCTTTAAATTGATTTTAAAAATGTTCAAGCTTTAAAAAGACACATGGGACCACTTCACAGCTCAACACTAGCTCCACATCTAATGCTTGTGAATTTTTACAGCTGGATTAATTTTTAGACATTGTGACACAAATTTCTGGTATCTCCTAAAGCCAGTAATTAGGTTCACATTTAACTACTTTGCAAAATATCAGCAATCATTAATTTCAATGAGAAAAGTTAAATATAAACAGAATTTGATAAGTTACATTCTGCATAACACAAGGTTGCAAATGCTGCCATATTGACTAAAGTGATCATAGTTTAGTAACACATTGTGAACTTGTCAGTTGATCTAACAAAACTGTTATGTTGATTAAAAAATGAAAAACAAGTACAATTCAGTCAATAGAAATCAACTTTTATTATCCAATTCTGTAAAAAAAAAAAAAAAAAAAAAAAAAAAAAAAAATCCCACCAGCCCCATGGACTGTTTGGTAAGAGCTGTTTTCAGCCCTCATACATTTTTCAAATGTGAAGGATTTAACTTCTACCACAAATCATCTAACCTCATTATCATACAGATACTCAGAACACTAGTCAACATCCTTTTGTCCTTACTTACTGGTTACTGCCAACTATTTTTGGCCTCCAATTAAAAAATATATTAGTTTAAAGCTTTAAACCATGCTTAATGGTTACCCATATTTAAAAATGTTTGGGTATGATTTAACCTAATTTTTATTCTCTGAATAATCAACCTAAATAGTATCAATGATTGCTTTGTTTTTCTGCAACCTTCGGTTCTTCTTTCAAAATATTTGGCTCTCCCACACCAAGCAATAGTAATTTCCTAATTTTTTTGCATGTTATACATTTCTATGTTTCACACATATTTACTAAAGTTATAATTTTCCAATGCAGAAAATGTACTTCTGATAGATACATACCTTCTCCCACATAAATAACTATTCTCATTCAGTACTGCCTTCCGTTATGCTGAAAAACATTTTTATACATGCCACAAGCCTTGTACCTCCTCTCCACTGGAACTGACTGATTCCAATACAACTTTCACACAAATCATTTGTTAATTCTCTAACAATAAGAGTGTAGCATATTCTCTTGATGTCTATGACTCCATGTATTCAAATCTGCCAAACTATCACAAGTTTTGGCAGAAGACAGAAGCACTGGTTTTCAGTGGGTAGGAAGGGGGAAGATAAGTGTGAGAGGAGTTTAACACTTATAAGAAATACATTTTTGATAATGGAAAATTATAAATTCTCACATGGTACATTATGTCTTCTCACATAAATAACTAGAATCTCACACTGAATAGCTGGAAAGACCAGTGGGAGGAAATAAAAGTATCCTTTAGACTAAGGTTGGATAGTGATCCAAACTAACTCTATGTAACTCTATCCCAGAAAATATAAAAGTGAGTAAAAATTAAAAAAATGTATCCTTGGTGCAGAATAGCTAGGGAACTACAGACTGTACATGGCAAGTCAACTATAATCCAAAACCTGATGGGTACCAGAATCCATGTTAAGAAGGAAAGAGGATCAAATCACTGGAAAGTTAACAACAATCCAAAACTCATGACACTAGGAACTGACATTCATGGGAAAGTAGGAAAGAAAATTATTTATACTAGTGGTAAATCATCTACAATCCAAAACTCAGCCATCTAATGGGGATAGAAAAGAGGATCATACTGTCTTCACCTCAATATCATGAAGCTGAAGGGAATCAGGAATCCCCAAACTCATAAACATGATACATGTTAACATAAGAAAGTGAGAAATTAATCCAGGAACCCAACATCTGGATATTAAAAAGATGCCTGTATAATGTAAATTATCTTCCACAAAAGTGAAATTCAATAGAACCGCCCCAAGCACAGTAACATCCTCAGAATAATGATCATTGAGGGGTAGCAGAAGGGGAAAAACTATAATAATCTGCAAGTACCTCCACTGTAACCCATAACATGGATAAAGTAATAAGAGCATAAATGAGGGAGAAATATAAACATTTGTAATACACGTGTGAGGACTTGTGTTGACTGGTTCAACTCTGAATTCAAAATCTGACCACTAAAAACTGACATCCACATGGAAGGTAGGATGAAAAATCCCAAATAAAGAGGTGAACTGCAAGTCTGACAGTTCAATTCTGTTTATATTTGTATCAGAATTGAGGATATCATTTCACCTATTGAGAGCTTGAAATTAGTACATTTGATCCTAGTGAACAAAACTAAAGAAATGACAGGAAGATGGGGTAATAGAAATAAGTAGAAAGATGTCCAAAATATCCATCTTGGTCATCCATAGTCGGGGGGAACATAACCAATAGTGGGGAAGAAAACCCTCCATAATAGTGGTTAGGAGGAAAAGTTTGTGATGAGACATCAGTCACAGGTCTTACTGAGGATAACAAAGAGATGAGAATGTTTTCTCAAGCCTGAAAGATCCAATGCTGTAACCTCAAGATGCAGAATGTGCTGATGAGGTAGGTGGGTCTTCACCAAAGCTCAAGAACGTGTGGCACTGTAGTAATTTATTTAGTCACACTATGACTCTAAAATTAGGAAATTAAACTACAGTAATTTCAATGAGAAAAAA
This sequence comes from Carcinoscorpius rotundicauda, assembly GCA_011833715.1. Classification (NCBI taxonomy): domain Eukaryota; kingdom Metazoa; phylum Arthropoda; class Merostomata; order Xiphosura; family Limulidae; genus Carcinoscorpius; species Carcinoscorpius rotundicauda. Next base: position 47,054,300 of record CM022403.1, read on the forward strand.
GTTAAATTTAAAAGGTCTGAAGTCATACAGAAAGATTCAAAAAGTAATGCATTTCTTGTAAACCTTTACAAAATTTGGGCTGAGGCAATAAGAAATTCTCAAAGCGCTACTTATTTAAGTGTTAGGTCATGAGAGCACAGCAGATGGTAATTAAAGTGCAATAGTTTTGCAGACAACATCAGTATAGTGTCGAATATTGAAATTTCAGCTCCTCATATACTATGAATAATATTAATTTAAATTTGGTATTTTTTATATGCATTTGAGCTTCAAATTGTTAAAATTAAATTATTTTTTAAATAACAACAAAATGTTTGATAATATACAGGTTATCATAGAGAAGACTAATGTAGAATTCTCTAACTCACCTTTAGCTTCTTAAGGCAGCTGACCATGTGCTTTTTAACAAACACATCTGATGCTGGAGCAAGTTTCAAGTTCAGGTGGGTCAGGTGTTTGAAAGGATTAGTTTCAATTATATCCAGATTAGCATGGTCAACGCTGGTCCTTCCTTGAAGGTTAAGACTTAACAGAAACCTGTTGCATGAATGTGAACACCAATTCTTTATAAAATTTGAGATACAAATGAAACACTATAATTAATTCTAAAACAAAATCCCAGATGAATGTAGGTCGTAAGTGAAAATATAATCCTGATTTTTTAGTATTATATTCATTGTCAAGTTATAGTCTTGAAAGAAGAGTTCTGATAATAACAAACATATTAACCACTGATGTGGAATCATTCTTCAGAGAAAAAGTAATGTTGATTACATTTTATCTATTCTGAGTTTGTTTTCAAGGAATTAGTACTGATTAAATAGAAATATGCAATAAATAATGACCAGTACACTATTGTACCTTTTAAGCCTAATATGTACATATATCATATTTGAATGAACAAGAATTTGCTTTTCCAAAAATTCAATCTAGAAAATTATTTACAAATAATTGAAACTAAACTTGAAATCAGATTAAAAAGAAATTTAACAATACAACAGGAGTTTCACCCTGAAGATTGAGAATGGAAAAAAACACCCCCAAAACCCACTGATATTGTGTTTGAACTCCACATTGCCTTATTTTCTGCAGACAGATTCAACAAAAACCTAAATTATATTTTAACAAAACTCATTATAATTAAATTAATACAAATGCATTCTAAGGAATAAACCTGACAGTCCACAGCATTTCTATCACACTTCATTTCTTTTTTGGAGATAAATGAAACTGAAAAACATCCATCACACTCAGTTTGTTGTTGTTGTTTTTTTTTAATTTTGCACACAGCTACTTAAGGGCTATCTGTGCTAGCCATCTGTAATTTAGCTGTGTAAGACTAGAGGAAAGGCAGCTAGTCATCACCACCCACTGTCAACTATTGGGCTAAATTTTTACCAATGAATAGTGGGATTGACCATCACCTTATAACACCCTCACGGCTGAAAGGGCGAGCATGTTTTGTGCAAACTGGATTCAAATTTGTACCCTTGGATTCCAAGTCTAACGCCTTAACACACTTGGCCATCCATCACACTCAAATTTACAATAATTCCACAAAGATAATTCAATAGTAATCTGCAACATAAAACAGTTTAATTTAATTCAATATGAGCTCTTACAGAATTTAGATTAATATAACAAAACATTTCCATTTACAAATTTAAATATCTATCTGTTTTTAAAGCCAATATGAAAGACAAAATTTAAGACATAAAACATTTGTAAATATACTATGCTTAACTCAATCCATACAGACTTGGTCATTTTAACTGAACTTGTAATAACCAATTAATCACGAGTATACATATTATAACTTTTAATATTGTGCGTATCTTTAAAACATTTGGCAAATTATAAATACACATTAAAAATCTTTAGTATGTATAAAATCAATTTTTAATTATGTATTTTTACTAAATATTTGTCCATTAATCAATATACGGAGTCAGTGTTGATTATTTGAAGTGCAAGGTGGTTTTTCATGCTAAAATTATAATTAATTTTACTGACATTAAAATTTTCAGTTTTCATTTTTATAAACTCTAAAACTTGCTAAATATCAACATCAAATGTTTTCTTAAAGTGAAACTTAAAGTTTTATGCTGTTTTCTTTACCATAACTCTACATGGATTCTGTGGATTTGGTCAACATTTTAACCACCAAAAAAAAACAACAAATAACTCTAAATCACTCTTTTTTATATTTTAGACCAGGGATTGGCAACTTATTTTTCATAATGACCACAACTGTGGCTAATGAAAACGTTGGTCCCACTATTCAAAAAAAAGATGTCAATTTCATCAAAATAATTGCATTTCAACTATCCTTCAATGTAAAAATTGATGGGGGTTTTCATCAACAAGTTTTGTGAAATTTGGCTGAAGATCTATGCTGAATGAGCATCTTAGCTCCGCATCTAAATTTGTGTCAGTAAGCTGAGATTTGTATATACACTCGAGAAAACCTAGCATAAAAAATGTTCACTCACACACCCATGTGGATTCAAACAAGGAAAGTAATTTTAAAATTGCTATATTTAAATTTGGAAGATTCTCATGAGAATAGTGAGTCACATCTCTCTGACAGAACTTTACAGGGTTAGCATGTCATCTTCAAATCCACACTTATCTAAAGAAAAAATAGATATAATTTCCTTACTGAAATTTTCTATGTCAAGTTGATTGGTATCATGCAAATATTCAAGTATCAATTCCAAATTATTAAATTTGGAAAAAACATGATTCAAACTTTTAAGATAGATTTTTGACCCAATTTGCACAGAGATCATTTTTATCATCAGAAAAATCAGTCATTATTATCTTTTCAGAAAACTATCCAACTTTACAAAATTTGTGAAATCATTCTTTTGTAATTATTCTGCAAGGCTTAGCTTTAATTAAAATTCATGAATAGATTGTGATCGCTTGCTTATTATTTTACCTCTTCCCTGAAGCTTCACATTCAAATTATTCAAGTAAGCCACCATGATGCAATAAAAAGTGCAAATCACACTGCCATGACAAAATTTCAATTTCAGGGATATTTTGAATCTTACCTTTTTCAACAAGATATTCTTTCATTTGAGGAAACAAGAAAGTAAATCATTCCAAGACTTTTCCTCTATTTAACCATCTTACATTTGCAAAATCAGTAAGATCATCAGAAGTACAGTCACTGCTTTTGTTCAGAGACTCAACAAACTGTCGATGGATGAGAGAGCTTTCACTTCTAACATAATTCACAATTTTTACAAGTATCCATCAAATTTTTCAATTTATCACTTTTAAACATCTGAGCACAAAAACATTTTCCTGATGCAAAATGTAATAGAAAGGTGACAGCATGGACTTTACATTATTTTCAATTAAATGCTTCTTCAAAAGAGAAACAATTCCTAATTTCACCCCAGTTATGGCAGGAGCACCATCTGTTGTGACAGAGGCCAGTTTTTCAAAATTCAGATTGAATTTTTTTTCCCAAATGTTTCATCTCATAATCCAGAAAGGACAAGCATTTCTTCCCTCAGTTGAAGATCTTAATTTACACATCAAACGCAAAATATCAACTGTGCAGTGTCACTCACATGTGCTGACTCATCTAGTGCTAAAGAAAAACACAAACAGTCTTTTAGTTGTTCAAGCAACTGATTTTCTATGTCTTTCACGAACTCTATCATTCTGCAGACAATTGTTTTTAGAATTGCAATTTATTTAACTTTTGAAGAATCTTTTACTTTTGAATCATAATTCTCTAACATAATTTCAATGACAACACTCAATATTTCAACACTAATTCAGCATCAGAAAGTAATTTATTTTTCTGGGCTGGAATCCAAACTACTTTGTAGCTAACTAACGTCACTAGTTCTATCAATCATAAAATTCTTTTTGGGCCTCCTTTCTGCTCATGAAGTTGTGCTTTCAGACAGCTAATTTCATTCATGCGATTTTTGATATCAACTGGACATTTTATATGAAATTCGTTGTGAAAATTGTTAAAGTGTTGCTTAAGGTTGTATACTTTATTCTTCCTAAAAATTTTGTTACACTAAAGACACACTGGCTTATCATTTGCTTCCATCACTACAAATTTCAACTCCCAACTTTTGTTAAATTCTCGTTTCACATTTTTCCAATCATGTGTCATTCTCTTTTCAGCTGTAATTCCAGAATCAATTAAATTATCTTTATTTTCTAAGTGTTCACCATCACCTGGATTCTTTTGTTTTTGAATTATCCACTTATCCATATTATGGGATTAAAAACAAAATATATTTAAACACTTGAAAGTTGCACAATAAAAATGTTTGCAAATGCATGCAAAACAACACACAATAACAAAGATTTAAGGCAGATGTTACAAAATGGGCAGTCTATGGTAGTGGTTAAACACATGACATTAGCAATGACGTGAGGCAGTGCAGTTGCTGATTGCCAAATTTGTGATAAAAAAATAAAAAATGGAAAAAGTTAATTTCTAAACTCGAGCTGGACACAATTGTGCTAGCCACTGACCACATGTGGCTAGTGGTCATGGAATTGCCCTTCCCTGTTCTAGAGTGACTACAGCTTGTTAAGAGAAAATTGCAGTTGTTTATTCTAAATAGAGTAAGACTTGTAACAGCCAGAATTTTTTTGTATTTAATTTTATTGTTGTATTTCCATTTGAACCATGTCTAATTAATAATACTGCATTACAAGCTGTAAATCACTCATAAAACAAACAGCTAAAGTTACTCTACTGAAGGACATAATGCCACTCACAAATGTATGTAATGGAAAAATTTTGTTATTACTCTACATTATCTTACCTAATATTTCCAATTTTTACATTTTAGTTACATTTATAACTACTTGTCAAAAATATTCTCAAAAAACAACTGTATTACTTTAATTTTACAGTTTTTTTGCTGTCAGTTGCTAAAGAAATCTAAGTTTACTTTCCTGAAATTACTGTACTGGTATATCTTAACTTTTTTAAAAAATGCACACAAGGACATGGAATAACAACATTCACAAGACAAATAGTTCTTATTACTATTTTTATTATTAAGTCCACCAACTTATTTCCTTTAAGTACTACTCATACTCAGTCTGAATTCAGTGAGAAAGTTTTCAATTAGAAGACAAAATAGCTAAAACCCTATAATGTGAATGACATATAATTATACATAATTAAGTAAATTAAAACTCTGTCTTCCTGTTGGTTATAAATGATGTAATAGAAAATGTCATCAGGAATTATTAACAACTTGTTAAGAGAATGTGACAAGTTGGCACTGCAAATGGGTCTTTCTAATTTATGTCCAGTGAACAAAGAAATTTGAAAGCTATAAAAAATATAAAGTTTGCCTCAGTAATATGTGTACTCTAATGCATAATTTTCATCCAACTCAGTGGATCAGAGAGGGATGTTCAAATAAAATGTTTGTTTTTGAATTTCGTGCAAAGGTACTTGAGGGCTATCTGCCCTAGCCGACCCTAATTTAGCAGTGTAAGACTAGAGGGAGGGTAGCTAGTCATCACCACCCACCACCAACTCTTGAACTACTCTTTTTATCAATGAAGAGAGGGATTGACCACCACATTGTAATGCCCCATGGTTGAAAAGGCAAGCATGTTTTGTGCAATGGGGATTTAAACCTGTAACCCTCACATAAGAGTGAGTTGAACACCTTAACCCACCTTACACAAATCTTACAAAATTTATATGGACACTGTTAAAATTTTTTATTTATGTTTAGCAAAGGCTGACAGCAGCAAACTAAACAAACCCAAGATCAATCTCATTAATTTATTCACAACCACTCATTACTAAAATTTGTCTGATGAACTGTAACAAAGTTCCTTTGCAATTTTAAGGTCTGCAGGATATTGAAGACCATTAAAACAACATATATGGTACTAACTTTGGAAGGTCTTTATTCTCTTCTTGTTCACATAGTTCCAACAGATCAATAAGTTTCTGAGGAAATGCTGCAAAATCAACTAATAGGCCTTGCTGGGACTTCAAGCTAATGGTTGAAAATGTTAAAGATTAACTCTCTTTATATTACGTTTAATTAATATCTAGAAACTTTAATATACTGTTACTATTTTACATTTTTGTTCAGTTCTATATTTCTTTTAATTTCAAAGTTACCATAAATTTTCTATTATATAAATGAGCATATCAATCTTTCTTTGTAATGAACAGTTTATTCAGAGAAATAATTCAAATTAATCTATCCATATTAGCATAAATAAGAAATCCACTTTCAACATTAAGGAAAAACAAAACAAGAACATGTATTTTAATTGTATAGAATCCTAATTTTGTAAAATAAAATACACATAACTTATATATTTATTTTTTTAAAGTTGTATTAACATAACTACATGTATAATTGCGTTGTTGATAGTTTTAAGAATACATTTTCATTATTTTTAACTTGTATGAAAATACAGTGCCTTGTTAAAGTATTTACTCCCTGCAAAGTTTCCCCATTTTATTGCCATAAGAGCTTTCAATCATGTAGATTATATTCAGAATCTACTCCAAAATTAAGAAAGCTAAAAAAACACTGATATTATATGTTATATTTACAAAGAAAATTAGAATATTCTCAGTTGCACAAGTATTCAGCCTCTTTGCTAAAGCAACCCAATATCAGTTCAGGTGCAAATGATTAGTTTGAAAGGTCACAAAATTAATGTAATGGCCTCTGTCTATGTGTAATCAATGTGGTTTAACTTGACTTCAGAGTAAATGTATCTGTTCAAGCCATAACTGACATAGTATTACAATAAACCAATGGTGTAAAGCACAGATGAATCCTAGAGGAAAACCTGCTTGAATCAACCAAAAATCTAAAACTGCAAAATTCAAATTTCAGCAGGACAATGATCCAAATGGATCAATGACACAAGGTCAATGTTAAGTACGTTTCAAAAAAGAAAGAAAGTTAAGTCCTAGTGTGGCCCAGTCAAGATTCCAATTTGAATCCAATAAGATTTTTTGCATGATCTAAAGATTGTAATTAATCAATGATCCCACAAACTTGTCAATATTGGTGCAATTTTGCCATGAGAAACAGAAAAAATTACACTATCCCATTCTGAAATGCTACCCAAACGGACTCACAGCAGTAATTGCTATCATAGGTGCTTCCACCAAGTAATTCCTTAAGAGATTTGAATACTTATGCAATCAACAAATTTCAATATGTACATATTTTCTTGACAGGTTTTAATGACATCCAACCTCCTTCAAACATAAGTTTAATTATGAGTTTTATATAAAAACAAGTTCTTTAAAAAAAAAATTGTTTACATTATTTGCATTTCACCAAAATGTGACATAATGTGTAGATGGTGAATACTTCTACAAGGCACTGGAACAATGTGTGCTAACTGTCATTGGTAATTCACAGAACACTTTCATTAATTTTTTTGTGTTAACTTGACTTCATGTGCAAGCTGTATCATTTATACTTTAGCAGAACATTTTCATTAAGATAACTGCATCAATATTCATTTAAGAAGAAACTGTGTTATTGGCAGTTTACAGAATAATGTTTGGGTATTCAAAACTATTTTTAGTTCCAACACATACTCCTAACATTAACCACTTTATAAAGTAATATAAATCTATTATAATTAAAGTTTATAGCCATATATCTGTCAAAAGTATGAAGTATTCAGCAACCAAAATTTGAACTTCTTATAACATAAGTGGGAGCATTGAACACTGATGAGTTAATTTAGTCTAAAACAAAAATTTAGCTAACAAATTGTCCAAATATTTTTTTTAAATTAACTCTGATACAGTTTTCCATTAATTTTTATCATAATGTTTTTGTTGTTTTTTTAGAAGAATTAAAAGCTCAAATATTAGAGTATTTGTACCCCTACTTGTCCTGAAAAACTACAAAAACTGGATTTCATTAAAATGATAGTCTTCATTGCATTCATAAATAAGAAAAGTTATACTTTTTTTATTATGAAAATATATTTGATTTGTACTTTCCTTCTCTTGCAAAACTGCTATTTTTATTCATTGCTGTCCTTATACAAGTACTTTTTTTTTCTACCCACACATTCCAAGCCCTCTGGCTCCAACTATTGGAATGAAGTGACTGCAATGTGTCTATTATGTAAACCATCATGCATCACTTTTCCACCAACAGGAGCATAGTATATTCATATAATAAATGTGACTCCTCCTGTGCACCTCTACTGGACTATAATTTTGAAGTCTGGTGGAAGAAAGAAGCATTAAAAGAGTGTGAGGAGGAAGGGTGGGAAGTGTGAGAGAAGGAAAGTACCTATCAGAAATACATTTTCGGTATTCTAAAATTATAACTTACAATACAGTACTTCATTCTATTCAGAATATTAGCTAGAATCCTATATTAATTATGAGGAGGCACCAGAGTGAGGGAAAAACAGACATATTCTCATAACATTTCAAAAGGGCACCTCCATCGGAGAGAGAGAGACAAACCAGTTCTGAAGAAGGAAACTGCATCACTTCTGATCAGATACTCTTCATCCATTGATAAAAGAGTGAAGAAAAAAGGTGAAAAATAGATAGAAAAACATCCAAGTAGAAGAGAATTGAGAAAGGATAAGGATCTGAACCCTTAAATAAATATATGCAAGTCAATCCCATGAAGCAGAAAAGAAGGTAAACAAATGATAAGCCCCATGGTGTAGTGACTAATTTTTCTCAACAAGTCAACTACATCCAAAAACCTATGATGCTGGGAACCAACATCCATATGTGAGTAGGATATGGATCATAATGTCTTCATCTCAAGCCACAGAGACCATAGGGTATCTAACATCAATCCAACCCCAGGGTATTACATTTGTTATTTGAAAAATATTTCAATCTGAGAGCACAGCATTTGGTGTCAAAAGAATGTCTATGTAAACAAAACTTACTCCCCCAACAGAGAAACCAACCTTTATCATCCAATAAGCAACAACATCCTTGGACAAAAATACACAACAAACAGCAAAAGGACAGAACTCAAATAATTCTCCTTTCTCCCACAGTGACCAACAACACAAGGAAATCAGTCGAGGTATGAAGATAGACAACCTTGAATATATGAGAAGATTTAGGTTTATTGGTTCGCTCCAAATCCAAAACCAACCTGTGGGGTACTGACATCCAGGGATGGGTAGCACAAGAGCTTCCAACTGAAGGGGTGAACTTCAATTTGATATCTCATTCCATAGTAATTCTATAATGCATAATGGGAGACAGCATGTCATCCACACCAGCAGAACACCACAATCCTACTCTGCACTCAATGGTATTGTCTTTTTTTTGTGTGTAACATATTCTGCAGGGTGGCTTGAGGCTTGTAAGTGGAGAGGACTCCCACACCCAACTTGAAGAAAGGTGTGTAGGACAGTCAGAAGGAATGTCATCACCTGAGACACTACAAAGGGTGATCTCAAAACCCTATTTTGAAAAGTAAACTATCATGATGTATTCATTCAAGGTATGGCAAAGACAGGCAGCTATCTCCTTCTGCTTTACCCAGGAAGTTTGTGGGTGGTACTGTCCATAATGGACATGTTTATGAAGCAACACTGCAAGGTTACTTACCTTCAAATGATATGGTGAAACACCCCACCTTAATGGTGATCATTACAAAGGCATGGAATGGAAAGTGAGAGCCAACATGGCTGTAGGGTGATTTTTAATTGCAGAATACCTGACCGGGCACCACCCACCACATAGCAAAATCCAAGAAATAAAGGTGTGAAAGACAGGCTCCTGAAACAAAAGAAAACAGTAATATAGACTTACCCAATTTTAAAGTCACACTGAAGCTTCAAGGACAGTCACAGGTGGAAGCCCAAGGAAGCCAAAACGTCAGTATGATGTAAATACTGAGATATGAATGTGATAGGTGTGGTACACAAGTCCATTTGCATTATTTCCTTCAATGACTGATAAAGACAAGAAGCAAGGGAAAAGATGAGGTGTCATATTTGAGGGGAAGTTACTCTAAAGTAATTTCTACAGGAAGGGAAAAACGATGAATATAACTGGATCAAATTCTGAACCAACTGGTGAGGGTATAAGGTGATAGATCTCTAGAGGAAGAAGACTGCCACTGGATAAAGAGTCAGAAATAGAAACTACAAAAGGAATCTGTGAGAGCAATAGAGCAATAAAGAGCATCACCAAACTTGCATTTCAAACTGAAATCAGATAAAAAAAATTAAACGCATCTGAGCTCAAGTGCTGGTAAACAAGAAGTGATAGTTAGGTAGAGATGCAGTGAGCAAGTCACATGTTTCACGTGAGTATATTAAACTCCTATTGTGATGGTTTGGTAGAGTTGCATGTTTCACGTGATAATATTAAGCTCCTATTGTGATAGTTTGGTAGAGCTGCATGTTTCATGTGAGTATATTAAACTCCTATTGATGGAGAGGTGAAGTATGATGGTTTACATGAGAGAGATGTTGGAATCACATTATTACAACAGGGGAGCAGAAGACTTGTGGCATATATGAAGAAAAAGTTTGCATGTAGAAGTTAGCGATGAATAACAACAATCTTGCGAGAAGAGAGAGAAGTACCACATCAGAATTATACATTACATTTAAACATTTATTTACTGAAAGAGAGCTTTGAGTATTCCTTAAAAACAAACATGATAAAGAATTTCATTTCTTCCTATTATTTTCCACATTTATGAAAGAAATGCAGGCAATCAGAGAAAATTTACCTATGAAAATCTTCTTCAGTTAAAGTGAGCACGTATAAGAAAAAAGGATCAATGTCGTCAATAAGACGAATGCTTAGTTCCTACAGAAAGTGAAAAAAAATTACTGATTATCTTTCCAAGCATCTAGAAGAACACACATTTAAAAAAAACCCACAAGTACAATGAATAAACAGGTGTATAATCTGTATAAATACAACAGTAGTCTACCTCACCTTCTGTGAATGGATCTGCACCAAATTTAGTGTTGAGATTCACTGGATCAATGAGGAGAAGCATTCTAATTTTCACTTTTGCATTTTTTACTGCTACTTTGTCCCCTGAAGATGAACCTTCACTAAATTTAGCATGAAAATATGAGCCAATTTGCAGTTTTTATGGGCAAGTTTGCACTTCTTTTAAAATTATTTATAAGAAGCAACTTTTAATGTCCTAAGATAACCTTTCATTAATTACAAATTTACATAACTTCCATCTTGGGTACAGGTACTCTAGCTAGTTAAAAATAAGTTATTCATGCACTTATTGACATACAAGAACAGGCAAAGTAAGAAAACAAAGGTTAATATACTGAATTGAGGTATACTACCATTTTATGAAATATATCCCTAAAGCACCAAAATATTAAATGCTATATATAAAGCATTAAATGCATCATACTATAACGGAACTCTTGCTTATATAATACAAGAAAAACTTCTTTATTATGCAATATTCAACCCCAACTTTGCAAAATATTATCATCATGGGTGGATGTAGATTTGCAATAGGGGTTACAATTTTCCAAATTTGCCTTCATTTCTCATAAGTAAGAACTTTATTTTTCTTCATTCTTAGTGTTCAGATATGATGTCAAATATATCACACACAGATCTAATGCACTGGTGCTATCTATATAAATACAGTAATTTTCAATTTTGCATTTTGTGGTTTTTACAATTTTTTTTTACCACTACTTTAATCCTTTTAGTGGATCTTCACCAAATTTAGTATGAAGGTTTGTTGGGTCCACGAGGAGATGCATACAAATTTACAGTTTCACATTTTTTGTTTTGCTGTTTTATTAAGCATTTTGTATTTTTGTTTCAAATTAAACATAAGGAATCAACTTTCCATGTTCTACAATAACCTTTCATTAATCAAGAATTTACATAACTTCCATCCAAGGTATGGGTACCCCATCCAGTACATATAAAAACCAATTAGCTATTTTCACCTTCTAAACTATCAACATCAAACTCACACTCAACATTAATTTAAGAATCTGATGATAACAATGAATCTTCACTAACTAAAATTTCAGTCAAAATTTAGGCAGCTGTGTGTTTATGATGCCATTATTTCAGCAGTAAAAAAAACCTAAATTACACCACCAGTACATAGCAGTATAACCAAAACATCCAGAAAACAACTAGAATAGCTATAAAAGAAGAAATAATTGCTCAGACGAGATAAAACAGCCTCCCTGTTGATTTAATAGTAACATACCTGCTGATACAAAATACCAAAATCTATGTGCTGACCAACTAAATTTTGATAAATATCACACTTTACAGCACAACAATAGTGGTGAAATATCAGACAAAAAAAACAACAACTAAGGTGTTATGAATGAGACCCAAAAGCATATTGTAAATTACAGAACAATAAAATTATGTTTAATATGTTAATCATCTTACTGATCATAGCTTTATAAAACCAAAAGATTATTTAACTACGAGAATATAACAATGTCAGAAATACATTGTAAATTGACTTCTTTTCAAGTATCACATAATTTGAGATACTATTTTTGAATTTTCAACCATTTATTGCTTCTTACGAAACAATGTTATTTTATTACTTTATGTTTAGCATGGTTCTAACTAAGCTCACCATTAATTATTTGCTATAAATGTTTTATTCTGTTTGACACTGTGGCTAATGGAAAAATACTGATAACATTAATACATCAGAGTAAAGATTTGCAAGTCAATTATAGCAGGTCATATAGTTGTACCATTATTTTTTAACCATTAGCTACATCAAAATCAATGTCATACAACACAAGTTAGGAAGAAAAATAACTTCAGTGTCTACAAATATGCTATTGTATACTAAATAAAACAGCACTTAGAACAACACCAAAGCTGAAGTATAATCAAATAGCAATAAGAAATAACACTATAGAGATCTATCAATAACAACTTTATATGTATCATATTTGTGTTGTACCACTAATAATACATGTTCACAAAATCAATTCTGCAACACTATCAACTAAATACAAGCCAGTCATGTCTGTGACCCAGCAAATGAAAGAGAAAAAATGCTTTGTGATAAAAATTATTGCAAACAAATAAAAAACTGAAAATATTCTGTACTACAGGAAAACAAAAGTGTGTATTAAGTAAATATCAGAAACACTGATATATTTTACTTAAGAGGAACAAAATTAAATATTTACTATTCTAGTTGAGTTAAAGACTTTGTGATGACATGCTAAACTTTTACTTAGAAGTATAACTTCTCTGATAGATGCCAATCAGTCACTTGATCATCACGTAGGACAACTATGTAATGATGGCTACTATTTATTAATGTAAGGTTATGTTTCTTTTGTAAAATCAGCTTAAACTTTCTTAAGATTATTTTCAGAAGTTTGAGATTTTAAGTTTGTTTTCAAATGATCTTCATTTTGAAGTTGAATAACCCGCTCTAATAACATTCTTAGTTACAATTTGAACCTAAGGTTTCAGCTCAAATTTCAGTCATGTGAAATCTATTTTCAGACAGACAACTGTTGTTATGATTCACTTTAATTTCTGGTTATTACCTCTCCTGTCAAAGAACTTGATCAAGCTGACCAAGTTTATTACACTAAATTAAGCTTTATAGTTTCCTTACTATAATTTTGAATATCTTAAAATTTTACAAGCATTCAGTAATCACTAAGAATCTTTTGTAGAATTATTTTTACTAAAGATTAATTTATGGAATCAAAGTGTTGACTTCTCCATGAGAAAAAATGATTCTTATTTTAAGATTGAATTTTTTTTCATCTAAAAAAAATATCAAATTTCCAAAATAAATTTTAAATGTTTTTTCTTCCTGGTAAAACTTGTATTTTATTTGTTACTTTCTCTACCCAAACTCTAAACAAGGATAGTCAATTTGACTATACAGTGTCTTTAGTCTTCTCAATGTTTCATATGCTTTAAAATCTAAATTCATCTTTGTCACCAAGCTTAACATAACATGAGTGCACTGTATCAATGCAAATTATGTAATGTTAGCAAGGCATGACTGGAAGGTCAGTATAATAAAAAACAATAAATATATAACACTATGAGACCTGACATACTTATGCTAAACATGTGTATTTTCATGTTATAACATGTAGTAATTTGAGCACAAAAAAGCACAATTTATTTCCTGATTCTTTTTTTTAATGTTAGTTATGAGGTTGTAAAAGTGACAAATTCCACATAGTTAAAATATAGAAAATAGCAAAGAGATTATGCAAATATGAGATTTTTGGGCTGAAAAAGTTTTTTAAATCATAAAATGAAATTACTTTGCACTGAGATGAGTGAAGAAACTGACTATTTTCACAAATAAATCTTTAGAAAAACATTTAATTAAAAAAAACTGATTTTTTGTACATGAAACACTTGTAATCTTTACTGAAAGTCTACAAAATTGTGAAGATATGAGTAATAGTACAAATACTAAACATGCCAATGTGCAAACGAAATCGAATATATCACACTGAGCCTATAGTGAAAGGATTAATACTGGTCTATTATATTAAGAACATACAACATATATAGCATTAGCTACATTTTTATGCCAAATCTCGTCACATGTACAGAATATGCCTATAATAAAAGCGTTGGCCAAGTGTACTTTATCTATGGTAGTTTGTATTGTTACGAAGTGTCTCACTGAAAATAATAAGAGATTTAACCTTTCAGCTTAGTTTCTAGAGCCCTCATTCACTGGGTGAGAACTCTTAGATTCAAAATAACTAGAAATGCAAAACATGGATCAACATAAGAAATGTGGATGGTAAAAGTAACTTCCACACATCCAACTTGATGAGATTCAACATCTTATTTGATTTTGACCACTTATTAATAAAGTATAGTTTTATTTGTAAAGATATTTGTTTTTTTCATTTATTTGTTTTTCCTTTTAATATTCAGATTTTTGTTTCTCTTTGAATTAACTATACAATGTTGTACTTCACAACTTCCTTGACATCTTAAAAACCCAAGCAGATGCTGCCAGTGCCCAGCCAAAAATCCTGGTTTACTTATTGGATAATAATGCCAAATGTTCCACATGAAGAGATTTGAGACTAATTATACAACAATGCTTCATATGGATGTTCAAGAAAACAAACTTAATTTTTTAATGCATGGTGATAATTACTAGAAAATAATTTCATCAGCAGAATATCACAAAATTATGGGTTTAAAAAAATTAATCCAAAATACCACTTGTGTATCTCTATTTTGTAATAACTAATATTTAATGTACATAAACATAGGTGTTTTTTAAAAAATGTTTGAAAAATAAACAATTATCATAAACAGTTACAGTTACACAATTGATAAAAACTTTCTTGTTGCCATACACACACACTCACACAAAATATAGATACAAGTACAGAAGTAAAAAGATACAATATTTTAGATATTCATAAAATAAAATTTTCATAATATATTTCTGTTTTTTCACACATTTTGCAAAACACAAATATTAAATTCATTATTACTTTATAACTGAGAAATTATGTCGTAATATCTAGGTATTATAAAAATATCTGAAAAATTTAAAGATGAATAACCAGTTTCATCTCACAAACCTTTCTTGAGAGAGGACTAATAATAATACACCTTTCAACAGAAATCAGCAGCCTAGACTTTCTGAAATAGAGTAAAATAATCACATGTTTATTTAAAAAGTAACATCATTCAAAAGTGTTACATAGAACTCAGGAAACAGCACGACAAAAAGCTATTCAAGTACCACTCACTACAAAATTAACTGTAAAACTTTACAGATGTGAAAATACCAGAAGGATAAATGATTTTTTAAAACAGTTTGTTTTTATTGTATCTGTCCACAGGAATAAAGATTTTGATAACACGAGTATTGTTGAAATGTTCAATTTTGAGCACTACTATTCAGAGAATCATCAAGACTTTGCTGTGTTAAGCAGTAATATATTTAAAGTGTGAAAATGTATTACTGCATCAAATATCTCATTCTTAAGTGTCCATCATGAACTAAGTTTTTCCAAATAAAATGGGTTATTTAGTGTCCATGATGAAGATTTCTGCATTCATGCAAACATAAAGTAAACCAAGTTTTATAATAAATATTAGAAACACAGTAATATCAAAATACTTAATTAATCATAGATGCCTGGGAATTATTTCAAATTTCATTACACTTAAACAAACACTCAATATACATTTTAATTACAAAATGTTAGATAAAGAAGTTTCTGATCAAATCTAAAGTTTAGAAAGAATATATTTATACAGTAATAGTACAAGGGAATCTATGACATCACACAGAAGTGCAGAGATAATAACCTTCAAATTATGAAATACTTTGCCAGTGGACTGAAAAGCTGGTCAATCACTGACAGATTTAAAAACTTTGTTTTTTTTTGTTTTATAAGTAATTAGTAGTCCAGGTTAAATTCCTTATGTGTGACGAAGAGCATAACTATTTTATCTTTCTACCTAAAAAGATCAAATTCTATTAAAATATTGTGCTTTATGTAACCACAAATTACTCTTATTCTTCTCAGTGGTTGTTTTATGTAACATAAAATTACAATCTAGTGTTAAGAACATAAATTTACTAGCTTACAAATGTATATATCAACAAGTCTGCAGTGCCACTTAAACTAACATTACAAATATTAAACCTACCAAACATCACTCCAAGACTTGCCTACTCTCTCGACTGCAATGGAAAAACTTTGAAGAAATATTTCTCCAAATGCCCATATATGAATGGCTTATCACGTAAGAATAGGCTAGTATCACTCAATTTGTACTTTCTTTAATAACACACACACACACATACATATTTCAAGAATGATGTCACTAAAGTATTCAAAATTTTATTAAAAGAATTTCCTGAAGTGAAGCATAAGAATTTTTCATGCTTAATTATAATTATAAGGGCAGTATGGTTAGGAAATGTCAGTTATTTCCTGTTGAAGCTGTTTGATTTCTCCAAAAGGATGACATAATTGAGAAAAATCACCATCTGGAGTACACCTTGCAACCACAGAAATTTATAAAAAGTTTTGACAAAAATCTGGGTGATTAACTCACTAAGGCAGGATACAGTGATTAGTTATCTATATTTTGAAGGAAGCTGGGAACCAAGATATCCTTAATCAGCCATGAGACCATTTACAATACACATTTTTGTCACAATACTGAAAACAAATCAATAAATGAAGTTTCTCAGCTTGCCTTCCTTGTGTGGCTCCTCCTTCCTTAACTGTAACTGTCAAGACTTTGGAAAATAATTTTTCAACTTCACTTTGATTACTTTGAGTTGCGAGACCTTGTCCAATCAACATTTCCTATATCTTTACTTCCATAAGATATACACACTGCAGTTGCAACTTAAACTTGAAAATAAAATAAAAATTATCATCTTTGGACTGATAAATACAAAACAAAAATCATTAATAATAATATACACATACTTATGAAAACAAACTGATTAAAATACCTGTAGTATTGTACTAGCCTTTAATCAGTGACTTTGAAATTGTGTTCACATTTGAAAGTTAGCAATTGGGATAGATTGAATTATCTTGAAATTTTTTGGCTACTCTAAGTTTTAAAACACAAAACTTTAAAACAGCAATAAAACCTGTTGGTCCACATGATGCACCCCATCTAATAAACTAAACCTCAAAATAAATACAAAGCATCAAAAGCCAGTCTTATCCATTTAAATGTTCATCAACATTTTCCTTAAATTTACTACCTCTAACATCCATTCCAAAGACTAACCACCCTGTCAGAAAAGTTTATTTAATTTATTCCCAATACTAAGATATACAATTTTTTTATAAGCCTTTAATATGAAACTTTGTCAAATTCTTTTTGAAAATACAGATAAACTAAATCCACATTTCTACAGTCACCAACATTTAGCAGTAACCTCTTAAAAGAATGTTAGAAGATTATTAAAGCAAGATTTACTCCACTGAAAATCGTGTTGGCCATTCTACAAAAGTTTAAACTCATTAACACTCCTACGAAAAATATATTTACATCCACTAAAGTGATACCCTCAGTGGATGTTTTAAAATTTTTATTTAAATATTATTCTGCAAATGTCTAAAAAGTCAATATTATTGCTCCTTAAAATATAAAGGAATAGAGTGAGTTATTAGCAATTTCATTTAAATACAAAATTATTAGCCTAATATTAACAACCTTTCAAGTTGCTCTGGGGCCTATTAGGCCCCAATTTTTGTAGGAGTGTTAAATGACTTTACAAATCATTATTTATCAATTTCAAAATCTTTTTCCACAACTGATTTAAGACTAATACTGGTTAAATTTTCGTCACATTCCTAAGAAAGACAAGCAACATTAGACAATTTCCAATCGACTAGTACAAGCCCATCATTCGAGTATTTCAAAAAATTAAAAAAATATAGTAATAAATTAAAGTAATCATGTTTGTTCATAAATTATGTCTTCCTCATGCAACTATTGAGGATGTGCCACATCTTACACCTTCAACAGTAAACACTGAAGAAAAACAAAGTATAATTTAGTAAGACACCAATCTCTTACTCATCAGAAATAAAATTTTCATTCTTATTTCTAAAATGCTCTACTCCAATCCCAACCTTTTGTTTTCAGTTAAGTACTTAATTCCATACTGTTATATTTTAACAATTTCAGCAATCCTTTTTCAACAACCTTGTGTCCTGTTTGACCAACTCTTGTTCATCTACAATCCTGCAAATATCCCATCATAGCTTTAAATTTATACTCAACTTTCTATTTATTTTTTATTCCTTAACATTTTATCTACAAACATACTTTTTCTTCTACAAGAATCGTGTCTTCAATAGTCAAACATTTGTTTTACACATTTTCCACATTAAATTAGCATCACTATTCAATCTAGTATCCCAATACTTTAAATCATAATACTTGTCACATTTTTTCAAATATTTTTGTAACTTTTTTTTCAATAATCACATCCTGTAGGACATCAAACCTAATTGAAGAATAATCACCTGCACCCAAATGTTCTCTAGCCTCTCTTTCTCAATCATTTTCAATGAAAGTAAATCTTAAACAAAACAAAACAAATAGCATTTACTCACTGTATCACTAATATTAAGTTCTTAACAAAGTGATGAAGAAAACCCCCCTTAAGGGTTTCTATCAATGTATCACCTGCACAGTTTAACTATAAAAATATCTCATTCAACACAGCAAAAGATTTCTTGAAAAATTAGAAGATATTTATTTACATTTTTACAATATACCTACCCCAGATATGCCCTTGATAAACAGAAGTTTCTTGATGTCTATAAATTGTTACTTTCAAGTAAACCTAAGTTACTACTTCTGCATTATATTTTTTACATTTGTTAAAAATCAAAATATTGCAGCTTTACTCTACCTTAAGCCTAATATTTCTACTAATATTAATACAACTTTAATATTATCACAAATATTTGCACATACTAAGTTTTTAATCCTATTCCTATTTGTAATTCTACTTACTACTATTAGTTATACTTCGTTAGTAGAAATTACAATATAAATAATTATTACCTCATAATTTATATTATTAATAATTAACACTATTGATGATACCCCATTATTATTCTGTTTCCCTTATTGTTTAATACTGTTAAAATTCTACGTTATTGTTACATTACTGTTGTACTTTATAGGTGTTTCAAATTACTTAATGGTTAGAATTTCAATGCTATAAATTACATTTTAGAATAAAAAATACAAGAGCGAAGTGTAGATCGCTAAATACTAAATGAATCAGATATTTATAATGATACTAATGGCAAACAAAACAGAGAAGATTAAAAGAAATATACATATACCCAATAATTTAAAATTAGACATACAGTACAAAAAAAATTAGGTTAGTTATTCAATATGCTGGAAGTTTCATTATTAGTATAACTCAAACCGAAATTGAAAATTAATTCAACTAACTCGAACTAAACCCAAAATTTAAACTTGTGCTGGGATTCTAACGTCAAAATCGCGCCGAAAATGTTCAAAACATCTGATAGATGACAGTAAATTCGTTTATGTTGCAGTAAAAAAACAACAAATCATATATATAACTGATTTCCGATGTAATATATGTATAAATGTTTGTTTTTTGTTGAGGTTATTTTCAGATGAAAGAGGTTCAGTTTTTGACAATAAATTGGACTACTTAAGTGTCAGAGAAAAATGTATTTAAATAAAATATGCGCTTCAAACTTTGATCACAAATGCCCAGTAGTTCAAATTAATGAGATTCGCATATTTTTATATTAGTGATATAAGACATGTGGTCAGTATCATTGTACCGAAATGAGCGAAAACAAGGGTCGGTAAAGGTCAACGCTTTGCAATCTGTGTATTAGGCGTAAAAAGTATAAGGTAATGCGTTAATTTGGTAAGTAAAAATTAAAATTTCATCATACAATAACAAAATAAAATAACTGGGTTTAATTTACTCAAAAAGTTAAAGTTCTGTTTTGTATAAAAATTTTAAAAGTAGTTTGTTGCTTAGTGCAAAGCTACGCGAAGAGCTAATTATCTGTGACCTGTCAATCACTGACAACGAAACTCGAACTGTATCGTAAGATCTATCGCCGAGTTACTGGAAAGCTCTACTAGTGGCCCAATATGGCCAATTGATTAGACTCGCAATCTTAGGGTCGCAGGCTCAAATCCCTGTCCCGCCAAACATGCTTGCCCTTTCAGCCGTGGAGGTGTTAAAAAAGTGATAGTCAAACCCCAATTCGTTGGTAAAAGAGGAGTCCAACAGTTGTCGGTGGCTGATAATGACTAGTTGCCTTCCCCCTTGTCTTTCACTGACAAATTAGAGATGGCTAGCGCAGATAGCCCTCCTTTAGCTCTGCGCCAAATTCAGAATAAACAAACCAACTCTAGTAATCAAAACAAGCAAACAAAAATTGGCATTTAAAAATCAGAATCTTTATATCATTTCACATGAGAGCGTTTTCAAACCCTATGATACTATGTAAATGTGAAATGACTGAAACAGTCAAGACTTCCGCCTTTCGTTGGTAAACGAGTAGCCCAAGAGTAGGCGGTGGGTAGTAATGATTAGCTTCCTTCCCCCTAGTCTTAAACTGCTAAATGAAGGACGGCTAGCGCAGATAGCCCTCGAGTAGTTTGCGTCAAACGTTTTTTTTATTTGTTTGTTTTTACTTTGAATGTTGACACCTAAGCCATTTGTATAAATAGTTCTCTGGTTTAAAGTTTTGAATTGGAAGGCCGCAAAGTTTAATGGACGTGAGATTTGACTTATAGTTCATTGACAGTGACAGCCCAGGTCTCGTTTCCGTAATGATAAAGTAAATGATGCTTAAGCCTCGTTTGCATTGCGGAAGAACAGCCTATAGTCTTACACTACCTAATTAGGGACGGCTAGCGCAGATAGCCCTCGAGTAGCTTTGCGCAAAATTGAAAAACAAGCAACCAATTAATTAACGGATTCAAATCTGGCAAAATATGTCCCCTACAATTGCTCAGCAAATCTTTATAAGTCGTGTTTGTTTTTGAAAATGGCAATATGAAACTTTTGCGAATGAACTGGATTTTTTTAACTCCTGTATTTATCTCTCTTGGCCAATCACTGATTTTTAAGTTAAGAAGTTTACATATTGTGATTTTGTACTTTTTGGAGAAATAATTTTTAGGTTCATGGTAGGATTTACAAATTATTTATTTGTTGGGAAGTAAACACAAAGCTATACAACGAGTATCGAAACCTGGTTTTTAGCGATGTAAGTCCACGGACATACAACTGCGCCACTGAGGTGCGACAAATTATTTAAGCCTATTAAAATGTATACCGCCTTCCGTCAATGTTAAGACGTAACTGTTCTTGTTATATAAATTTTCATTAAACATTCGAGATGTCTTGCGATTTTTACATAATGAACAAAAAAATTTACTGCATCACCGTTTATGATCCGGTTCGTTTCAAATAGTGACGGCACGGAGTTTTAGCCACGCCAACACATTCCCACCCAACTCTGATCTACGTTAGAAACGAATAACAATTTAACCCTGTCTCTGACCTTGTTAGAAAAAAATAAAGCTATCTTAAGGAGTGGTACAGAAAATAGTACAAACTGGTAAGAGTTAGTGGTTTTCTTCCTCCAAAATGGCCCCTCAGTGGCTCAGCGATATGTCTGCGGACTTACTTAGTCTGCAAGTTTTTAATTAGTTATTTTTGCATTATATATTTTGATATGTTTTATTAAGAATTATTGATATATTGTTGATAAAGAAACTTTAACTTATTGAAAAGTATATTACCATTTACAGAAGTATAAAGTGTAGAATAGAGAGCGTTTGTTATGTTTTTGTACGAGAGAGCAATATTTGCGGGTTAAAAATTTATATATCTGTAATAGAAAATTATTTGGTTGCGAATGGTTCTTGTACTATATCAGCGTGATTCCCATAAGAAAAAATTTTTAATGGGTAAAGATTCTAGTTTAAATCTTTGTTGCTCATTTAATAGAAACATTTTTAAGATTGATAATTATGTGTCTTTTAAAAGATATTCTGAACCATAGTTGATTGATTTGTTCGTTAAGTTCGTCCGTTTGACATAAAGTAGGCCCGGCATGGCCAAGCGTGTCAAGACATGCGACTCGTAATCTGTGGGTCACAGGTTTGCATCTCTGTCGCGCCAAACATGCTCGCCCTTTCAGCCGTGGGGATGTATAATTTGACGGTCAATTCCACTATTCGTTGGTAAAAAGAGTAGCCCAAAAGTTGGCGGTGGGTGGTGATGACAAGCTGCCTTCCCTCTAGTCTTACACTGCTAAATTAGGGATGGCTAGCACAGATAACCCTCTAGTAGTTTTGTGCGAAATTCCAAAAACAAACAAGCTTTTAACATTTCATCTCAATCAGAACTTTTTTTTCCCATCTAGTGATATTTTACAAAATATCCTTCTATATCAGGGGTTCCCAACCTTTTGGCACTCGTAACCACTTACCTATAAGTTTGAAACCCATGTGACCCCCTACTTAGGACTTACTATCAGCAGCTTAATTTTTCTTTTATTTTCTGTGAAGGAGATGGAAAGAAACATCTAACAAAAATATTTTAAAATTTTGTAATTATTTATTAGCAAATTAAATCACATTGGTCCAACCTGAATTTACAAAAAGAACATATATTTCTTAAAATAATATTGGCATAGGTTTGAACAGCTATCCAACCCAGCTAATGAGATGCCCGATGTTGCATTTCAGCAGCAAGTTTTGAAATTCGTGGCCAAGCGTTTGTTGGAGCTAGTCTCATGTCATCTCCAACATCCAATCTGTTCCTATTCTTTGTTTTTATATTGACAAGAGTGGAAAATCCTGCCTCACACAAGTAGGTAGAAGCAAATGAAACAAGGACACGTAAAGCTATCATGCTGACTTTGGAGTACGACTGATACATAGCGCACCAGAACTGAGTCACGGATTTCACCTTGAAGAGATCACGAGCTGAAGAGTCGTTCTTTAGATCCAGAAATTTATCTTGGATATCATCTGGGATGCTGGATACATCAAGTTCAGTACAAAATGAGTTCCTTACCAGGGCCTCCTGTTTCTGTGATAGCTCAGGGAAGTAACGCTCGACTTCCTTTTCTAGAGACTGAAGATGTTCCGTAATCTCATCCTTGAGGAACTGATCCCGTTGGATCTGAGATTCATCCGTCACTCCACAAAGTTTTTTAAACATAGCGATGTTTCCAAGATTGGTTTTCGACGCCAGTTGTGCAGTTTGGAAACAAAGGCCCGAAGACTATCTTGAAAAAGGAGAACATGTGTTTCCTTTCCTTGAAGCTTCAAATTGAGCTTGTTCAGCTGGTCAAAAATGTCGGCTAAGTACGCAACCCTTTTATTCCATGTTTCATCTTCGAAGTGAGCTACAAGATCTTTCCTTTCTTGAATCTCCAGGAATAGCTTTATTTCATCTTTCATTTCAAAGACATGATTAATAACGTTTTCTTTCGACAACCAACGTACTGCTGTGTAGAAGAGAAGGACTTCGTGGTCAGCATTAATGTCTTTGCATAGTTCTTTGAATAGGCGAGTGTTGAGTGCTTGAGTCTTCACATAATTTACAATTTTGATTACAGATTCAAGCACTTCCTGCAGAGAGGCAGGGAGAGTCTTACTGGCGAGAGCATATCGGTGAATCATGTAGTGGATGCCCTTTGCTTGAGGTGCTAGCTTCTTCACTCTCGACTGGAATCCTGAATTCGATCCAAGCATAGCCGGTGCGGCGGTGCCCCATCCGTACAAACCCCACACACGTTTTCTCATTGAAGATCTTCGTCTTGAAAAACAGTTGAAACTTTTTGACATCATAAGCTTTTGTTGTGGTTTCAAGTGCACTGCAGATTAAGAATTCGTCTTTGATGTCACCTGAATTAATGTATCTCACGAAGACAAGCAACTAAGAACATGAATTTACATCTGTTGACTCGTCGAGCTGAAAGGAGAACAAAGGGGAACCCTTGGTGTCAGTCAAAACCTGTTCCTTCACATCCATAGACATTTTAGAAATGCGCCTCTGTTTTGTATTATTTGACAGGGATACTTGCTGCATCTTCTTTGCACTTGCATCTCCAAGAATGAGATTTACTGCTTTCATCATGCAGGGTTTAAGAAGTGTTTCTCCAATCGTGTAAGGCTTTTTTTTTGTTTAGCAATTTCGAATGCAATCTCATAAGAAGCTTCCACTACGGCTGCACTCTGCTGCTGAAACGACCCACTTCTATCGATTTTTTGGCTTTTAAGACACCGTTCATGCTGTTTGAAGAAATCCAAACCCTTCTTTGCGTTTTCTAGATGTTTCGTCTCGAAATGACGCTTGAGTTTGATGGTTTCATTGACTTTGCACTCAGGACAGCATAGCAAAAAACACACTGTGGTTTCTCGATGGCGTCGTTGGCGAACACAGTGGTGAAGCCAATGTTGAGGTAGCATTCTGAGTATCTGCGCCGTTTAGCCATGGACACAGCTCACCTCTACTGCTTATTTATCTCCTTGTTAAAATAAAATAAAAATGTTGAATAATGAACGCTTTGGCAACTGTAGATCTTACACTGACTACTTGTGGGGGATGCAGGTAGAGTAATGATGGGGTAAGTACTGGGAGGGAAGGGAGCGTGGCCAGTCGCGCCACCAATCAGCAACGGACATGTAACTCACGTGTCGACAACGAGCACACACACACACACTTAATCGCAGCTGAACCGACACACAAGCATACGTACATGCGCATGCACTCACATACACGCTACTCACTAGTACACACAGACACATTCACTCACAGGCACCCATACATACACCCATAATATCACCTAATGACATTGAACTGACGTAGCACACGTTTTGCTTTGCACCTAAGCAAAAAAAAATGTAAGAGCATGAAAATGTAATTGATGAAATAAAATTAATGTTATCTCAAGCTACTTCTAACAAGGTTACGCGACTCCTCTGCCAAGGCTTCGCGACCCCCTAGGGGGTCACGACCCGCCGCTTGTGAACACCTGTTCTATATCCCAGTAGCGAATGAGAGCCAACGCCATTATTTTTGAATCATTCAAATTTTGATATCAATGAAAACTGTGGTATGAAAAAATGTTAAATATATTCAGTAATTTGACATGCAGAAAATATACAGAGAGATGTATAAGCTGACCAAAGTTAACTGACGATCATGTTATCAGCATACGTTTCACAAGTGGTTATATTATTTGTTGCAAACAATTAACGAAAATGAAACTTACTGTCTTCTTTAAAGTGATATAGGAATATGAGGAAATATTCCACAGTTATTTTATAATATACCATATTTCTTAGTTTTGGAATACTAAAGCAAAACCAAAAACTCGCGGATATAAAAATAGTGTCATCAAAATTATTGTGCTCATCTTACTGGCAAATAAGTCTGTTCAGGGCACCCAATATAATTACGCAATATCACATCATGCTGTATTAAAATCCGTAAGGAGAATTAAATAAAATCCATTTGTTTTCACTACATTGAGGAGCTGGTTCCTTGCGTTCATACTTTAATCAACAGATTATAGCCTTTAGCTCACTCAAAACTTTTAAAGGTAGGAAAACCATTTTGTAAAGTGGATGTGTTAACTGTTCTACATTCTAAACCTATTATTAATTGGAGTACTGGATGGTGAAATTGATGCAAGGCGTATAATTTCGATTCATAACAGATAGAGTACTTAATTAGTATTTGTGGTAGCAACACCAAAAGTTTATATTATCATGGCCAATAAACAGTCTTTTGAAACAATACATCGTACATTTAGGTAGGATTAGATGTGTTGAAATGTATATTACATTTAACTATTAACCTATAATTACCGCACCAACAAAAGACAGATATATGAGTTTAATCATTTACTTTAACTTAAGAAATATAGCAAGTTAATTATCCTGAAGTTAAAGGGTATCATTTTCTTCAGTTTTTAGAAGTTATCCGATATTTTTGAGTCATTTTTATTATCAAACATAACCTGAATAACCTGTTTATGTTATTGGCGAAGGTTAAAAAAATCTGATACGGCAGTCATTAAGCTAAAACATTTAAGTGTTTAAGCTAAGTATTTGATAGTTTCAACCTAAAGGCTACCAAATTTGATATATAGGATACACAGACAGAACAAAGACATTGAAAACTCAAACACAGTAATTTGTAATTTAAGACTTCTGACCAATCAGCAGCACCTGGTGCCTGCATGGCTACTATGTATCAAAAGATGTGGTTGGCTGTTATTTATAATACCCTTCCAGGCGAAAGTCCATAACATGTTCGGTAATATATGGTAACTTACATTTGGTACCTAAAGAAATGAAATAATTAATATATATTCCTAGCCATTTTGATTTTTGAAATTTCTTTTACTGATAACATCTAAAAGAATATATTTGTATCAGCCATTTCGGTTTTATTGTCTATTCACAAATCTACGTGTAATTAAAATATACATATTAGTAATTAAATTCATGTAAATTGAGAAAGGTATTACAGACAGAATGTAAATTATTCTTTTGTTATTTATAATTTGCCGTTATTAGTTTCTACGGATCGAAGGTTGAAATCCCTTCATCGAACACGTATGCCCTTTCAGCTGTGGAGACGTTATAACATTCGATTAATCCTAATATTTACTAGTACAATAACAGCCAATGAGTTGACGATGGGTAGTGTTTATTAGCTGTCTTTCCTTTAATTTGTCACCTTTTAGTTATGGCCCGGCATGGCCAGGTGGTTAAGGCACTCGACTTGTAATCTGAAGATCTCGGGTTCAGATCCCCGTCGCACCAAACATGCTTGCCCTGTCATCTGTAGGAGCGTTATAATGTGACGATTAATCCCACTATTCGTTGGTGAAAGAGTAGCTCAAGAATTGGTGGTGGGTGGTGATTACCAGCTGCCTTCCCTCTAATCTTACACTGCTAAACTTAGGACGGACAACGCAAATAGCTTTCCGAATAGCTTGGTGCGAAATAATAAAAAAAAATTAACCCCGCTTCGCACAAAACTAAACAAACAAGCTAACCATTTTCAATTCCATATTTATACGTATGTATAAGAACGTCCAGTGTTCTGTAATTCCTCACAGACTAAATTAATGCAAATAGATATTTATAATTTACCGTTAAACACTCATAAAACAGGTTTGTTTGATGTTAAAGAGAAAGTTACATAATGGGTTATCTGTGCTGTGCTCACCACAGGTACTGAAACCCTATCTTTAGCATTATTTGTAGGGTCATAACGTGTTATTCCAGCCCGAAGCCAAATAAAACAATCACAGTGTTTTTATTCACAAGATGCAAGTTAAAATTTCAACTATGCATTGAATTAATGTGTTATGGTCGGTAGCAAACAAGGACATAACGTTTTGACTACTTGTTTTGTGGAAATTCGACTAAGCATTGTATTGAGTAAATACGTTGTGCGGCTTTTTGCTGGTTAGGTATATAGAGGGCCATGACGCATTGATCCAAAACGTATTAAAACTTCTCAGCATAGTAAATAAATACGTTGTGATCCTGTTGGCTACTGATCACAATGCTATAACCCATTGTTTCAATACGAATTAAAAACTTAAACTATGGGTTTGATGAACGCATCATGACCCCAACAGCTTACCATAATACAGGTGTGGCCACACCACGGCTCTTTGACATGTAGTGTGTGGCACACGGGAATATGTTGGCTAAGCTCCTTTTTGCATCACAATTAATATAAAAGGTAAATAAAAAATTTTCAAGCTTTATAATTATTTACCGGGTGTAAACTGAGAGTCCACTGGATTAAAACGTAAATTAAATGTTCATATTAATTAAATATATTGAAGAAATTAAATCCTAATTTTAACGCTAGAGTTGAGTTACGGATTAAATAAATTTCGGATTAGCAAGGTTTACAGAGGAATTGTGCTGGGGAATCAGTGATCATACAAGCAGGTGCTGACAATGTTAGTTTTAGTGGACGTGGCTTTGTGATCGAGTGATTGTGGCGTGTGTGGCTGTGTCGCAGGCAGTGTTGGTGTGATACTGGGTGCTGTAGAGTTTGGTTGCGTTGCACGTTTTGGAGCTTATTGTTTCTTTTCACTTTAATTTTTAGGAGTGTTTGTGAAAATTTTGTGAAGGAAGATAGCGTCATCAAATTGTAAGAATCTAAAGTATGAGGATGAAAACAAAAAATTTAAGCCAGAGTGGGAGAAAGACTTTGCATTCACCGTTAAAGAAGGTAAACCTTTGTGTCTTATCTGCAGTATGTTACTCAGTCATTGCAAAGCCAGTAACTTAAAACGTCACTATGAAACAAAACACAAAAACTTTTCGTCTGATTATACACCTAAATCAGAATTACGATAAAACAAGTTAATTGTGTTTAAATCATTACTAAATACCCAGCAGACACTGTTGACAACGTTCAGTAAGGAAGTTGATACAACGACTTAAGCTTATTTTGTTATATCATGGAATATTGCTCGTGCTAAACGCCCATATTATGATGGTGAATTTGTTAAAAAGAATATAGATGAAGTTGTTGCAGTGTTAGATCCAAACAACATAAAACTTCAGCAACTGATAACACAAACACCAGCTTCACACCACACTACAGAGAAACATATCTACCAGATCAATGCTGATGTTGCAGGCAAAATGCAAAATGACTTAAAAATTTCCTTGCATTCAGCTTAGTCCTTAACAAACCTACAGACATACAAGAGAAACCACAACTGGCGGTTTTTGTTCGCTATGTTTCCTCTGATGTAACTGTGAAAGAAGAGATGTTGGACTTAGTGGCACGAAAAGAAACAACTCGTGATGTTGACATTAGAAATATGCTTGACAGAACCTTAACAAATACTGATATTCCAGTGCATGAACTCGTATGTGTTGCAACAGATGGAGCACCTTTTATTGACGAACCGGAGCTCGAAGATAAGCCTAGAGATGTTTCTTTCTACTGCATTGTGAGATGGCTGACAACCAGCAATAACTTAAATAGGTTTGAGGATCTGTTGGAGTCTATTATTACTTCTCTTGAAGAAAAGAAAAGATTCTATTCTCAACTGGGAAATGATGAATGGATGCAAGAGCTAATGTTCCTTACTGATATTATGAATCATCTACAAACTATCAATTTGGCATTCCAAGAGAAGGATAAGATTGTTTCTGATCTTACTCAGACAATTTTCAGCTTTCAAAATAAAATAAGATTTTTCCAAAGAGACATATTTTCAAGAAACGTCAGTTACTTTCGCAATCTCAAAAAAGTAAATACATTTCCTGCTATTGAAATAAAAGAACACAAACTAAAGGATACAAAGACAAGTTACAATGACTTCTTGATAACTTCTTAGACAGGTTTGAAACACATACTGCTGTGGATCACTGTATTCTGTAATTAAGTCTGGGAAGTCAAAGCATCGTGCAATCCTCACAAATCAACACTTGACTGAACTAATTCGCACAGCCTTGATAACATATTAACCGGCATTCCAACGACTCACAACCAAGATGGAAACTCACAAGACTAAAATTTTCTAAGGTGGTATCTGATTAAACTATCTATAATTTTATTTTACATATTTCCCTCCATGTTTTGATCAGATTTTTACTAAGACAAATAAATATCATTAAAAATATCTGTTTTTACCCCTTTTATGTTTGGCAGTCTCATTTAATGTTAATGAAATGCTAATTTACATATTTTTCTAAGATGTTTTTGTAGTTCATTACCGTATTAAATACGCTAAATATAGTAGATACAATAATCAGTCAGGATTTCGAAAACATTTAGTATATATATGTGTGCTTTGTGATTATTGAAACTAATACAAATTAACAGTTTATAAACTACATACATTAATAACTATTATTACGTACATGTATTTCTTAATATTTATACAAAATTTGTATAAAAATGTGCATGTAACAATAAAAACGTGTGTGTAATATTTCTTCATGTCTTGTGGCTCTCATATATAGCACGCCCCTCACCCTGGTACAGCGGTAGGTCTACGGATTTACAACGCTAGAAACAGGCGTTCGATTCCTCTCGGTGGACTCAGCAGATAGTCCAATGTGGCTTTGTTACAAGAAAACACAAACACTCTATAATATATTGGAGCTGAAATATTGATCAAAATAAATAAATAAAAAGTTTGACTGCTTATTGAAATTGGAAATTTTGATGAGTAGCCTTTTTATAGTGATTTGATTTTCTATGTATTTTAATTTCAATCGCCTCATTCGAACGTTTTTGTTTTTTAAATTACTTACAAATATAGTAAGAAAACAGAAGTTAAACAAGTTCGCTTTTGCAATGAATCAACTGATTATGCAATAAACGAGTTTTATTACCACTTCAAGCATGGTTTTACATGTGTAGACAACTAGTTTTTACTCTGTAGAGTTTAATAAATTTTACCCATTTTGTTCTACATACCAAGACTTGTAGAAAAGAAGAATAAATAACCAGAAAACCGGAAGTTATCTTTAATATCACTTTAGGCGTATTGTTGACATATATTTGTTTGTGGTAAAAATAGGTAATTTGGGATAAATAGCTGAGTGAATTGTGTGCTAACGTCAACAAACTTAGACGAAAAGGCTTTATTGGTGTCTTTCGTGATATCGTAAATTTAAAATACTAAAATTAAACTTTGGATCTTCAGAGTGTTTCAACTGTATGAAGAATAAAGGTAAAAACAGTATTTAAATAATTGTGTTCTGAACAATAATTTTGGAAGTTTTTTTTCAATTCTCTATACTTAACGATCATTAACATAGAAGAATTCTCCCGACGGCTCAGAGGTAAGTCTGAGGGTTCATAACACTAAAATAGAGTTTAGATACTCGCTGTGGGTAGAACACAAATGATCCTTTGTGTAGATTTGCACTTGACATGAATAAAATACATTTTAAGAGGTAAGTAAAGTTATAAGTTTAGAGGAATATTACACTTTCAGAAGATTATGTTGTTTTTATTATTAAGTGCAAAGCTACACAAAGAGTCATAAAGGTCTGCCAACCTCGTGTTTCGAAATCCGGTTTTTAGCAGTTCAACTCTGTAGATGTGCCACCGATGGGCTGCTTTCAAAAGAAATGTCTGTCTGCTATCTATCAATATACATAAGTACAACAATGTGGTACAAAATTACAACTTCAAAAAAAACTTTACCGTGAGAAACACGATAAAATGATTTGTGATAAGAAATTTATGTATAATAAATACAGTTTTGCACCGTTAATACAAAACATTCTGAAAGTTTGGACTTAAAAATTAAGAGTATGCTAACTTTGATTTTGTTAGTTGCTTTTCACTTTAACCTCTTCTCAACCTTCTGTAAGTAGGTGGTAAGTTTACATATTTGTAAAGAAAACAACTGATCAGTAGCAATCGTCCCCTTACTTAACATGAGGAATAACTCTTACTTTCTTAATGTTCTAGTTAAAACTAAGACATCGCAGTTTCGATTCTTAAATTTTCTGATACTTATCCCATGCGGCATCATTAGGCTGTTTCGCATACTGTCACATATGTTTATGATTTATGTCCAAAGCATGCTGCTTTAGAACTAAGTTACCCATACAAGTCAGGCACTATAAATGATACTACATTGTAAAATTGAATTTGCACATGAAATATTTCAGTGGTATTTGTTTCGCAGATTTCATGGTAATAAATGTCATTAATTTTATTATTGTTTTAATTTCATTTATTTGATATAAACCCATTGAACTTGGAAAACTATGAAGACAAGATACAATTAACAAATTGGAGATTTAAAGAATCAACAATTAGGACTCGTAAAGAATTAAGAAACAAGGCAAAATATTTTTAAGACATTATTTACTCAAACCACAAATCCCTATTTTGACTCCACCAAATGTAATTACAGGTAACAATGTGCAACCAAAGTACAAATTTTTGGTTTGATTAAATGGCGTCTACAATATCCACGGCTTTGTTTCCTTATTTTTGGCCCAACACGACCAGATGGTTAAGGTACTCCACTCGTAATCTGAGGATCTAGGGTTCGAATCCCCGTTACACCACACAAGCTCATCATCTCAGCCGTGAGGGCGGTATAATGTGACGGGCAATCCCACTATTCATTGGTGAAAGAGTAGTCTAAAAGATGGTATTGGGTGGTGATGACTAGCTGCCTTTCCTTTAGTCTTACACTGCTGAATTAGGGACGGCTAGTGCAGATAGCTCTCGAGTAGCTTTGCGCAGAATTCAAAACAAACCAAACCTTATTTTTTATGATCCCTATTCACAAACGCTTAAGTTATCAATTTTTTATTATCTTCTTTGCTTGTTTCACTCATGCTCAACTATAGGAAAAACATTACTTGATATTGTAACTTCCTTTTTCTGTGTACTGATAATAAACATAGCTATTAGCTAGCTGATATGACACGATGATTTACTCTAACTATTGACTATTTGATCGCCAAACTACAGCTGGAGATTGCTATGGAGATTTATTTGAGAACATAATATACCTTTATAGTTTTTATTAAGTATATTCTCTCTATATAATCCATTACAGCAGATGAATATACGCCTAGACGAAGACATAACCTCAAATAAGCGTGTATAAAATGCTAAAAGTAGAAAAGCAGCATTTTAAAATAAAACATACACGTCTAAACATAGTTTTAAATAAACCTTCGTGTTTTTTTAAGTAATTATTTTACAAATGATGGAATGAAATTTAATATTATATGTATAGATTGTGTTTTAGCCCTCCAATCCATACAGTTTACAGGGATTGGCTTCTAAAGACGCTGATTCTATAGTATATAACAGTTTGAGTATCTACAAGTTACAAACATCTAATGTTTCAACCTGTATTTAACGTTTTTAAAAGAACACCAGATATTAGTAAGAAAGCTAAATGCAAGGGATAACGGTAAATCGTTTACGCTAGAATTATGATCTTTTTTTTAGCTCATTAAAAACACAGAAGAAACAAATAAACTTCTTCGATACATCTACGATCTTTGTAGCACCTTATTTAGTATTTTACAAAAGGTTTTGGTACAACATATCAAGCCCTTTGTCTTGTGGGCTGGCAAGAGAATAATAACTATTATTATTATCACAATGAAGCCGAGTTGAGCTGATTTTCTTTTTATTTTAAGCCTAATATACGGATTTTCTGTGCACTTTTTATGTATGCAGCTTCAGCAGTCAATAGCAAAAAAATTAAAGTATTTTTAACTGAATTTTTATTGTTTGAAAAGGCGAGTAACGGACGGGCCGAGTAAGCAGGTGGTTTAGCCATTGCAGTTTTGATTCATTTTGTCAGTCACATTTTTATTTATTTTTATTGAGGAAGTGCAGAAGGCGAGTGGAGCACACAAACACTAACTCGAGGTATTTACAGTTAAAATGCAGGATTCGACTGTGAGACTAAGACTAACAAAAATAAGCACTTTTAATATGCTTCAAAATATCATCTGTTCACAATCAATGTTGAATACTTTGATTAAACTAACAAAATCTAAAATCTTTTCGCATAAACCAGCGAAACATTATTAAAGAATACTTAAAACTCAACTGTCTTTTGCATTGTTATCTGACATTAGGAATAATGGTAATAAGCTATTTAGTTTCTATACAAACTCCTTCTGGTATTCTTATGATCTTGCAAATAGTTTATACGACCACTAACAAGTAGTTCTGACACTTAACTGATTCGTTTTTATTGGTCTTTTTGTATTATTCAACAATAAAAATAAAAACTGCTTGTTCATTGGTTGGAGATAAAGTCAGTACATTGGCAGTCTTCTCAATTGTATTTATCAACACACTTTCAACATAGATACTTCTTCAAAGTACCAACTCATTTCCTATTTTGGTAGTTTTGTCTATAATAAAGTAAATATTAGTTGTATCTTATTCCATACTGTGCTGACGCTGGTCTGTCGAGAACAATCTCAGTTCCATCTTTCTAATGAGGCTTTTGTAAATCTTCCCACTATTTTAATAGCGTCACTTGTAGTCAGCACAAACAGTCAAGCAGGACATTGCACAATACCTCTCTCTTTTTAGGCAATCGTTGTTATATAAATATTATGTATGCTTCTGTAAATATGTGTCACATTTTTTCCTTAATACATATAATTGCCTAATACTTGAAGTATTTGAAATGCGCAAAATGCTTCATGTATTTTTGCCCAAACATTATATTAGGGCTTTGTTCAATTCCTTGCGATCTCTTTTATGAGCTCTTGTCGTGGTTCATCATGTTTATTAGTTTACATTGTGTTAGGAGGCAATATAAAACTACATGAAAAATACAATTTAAATCATACGAACTTTTAATTTATCTAATTAACTGAAGAAATATAAGAAAGTGAGGCAGGATTTTTCCTGTTTGCTCCGCCACACCTGTACTTAAAATATGTTGGTTGGCGAAAAAGTGACTTATTTTAGTGACACTTGTAAAGAATGTTATATATTGTTAAAATTACAAACACATGATAGTATTAAATTTAATCGCACTTCAAAATAAAGGTGTTCAGGTCTCCATTATAAGTACTTCCTGAATTATTGATCATGTTCAGGCTAATTTCTGTGTCTTCTGTTGCTTAGTACCACATTTTGTGTTCTTCCAATTACGGGGTCATCAGCTTCCAAGACTATATTTAAGTACAATAAAGTTCAATGGAACTGTTACGTCTCAAGTCTTAAACATATCTGGTTGAACGACTACTTCTCTTTCTATAAAAGCAACAATTACTTTAAAAAATAAACTGTGAAAATTTGATTTGTAAGACTTCATCACATAATTTTTATTATCTCGTTAGCACCAACAAAAATATCCCTATCTTTATTCAAGTGGCTAGTGGTTGGAAGGTTTCTAGTTCTTAACTCTCCACTTACTTTACAGATGAAAGTGTTGCTCGAAATTAAATTTCGTGCAAAGCTAGACGAGAGCTATCTGCGCCACCTGTCCCTAATTTTGTTGTGTAAGACTAGAGAAACCGTTAACTCTTGGGCTGCTGTTTCACCAATGAAATAACGAGTATGTTTGATGTGACGAGGATTCAAACCCGCGACTCTCAAACTATGAGTAGAGCGCCATAACCATCTGGCCATGTCGGGCCCACCACACGAAGAAGCGGCACATATGAAAGGTTTGGAAAGGCTTAACCTCGTCAAGTAGATGAAAAGTGATAGTTCATATCTGACTATCCAAGAGGTACTCCGAATACCTGTAGTGGACGAAAAAAAACAGCTCTTTCAAATAAACTGACCCTTGCAAAGCATTATTTTCTCTAACTCAGAAATACTAAACAGAACAGCCAACAGAATAAAAAGCTCTTTCAAATAAACTGACCCTTGCAAAGCATTATTTTCTCTAACTCAGAAATACTTTACAGAAC
The DNA here is from genome assembly GCA_011833715.1 of Carcinoscorpius rotundicauda. Classification (NCBI taxonomy): domain Eukaryota; kingdom Metazoa; phylum Arthropoda; class Merostomata; order Xiphosura; family Limulidae; genus Carcinoscorpius; species Carcinoscorpius rotundicauda. Next base: position 47,090,280 of record CM022403.1, read on the forward strand.
AGCCAACAAAATAAAAAGCTCTTTCAAATAAACTGACCCTTGCAAAGCATTATTTCCTCTAACTCAGAAATACTAAACAGAACAGCCAACAGAATAAAAATCTCTTTCAAATAAACTGACCCTTGCAAAGCATTATTTTCTCTAACTCAGAAATACTAAACAGAACAGCCAACAAAATAAAAAGCTCTTTCAAATAAACTGACCCTTGCAAAGCATTATTTTCTCTAACTCAGAAATACTAAACAGAATAAAAGGTTTACGCGCTGCCTCTGCTGACATGCCTATTTTACAACTCGTGAGTCTATGACTTTGTTCTTAATAGCATATGAGCCAGACAAAAGAGAAAAAATAAACAGAAGATAGTGTCGATATTATAATCATTGTTACTAATTATTGTCCGTTTCTTACGCACTTACATTGAAAAGGAGCGATTTAATAAAATTTATTTTTTGCACTAAGTGTTGTAATAGGTAAAACATTAAAAATACAAATTACAATTTCGATAATTGGAGTTAGACACCAATTTTTTTCCATCAATAAAGTCTGCTTAAACTCCCTGATCCTCCAGTGTTACAGTGGCAGTTCTAATGATTTAAAGCTAAATTCAGGGATTCGATTTCGCTCGGTTGACACAGCAGACAACACACACGACAAAACCGAACTCACTGAGAGTAATATTCACGACGTTTATTTTGAAAAGTAAACAAGTTGTGCGTGTATGTTTTCTTACAACGAAGCCACATTGGGCTATCTGCTGATGCTACCGAGGAAAATAGAACCCCTGATTTTAGCGTTGTACATCCGTAGACTTATCACTGTACTAGCGGGGGACTAATAGACAACCTCGTATGTGGCTTTTAACAAGGTATGATGGAGGTGCTTAAATACCCATCTGTATGCCTTTAAATTATTTCGTTCAGTTAAATTTTTCGAAACATTTTGTAGCTTTAACTCAATTTTATGGAATCATTATGGTAAATAGCACTGTAGCCAATAATTATAATTTACACAATAGTAATATAAATTATTATTACCCAGAAATTATAGAATAAAACAAAAAAACTGTTAATTACATAATTATACAAAATTATTATAACATGCTTTCCATGGATATAATCTGTACAGATGAAGTTATTTTGTTATTTATTTATAGAATCAATATTGTAAGTAGTTCGTTTTGCTTGGGAAATTCCATATAAGTTGCAGTATAGACCATGGGTTTATATACACATACACACACATATATTAACCTCAGTAGCACAGCGGACTCTTACTACCACAAACGAGGTTTCAATACTCGTTATTGGCAGAACATAAATAGCCCATTGTGTAGCCTTACATTTGCTCCCTGACAAGTTAAATTTCATGATTATTTGTAAAATATGTATAAAACACACTAAAATATACCTAAATACATATTTGAATACCCAAGTAATGTTATTATTTATTAATATTATTCTGATTATCTGTGTTGCTCTCAAAGTTCAACTGTCGGATTTTATGTTTGTAGATTATAAATAGATTGAAATAAATAAGAGTAATTAACATTAAATCTGATAATAAACTGAAATGGTATGTATATATTAACTCTATATTAATATTTATAGACCTAACTTTCTATACTTGTGAATGTACTTCAATCACAAATAAAGTTATAAAAATATATCTGTAATAATTTTATTTTTCCAGTGTAATTTATGGAACTGAGGTTGTCTTAATAAACGTTATATTTTTCCACTAGATCACTGACTCATTCTAACAAGAATCGCTAGAATTGGATGTGTTCTTGTCAATGGAAACAAATCTTTCGGGACTTTCTTCAACCCCTTCGACGATCAACTATTAACGATGGGAACAAAATTGCGAGTTCTGGAAGCTCTTAGTCGTGAACTGGAATAAAGGAAACTGTTTCAAGAAGGTCAACTAGTACTTTCTGAGATAGAAGAGTTTTTCAGCAACTGTAACTGTGAGAACAGACCTATTTAGTACCCGCTCTTCCCACCCCTAATAGGGCTAAAATAGATGGGCCTGTCTAACCTTTTCCTGATTGGATAACTGCGTTCAGTAGGATAACCTTTACTGCAGTTGAACTTAACAAAGTCACAGAATCAATTCTGTAACCTGAAACACCATGACTCTCGTGGATAATCATAATCATGGATGCCAAGACTCCAAACTGCAACTGGGACTCGAGAACTTAGGAAACGTAACTTGATATAACTGCTCTGTGCGAAACAAGACAAACAGAATAGAGGCTGATAAAGGAACAAATAGGTGGAAGCGTAAAAGGGAATAAGAATGCTGAGTTCATGGTGTTAGCTTTACCATGAAGAAAGAGCTTATAAATCAATTAAAAGAGTTTTCTATTGGAATAAGTGACTGACTGATGACTCCATCTCAAGTAAGTATGTGGCTTTACTATAAAAATTGTACACACATCTCAAGTAAGTAGGCAGCAAATATGTACTATCCTAATGAGAATGATTAAATCAGGGAGAAATCACTACAATATTTATTGTCTTTTCTGACATTCTTGAGAATTGGTTGGTTGGCGTTTATTGGCGCAAAGTTACCAGGCTATCTGCTCTAAACAACCGATAAAAATAAAATAATAATAAAATCGTTATAAAATGTAACAATGAATCAAGGTAAGACTAAATAAACTGTAAAGAACTGGTTAAAACTTAAATGAAGTTTAAAAACCATTCGGTTTTTAAAAATTTAAAAACATTAGTAAGGTGGAAAGTGTCACCATCGCCAATAACACTGTCCAATGTCAGGGGTGAACCTACACTACATAGCCAAAAGTATATGAACACCCTTTATAGTTAGTGAATTCGGTTATTTCAGTCACATCCATCGTTAACAGGTGCATAAAACCAAACATATAGTCATGCAATCTCCATAGACAAACATTGGCAATAGAATGGGCTGTACTGAAGTACTAAGTGAATTTTAACGTGGCGTTGTCATAGGATGCTATCTTTTCAATAAGTTAGTTCGTCATATTTCTGCTCACCCAGAACTGCTCCGGTCAACTGTAAGTGAGGTTATTGCGAAGTGGAAAACGTCTAGTAGCAACAAGAGCTCAGCCACGAAGTGATGGGCCACGCAAGCTCACAAAACGGAACCGCCGAGTGCTGAAGCTCGTAGCGTATAAAAGTCTGCTGTCCACAGATTCAATACTCAATACCGAGTTCCAAATTGCCTCTGGAAGCAACATTAGCACAATAACTGTTTGTCAAAAACTTTATGAAATGGGTTTTGATGGCTGAGCAGCCGCATACAATCCTAAAAACACCGTACAAAATGTCAAACGTCGACTGGAGTGGTGTAAAGCAAACAGTCATTAAACTCTGGAGCAGTGGAAACGCGTTCTCTGGAGTGACTAATCACGCTTCACTATCTGGCAGTCTGACGGACGAATCTGGGTCATGGTGGATGCCAAAAGAATGCAACCTGCTTGAATGCATAGTGCCAACTGTAAAGTTTTATGAAGGGGTGGATCTAAAACTGTTTTTCATGGCCTGGGTTAGGCTCTGTAGTTCCAGTAATGCGAAATCTTAATGCTACAGCATACAATGACATGAATTGTGTGCTTCCAACTTTGTGGTGACAGTATGGGAAAGGCCCTTTTTGTTTCAGAATGACAATGCCCCCATGCACAAAGCGAAGTCTATAAAGACATGGATTGCCGAGGTTGGTGTGGAAGAACTTGACTGGCCTGCACAGATTCTTAACCTGAACCTTTGGGATGAACTGGAATGGCGACTGCGAGCCAGGTCTTATCGCCCGACATCACTGTCCGACCTCACTAATACTCTTGCGGCTAAATAGGAGCGAATTCCCGCAGCCATGTTCTAAAATCTAATGAAAAGCCTTCCAAGAAGAGTGGAGGCTGTTAGAGCAGCAAAGATGGACCAACTCCATATTAATACCCATGGTTTTGGAATGAGATGTTCAAGAATCAAATATGAGTGTGATGATTGAGTGTCTACATACTTTTGGCCATGTAGTGCATGTTTAAAAGATGTCTGAAATACTTCTGTCGTTTACGATCGTAACGACAGCACGACATTAAAACGTGGGCTATTATAATTTGAGCACCATGCATTGTAGATGAGATAAAAATCTGTGACCAACGCATAGCCTCGTCAGGACAACTTCCTTCCCCCAATCCTTACTGAAGTAAAATGGCCAAAGAGTAACAGAAGGCTTAATCTGGAAAATCTTGTTATCATGTTGCTCACTCCAGGTCGACTGCTAATTGGCACAGAGCCAAGCCTTGAATAAAGGATCATAGTTCATTCAGGGAACAGGTATGACCATGATAGATCTAAAGTAGACAGACTTATCTGTGATATCAGCGAGCTTATTCTCGCGAATACTGACATGGCCTGGTATCCAAAGACACTGGATATAAGTAGATGATAAAGAGAAAATATGTCAATTGTTTTGAATATCGACAAGAAAAAGGCAATAACTATCTTGAAGTGATTCCAGGGCCAGTAGAGAGATAAGCGAGATGACATAAATTCTGTACTGCATAGCTTTTACGTAATCCAGGGCAAGAAAAATGGCATACAATTCGATCGTTAACACAGGAACTGTAGAGGAAATTTTGTATGCAACCACTGAACCACAACAAACCAAGGCAGAGCCTACAGAGTCACCTGATGGCTCGAATTGTTCTTCCATTACCATTTATAAATGGTTCAAAATATGTTTGGCAAATAGAAGACAGTACTTCCAATTGGGAGTATCTGCCTTCTTCAGATGACTCAAATAAAGATCACATTTGAGGATGGTAATAAGTCATGGTGGAATTGGTTGGCCAGTGAGTACAGTAATGTAATCCAAGGATAGATCCAATTCATCCAATTGCACCAGAATACAAAGGCCAAAAGAAACAATGAGAGATCATCTGTTTTGAAACAGCAAGGCCCACTGATGAAGGAAAGCAAACCCCCAAATGCTATACTGTGGTAAGGATCTTAGTTTGAAGTATACAGTTGCAAACGGAAGAGTTGTAGAGGAAGTTCATGAGACTCAATGCACAAATTCTGGACTGGGAAAGTGCAGAGCTGAAGCTCCTGATGGTAAATAGTGTCCAACATCTTCAAGAATGAAGTCTTGGCAGAGCTATAAACCAGAGACCCATAGTCCAGTTTCGATTGAATGAGGGCACGATGGATCTTTAGTATAGAACATCGATCCGCTCCACAAGAGGTGGAAGAGAGAACACAGAGGATGTTTGATGCCCTAGTACACTTGATGCGTAGCTGCTTCATCTGCGTAATTAAATTCAGCTTACAGTGAAATACAAGCCCCAAAACTTTACAATTTCTCCGAGACAGAGCTTGAGATCGAAGTGAATACCTTATTGGCCATGCAAACGATTTCAGAGCGAGGAAAAGTAAAACCATTGGGTGTGGTCCACTTCAGAAAACGATTGAGGGAAATTTGTAGCTGCCATTCAATAAACCTCATAATCGACAACTGACACCAGATCTGAAAATCATCTACATAGAGACCATTTGCAACTGCATAAGGGAGTTGTCCACTGATGACATTAATCTTCACTATGAAAAGTGTGGCACTCAAGATATGGCCCTAAGAGAATGTGTCTAACCCACATGGACCTAGAATCACCTGTCCATTAAAAATTTTAATGAAAATAAGTTAATGGCTACACAATTCATATGAATGGAGAGATCTCGCAGAATGCCATACATCCACATAGTACCATAAGCTTTTTCAAGGTAAAAATACAAAAACAAAATTTTGTCGCTTGAGAAAGGTTTCCCTGATTAAAGTTTCAAGTCGAATCAGGTCGTCAATGGTGGAGTGCTAACATCATGGTAATATACAAAACTTAAAAATTGGCACTTGATGAGCTACATCATTTCCATTCCCAAGATTATAAATATTTTCACATAACTCGTGTTATTCTAGATATTGGCAGTTGCTAAATTGATAACTGACTCATTTTTTCTGCCATGTCCATGAAACTGGCTGCCAGAAAGTGGTTGCAAAAAAAGCAATGTCGGTAGAAGATCAACATCAAAGGACTGGAAGATCCAATCAAGCAAGACCTCCTACCATAGTGGTTAAACAAAAATTGGCAAATTACAATGTTGTCACGTGATGACAACAGGAGATGGAAAGTGATTTTGGCACAAACAGCGTATCATGTATCAGATGAACTATCTAAGAACACCTATTCCTCTTGGAAATGCATGCCCAAGCTGCAAGTAAGTGAATTAAACTAGGCCATCTTTTAGGTACATTGAAAAGTGAATTATGAAATACTATCGTCCTCAACTGCTGGGAATTACCAGAAAGAGAGAGATGGGGTATTTCTTCTTACAAACATGACTGTAAGTTCAAAATACGTTTTCCTGAAGAATAATGTGAATTTGCACTTTTTTGGAAATAGCTCTTGCATTAGTGATTCATAAAAGCATTAAAGTGTACGAGTCGATTTAACTTAGTGGTAAGTGTGTTTGAAATGTGATTCTATAGGTCTACGGTTCACATTCCATTACTAGAAATGGGCTCTATGGATGTGGTATAGAAGTAATCGTCAAATTCCACTACTCAGTTAAACAACAGTTGGCCATAAACACTGTTAACTAGTTGCTTTTTCTCTATTGTATGGGGTTAAAATTAAAAGTGACTACGCACAGAACTCCCTTTTGTAACTTTAAACGTAAATCTGAAATATAAAACAGAGTGTATACCATATACATGTATTCTTTGAAATGGGAAATTCTTAAGACGTTGTGTGATGATAGGTTATGATGACACCTAGATATGCCACCTTCTTAGTGGATAAAAACTGAATTTATGAACTTAACTTACAATATTAAAATTCAGGATTTAATTCCCGATAGTGGGTAGAACATTGATATCCTACTGTTTAGCTTTGTGCTGAAACAAAAACAAACATAAACCTTGTTATATATCATGCTACTCTGGTATTTTGCTTTCCTTTTTAATATCCATCAGCTTTATTTAGATGTACGTATTCCTGTCAGGAATGAACTTATTCCAATGTAAACACGACAAATAACTGTTTATTACTGCAAATCAATAACACATAGACTTAGAAACAGATTTTGGTTTTTAGTGGTAGCATATAATTTTCTTCTTTTTGTCTCTCCCAGTTTATTCATTCTCACTCACATCTTCCAATTTTCTTTCTATTCTTTCACTTAACTACTGTCTTTTACATTTCTTTCCCATGCCAAACTGGCTACTTCCTGTTTGATCTCACACTTTTTTATTGTATATCAGATGATGACACTTCATAACCTTTGTGGGTCTCGTAACGTCCAATTTAGCTGACTTTAGAAAAGTGGCTGTTCACTTAAATAATTTTCTAATGACCTAAAAAATTGTTATCCTCCAGTCCTTTTAACTTCAGCAGATGCTCCATACACCTAGCTTCACAATAAACCATAAGTAATCTAGTAATATTTTTTGTAATGCCTAAGTTACTAAAATCAAATTCACTAAGATCTCTTGTATATAGATTGTATTAAACAACCAATAGCAGGGCCCCGGTTTTGCTAGTTAAAAGGTGAATTTTCCTTGAATTAGTGATGGCTATTTTTTCTTTAATGGAAGTAGGAACACATGTATATGTCTCATTGTAAATTACGTAATTTAAGAAGATTTTCTTTCATTGTTTTGGATATGAGTCTATTGTCAAATATTATTAGTTACTGTGCCCATTAAGCTTAGGTTGAGGACCTCACGTCCTAGGAGGGTAAAGGGGCAGAAGAAGTTGATTGTGTTCTATATTTACATTCTTACATGAGTATCTTCAGTTTATTCCTTCGTCGAAAATAGTTTTATATTTTAATTCAATTTAACGATGACCTACCTGACGAGCCCCCCACACTGGCTCAGCGGTATGTCTGCGGACTTACACGCTAAAATTCGGGTTTCGATACCCGTGGTGGGCAGAGCACAGATAGCCCATTGTGTAGCTTTGTGCTTAATTCAAAACAGCAACAACCTACCTAACGACATTAAAGAAATTACAATTTTATAATTTTTGTATTCTGATCAAGTTTTATTATTTTCAGTGTGACATTTTAATATTAATTTTCGTTTAGTTGAAAACTAAGCTTAGTCTCTATTCATAAATTTTTGTACATAGTTTAATGCATTTTTTATTTCACTGCTTAATATTCTTTTTATTGGTTTCAACATGTTGTTATAAATGCTGACATTTTCCTTACCATAAAATATATACTTCTCTACACACAGTAGCTATTTCTCACACAACTACCTTTGAGATCCTGTGTATGCAACTATATCTGAGCTAGTTTGTAGTGAAATCATCGTGTAATAATACTCCTCCACTGATTGGAGGGTCACACATCCTTTATATGCTGTAGATTCTCATAAGCTTTTTAACTCAAAATGGAAGCAAAAATAATGAACACTGCAAATCTGGAGAAGGTTAGGAAGGTGTGCAGAGAGATAAATATTTGTTGAAAATTAATTTTTAGACTGACTGATTGATTGATTTCAATTAAATGCAAAGTTACACAATACGCTATTTGTGCTCTGCCCACCACGGGTATCGAAACCCGGTTTCTATCGGAGTGAGTCCACTGTGCCAATGGAGGGCATGTTTTTAAACAAGGAAAGTGTTACCTTTCGAAACAATCCCCTTACCTCTTTGCATGTAGCAGTAGAATCTCTCAATGATGTGGTAGAGAGGCGATTGTAAGGAAGTAATTAACGTCTTGGAGGAGACAAAACAGCCAGATGGCTTAGGTAATAGGAGATGAAATTGTTGGTCATGGTTCATATTCCAGTCTGGAGGATGTAGTTCAAGGGTCTTCGAAATTGTGAGAATAGAAAATGAATCACGTGTTGAATTTTATGCGACAAGACATATTATAGCCTGCGAGCATCTCCTTTCAGGGAGGAATATAAAACCCATGTGAGTTGATAAATCCATTCAGTACGTGTACAGAATGATAGATCCCTAAAAGGGAAGGAGTTTTGTGGCAAGAATAAGTCGTGGGCTTACTTTCAGGCAAGCCGAGTGGGTTGTCTCGGCTTACACGTTGGAGTTTCGGCTGATACTACTTGCTGTCGCATGAAAAAAAATATTTCAGGTGAGGATGCAGTGGGCGAATGGAGCACACAGGTATTAACTCTAAAGTTTACAGTTATAATAAAGAGACTCGAGGCTGAGACTTCCAATAACACTTTTATTCAAGTCGTCAAACATTTAATATTTACACTCACGTTTATCATAGGCAATCATTTTAACTCTGTTAACATGCTAACTGATGTTTAAGAAAGAATGTCATTATAATTACTGACAAAGAGTTTGGACGTGAAATTGCCTGGTTTCACTAATAGCAAAAGATATCTTCTATACTTATTCCTTGATTCCTTCTTCTGTGGAAGATAATATCTGAGATGTTCTGAGATCTGAGCCTTCTAGATGGCGATCTCGATCATGTCAGATTGCTTGCTAGATTTTGAACAATTTGACGTCTGTTCTAGGGTATTTTATACAAGATGAGGAGGGTATTATCAGCCTAAGCATAGTACCATGGTGTCAGCTGACTTCCTGTTTGTGATTTCTTAAGCTCGTTAGTTACTAATAGTTCATACTTACGCGTCTTTAAATAGCCAAGATTCCTTCCTTGTTTATGAAATTCCATGTTTGTCAGTTAATTATTCTCTTGAAAACAATAGCTCATATTGTAACGTCGGTCCAATATCCAAGGTTCTTTTTGGATGTACGTACAAGTTTGCTTAACCCCTTTTAACCTCGATTGCATTAATTAACTTCAACTCAAACATACAATGGACAGTTTCTCATCTTTAGTTTATAGCTTGAATAATCTCTTTTAACCTTGATAGTATCTATCTGTTCCAATCTAAACAAATAACAGATGTTTTTATCAATAGCTTTCTTTGAATCTCTGTTTTAAATAACTCCTCTGTTGTTCTTGACATTGTCGGTTCTTTTAAAGATAGTTGTAAAATTAATTAGATGGCAACAAGTTACTTGGCGTGTCTGTTGATGTCGTTATTCTATAAATATCATTACTTCATACACATACTTTCTTATACTTCATTGCTTCATGTTCAGTAAAATAATTATTCGAGGCAACCCTAAAATAGAGCTGAATGTGCCAAGTAACACCTAACTGCTCAAACTGAATTCAAAATACGATTATGGTTAGTAACATCACAGAGAGCTGAGATTAAAGAGAAGATAATAATTACTTTTCCGAACCGCTCAAGTCTCAGGAAAAAAATAATAGTAAAGGGAAAAGCTCAAGCAAGATTTGTGAAACAAAATACAAAAAGCATCCATTGTATGGGAGTAGATCTGCAATCTCAACAAGCAAAAAAGGGAAGAAAATTAAAGTTCTATTCAGATAAAGGAATCAGACAAGGGAACAGGACCAGTATAAGGCGGAAAACAGGGGAGGAAAAGATGAAACATGGCAAAAAAGTCCAAAGTAGTCAATAAAGCCACCTCATAGCTGGCAATGGTAGAAACACCCTGTAAGACTGAAAGGGAGTTGTAAATGTCATTATTAATGTTTAAGCTGAAAATCAGGTGGAAAAACAGGGGAGGAAAAAAAGGAAACACAGCAAAAAAGTTAAAGTAGTCAATAAGTCCATCTATTTGCTTACTGTGGTAGAAACAAACTATCCTCTCCAGATAAGTAAAACCAAATGGTGCACAATAGTAGAACAACCTGGTGGTATAAAGTAGCAGATGAACCAGTTGAGAAAAAAAACATTCTACTTACATTAAAAGAAAGAGTAGATAAACAACGGAAATGGAACAAAATATTTGCTGTGTAGTTAAAGAAATCTAACCATCAAGTAATAAATTGAACAACCACATGTGAAGAAAAATGGATGGCACTCATGAGTGAAAGAGGGGTATATGATGTTGTAACAACAGTGGCTAAGATTGATGCAGAAGAAGACACGCTCAGAACACCGTCAGTTAATAAGAGAAAACCAAGACTGGGCTAGCCAACAAAAGAGTGCCAACAGGATTCGACAGATAGTGTTACAAATCAAAGTCAAGATATGTGGTAGAACGTGAAGAGGAAGGTACACACACACAGGACGAAATAATACCAGTTCTGGATAAGAGTATCCACAGCCAGTGCAGCTGAATGATATACCAGGAGCAAGAAGAGGAGAAGATTGGTATTAATAGTAATGATGAACAGATTTAATGAAGACATTACAGAATTACCTCTTCAGCACCATCTAAATAAGTTGACTTGGGTCTGCTTGTAAAACAATTTTGCAAACCTTTGCAAATACAACTGACACAAAGGAAACCAGCTGCGTGAAATATGAAGTATCTTTAAATTGCTGCTTAGAAAATGGGAATAATATGAAGAATTCCGAAGCTCAATAAATTTTTGAATATCATACATTTGTGACTCACATGAACAAATCTTAGTTCCATAAATCACGGAATCTGGAAGCTCAACATAATTCAATTGTGTTCCTGAACTTCTTGTCTTCTTTACCTTTGAATTAGGCTGAAGACTCATTTTGCGTTTCATTTTCTATTCTACACTTTTCACATCATGACTGCAGCCACACATGAAGCATTTTCCAATTTTCCACATATTCCACAATTGGCACATCTGCATTTAAATTTAGTAGCACCATTCTGGCAATCGTTTTCTTGAAATATGCAAAAAGAAAATCCAAGTATTGTCAAAATATTATAAAATATAGTAGAATTTCGATAGAATCAGGAATACCCCGGATATATCTCTGTTATGTTATGAGAGAGAATCAATGAAAAAAAAAGTTTAGCCAATCATACTTTTTCCGGCTTAGATAGCCTCATGGGACCGAGAACGAATTTGTACCATGGAGGTATGCATTACATGTTAAAAAGTATATGGTTGGGTTGGGGGTCTTTTCTTCTCTGGCTTAATCCGGCGCTAGATATGACTTCCTGGCTTTGCATATTTTACTGGACACGATCTAAAACTTGGATACAATTATTTTTCAAGTGTTCATAACTGGTGGCAAGACTAGTAAATGCGGGTGTTTCCATTAGCCGCAGCACATGTAATGAATCTGATTGTCCGTGTTTTTTTTTCTTTTTAAGTATAAACATGTAACCCATAGCTCTATCATCTGTTGACCGATTTGAGATCTAATTCCAGATTTTTATTCATAAGATTTTTTTTTAGATTGATGCATTTGACTACATCCAAAAACTCATAGATTAATATATTTTACCTTTATCCCGCTGCAGCTACTGATGATTCCTTCTTGTTTCAATTCTGTGTACTTGAAACCTCTATAACATTATGAGAACTTTAATTATATCAGTCAAATGATACACAGATTCTTTAAAATTCTATTGATGTTACTTTTGCACCACGTTAGTACAGTGGTAGGCCTACGGATTTATAATGCTAAAATCAGGGGTTTGATTCCCCTCGGTGAGTTCAGCAGATAACCTGATGTGGCTTTGCTATACGAAAATATATATACACACACAGGTTACTTTTAACAAGGCTACCCCACCCCTTTTGCATATGAGGTGTTCAAGGTTTTCGGACATGAAAATTTTTCGTAACGAAATTAAGACAACAAAAAACACAGAAGAGTAGGAAGTAGTTTTTATATATTCACAAATTGTCTGGAAAAACTTTTGCACCTCTCCTTTCTTTAAGGGTTTGACACCCACGTCACTTATTTTCTGCCAACATCTCTTGTTCAAGAAATAGATAGACTATCCTAAATGAAAATTAAAATATTTTAATTTGTTTAATTGGACAATTTAACTAATTGATGAACCTGTCATTCTTAATATATTTTAAAATGCGTTATCTTTTTAAAAACCAAAACATCTCTGGTGTCACAGGATCTTTTAATTAAAAAGTTAATAAACAGTCTCTTTCAGCAATGTAAGTTTTATATGCTAATTTCGTTTGCTTGTTTGTTTATTGTCTAGTGCAAATCTACATAATGGTTTATCTGTGCTGTTTCTCCCATGGGTATCTAGACCCGGATTTCCAAATTATAAACCTTCGGACTACCCGATGAGCAACAGGGGATCAGATGCTAATTTCATCTAAAAGTGTTGACATATTTCCGATACAAATATCTGTTGAAAACTACTTACATTAAGATTGCTTGAAATTTGACTACTTCTCGTTATAAATTTAAGAGCAAATTAGCAAGTGTTTTTAAACTTATAAACCAATATAAAATAAGTTTAATTTCAAGTTAATAAATATATAAAAACAAGTTTCAGTACGACAGTAATTCCATATTTTCAACATCTAATGTCGAAAGTTCTGAAATTTAATAATTATACCTTTTATTATTACTAACTTTTAGAAAGTGTAACTTTACATAATGATGTTAAGTATTCATATTTACAATGATAGATTTTAATGAATTATGGAATACTGGGAACTCAGACGAAAAACGTAAAGACGTATTTCAATGGAAGCACTAAAAATTTGTCTTAATAAAGAAAAGTTGAATCTAATAATTAAAAACGTGTACAGAGGACTAATTGCACTTTATAAGAATAACCTTTATGTGATAGTGACATTTAGTACAGTTGAGAGCCATTGTACTATGGACAACATGTTTAGAAATTGTATGTTTGGTTCGTGGCACATTCGTGAACTTTAGACAAAAGACAATGCAGTACTTTCGAGGTAAACTCATGACTAGAGAATTTACCTCAGCCATCTCCAAGGAAAATATTTGTGTATTAAATTTTTAAACTGTGTAGTCTAAAGAGAACAATATTTTAAAAAAAAATAAATTTCCAATGTTTTCCATACAAGTTGAACTCTACACTTTGATTTAAAAAAAAAAAGTTTCGGGACAACTGTAAGCGATGTCTTCGACCGTAAAGTGAAGAGTGAGGTTATGAAAGAAATCCAAAATGGTATTAAGAAGAAGTTAGACATACCTCCTATTGCCATTACCATAATCTGCAGCTTATAATAACTTACAAACCCAAACTTCACAAGATTACAGTCACATCATAAAAATACTTGAAATTTCTGTTATTTTTATAATGACGGCTGAAGGAATCGAAATAATCTCATTCAACCTCTTGTCTCTCAGGTCCTCTAACGCAGTTCCAATATGCCATTGGCTTAAGCGTGATTTTCGAAATTGAAGTCCACATGTAGTGGAAGGTCTGTGTAGAATTTGTCAAAATTTACGGTCTACGACTGACTTCGCCTTTCTTCCGAAATATTAATTACAATCAAGGCCGTATTAATAGTTTTATTGGTTCTAGTCTTTCCAATTTATAGAAGCCCCCTCTAGACAGAACCTCTACCTACAATATATTTATAGTCATAGCATGAGGCCCCCTACTTAGAGTGAAGCCCTGGACTTCACTTTGGTAAGGCCATAATTAGGTGTTGTTTACAGTAGGAATTTTAGTGTCGGGCAATTATGAACATTCATAGCCATTAGAGTGGATCAGTGGAAAAATTAATTACAAGGCAGCAAGGGATCTGAAACATCGAGCTTATAAAGTTCGGTTATCCATGAACGTATAAGTAAAATAATTTATGCACAATTATCTTAACAAAGATTGGAAGAACTAATGAAGGAGAAAGCTAAAAATTGAGTATCATTTCTATAACTCGGGAAGTTTAATCTCAAAGAAAAATTCTTGGAATAAGTATGTGGAGCGAAAAAGATATGTAAATTGTTAATACTATCTTTTTTCACATCAGAAAGTTTCATAAATGGAAAAAATTTGTGAAATGTGTTCCAAAATAAGGCTTAATAGTCACATAAACCAGCTCAGTATCAAAACAGTGCAGAGAAAAGCATGAAATGTTTTTACTTTGAGACTTATTTTCCTTATTAAAAAGAGTCATAGAAGCAAAGATTTAGATGATTTGTTTCAAAATATGTGTCTACATATAGAATTCATTATAACTCACAAAGGAGATATATATTTCAACTATTTTTTTTCACTAATAAATGCCGTAAAATAAAAGGCATGGTTCATACTAAATTTTGAAATAAACAAGGGGCCATAGTGGCATAGTGCATTTGAATTTGTTGATGTTGTTTTTTCAATTAAATCTCTCAGGACAATGAACGAAAGAGGCCACTGGAAACGTTATCTATACTCATGTAAACCAGAAACAGCGAAAAACTTGCATATCTGGTAATGTAACAATACTTCAACTGGTAAAATATGCTGTTTTTTTTTTCTGTCGAACCGGTCGTTTAACAATTATTTCAAGAACCTGGATCACGTGCAGCTAGCTGTTCAGTAGTGCACAAAATAAACCTGATTGTTGGATGAAAATGGAATAATATTTAAATAACGTTTAAGAATAAATTTAAATATTATTTTACAGTTGAAGAATAAACTTGATCTACTGAAGCGTATGTTCATAATGTACTTTTTTTGGTTTATCTAATTTTTATTTTGACCTTTCATAAGAATTGTGTTTTTGTAGTTTAAGTACAGAGCTATATACAAGAGGCTGTCATTTATCCCAAGTCGGTTGCCAACGCTGTGATTCTTTAGATATACCACTGTGCCATTGGAGACCCGTTTATAAGAATAAAAATTAAAACACTGTACATGTAACAAGACCTTTTTAGTTCCATTTGGAATTTGGACTTTAAGTTTAGCACTAAGAGCGATTGTGCGTTGCAGGTGGACCTCAGATAATTATCTAATCGTATTAAAATAAAACAATGAATTGACTATGAAAAATGATTTTGTGTTTGGTATTTTGCAATTCAGACCTAACGATTAAAAATATATATAATATTAATGAACTATGTGCATACTGGAATTTATGAGTGTATGTCAAACTGCACAGACGTACACATAAATTTACTATTTACAAAATGTTTTAAAATTGCTAATCTAGAAATATTTGCACTTTTTACCCCCAAAAGATAAATGGAAATGCGAACAAAATAAAAAATAGGTATAAACATGAACATGTATGTACAGAGGAATGGGAACAGATAACTACATAAATGAAAAATTATTTTAAAATTCCTGCCTAAATTGTACCCTTCCCCCAATCCTTCTGATCTCCTGTGTCCTTAAAAGAATTCGAAGTTCCGGAACCACTTAGACAACGTTGACCAGTGTTCCTGCTAGAAAATTAAAACTGAAAACGACAAACGAATGTGTAAAAAATACTTTTTCTAAAATATCAAGATTTGTGACAGTTTGTTCCATTTGCTGTGGTTTTTCACAAACCAGTTGATATATCAAGGCGTATGATTGCCTTACATTTGTTGCCACTGAAGTTACTGGTATCGCGATAATACAACATTTATTAGATCAATACAGTAGCAAACTTGATGCGTTTATTTTAGAATTTACTTTGAGAGGCATACCAAAAAATAAATATACTCGACTTAAGTATCCCCATTCCCCAGTGGGACAAAGCTAAAATATGGGGTTCAGTTTGTTATGGTGAACACAGTAGGTAGCCCATTGTGGCTTTGAACAAATCCTAACAAAAAGAAAATATCCGTTTCTCCACCTCTAACGCTACGCTTGGGATATATAGCTACATTCTTTATGACAAGAGAACTTGCCACAGTTGTTTCTTAAGAAAAATATTCATATACTGGTATTGTCCAGTTACGTATACACGTGCATACACAAGAAAAAAAATTAAATATTTTTTTCCGATGAATATTTTACGTTAATAGCGTTCGTCTGTTTAATACCGTGATGAACTTCAATACTATCATATATATACGTATCCTAGTCCATGACAATGTCGAAAACCTTCAAACGCTCCATACATTTTATAATAATTTTATCATTAATGGCTTGTAGCACATTTGCGTATATAAATACCATAGGGCTTAACCATGAGTGCTGGAGGTAGGGAGGTTGTTTGTTTGTTTTTGAGGATTATCTGCGCCAGCCGTCCCTAATTTAGCAGCGTAAGACTAGAGAAGAGACATCTAGTCATCATCGCCGACAGCCAATTCTTGGGCTACTCTTTTACCAACGAATAGTGGGACTGACTGTCGCATTATAACGGCCCCACGGCTTAAAGGGCGAGCATATTTGGTGTGATGGGGATTCTAACCCACGATTCTCAAATTACGAGACAAACGCCTTAACCACCTGGCAATGTCGGGTTGTTGCCAGTGAAGTCCAACGACCATTCAAATATTCTAAAACATTCAAATGTGTGCTATCTTTAGTTTTTTGTTCTTGTTGGATATTTTATGTAAACGAACACTTAATTCCAGTATATTTTGGACAATTTTGTTTTATAAGTTTCATTTGTACTAACTTAGATCACTTAACACTATATTTGTCATTTACTGTTTGATACAATTCTAATTTCCTACTCTTTAATTTTTTATGATAAATGTTATAATATTTTATGTGAAGCAAATTTTCCAGTTCCATTTACCACTAAGAGTGATAAAACACATTACTGCGACTAGGCACAAACGATCACGTAACAAGTTTATCGTATACTATGAATCATAAGAACTCATAAGATAATCTGGTCGTATAAATATCAATGGATAAAATTTAGAAACATAATTTCTCGTTTGATATTCTGCAATTTTTTCTCAGAAAAAGGAGATAAAAAATGATATTCCACTGACAAAATGTTACAGGCAAAGTTATAAGTGTAATAGAGCAAAAGAGAAACTTGCAGCTCAAATTTTCAAGCATCGTTCCCAACAATTCTACCAGGCCTAACTGAAAGAAGGGCGTTGTTCTTTCTGTTACGAGAACGCACTATGCGACACATTTCGGTTGAAGGGATTAAGAATGAACTAATGTAGCATGGTAATATAAGTTTTATCACCCAATAAAAGTATTGTTACAAACAAAACTAGGTTACATTTAGATAACGATGTCATATATAAGCCAATTTCAAATTGCGATATTCACACTCCCTCCAAAGTGTTTGTGTGGGATAAACGGTAAGTCTTTTCAATAACGAGATTGGCAGTTTTTACCAGTTTGAGCAAATTTATTAAAAATTGTATTTTCCAGATACTAGCCACAAGTTATTGGATGTGATGGATCAAACATAAATCTTTTGGTATTTTAAACTTAAAACCTACTCGGAAAATTTTTGTTCATATTCTTAATAATTTTTTTCTGTAAACTTTATAACGTACTAGTACGATAATTCTTTATTAAGCATATCAATAACTGAAAAGAAGAGAAAAGAAGCTTTTTGCTTTAAGAATGTTTCACCAACATCAGTACCAAACTGTTCCAAATATGACAGAGTATTTTAACTGCGCTAAACCGTTGCGTAGGTTTTGGGTTAATTCCAAAGTTTCTTTAGTTTACGGCTTTGGCCAAACTTATGAAAGGATTTCGTGATAATCTACATGTCCAATGACTTCAAGTCTATTTACTTCCAGATAAGAGGCAAGCATGAAGTTGTCAGCGTGGATCGTTGCAATGATCGGTAAGTTTATAGATACTTAAATACATTAATTTTGTATTTATACTGTTTGATATTTTTGAAGGTTAGGTTTTCTTTGGGTTTTTTTAAAAATTTATTCTATTTCAATACTACACATTTTATTTCTATTTTATCTTACTGCTATGCAGAAGGGCGTGATTGTATTAAATGATAAATCGCGTGACTTAACATCTGGAGTTTTCTTTGAAAACTTGGGAAATGAAAACGCAACTCAGACGAATGTGGATAAATTAGATTATTGATTGACAACTGATTCAGCCAGTTATTTCTAGAACTGTACACAGGGTGTTTGTAAGGGGGCGGCTCTAACTTCTGAGGTCAAAAGCAAACACATATTGTGAAGAATAATCAGAATGAAAAACATTTTAATGCTAAGGGAGTTTGAGGGTTCGCAACTATTTCAAGCCAAAAATTCTAATGATGCATCAAACGAATCTAAAAAAAACAAATTCCATAAGTAGCTGCTGCATAGCCAAGTCAGCATAATTGTTTACATCAGAAAAATAAGGGTTCGACCAATCCTCTTTACTCGCTTGAGTAATTGTATATATATGTCTGTTAAATACTTCATTTGTTTTCTAGCAGAGATAAAATTGAAAATATATTGTGCGCTGTAAAGGACGTACAAAAAAAATCCTTCACATGGTTTTGAACACTGTATATCAAATAAACGCAAAATAACCATAGAAAACACTGACATACAAGTAGGGAAACAAATATAAACAAACATAAAATCAAATAAGTCCTACTTATACAATAACTAAAACCAAAAGTAAACCAATATAAAGGAACACCTTTTTACTTATACAGATTAATAATGTAACATCTAACTACAACGCCCCTACAAATCCCGTACCTGTTTACACTCTCATCCTTAAGACATGTGCCCGGCAACGGTCAGTTGAAAACTCTTTTTGTTAACCTGAAGATCACTTTAGAAGGCTGAAACGTTGTTTTATACTTTATTTTAATTAAAGTGTTAATATCCATACCAGCCGTCTTGAGAATACAAAAAACCCATAGACATGGCCAGGCGGTAAGAGTGTTTGACTCACAAACTGAGGGACGCGGGTTCGAATCTTCGTCCCACCAAAAATACTCACCCCTTCACCCATGAGGGCAATTTAATGTAACGATCAATCCCACTATTCGTTGGTAAAAGAATAGCCCAAACGTTGGCTGTGGATGGTGGTGATTAGCTACTTTCTATTCAGACTCTCACTGTTGAATTATGAACAGTTAGAACAGCTTTGCTTGAAATTCAAACCAAAATCCCCATAGAAATTAGCCAGTTAGTTGAGTAATATAAATTCGTTGTTTGTACACATACAAAAAAATCGGGTCACAAAAAAATTATATTGGGTGTTGCAAGAGGAACTTGAGTTAATAACTAATCATCGCCAAATCTGCAAACAAATCCAGTTATAAAAAATCGTTTCTCCTTTGATATTCTACAATTTATGACTACTACTGAGTAATATATATACATTTAATCTATTATAATAATCCTCAGTTTTGTCTGTTTTGAAAATATGCTTACATCTTACTCTTCAATATTTGTGCGCACATCAGTTCAATAGATGTAAATAAACATTTTAAAAGCTTTTCGTAGGTTTTAAAATTTAATAGGTCTAACTTTATATCATAAAATACCATTATTTTTAATAATATGTACGGCAGAGTTACGTTGATTCATTTCTTTATCGAATGTAAGTTGTACTTAATAATAATTAAACTACTTTTAGGCATAAAACAAGTAGAATTATAATTTGGTGTTTGTACTATTTCAAAGATCCTATATTTAAATGGCCCGTACATGACCAGGTGGGTTAAGGCGTTCGACTCGTAATCTGAGGGTCGCGGGTTCGAATCCACGTTGCATCAAACATACTTGCCCTTTCAACCGTGAGGGCGTTATAATGTGATGGTCAATCCCACTATTCATTGGTAAAAGAGTAGCCCAAAAGATGGCGATGGGTGGTGATAACCAGCTAACTTCCTTTTTGTCTTACACTACTAAATTAGGGACGTCTAGCGCAGATAGCCCTCGTGTAGCTTTGTGAAAATTCAAAACAAACCAAATCAATCGCTGCGACCCTATCCTCAAATGAAATTATTATATGCCCAAAAAGGTTATGTATGTCCGCAAACATAGCGCTGTGCCAGTGGGGGCGGGGCTGCTTCAGTTCAGCTTCGGAGGAAAATATATAGAGTGCCTAATGCTTCTTCTGAAAATAGTTAATATCCACCATGTGCAGATGATTCGGGTAGGGTGTACTTCAAATGTACACTCAGTGGCCACTTTATTAGGTACATCTGCTCTTTAACGCAAATAAACAAGCAGCGAATCATATGGCTGTAACTCAATATATAAGGCTTACAGACATGGTCAAGAGGTTCAGTTGTTCCACCAAACATTAGAACGGGAAAGATTTGTGATTTAAGTTATTTTGACCGTGAAATGATTATTGGTGGCAAACGTGGTGGTTCTAGCATCTCAGAAACTGCTTACCTCCTGGGATTTTCACGCACTACAGTCTCTAGAGCTTACAGACAATGGTGCGAAAATAACCATTCAGTGAGCGGTATTTCTGTGAGTGAAAACACCTTGTTAAAGAAAGAGGTCAGAGGAGAATGGCTGTACTCGTTCAAGCTGACAGTAGTGTGCAGAAGGGCATCTATAATGCATAACGCGTCGAACCTTGAACCGGATGGGTTACAGCAGCAGAAGATCACGTTGGGTTCCACTCTTGTCAGCTAAGAACAGGAAAATGATGCTACGGTTAGCACGAAAACACGAAGACTGAAGATTAGCTAGAATTTGGCATAAACATCATGAATTCATTGATCCTTCCTGTCTTGTGTAAATGGTACAGGATGCTGGGGGTGGTATAATGGTGTGGGTAATGCTTTATTGTCACACATTAGACTCTTCAATAGCAATTGAACATCTGTTGAATATCACAGCGTACCTGAGAATTGTTGCTGATGGTGTGCATCCTTTTATGACTACAGTCTACCTACCTGTTTTCCAATGGCTACTACAAAAGGATAACGCGCCATTCCAGAAAGTACGCATCATCTCAAGCTGGGATGGGGTGAAACGGGAGGTTCGAAGCATGAATGTGTGGCCTACAAACTTGTAAAAACTATGTGATATTATTGAGTCAACATGGACCAAATTCTCTAATGAATGTTTCCAGCATCTTTTTGAATCCATGCCGCGAATAATTCAGCAAAGAGTGTCCTACCCATTACTAGATAGGAGTACCTAGTAAAGTGGCCATTAAGTGTATAAATCAAAAATCAACTCATTTTTCTACAAGAAAAGTCCTTGAAAGTGGGATTACATAACAGGTGTGTATCTTATTAGCTGTAGAAGTAACATTCAAATGGTGTGAGTGCTGATAGTTTTAGGTCTAAATGATTGATAAATTACAAAGCAAAATCTGTGACCGATGATTAAGGATTTATTTATAAAACATAACTGGGCACGTGGTAAGATGTATATACAGTAGTTCACAGAACGGGTAAAGAAGATCACCATTTTAATTCAACTCTTCATATATGTTTTGTACTTCTGAAAATAGTGGCATTATAATAAACGGTTATGTTTAGGACCTGTGGAAGTAGTCTCATAAAAAATAATTATTATATTAGCCTAATATAGTTGTAGAAAAGCAAAGGAGATCACATTAATTTGTACACCTGTCTTTAATAACATACAGAGGTGATATATTTGTTTTTCAAAATTCACGTACAGCTACACGAGGGCTATCTGCGCTGGCCGCCCCTAGCTTAGCAGTGTAAGATTAGAGGGAAGGCATATAGTCATCACCACCCACCGCCAACTCTTGGGCTAATCTTTTACCAACGAATAATGGAATTGACCATCACATTGTAATGCTCCTCAAGGTAATGTTTGCTATGGCCAATGATATAAAGCCAATGACAAGAAATGGAGATGAGACGGGAAAATCATGGCTTCTAATGCATATTTACCTATACATAGAATAAACATTTCGTGAAGTTGAGGGTTGCACATCGCGTAATAAAAACGTTTTTCTCGTATCATTCAAGCAAGAGTTCCATCATTTATTATTAATTCAACCAGTTAGATAGCTAAGCGGTGTAAAATTAAGCGTTTTCAACCAAATAATAAAGATATGATGCAATGAGAGACATGAACAAGTGAGTGGTTGTTTGGTGTTATTGGCGAAGTTAGATTCGTGTTTAATTATGTGAAACTTTTACAAGATATAGCTGTAGAACTTGTAGGTGAAACGTAATAACGCTTTTTTTTCTTTTTATCGCATAATAAAATGAAAAAATTAGTTACTTTCAAGAATTTGCAGTTAACAGCGTGCTTGTTGCAAGCTATTGGATGTGATTTATTTCAAAGGAATTCCTGATCGGAAGATCACTTCTCAAGTGGATATCATGAGTATAAGGAACTGTTTTTCACCTCTATTGCTTATAAGATATTTTTTTGTAATTGAAGGAGTAAAAAATTTTAAAAACATGATTATTTTTTGTTTGTTTTTTATCGTTGAGAACTTCACTTACATATACGTACTAAATTATTACATGCATGTGAAGACATTAGAGAGAAAATTGAAATGCCATATTTTTTATTTCGTTCTCTTCCTACATCATGTATGTATTCACAATTTCCAATAAGTGTGTATACAATTGAAATAATGTAGTAACAAAGTCATAAAGTACATTTTATGTGACATTCTGTTATATACGAATTTAGTGAGTTACCCCCACCCCACAACCCATTGGCACAGCGTTACGTCTGTGGACTTACAACTCTTTAAAACCATGTTCCGATACACAAGGGGGCAGAGCACAGATAACTCTTTGTGTAGATTTGTGCTTAACTACACAAACAAGTTATCTATGTTGTTGGTGACTAATGATTTGTTATATTTAACTATCGTGTTTATCTAACCTATCTTTATTTCGGTTGCTATAATTGTTATTCAAATGAATATTGAGAATTATTTTCAGCATTTTAGAATTCTAAAGTGTCATTTAATAACTTACAGTTGGTTGCATTTCAGGATAGCAACTACATTTTAGGGCATGTTTTACTAATATGATGAGGTTTTTTTGTTTTTAAGGTGGATATTCAATTGTTTTTTCTTTTCTTTTCGTGTTGTTGTGTACAGGCTTATGAGAACATTATCGTGTTTTTTGTGTATTTTTATATATAGGGCTCGGCATGGCCAGATGGGTTAAAACGTTTGAATCGTAATTTGAGGGTAGCGTGTTCGAATCCCAGTCGCACCAAACATGCTCACCCTTTCATCTATGGGAGCGCAAAAATGTGACGGTCAGTCCCACTATTCTTTAATAAAAGAGTTGCCCAAGAGTTGGCGGTGGATGGTGATGACTTACACAACTAAATTAGAGACAACTAGCGCAGATTGCCCTCGTGCAGCTTTGCGCAAAATTAAAAAACAAATAATCTTTTTTTTATGATGAAATAAACTGCTGAAGTGTTAGAGCAGTGTTTTCCAACCTGTTTTGCCCCCAGTGGCTCAGCGGTATGTCTGCGGACTTACACGCTAAAATCCGGGTTTCGATACCCGTGGTGGGCAGAGCACAGATAGCCCATTGTGTAGCTTTGTGCTTAATTCAAAACAACAACAACATCCAACCTGTTTTATGCCCTGCACCCCTAAAAAAATTTTAATATGTTCTCGCACCTCTCACAGTAATTATTTATTTAAAAATAAAGGTAAAGGTGGCAAAAACAATTTTTTTATAATTAGCTTTTAATGATATATGAACAAAAACGAAAAATTTGGAAAAAAAATAGTACAGCAAACTAAAAATTGCATAAACCCTACAAAAAAATAAATGTTCATCTATGCATGAAATGAAATTTCTTTGAATTTGAAATGTTCAAATGTTCATATGCCAATTTAAATTTAATAACTCTTTTGTTCCTGTTTATTTCTTACGAGTTTTTTAAAGTGTAGCACTTTGTTGCTGATAACAATTCGCAAGTCTACCTGTGCATCCAAGCAATTTCTAGATTTTTTCTTGATTGACAAAAGGGCACTACATCCAAAATCGCATAAGTATGTCGACGTGAATGGGATGAGCGCATTTAGTGCATTTTTACGAAGTCTTGGAAACATGTCCATTGCTGAACAGCAAAATTGTTCTAAAGTTTTGCTTTCAAACTGCATTTCAAGAACTCGATTTGTGCGCAGTTCAATAAGATCTTTCTTCAGTTCTTCATCATCCGATATATTATCCAAATTGAAGGAGTATGGATTCATAATCTATACTTCAGAAGTTTCCAGTTCTCCTCCAAAATATCCATCAAATGACTTTGATAGTATTTCCAAGTGATCCACAATTTCTTCACACATACATGGAATTAGAGACTCATCCTCACCTACCATTTCTTTGAGTGAAGAAAAATGTGAAAGATTCCTTCTTTTAACTCGTCGACACCAAAGATGTAACTTTTCTTTGTAAGCATTTAACTTTCGCAGCATTTCAATATGTTTATGTTTTTTACTTGAAGAGATACACTCAGGTCATTCATACGAGTGAACATATTACTCAAACTGGTTAAATTATTGTGATTCTATTTCTCCGGGCAGATCATAGTCGCGTTCCTTCAGAAAAGTTTTGACTTTTTCTCTCAGTTCAAAGAAGCGCATTAAAGCTCTCCCACGTGACAGCCAGCGGACATCTGTGTGGAAAAGTAAAACTGAATGTTCACTTCCAAAATCTTCACAAAGCGATTTGAAGAGGCGGTGGTTCAGAGCGCGACCCTTAATTTAGTTGAAGGTCTTAACAGAAGTGTCAAGGACCTTTTACAACTTTGGAGACAATGTTTTTTATGCCAAAGCATGTCGATGAAGAAAACGGCGAGGACCTTGCAAGTGAGGAATCTCTAGTTTCATCAGTGCAAAAATTCCTGATTTATTTCCTAGCATAGCAGGGTCACCGTCGGTACACACAGAACCAATAATTTAGGCATCTAAATCATATTTCACACAGAAATCCTTCACACACTGTAACACATATTTCCCTTTTGTGGTTGTTTCCAGATCTTCATAGAACAGGAAATCTTCCAATATGGCACCATCATGGACATACTTCACCAGTGCAATGAGTTGACTGCAATTTGCAACATTAGTTGTTTTGTCCATTTGAAGAGAGATTTTCAAGGGACTAGCTCTGATATCTGCGATAACTTGGTCCAAAATGTCTGAACTCAAATCACCAATTCGGTTTTGAATAACATCATTTGATAACGGCACTAATTTAAGCTTTTTGAGGCTTCTTTTCCCAAAACAATTATCGCTATTTTTAATGCACACAGTTTTATCACCGCTTCTACAATTGTATGGTGCTTCTTTTATTTGGCTACTCTATACACCACGTGGTATGAAGCCATCAGCAGTGGTTGGTCAGCAGATATGAAACCTAATTTGGGAAGGGTTGCTCGAGAAGCAAAGCGGGCGCTTCTAACTTTCAACGATTCAAAATCCTGGCCTGCAACAGCTGCTCCAGCATGCCGGTTGTTGAAGTGTTCCTGAAGCTTAGATAGCTTCAAATTTGCGTTTGAAAGAACAGTATCACAAAACATGCACTGGGGTTTTTGCAGATCCTCAGTTGTTCCGATGGAAGTGAAACGAAACTTCACATAATCATCATTCTATTTCCTTTTCTTTGACATAATGAAGTTTTTTGCACAAATACAGAATCAACAATGCATTGAGTACCATAGCATCACGCAAGAGCTTATATACTTTGCGAAACTTTGCAAAAAATTCTCAAATATACGTAACATGACGTCATCGATTAATTCTGGATATTTCTGGAAATTTCTCGAGTCATGAACACGTGAATACATAACATAAATAAATAATAGACACTTTAATTGTTTACGAACGTAACCCAATTAGTTGTGTCGAGTATTTAGTCACGTTTACGTTTCGTGTGTTGTTTGTTTACAGTTTTACATTAAGATTTCGGTCTGCGCCGGTGATTGTAGAAACGATTGTTTATCATAACAAGGTAAAAATCTTCATCTGTAATAAGAAAAATAAGAAATAAAAATCAAACGTAATTTTTGAATATATAGGACAGTACCCTTAATATAAACAAAAAAAACTGAAATGTTATCTCGCACCCCCAAGGAGTGCGAGCACCACCGTGTTAGAGAGACAGTGTCTTGTATGAAGTTTTTTTTTATCTAAATAGAATACTTATTTTAGTTGTTTTCTTTGTTTTAGAGAAGTACTAGTTGATACAATTATAATGAAAACAGGAAATTGCATTTCTCCACTGAAAAAATTTTGAGGTGGGAATTTATATTTGGCAATTAAATATAAATGTATTATTATTTTTAAAAACTACTGCGGTATATGTATTGTGTCGTTGCGGATTCGTTGACACCCTAAAAAGTCATCTAAGTTGTTGTGATGACTATGTGGTCCGGCATTTTGTTTCTTCTTTATATATTCATTGTTTATCTTTGTTCACTTTCTGATGTAATACTTTCCGAGTGTGACATTTTCCAGTTTTTTAGATATTTATGTTCATTTTGCTAAATAGCTTATTAGTGCAGTCGTCTGATTTTCTGAATGTTACAGATGCGATACTGTGTATAGTTTTGGTGGCCTTTACACTGAAGAAGGCGCATTTACTAAATAGTCTTGATGAGAAGTTATTGCTATTAAAATATACATTGTGTTTTGTTCTTGTTTCTTTTATTTTATTGAAGTAGTCAGAGTTCTGAGAGTAGCTTTCTTGTTACTGATAAGGTGCTGAGATAAGAAGTGATAGAATAAGCTTTTTCAAATCACAATGTACACCCTTGTGCAAATTAATCGAAACAAACGGTCATTTTACAAAATTTTCAGCGTGTCGGCCGTTGTAGGCTCGCTGGATCCTCTGATTTCCTTTAATAGTATTTTTTTTTTACACAGACGGCGACATTAGCTGTGTTTTGCAGTACGGTCGATCTATTTTTGGGATATATGACGAAATTTTGAGGAATATTACGTCATTCAAAATTGTGTTAGAAGGGCAAGAATACCAGTCAAAAAACAACTTCTTACCAATTTAATGAAGAAAACCGGTATTGTCTTAAATACAAGAACTGGACGCAAGAACAATGAAGGAAGGTGTTATTCAATGACGAGACTCATTTCTTCGTACAGGGTCAAAGAAGTCTGCGTGTTCGCAGATCTCCAGGTGATAAACTTTGAGAAGTTCACATCAATTAGTTCGTAAAACATCCCTTGAAGAAGATGTTTTGAGGCTTTTTCAGCTACTATGGCATCAGAGGCTTACATATCATAGAAGGTATGATGCGAGGAACACAGTACATCGAAGTTTTGCAGAGATGAGTCGTTCCAGAATTGAAAAAGGGATTTCAAGATGGATCTGGTATTCTTCAGCAAGATCTGGCTCCGTGCCAAATATCGAAACTTGTGAAGAATTTTATGACTACAACGCGAATAAAGGTGCTGGACTGGCCTGGAAACTCTCCGAACTTAAATCCTATTGAAAATCTTTGGGCGAATTGTAAAGAGAGACTTCGGGAAAAGACTGTACTACGAAAGATAAGCTAATTGAGGCCATAATTAGGATGAAAAATTTTACAAGAATTGAAGATATACCATAGCAATACTCATCAAAATGATAAAGAAACCTAAGTGCAATCCAAAAATTGGTAAAGATTGCAGTCAACTCGTGGACTCGATGCCAATGCAGATTAATGATCTTCTGAAAAATAAATGTGGTCATATCATGTATTAATTGAGTAATTTTTGAATTCTCAGAAGTAAAACGCAAAAAATTGAAAAAACTCGTAATTTTCCGTCTTGTTTCAATTAATGTGAACAAGGGTGTACCATGACAAGAGCAAACTTAGGTTTTTTATCATTTTGATAAGTATTGCTGTGGTATATCTTCAATTCTTGTAGAGTTTTTCATCCTAATCTGTTTGTTACTTGAACTGATTGTTACAGGGTTATTTTTTAATAAGTATATGACTTCTAGTATGCAGTGAGGTTTGTCAGCTTTAGACTGTAATATTAGTTGTTTCTAAAGTCACGATAAATTTCCATCAGTTGTTTACGAGATGTAGGCAGCCCTTAATTGTTATTTTAATTTCGTAGACTTTTTAGAAGTCCATTTTGCTGTTGTTTTGACTGTATTATGTTCTTCACATATTTGATATTTTGAGAATTATAGTATGTGGGAGCTACTATTTCTTGTGTAGGACTTCTTACGTAACAGCTTACAGTGTCGGTGTGCTTGCTCGTGGAGTTATACTGCTATTAAGTGCTTGTACACATTGTTGTAATCTTTATGTAATCATTTTTTAAACTATTGTTCCAAACAAGTTATTAGCATTGATAAATAAAATTAATCAAATATTTATCAGCTTTTGATTAATTTGTAATGAGGTATGTTTTAAACAGTTGTATCGAACAGCAAAATATCTTCGAGTTTCACATTTTGCTAACAAACTACATTGTAAGTGAGAACATTTTAAACCACTGTTACGGTTGTCCAGGTGTAACTTTATAAAATACGTTAAGCTTCTTAAACAATAGTATTTTTGTAAGTTTAGTTTATGTATAGATTTCCATTTTTTATTAATTAGTTTATTTGACTTCTTAAAGACTTCATAACGTAGTTACTTAAGATTAGTTCAACTAGTGCTTTATACTTCTGATTTTTTATTAATCGGTTTATGTGACTTTTTAAATAATAACGTGGTTATGTAAGTTTAGTTAAACTATGGCATTCCATGTTCTATACGATTAATAAGCTTTTTGTTGTTCTTGTTGTTTTGTAAATTTAAGGCAAATACATCGCAGCATTTATATTTTTGCAGGAGCTTCTGTAGTTGCCGAAGAGAGGGTAAGAACATTTTAATCGCTGTTATTAATTATTTATAGGTTTAAGAATGATTTACGAAATAATTTTACGGGAATATTCTACAACAAAAATTTTCTACCCTATCTTCATCTGTGCAAAGTTGAAACAACATCAAAACACATTATTTAAATCAGTTATACCTAACAAAGTGTCTCAAATGTGTAACCTATTAAAATCCATTTTATTGGCTCTTTTTATACGTGGAATGAATTGCATATGTATGTTATATGACAATTTGTTGTAATTTATGTACGTTTTCATTGAAGTCAAATTTTAATAATGGAAAAGATTAGACAGATTTGAAAACAGAAGAAGTGGAATATAATTCTTTGTGTATTGTGTTTTATATAAATACAGCGTTTATGAACCAACATAATTTTTCGAAACAGTTTTTATTTTTTATCACCTGAAGATGCATTTTCAATAGTGCAGTAACTTAACTCAAAAGAAGGTATATCATTCATTTTTTAAGAAACCCGAGCTTTATTAGGTGAAATGTCTTTCTCCAATAATCGGTTATTATGTTTTTTATTGTGATTTTCTTTATATATATATTCCAACTCATGGTTAGAAATAACACTCTGTAGTAATCGCTTTTTTCTAATTATTATTTTATTTATTTATTTATTACTGCTTCCTTATAGTTTAGACGCCAGATAGATGGTTCTTTACAAGAATTTGTTGGACAATCTTCCTCAAAGGCTACTGGATATCAAGGGCAAATTGTTCAAAAGTTCGGAGCTACACAACCTGGCAAAGGACCTGCCGATCTGAGATATCCACCTGTTAATCTAGCAAATGTATGTTTTATCTGTTTATTTTTACTATTGTTTAGGAGGTTATCAGTTGCTTGAACATGGTATTATACGATAATATTCATGTTCTTAGTTTCTGTTTAATACCCCTTCCAACAATAACAACAAAAGTAACAGTTTGACATTCACACATTGCAGTTATTTCTCTACCTAAGAATTCTTACACGAGTTTTCTCGTAATAGTCAAAATCAATAAAAAAAACAAAAATTAACTTTTTTCTCAGAAATTGGTATATTCTGTGTTTTTGTTTCTCAGCTTTGCCAAATCCAAAAGACTAAAAAGTGATATCTGTAGAAACCAGGAATCTGGTATCAATCACAAATAGAATGAAAACAGTTTTTAAAGGTTCTTGTGTAAAACAACGAGCTTATACTTCATAATGTTATACATGAAAACTATTATTGTTATTATTACTTAATGATCTTCTTTGAAGAATAT
This sequence comes from Carcinoscorpius rotundicauda, assembly GCA_011833715.1. Lineage (NCBI taxonomy): Eukaryota > Metazoa > Arthropoda > Merostomata > Xiphosura > Limulidae > Carcinoscorpius > Carcinoscorpius rotundicauda. The sequence continues at coordinate 47,120,966 of CM022403.1, forward strand.
ATTACGTTTATTTGGGGAAATAGGCACATTACTTTGTTTTAAAAATATTAAAATAATGAAAAGTAGTTTTGCAAATTGGTTTCTGCAACTGTCCAACATAGAATATGTTACTTACAAAACAAGTGGGTAGAAAAAAATATCAGAAATTAATGCATTAAGATTTTGTACAGCATAGGTTTTCTTCATATTTATTTATAACACAAACATTTGTGTACCGCGGTGTGTGTTTTTTTCTTATAGCAAAGCCACATCGGATTATCTGCTGAGCCCATTGAGAAGAATCGAACCCCTAATTTTAGCGTTGCAAATCCACAGACTTACTGCTGTACCCGCGGGGGACGTGTTTCTCCGTCGGTCAGTGATAAGTTCACGGACTTACGCTAAATTCTGGGATTTTAATTCACTAAATGGACATAATGAAGCTGCCTGTCATGTAGATTTGTACTAAGAAAACATACCAACAATATTATTACCTTATATTTGTTGTTATTATAAAACGGATCTCCTTTAAGTGAAATCACATGCGAAATACATATAATAAAACAGGGAGATTGCTGAATCAGTGGGTTGTTTCAGCGATTCGTGATTAAATATCAGTTTGTTTGTTGTTGTTTTATTCAGGTGCAACAACCTTATCAGCAGCCTGTGAACAGAGAAGAGCTTCAAGAAAAAGAACCTTCCACTCCTGACCCTCTGTCAGTGTTGTTGGGTGATTCCAGATTTTCGTGTTCGAGTAAGCGTGATGGCTACTATGCTGATGACAGCGTTAATTGCCGAATATTCCACTATTGTGTTGGAGGTGCCAAACACTCATGGATGTGCCCTGGTGGTACCGTGTTTCACCAAGTGCACTTAAACTGTGTGCCGTCAAATCAAGACATATGCTCTCAATCTGAGAAATACCATGTGGTTAACGATTATCTCTATAAGGTAAAGTTTTTATATTCATATGATCATGTCTTCTCAACATGGTACTGCTTAAGACAACTCAGTAATGCATAGCTTGTATATAAATATAACTTACCTTATGTTGCTCATCTCTCTTTGAAATACTGTTAGTTAATCTATCGAAAGAGGACCACAGAAGGTGGCATAAATGTTTAAGTTGTTATAATTTTAAAATACCGATGCATTAACAGAACACTTCTGTTGTAACCAAAAAGAATAGTAAAATATAATTGACAGTTAGGACGTTCCTCAAATTAAGTGTTATTAATATTTAACTGAAAAATTTACCGTATTTTTTTCAGACCCTTGAAGAAAAAGGGCCAAACAATACTCTCCGTTATTACAAACGTTATTACCCTGAAAATTTCTTATATGGAGGCCAAGTTCCTAACCCTCCTATATCATCAGAAGGTTCTATTTCCCAAGCAGAAGGCTATCCAGATTATGATTATGGTGGTGCCCCTGCTCCCGGTTCACAGCCCCAACTACAACCAGCAGCCGAGTTTGCACCTCCTGGAGGTCCACCATCTTATGGACTGCCTCATCAAGCTCCTCCCCCTAAACCGGCTTTAACACCACAGAAAGCTCAAGGAGTCGAAACCTACAAGTCTCCTTCATCACCAAACCAGTTTCAAAACTATCCTGAAACAATTGCGGACTTTTCACGGATTCCAGATATAGCTGGTGGTTCCGTTGCTGGTACAGCTCTACAGAGCAGTAATTCTTATGGCTCGCCACCTGGTAGTATAACATCTCAACCGTATAGTGCAATAAAATACGACGATTACTAAAAACAGAAAAAAATCTTCTATCACCAACAACTAAGCATCAACTTCAAATCCCTATACAAATTATTTTTCTTAATTTTATGCAAAATGTAATATATGACGTTCAAATTAATTTTTTGATTTACAGTTCCTAATTTGTTTTCAAAAACTTAATTTTCTATGTAAAATAGGAATACACATTCTTTCTAAAATATGAATCCTTAATAGTCTTTCGCTTTTTCAGAAATTATTGTTGCACTTATTTGTGATAGATTTAAGTTATTAATATTTCCAATAATGAATTATATATATACCAGAATATATTTAATACGTATATTTTGCCTCCCACTAGTAGAGCGGTATGTCTACGGATTTACAACGCTAAAATCAGGGGTTCGATTCCCTTTGGTGAGCTCCCCAGATAGCACAATGTGGGTTTGCTATAAGAAAATACACATATATTTCTTTATAAACGCATTTTACTTGAACAAAATCACACCAGTGTTGTTGGAAACATTTCTCATTTGTTTTCTGTGCATACCAAATAATAACGGTAAAGGCATTCGACTCCTAATCTGAGGGTCGAGGGTTTGAATCCACGTCGCACCAAAAATGCTCGCCCTTTTAAACGTGGGGGTGTTATAATGTGATAGTCAATCCTACTATTTGTTGGTAAAAAAGTAGCCCAACAGTTGACGGTGGGTGATGATGGCTTGCTTCCTTCCTTTTAGTCTTACACTGTTAAATTATGGATGGCTAGCGCAGATAGCCCTTGAGTAGCTTTGCGCGAAATTTAAAAACAAACTATATCAAATAAGTTTATTCTCGTTGTCCTCTAATAAGAAAGTCAAATTCAACTACAAATAAAACAATTTCATTCATACTATTTTATAAAAACAAAGATCTCATACGATTTATTCATTCCGATTCAGGGACTGTCTTGCAAAGAAAACGTTAACGAAAGCAGTAAACGTAAATGAATGAGTTGCAAATAAACTCGTTATTATTTTATTTACACTGTGAATCATGGTGTCTCTCTCTCGACATTCACTTTTCAAATGACTGGAGAACAGGCGTGAATAATATTGATGATATTTTATTTCATAACAGGATATTCTACACCATGGTTGGGCAACTCCATGGCCGCTGGTCACATATGGCCAGTGGATAGCACAATTCTGGCCAGCTCGAGTTTAGGAGTAAACTGTTTCCATAATTTATTTTTGATCGCAAATTTGGCAATCAGCAACTGCAATGCCTCACGTCATTGCTAATGTCGCGCGCTTCATCACTGCCACATACTCCGCCCATTTTGTAACGTCAGTCTGGTTTAAATGTTTGTTATTGAGTGTGCGTTGTTTTGCATACATTTGCAAATATGTTTTGAATGTGCAACTTTCAAGTGTTTAAATATATTTTGTTTTTAATCCCATAATGTAGATAAGAAGTTACTTCGAAAATGAAAGAATCCAGGTGATGGTGAACATTCAGAAAATACATGCAATTTGATTGATTCTGGCATTACTGCTGAAAAGAGAATGGCGCGCGACTGGAAAAACGTGTTTGTTTTTTAATTTCGCGCAAAGTTACACGAGGGCTATATGCGCTAGCCGTCCCTAATTTTTTAGTGTAAGACTAGTGGAAAGGCAGCTAGTCATCAACACCCATCGCCATCTTTTGGGCTACTCTTTTGCTAACGAATGATGAGATTGACTGTGACATTATAACACCCCCACGTCTGAAAGAGCGAGCATATTTGGTACGATAGGGATTCGAACCCGTGACCCTCAGATTACGACAAGCCGAATAAACGTGAAACAAGAATTTAATGAAAGTTAGGAGTTAAACTTACTGCATTGATTGAAGCAAATAATAAGTAACAAAGTTTTTAAGTATTATAAGGTTTACAATCTTAAGCAACACTTTAACAATTTTCGCAACAAATTTCATGTAAAATTTCAAGTTGATTGCAAAAATCGAATGAATGAAATTAGCCGTCTGAAAACAAAACTTCATGAACAAAATGGAGGCCTAAAATATTTTTATCGTCGATAGACCTACCTACGTTAGCTAGTTATAAAGTAGCTTGATTTTAGGTCAAAAAAAGAAATCATTTCCTGATGGTGAACTAGTAAAAGAAATATTGACTGCTGTCATTGAAACTCTGTCAGAGCATTATGATTAAAAAAAACAGATGATATTCTTCAAAAGATAAATAGTTTGCAATTAAATCGAAAAACAATTGTCTGCAGAATGCTAGAGTAAGCAAGAGACATAGAAAATCAGTTGCTCGAACAACTAAAAGACTGTGTTTTTCTTTAGCACTAGATGAGTCAACAGATGTTAGTGACACTGCACAGTTGATATTTTGCGTTCGATATGTAACTTCAGATATTCAACTGAGGGAAAAAATGCATGGCCTTTCTGGATTATGAGATGAAACATTTGGAAAAAAAATTCAATCTGGATTTTGAAAAACTGGTCACAACAGATGGTGCTCCTGCCATGACTGGAGTAAAATTAAGATTTGTTTCTCTTTAGAAGAAGCATTTAACTGAAAATAATGTAAAGTCCATGCTGTCACCTTTCTATTACATTTTGCATCAGGAAAATGTTTTTGTGATCAGATGTTTAAAAGTGATGAATTGAAAAATTTGATGGACACTGTTGTAAAAATTGTGAATTATGTTAGAAGTGGAAGCTCTCTCATCCATCGACAGTTTGTTGAGTCTTTGAACAAAAGCAATGACTGTACTTCTGATGATCTCACTGATTTTGCAAATGTAAGATGGTTAAATAGAGGAAAAGTCTTGGAATGATTTACTTTCTTGTTTTCTCAAATGAAAAAGTATCTTGTTGAAAAAGGTAAGATTCAAAATATCCCTGAAATTGAAATTTTGTCATGGCAGTGTGATTTGCACTTTTTGTGCGACATGGTGGCTTACTTGAATAATTTGAATGTGAAGCTTCAAGGAAGAGGTAAAATAATAAGCAAGCAATTATAGTCATTTCATGAATTTCCATTAAAGCTAAACCTCCTTGCAGAACAATTACAAAAGAATGATTTGACCCATTTTGGAAAGTTGGATAGTTTTCTAAAAAATAATAATGACTGTGATTTCTCTGATGATAAAGATGATCTCTATGCAAACTGGATCAAAAATGTATCTCAAAAGTTTGAATCACGTTTTTCTGAATTTAAGAATTTGAAATTGAAATTTGAATTTTTGCATGATCCATTTCAATTTACTTTAAGAAATTTCAGTAAGGAAATTAGATTTTTTTATCTTTGGATAAGTGTGAATTTGAAGACGAGATGCTTACCCTGCAAAGTGTAGAACACATAAAAGGTAAACAAAAATTTTTGTCAGAAAGATGTGGCTCATTATTTTGATAAATGACAATTTTCCAAACTTGAAGATAGAAATTTTAAAATTATTTTCCATGTTTGAATAAACGTGGGTGCGTGAATCAACATTTTATACAATAGATTTTCTCGAGTGTAGATACAAATCTCAGCTTACTGACATAAATTTAGAGGCAGAGCCAAGATGCTCAGTGAGCACAGATATTCAGCCAAATTTCATGAAACTTGTTGATGAAAACCTCCATCAATTTTCACATTGAAGGTTAGTTGAAATCAATTATCTTGATTAAATTAAAATATTTCAATTTATTTATTTTTTAATAGTGTGGCCAAAGTTGTTTTCATTAAACACAGTTGTGGCCCAAAATAAGTTGCCCACCCATGTTCTACACTAAATTGTTGGGAATTAGTCATTATATCATTCATATTTGAAAATGTAACACAGCTTAAATAACAAAAACGTAGATTACCGTATATTCAGTAATGACGAGAAAAACCACTTGTAGAGAAAAATATATATTTAAAAACGTCTGGTTTGGGTTGAGAAATTTTTTATGTGGAGAAGCGAACAACGTTTCGACGTTCTTAGGTCATCTTCAGGTTAACAAAAAGAGTGTTATTGAACCTCAATAACATATAGGTTGAGAAAAAATTGTTTATGTAGAGGAGCGAACAATGTTTCGACGTTCTTCGGTCATAGTCAGGTTCACAAAGAAAGAAAGAAAGAGGAAATTGACCGACAGCTGATCACATGTTTATAGGGAGTTTTTAGATATATATTTTTCTCTACAGGTGAGTTTTCTCGTCATCACGGAATATTCAGTTCTACTTGTCAGTAGTTAGAGGCTAATCTTATGTATTGAGCCAGACGTGTATTCATCTGATGTCTATGCTTAAACTTGGTATTCTATCCTTCAGTCTGCCAATCTTCAATGAAGACAACCAAACACTCCACGGTTGTTGTGTTGGTCTACCCTTCAATATATGTTCGATTTTATATTATCTTCTAAAAATCCATTTTCAAGGTTGTTTTATCAAACATGAACCATTGTTTTCATGTGACGTTCACTTTTAAGAAGCAAATTTAAAACATTCACATTTTGATGTCGCTTGTGTACTGAAAGAGTAATCAGGTCTGCTGCCGGGGAGGGGGGCAACTGTTAAGGGGTCTGAGCGAATGAAACTTGGCTATGCCGTATAACTTGCAAATAATCTTTAGGCTATATCTATATTCAATCATAAAAACATAGTTTTGGCTCTTCTTTGCATTTAGATACTCGATATATTAAGAATAACTGAAATGATAATTACTTTAGAGTGGATGAATATTGTATATTGGAAAAAAACTGATACATACTCATCCCACGTTTTCTTCTGAAAGAGCTGGGAATTGCATACATATGTACTTAAAATAAACGTCATATTTGTTTAAGATGACAAACAGATTCATCAAACTCAGTCTGATGTGAAGTAGAGATAACAATTATTTTAATTAAACTTTCACCTTGAGTGATTTTCGATTTTGGTATCAGGCTATGTGGCCATTACTTCTTTATACAACAAATTTACCATGAGTTTCACAGAATACATCTGGGTTGTGACCATGGTGACGAATAAGTAATATAGAAAAGAAGAAAAAAAATCCAAATTACAAGCACAAACTAATTCTATCAAGAAATGGCACATCATGCAGCCTGTCAACTGTTCATATACTAGTGTATATTTCTCGTAGATTCCAGAATGATCGGTAAAACTCATACGTCGCGACTGGTCTACAGAAATCTACAACCAATGATTGTCAACATTTTAAGCATAACAAAATGTGACCCGATTTCAATGAAAATGGTTCACATAAGTAAAAATCAGGGGCGTAGATCCTGGGGGGGGGGATGGATGGTGTACATCTCCCCTTTCATTTTAGATGGGAGGTATGGTGCATACAATCATCCCCCTCTACAGTTTGGTCTGTTGAATTGTTTTATTGCATCATAGGCCTACAAATTGTATGTTTGTTCTTGTGATTCTCGTGTTTTTACCAAACGAATTACATATTTAGGCCTAGATGTAGGCTTTTTCAGCAGCTGAAATGTACATTTTTAATTTCGGTGTGCTTCTAAGCTTTTCGATCTAAGTTATAATTCGTAACTTCGTAAGTATCAGTCAGTAGGCCTAAGTATAATCAAAGTATCGTGGCAACAAGATTACTGTGCGACTGTATGTTTACAGCTTTCAGGTTCACGTAATCAGAGATTACCAATTTGCAAATTGAACAGTTCACATAAGTGGTTGCAAAAATCATTCTCCCTATAGGGTGTAAAAAATCTACGCCTCTGGTAAAAATACACATAAAATTTTGTGAAAAGTTGATATCATTTTCATATTCAACATACAGATATATACATACTTTAATACATGTAAAAATTACAAGACAATAAAGTACCCCTCCTGGTACAGCGGTAAATCTACGGATTTACAACGCTAAAATCCGCGGTTCCATTCCCCTAGGTGGACTCAGCAGATAGCCCGATGTGGCTTTACTATAATAAAACACAAACAAACAAAACAGTAAAACCATCTGAAGCCTGTGGAATAATCTAAGTTTTCAAATACTGAACGAATTTGAAACATACAATGCGTCACTGATTTTCGTATTTATAGAATATCGTTGTTCTTGAATATTCCATAAAATCATTCAAGAACATTCTAGTTGTTCAAAATTCTTTTTATATAAAATCGCTTGAGTTTGTAATTCTAGGTTTGATTTCAAAGTACATCAAAAAGTTGCCATATGTATGCGATTGTGACCAAACAATTCGTTAGTAAAAGAGTTGGCGGTGGGTGGTGATGACTACCTGCCTTCTTTCTAGTCTTACATTACTAAATTAGGGACGGCTAGCACAAATAGCTCTCGTGTAGCTTTGCGCAAAAAATCAAAAACAAAAGAATTTGTTTTGGAATTTCGCACAAAGCTACTCGAGGGCTATCTGTGCTAGCCGTCCCTAATTTAGCAGTGTAAGTCTAGAGGGAAGGCAGCTAGTCATCACCACCCACCGCCAACTATTGGGCTACTCTTTTACCAGTGAAAAGTGGGATTGACACTACAGTTACATAAAAAATACACACCACGGCTGGAAGGGCGAGGATGTTTTTGCACGACTCGGGCGCGAACCCGCGACCCTCAGATTACGAAGCGCACGCCTTAACGCGCTAGGCCATGCCAGGCCAAACAAAAGAAAGATTAACTTTAAAAAGTTTTATATGTGGTCGCAACTTAATAAAATCTTAAATTTCTATTTTTAATGTCTAAAATTATATGAACTGTGAATAATATTTGTTGTTATATTAATATATATTCAACATTAAATTACCTTAAAAAACTCGGTTAAAAACTAGACAAGTAAACCAGAAAAACGAACTACATGAAAAGATATTTTATGTCATCAAAAAATAAAATTAATCATTGTGTCGGAATGCAAATTGAACACATTTATGAAAGTACCTTCCATACGATAATATATTTTGCGACGTGTACATTTTGCTTAAGCTTGAAAAATATTTTAAAAGTAGAAGAGCAAGTGAGAAACAAGTAGGGGTTGGAACTGGATTTTATATTGTTTATTTATTTGAAACAAAAATATCCTCGTAGTATCAATTTGTGTTTTATTAATGTGATGAAAATGAGTTGAAAGTGAAATTGGTACATGTCTTTAAAATAAGATATGTGTGTTGTCCGTGGGTATGAAATCAGTAAACTTTTGAATTCGAAGTTAGTTATTCGTTCTTGGATTAACTGTTTGACATTAACATTAAACAGCCTCTCACATTAAAGAAGAAAGTTCGAAAACTAGATAAGTTTACTAACTTAAAGTCTAGGTTTTAGTCTTGAATAAAATTAAAATAATCTCTTAATAAATCTTAATAATATTAATATGCAAATAAGCAATATTTGGCGAGCCCAATATTTAGGTTTCAATATTAATATTATGATATACATATTTCATGTCATCAGAGTAATGAAAAAAAAAGGTTGATACAGATTTGAAAGCGGCATTATCGTTAGGACTTGTCTCTTAACGCCTTGTTGTTTTGGTTAATAATACAAATATTACGCAGAATGTGTGCACTATGTTTCGTCGTGCAATATATATATATATATATATACTCACACACAGAGATTACCTTTGCTAAAGTATTTAGTAAGAAAATTAACTAAACTTAATACTAACTAAACTTAAAGTGATTGTTATTGCCCATTATGCATATATTAATGACTTCTACATAGAGCTTGTTAACTAATTGTAAATGATGTGAAATTCATGAAATAATTTGTTCAACAACCATTAAATGTCATAAAATTATTTCCTAATTTTCTTTTAACTATAACTAAATCAAACAAACTAACTGTTAGGTACAAAATAAATATATAAAGCAGTGTGAGGTTAGTTGAAAACAAACGAAAAAATAATAAGCAAATCATATATGAAACAAAATCATAATCCTACTTACGCTAACATTTTGCATCCCTAACATACTTTTCACAAATGCATTTTGAACTAACAATTAGTGGTAATCCACTTTTTTTTCCCCTCTGGATATGCCTGTGATTATATACAGCCATGTAAAAGAATAAAAAGAGTTTCATCCTAGCAGTACATTGAACAACTTAACTTTAGTACAAGGAGATAAAGGAAAAGAAATTACATTTGAATTTTCTACAGAAATAATTAGTGCAGACAGTAAGTTAAGAACATCAGTTAAAATTAATTACTTAACTTGTCATTCTCAAAGGTTTATAGTTATCCAATAGAGACAGCAATTGGCAGTTTTTAATCTGACTAATGTGAATTAAATATTGGTGTTCTTGTACTGTAAAGTAAAGATATTTTTCAGATATATTGAGAATGATGTAATATCATTCACAAAACCATATATTATAAAGCTGTAACTCATAGTTCAGTTTATAAAAAGTTTTGTGTTTTTGTTGTAACAGATTTTAAGAATGACTTTACCATGTTTGATTTTCCTCATATGCCCATCAATAGGAAACTTGTTTGTTGTTGTCACTTGATATTTATTTTGTATCTCTCAGTTGTAAGATTTAAATCCAGAACTGTTTGACTATAAGCATGTATTCTACCAGCTAAGCTAAAGGGCTAACCCACAGTCCAACCTTCTTCACTAAAATTAGCCTGTAATACAAGATTTTCATCACCTAAAACTCTCAGTTTTTAAATCTGAAATAGTATTTTACAGCAGTACCTTATCGTATTTGTTCCTAGCCTTTTTATATTGTGTATTCTTAGTCAAAATTTTCAGTTATTGACGTGCCTATGACACTCCTAATTGATACAAAAGGAAATTAGAGTGGCTTATATTGAAAACAAAATAGATTATCAAAAGAAGTAGTTTTGAGTGAGTCAATAGTTGATAGTTATTGAGTGCTGACTGGAGGAGTTCATTGTTAGCTCACAAACAAGCCTTCTGTGTTTAAGTATAAGCAGTTACAAACCACTGCCCCTTCTAACTAAAAACATCCCAAACAATAACTAATATGAGATAAAAGTTAAGGAAAGGGAACCTACTGAAGCATCTAGATCCTCCCATTAACTGAAGTAAACTTTAAAAATTAAAATACAATAGTTAAATCCACCCATTATCATTCAGTTATTTATCACTCATTTAAGTTTACTTTATCCGCTATACCTTAAGGCAATCAATTCCAAAGGCTAACTACCTAGAAATAAAACTTTCTCAGTTGGAGGTGACTCCTACCTTGCCAAAATTTATATTTATGTACCCTTATCATATCATTTTCATCATTACATATGAATGCATGTCACTTTGTGAATAAACATTTTATGGTTCATATTTTCACATTGATTCTGCAAAATGTATGCCACAATAAAACTTAATTATCTCAGGCCCTTACTCCTGACAGAGATTGAAAGAAGCACTGAAACTGTTGTTGAATAATCAAAGGATATAATGTATTAAAGTTAATAACACTATAGTATTGGTGACCTGTTGTTATAAGTATTAATAGAAACAAAGGTTCCAAAGCAAACCTCTAGGAAAAGTACTAGTTGCATTTCTTAAATCATAGAATTGCCAATTTAAAAATTCATATTCAGTTTTCTCGCATAACAAGTTTTTTATGCAACAACTTCTTTTCATAAACTTTATGAAAACTAAAATAAGTATCTGCTAGGGTACTATTGTAAATAAAAATAGATCTTCAGTTAAAAAACTAAACATTGTTGAAGCAAACTAATGATTTTAGAAACAGTACTGCTTTGTAATTTTTCTAAGTTGTTTGTAACAGTAGATTCTCATCTTGTTATTAGAAGTAAAGCTGAAAGGTGTATTTTTTTAAATCTATCTTTAATTGACTTTTCTTAAACAGTGATCATATTGTTTATTTTACACTGATCAGAAATTTCTCCATTCACCATAACTATTAACAATTCCATTTTCAAGGTTTTTGAAATAGAATCATCAAATCTAGGAACTTCCAGTAATGTGTTCCTGATTTACCAAAACATTTTGAACAATGATTATTTCCTTACTGTTTTGAACCAATTTAAAAGTAAAATCTTAATTTGCTTACCATTTTGAGTACGGAAATCACTTTTTACAGTTTTAAGAAACCTTAAATTGTCTAATGAGTAAGATAATTATTCTTAATTATAATCTTTTTTTGTCAGTATTGCTATTTTAACATCTGCTAATGTTAACGTCTCGAAACATTACCACTTCACTGCCAATAACATCATGTATAGAACCGTTAAAACAAATCACCAAACATATTTTTTTAGATTTGCAATATTATGTCTCTTCAAAGCATTTTGTTCATCTTTGACAAACAGAATAATACCCACCCTTGTTTTGTTTTCACAGTTCCTAAGAAAAAATTGCACAATCTTTAAATACCATGTTATACTTTCAATCCAAGAAACTTGTTGTAATACAGATTTCTTCCAAAATGTTTCAAAAACCTTGTTTTTAAGTATTTTGTTGCAATGACTTTGCACATCCATCTTTAAAGACAAGCTGCAGTCATAGCAAACCAGAAGTATGTTTGTTGGGGTGTGGAAGCAGACCTCTATTAGAGAGTCCTATCCATCAGCAGCAGTAGTCTAAAATATATCTTTTTTTTTAAAAATTTATTATGAACTTACTTGAACGTTAATTTTTCTGCCCTCCCCCTAACTAACTCTTTGATCCTTATGCCCTTTTCCCCAACAAAACAAAATGAAAGGAATATAGTAAATGGATTTGTTTATTAAATAAACTATTACAGTAGTTGAGAACTTCAAGTATTTTTATTTTTGTTCTGGCTACTTTTTTGTATATATTATATAGATAATTTTTCCAAGCTTTTTAAACCTGTCATTTTATTTCTTTACATGTCCCTTGTTTTAGAGTTTGTGAATGAATGAAAAACTCACCAGGGTTTCTGCAGCTGCTTTCCTTAAATATTTTGATTACATAGTCGTACGTAGCTAAAATTTCCTTTGATTCATCACAATAACATTAGAACAAGCATTATCTTTAGTATCTGTGACTGAATTAACTTCTATCTACAATATTCTATACATTATCAAGTAATAAACTCAAGTTTTAATCTTTTAGTTGGTTTATTTATAAACAAACCTCTGCATTTTTTCCTTCCCTTTCACCTTCCTTAAAATATCAGAAACAACTGTGTCATTATAACAAATATCTTAATCTGCTGTACTAATGCATCTGAACTAATGCCTTTAAATTTATTTTTCTTGTTTCCTTAAGAATTGTCTCGATTGATAATTTGATCTTGGCTGAAATGGTCTTTCTTCTTTAACATCACAGATCTTAAATCTTCACTAACATCTGGGTTGTAATTGTTTGAGAGAAGATGACAGATACAAGCCTTAACCTGACATTTCAAGATTTCAGTACAGTGGTAGGCCTTTCTTTGTTATTTTTTAACACATCTTGGGTATATTTGTAGAAAAAAAATTATATGTGATCAACATTCATTTGAAATCCACAAACATACTTTAAACAAATTTGTATATTTACACACAATTGTATCAGATACACATGCTCATATTATTGTTCAATGCTCGTCTATCTAGTTTGCTACACATAACTTCCATTAGTATTGCTTTTTAGTGACATATATTATGATCATATGAACTGTGTCTTTATGTCAGTATTATATTTTTTTTATAGCCAGGTTTTGCAAGCTTCATGTAATAACTTAATGTCATAAGCTCAGTAGTGGCATTTTATCAGATATCAAATAGTTTTAGGTAGACTGTACTGAAAAAAAAAGACTAATAGTGGTGTGACTTGTATTCTTTTATTGCTTCATTGTTTCTCCTATTAACAATATGGTTAATGTATCTATTTTTTTATTTGTATTTTGGTAAGAAACATAACATACTGACAGACTTCATTGTTACCTTTTGTTATAGTTCTTTTCTCTGCAGAAAATAAGAAATCTTAAATTATCATTATGAGATATCCATTCCATTAAATATCTTTCATTTGAACCCTTTCTAGTAAGTCAGTATCTTTTCTTAGATAAGGAAACTAAAACTGCATTTTATTCTAAGTGTGGTCTAACTGTTTATTTCTACAGAAAGAAATATCTTTTATTATCTTAATTGCTAGCAGCAAAATTCTTGCTTTGACAGTTCAAGTGGCTTGTCTGTCACTGTGCAATGGTTTTATTCTTGAGTGATTTAAACATATGTACAAATTATGATAACTGAAATTCATTACTTGCTGTAATTAAAAGTAATTTTTTCAGTTATTTGTCTGACTTACCAACTGATCCAAGTCATTTTTAATAGTTCAGTGGTGCTTGGAATACCTAGGACTTTAAGCATCAGCAACATTAATCAGTTGATTTATTAGTATTATGTAAAGTAGAGAGCATAAAGACCCAAGCACTGAAGTGATGGATGTTATTAATAACACCTTTTCTTTCATTTAACCACTCAGTTAATTAGTCTTTTTTCCAATCCCTGCCAGTGTGCATTGAAGTTGCATTGTTGATGTGACATCATGCAGTTGATCCATATAGCCATCATGATTTGCAGGCATTAATAAATGAAAAATAAACATGGAAAAAAAAGTTATATAAAGTAATACAGTCTGTACTTACTCTACTAAAAGTACCTTATTAAGCTTACAAAATAACCCTAACTTCTTAAACCTTATTAAGAAGATAAATTTATTGGCTAGCTTTTTTTATCCAGTTCTCTTTATTGTTGTACAGGAAGTTTAGTGTCAAATTTATCATTTAAATAAGTTTGTGAGAGGAATGTTGTTTTAAAATTATATAAATTTAGTAAGGTACTCTTATGTGGTATTTTAAGGTAAACCTTATTTCCTGTAAGAATAAGATAGGCTCACAAAATAATGGGATGTTTATTGAGATATTTACTTTGAAGTAATTCTTTACACTATGTCTTACTGAGTTCATGCCCAGTTGTCTAAACACAATTATACATTTACAAAGAGCAGCCTGTATTTAAACAAACAAACAGTGAAAATGCATCTCTGCTTCCTACAATGTTAGCTTTTTTGATTGCTTCTAGTTTACTTGGTTACAGTCTTATACTAGACTTATTACTGATGTCCTGTTCCTGAATGAAAAAAATTCAACTTCACATCACATTTATTCAATGTGACTTGCTCTCTCTATGCCTGATCATTCCTGATGAAACATAAGGAAGATCATATCAACTCTCTTTACCATGGGAGGACAAAGTTGCTACTCTCAGTAAATGGCAGAACAAGAGTTAGCTAGAGTAAAATTAACTTAAGTACATTCTCGATCAATGCGTTAAGTGGAAAATATACACACCTATAAAAATAACAAATTTTAAAAAATCCTGTATCAATACAAGTTTGAAAACGTGGTAGTAGTACAAGCTGTAGCACTGTAATTTCATCTCTAAAGTAACCTAATTTAAAACATGTCTGCTTTCAAAGAGATTGCATAATTCTAACCTTTGTGGTAGGAAAGTTTTACACTGGCAGTGTATTAGGTTAAACAGAATCTAAGTAGAAGTGAGTATTTTATCATATCTAAAGATTTCTTGAAAATAATAGGCAATTAGTATTATTAAAGAAGTCTGAGATACTTCAATCCTGAAAGTGAAAGCCTGTAAACTAAGAAAAATATTTCTGTGCCTTTGTGTTCCTAGGCAAAAAGTGCATTTCTTTTATTCCACGTGTGTTGATTTATAACTTCAGTGACATTTATTCTTTTTGTTAAACCTCCTATAGGTTTTGGTTGATTTTTCCTTTAAAAGGTTAAAAAAAGGCTTTTGCAACTTACCCAATTATTTTAACTATTTTTCTGGTTTTTTTCAAGTGAGTAAAGTAGACTTTGAGTTTTACACTTGAGTCAGTTTAGCGTATTTTAAGTCAATGTGTAATATTCTGAAACTTTTGTAGTCTAGAGACATTAGTACTGTCTGAAATATACGTGTTGAAATTTTGAAATACAATTTTAATTTTTATTAAGTATATTTTTTGTGACTGTATCACTTCTATTTAGATGTTTGTATAGATATTCAGAAAAAAATAAAGCATGTTGGATGATGCACATATATTCCAACATGTTTTATTAAAAAAATGAGGGTGAGGATATAAGACTCTTGGTTACTAACATTTTTCAAAATTTTTGTTTTTTTTTTATGGTTAATTCATTTCTAACTTATGTAATGGTATGCTAATTATTTGATATAATACTTAATTCTTTTAAATATTTTTTAGAAAATGTCTGAAGGAGAAAGGTGGTTGGCATCTATGACATACCTCCTCTTCATAGCCCTTGCCATTGTGTGTTTGTTTTTGCAGTACCTGGCACAACGCACTAAATCCCAAATGTCCTCAGGAAACAACAGACATTTTCTACAGTTTCAGAAAAAGTACTTCTGGGTTTATTTTCTAGCTTTATTTGGAGACTGGCTTCAGGGACCTTATGTCTACAAGCTCTACAGTCACTATGGATTTGTTGAATCTCAGATTGCAATGTTGTATGTGGTGGGATTTGGTGCAAGTGTTTTGTTTGGAACAGGAACAGGGGCTCTTGCTGACCGATTTGGACGGAAGAAAATGTGTATATGTTTTAGTATCATGTATTCTCTGTGTTGTTTAACTAAACTTTCCTCAAATTATTATGTATTAATGCTTGGTCGTTTTTTGGGTGGGATTTCAACTTCTTTACTCTTTTCAACCTTTGAATCTTGGTATGTTTATGAACACACACAAACTTATGATTTTCCTACTGAATGGATTTCAGTAACATTTTCTAAGGCCACTTTTTGGAATGGCATTCTTGCTATTAATGCTGGTGTTGTGGCTGACTTGACTTCTGAGTGGCTTGCATTTGGTCCTGTTTCTCCATTTATTGTTGCCATTCCATTTCTTCTCCTAAGTGGGGTTCTAGTTGCACAGATGTGGAATGAAAACTTTGGTGACAAAACTACACATTCATTTAAAGCTTGTATGGAAGGTTTGAGCTTGATTCTCACAAATGAGAAGATTTTGCTGCTAGGTATTGTTCAATCAGTGTTTGAAAGTGCTATGTATATTTTTGTCTTTCTTTGGACACCCATTCTTGATCCTGGAAAACCTCCTCTTGGGATGGTATTTTCAGTTTTTATGATTTGTATAATGATTGGGTCATCAGTGTACCAGTTGCTTTCTGCTAAACACATGTCTTCTGAGAAGATTCTTACTGTAGCTGTATTCATGTTTTTCTTTTCATTGTGTTTGTGTGTTATATCAACAAATCCCCATGATCCAAAACTTATGCTTTCTTTTATAGCATTTTTGGTAATAGAAATTTCTGTTGGATTATACTTTCCATCCATGAGTTATCTTAAAAGTCAAGTGATCCCTGAATCACATCGTGCCAACATTATGAACTGGTTTCGAGTGCCGTTGAATATTATTACTTGTCTAGTACTTCTTTGGCTACATACAGAAGATAGTAAAGCAGGGAATCGTATCATCTTTGTTGATTGTTCCCTTATGATGTTTATTGGTACTCTTGTAATGTGGAGGTTAGATGCCTTGTTGTCTCATGAAGATGTGACAAAAGGTGGCAAATCCAGTTTTCAAGAAGAGGTCTGACCTTTCAGTTTGTTCCAACACAAATAAAATTCCCATATGTTTTTCATATTTTTTCAAACACTTTGGTATCTAGTCCAATTCCTTCTCACAGTGTATTTCAGTTTTACCTTTTCACACAAAATTTTGAGATTTTTTGATAGTGTGTACCATTTTGAATTCATTTTTGTAGAACTGTCATTCAAACTTTTCATCAACTTCAGCATAATTTTGTTCATTCAAACAAATGTATTGTACTGGTAACATTATGAATTACAATGTACAAGGTGCCTGCATATATATTTATTTAAGTTTATGTTGATTGCAACATTTTAATCATATAACCTGGCACTTCCTGTTTTCTTTATTAGAAACTTCACTTTTTTTTTCTTTTTTTTTGAATAAGGTTAACCTTTGGTTTAAGCTTTGTTATTTGATTTTGTTAGTGTAATTTTGATATCTGTGATATGTGTATGCTAATTTATTTTTAATAAATGTTGTGCATCACTGTATACCAGGTATATATTCAAGATTATATAAAGTTCAAATAATAATGTAAATATCACCTGTTTTGGTACATTTAAGAGTGGATGCTTCACCCATTATAAAAATGCATAATGTATCAAGAAATATTGTACTTCTATTACTCTAATAATGTTACTTCCTTTCTTTTATAGTAATGAATTTAAGTAAAATAAAACTTTTTTGTATTATTTGCACCCCCCAGTGGCTCAGCGGTATGTCTGCGGACTTACACGCTAAAATCCGGGTTTCGATACCCGTGGTGGGCAGAGCACAGATAGCCCATTGTGTAGCTTTGTGCTTAATTCAAAACAAACAAAACAAAGTATTATTTGCAGAACTTAATGTTGACTAATGCTTGTTTACTCTAAATGAGAATGTATGTGTTGATTTTAGAATTACTGAAGTACACACGTAAATCAGTAGGCTGAGATTTTGTGACTTTTTCTTAACATGCTCATTATTTTTAACATACAAATTTTGATTCAAAATTCAAAAATATGGATTATTTTTTAATTACAAAATATGTTAATACTGCTTTATTAATTTACCAACAATAAATAACTTTTTCGAGGGAAAATGAAATTTACTTTGACAATGAAATGCTTAGCTTACCTGGATTTTTACTTTTTTATTACAGTTACAACATTTAATTAACCAGTTCTGCAACAAACTGTGGTGGTACTTGCATAACTACAAAGAAAATAGATGTTATAAACATAATTTAGGTTTCAAATAATTTTTATAGATCTTCTAATGCATATGGGAAGTTAACAAGATTTTATTTGTGGATTGGAAACAGTAAAATTAAAATTAATAACTAGGATAAAAGAAAACAAACTAGAACTCAAAACTATTAAAACAAGAACACGTTAAAAAACAACAGAATATAATAAGTGAACAAAAAAAGAAAAATAATAGGAGAACAAGATCCTTATAATTTAGGGCATCATTATGCTGAAGAGTAATAAACATATGTCAGTATTGTATGACATTTAAGTGTTAATTAGGAACAAAACAGCAGCCATTATAAAAGGTGGTGATGGATAAAATTACATAAAAACAGTGTTAGTATGGTTGAAGAATGAACTGTAAGGAGCAGTAGAGTTGGAACAGAAGTCACATACTCTTTAATTTTATTAAGAAATATATCCCTTCCCATACTTCCAAAATGTTCATATATCTGAAGTTATATTAAAAAGTTGTAATTTTTGTGATGTAGGGAAGGCAATGCCTCTTGTCTGCCAGATGGTCTGTATGTGTATGTTTTGACAGGTGTTACTATATAGTTTGTCACACATAGCCACTGTTTCTTTCTCCTTAGTTTTTAAAATCTTTCATATCAATTCATAAAACTGTTTGAAACTTATTAAGGTTAAAAAGCATGGAAATGGCATTTCTTCTAAATGTCATAATGCTTTTTGTAACAGATTTTACTTTACTTGAATAAATATTAATTTTTTTCAGTATAAATGCATACAAAGACGTACATTAGAAAAAGGATGTAAATATTTATGCTTCGTTGCCAAATTGATTTGTAATTTGTTTTATAACCTGGGTTTCCTTTATAATTATCTATGAAATAAAACATTTCATGATCTCTGTGCTCTAGATTATATATTAGGAAATATTTAAACATCGTCACTTGATGGTCATTTACAATAAATAAAGTAAAATAAAATCAGGATATCCAGACAAAATTGTGCAGTGTATTTCTGTAATAATGCCACTGAATTGTTCATCAAAACTAGATATTCAAATGTAAGCTAAATAATTCTTGTTGAATTATTACAGTATGATATTTCAGGTAAAGTAATTATATACAAAGCATTTTTCTGTTTATTTTATTAGCTTAAAAATAACTAATTTTTGCACAACAAAACACCAGAATATATGGTTGCATATTACAGTTTGTGTTTGTGAGAGAATATTTTTATTTGGAAACATAATTCAAGTTACATTTTTATTAATATACTATTTGATTATATTAAATATGAGGATATTTGTTTTTATAATCCAATGTTCAGATATGTTAAATGTTTAATAAAAAGTTTGTTAGAGTGATGTTGCTTCATCTTGTTGCATTACCTTTTAACAACATTTTCTGAAGACTTAAGTCATTAAAACTATCTAATGTGGTTATGCAAAAGTAGAGTGAAAAACAGAGGAATCACACCATTATTATATGAGATCTGGACTCTAGTGAAAACATACTCAGTTGTTTAATTTTCTCTTGATGTAGATACCTGGTGGTTTGGCCACTAGTTCTGCAATCTGCATGTTGAAGGGTCAAATTCTGTTACTAAACATGTTCATTCTTACAGTTGTGAGAGCATTATAATTAGATAGTTAATTCCACTGTTCATTGGTAAAGAGTAATCCAAGAGAATATAGTGTTGACTAGTTGCCTTTTTTATAGTCTCTCACTTTAAAATTAGGGATGACAAGTGCAGTTATCACTGAAATAGATTTATGTGAATTTTGACATATATTAAAACTTTTATTTAGTCAGTAATCATTTTATTAGGACTTACATTTGTGCCATTTTCAAGAGATTCATTGCCCCTTTTTTAAATAAGCAGACCAAAACTGAGTATTACTTTTAATAATGTGTAACCAGAACCTGATAGTGATGATAATCTCTTGATCTCAAAGTTTGAGTACATTAAAGCATAGTTTGTAGTGATAATCACATTTTTCTCAGAAAATGTATACCCATTTTTTTCTTTTTTTAAAACATCAACCTTCTTGTTCCACAACTGGTATGCTTATTGTGAACCTTACCATGACTTTAGGCCAATCAGTTGAAACCATCAAAAGCCCAGATGGCTGTTATATTGTACGTGCTATTGTTGAGTTCTGACATGTAGCAAGTTAGGAATTGTTCTTGAAAATAGTGATGCTGAATCTGATTGTGTTTTTTTTTCCTTCAGAACTTATCAGATTCAATTATATACTTAACACTGTGGAATAATTTTATGTATATGAGGCAAAAGTGCTATAAAATAAAAAATTACTCCAACAAGTGGCATAACTTAACTGTCAGACCTCTCAACTGGAAATTGGTATATCATTTTTTTCCTTTGAAGATATGTGACCCACTTTTCATTATGAATAATTCTGTGTTTAACATTTAGAAGTGATTCCTACTCTGTCTTTCAAGTATCAATAAAGACAGTATTGGACACGTAAAAGTTGTACATAGTGTTACTAGTGAAAAAGCCTGAAGAAACATTTTATTCTGCTTTCCAATGAATATGGCAAACAACTTCAGATAAATGTTTATTTATTCTACCTGGATTTGTGGCTTATGACCATTGGGTAATCCATACAGTTTAGGGAGTTTGGAATTGGATGGTCTAAGATTATCTAGAAGCCACATGGATATAGTGGTTTCACTTTTATAATTCTACAAAATGTTTTAGCACTTGCTTCCAGTTCTGTCTAACATGCCTCTAAGACTCATAGTATTCATATGCAGCTCTCCATCAGTATCCTTATCTTTTCCAATCAGAAATTTACTTTACCCTATCCTCAACCACCTAAATAACACCACTGACTTTCTTGACAAGCTATATGAAGACGGTTTACAAATGAATTCAAACAATATTCTATTTATACTTGATTTAATCTCATTATATATTTATATATACCCTTCCATTCTGATAGTAGCAATTTTCATAATTAAATTTATACTTCCTACATTTCCTACTGCTAATGATATCCATATATTGAACTCATCAAAAATTCTCTTAAGTTTTTTGTCACCAACAGTTTAACTTGCTTTAAACCAAAGACATCGCTATGGTCAACAATATTGTTATTGTTTTGGCCTCTGTCATTATGTATTTCTTTGAATCATCAACTCTTACTCATTGGAATTTTGAAATTAATCTTGAACCAGCTAGGTGAAACAGATATATGGAATTGTATATTCTCTTCTGGTTTGAAATTTGTTAAATTCCTTAATAATCAACAACCTGACAGAAAGCTCACTCATACACATACTGATAATGTGCAGAGGTCTCTACCCTTTTTTGATATCAAGGTCATTGTTCAAATCTGCAAATGTATTACTATCACGTGCTCTAAACCAGCTACCAAATGCAGTATCATTATAGGTCAGCTTATTAGGATTGGAAAACACCTGCAACACTATGGATGGTAAAACTCAAGCTATGATGAAACTTCAAAAGCTACTGTTGATAAGTGGTTATCCATATAGTTACATTAATAAGGCATTCCACAAACTTGACACACAAGAGTCTAACACACAACAAAAAGAAACCACCGTATCAAAACACTGTCTCATGAAGTATGTCCCTTGTGAATAAACATTTAACAACTTGTCTTTTTCAAGTGATTAAAAGATCTAGTTTGAAAATACACATCAAACAAAAACCTGGTAAAACTAAAGGATATACTTAGTCATTCATTCTTCAATAACAATAATCCACGCAAATCTAAAAAGTCCGTTGCTAAGGCTCAGAGAAGTTCTGCACACTTAGTAACACATCATCATCTATAAAATGACATGTACACAGTGTTCTGCCATATAAATAGGTGAATCCAGCTGCCCCATACATGATTGTTTCAAACAACACTGTGATTCTTTACACCAAAAAAGCCACAACTCAACATAATTAAGAACATCTCATCAGATCAAAATTTTAGAAATTTATACAAATTATGTGACAGAAATTTTAAGAATCTCTTTTGATTAGTTCAAAAGCCCTTTCATTAACAGATGCAATTCCTGGCTCCTATAATACTCTTTATTATTTTGTTATTCTGTTATTTTTATTTTTTTAATTTTATTATCAGTTACTCTAACCTGTTCGATGATACATTTTATACACTTCACCATGTTCTGTTCTATAATATTGTTGTATTGTTTTACATTATTTTCAGTCATTGTCATTTATAGACCCTTGATAAAGGCATAAAGCAAAGCATTCGTTAAATAAATAAACTTACATCAGAAGTGGTTTCTCTAAAAAATTTTTTTAAAAATATTGCTTTTTCCTGGATATTACCAGAATTTTATATTTACCTCACTGATGCTACATTCCCTCATTTTTACTGAAGCAGTTTTGTTGCTCAAAGTAACAAAACCAAACTACTTATTTTCTTTAAATCTCTGTTCTGATTGGACTCTTAAAAATGTTCTTACATCTTTGCTAGAGGAGATAAAAGATTCCTTTTCCAACATTCTCTTTTCATTTTGTTGGTTCTTGCACATTATCGAGCAATAGTTGTCCTCTTTTGTTATTGAGTATTTAATTTTTAATATTATTTTCTCTTCTAACCGAGAAAACATTTTTACTTTCTTCATAGTTTCATGTTCTTTAAACTTGTCTGTGCTTGGAATTTGCTACCTATTCACTCCCATGATTTAGTCTTTCAAGAAAAACATGCATTACACTTTAGTTTTAAGGGGTGCCAAAGTTACATGAAGATTGTTTGTTTGTTTTTGAATTTCGTGCAAAGCTACACAAGATCTATCTGTGCTAGCCGTCCCTAATTTAGCAGTGTAAGACTAGAGGGAAAGCAGTTAGTTATCACCAACTCTTGGGCTACTTTTTTACCAATGAATAGTGAATTGACCATCACATTATGATGCCCCCACAGCTGAAAGGGTGAGCATATTTGGTGCAATGGAGATTCGAATCTGTGGCTCTCAGATTACAAGTCAAATGCCTTCACCCACCCAGCCATGCTGGGCCATTACATGAAGAAGACAACTAGTTTGTCTGCATAGACTTCTGTACTCTCAGGTTATGATCTTGTATTTTAAAACCAGTGAGAAAAGGTTTATCAAAATTATTATCATATTTCACAATGTACAGTACAGTAATGAGGAGGGGGTGCACTGGATGTACACTTTTTGTTTAGCCAGAATGATACCACTGTTTCATGTCATCCTCCTCCTTCCCCTTAAGACTAAAGTTGATTTTTTTAGTCATTACACTTGTCTGAGAACTGATGACAAAAAGGAACAACAAAAAAGTTTAGTGACTTGTTTGATTGACTGTTATGGGGGGGAGTGATGCAGAATGTGCATTGCACTAGGACTTCAAAGAACTTCTAAAAATAGTATATTCAATTTTAAATTATTAATTTTTCCAATATTATTGTAATGTATTATCTTTGAGTTGGCTCTTAAATTTATTGATGAAAATAATGTCGCCCCCCAGTGGCTCAGCGGTATGTCTGCGGACTTACACGCTAAAAACCGGGTTTCGATACCCGTGGTGGGCAGAGCACAGATAGCCCATTGTGTAGCTTTGTACTTAATTCAAAACAACAACAACAACATGAAAATACTGTCAAGTGTAGTCCATATAATAATAAATTAGTTTTGCCTTTTTCTACCACTTGGCTTCACTTCTGCATTGTTATAAGTTGTACATGTGGCATTCATATGGGTATATTTTGCTTATGGTACTTTGACAAATGTAAGAAATTCAAATTATTTGTATAATTTCACAGGTGATTGATCCTGTAAATGAATGTTTGTGGTAACTAATGCTAATGCACATACTTCTAAACACTGCACAGTTTCTCAATCACTATATTCTTGAACTAATATAATGCACTCTTAGCTAACATTCAAATTAAAACATGAAAATGTAGTTCACGAAACTACATCTTCCTGGAGTGTAAAGTCTTTTAAACAGGCCTAATACAAAAAATAAAACAGCCCATTTAGTACTAGTTTTTGTGTTTTTCTTTTCTGAGGCTCTTGAGTTTCAAATGGAATGGCCTTTTGTTTTTTGTTGTCATGGGAGAAGGTCTTCTTAGATAATGTTTGAGTTAATTCAGCAGCAGTGCCATTCTTGATGGTCCTTTGGGAGTGAATTTGAATCTTTGGCAGTCTATGTTTCTACTGGAAAATTCATGCTATTGGTGTGGTCTCCTTTTTTTTTTTAATTTATATTATCACTCGTAGCAGATCTGTTGTGTTACGTATAACTATTTTGAACGAGTCTCCGATTTATTATATACCTTACCTATTACTATCTCGCATAATAAGGAAATTTAAATTCGAGCTTAGTAGTTATATGTTAATAAATATCTAATTTCTGTTATTTGCCAACAATATTAATACACACAATTTTCTTTTTAACACATATTTTAAAATACAATTATAAACGGTTATTACTAATATTTATTACAAATGATGACTTGTTATATGATATAACAAAATATAGCGAGTCTTGTATTCCGTCTAGAACGGAATATTTTATCGGTGGTCCTGAGTTCACGAGGAGCAAATTAATTCCGAGTTGTATAATTGCCGTGGTGATGTAATTCGTAATGACGAGAAACCTAGTTGAAATAAAAATGCATTTTAGGACGGTCAGTTACAAACTCTTTGTTAACCAGAGAAGGTCGAAACGTTGTTCTCTGCTTTCTTAGTAAAATCGTTAATACCCGTACCAGCCGCCCTAAGATATATTTTTAATTCAAGTAGGTTTTTCGTCATCACGAATTAATTGAGTTTATATTGTTGCACCTCTCATAATAAACGCTGTCGTCATGCTGGGTACAAGCTGTCTCCTTCCAGCAAAGATATTTAATGTCCCCGTAGAAATACTAACGTCTGAAGTTATTCACTCAAGTTGAACGGTTTGTAATGTTCGAAATGAATAATGTTCCTGGTTAAATTCTGCAGTTTTCCGATTATCAGGCGTTAATCACAATTATAGCTACCTAGGCCTAAAGCAAACTGACTGTAGTTGTCCAATAATATTCTCTTTTCCTTCAAACTATCCACTTTTTATAAGAATCACACGAATTTGCAGGACTATTGTTGGGTTTTACGCTTTCAAGAATTCCCTAAAAAATTCGAGAAATGGCGAGACATGCACAATACACAGACCAGAATATACGTTCCAAACAAAAAGAAAACTACACGAAAACAAGTGTAGACACTAAAATGTATTTACAATCGTAGGTGCGTTCCAGTTGTTATTGTTATCATTCTCACGTTACCAACATATGCAACGGTGATCTGAGCAGGGGCATAGATTTTTTGCAACCTCTTATGTGGACTGTTCAATTTGCAAATTGGTAATCTCTAATTACGTGAACCTGAAAGCTGTAAACATGCAGTCACAGAGTAGTCTTGTTGCCATGATATTTCAAGGTTTCCATGTAGGTTTGTATAGGTGAGGTATTGTGAACAGTTTTCAAAATATTAATAGAATAAAGACAAATGTGTCGCAAATTAGCTGCCACATGAATTTATTCCTGCACAGTATAAAAGATGGCCATTATACTTGACAAGGTTACTAATAACTTTCATTGCATGAATTACATTTTCAAATATTAATAAAATTAGTAAATACTCTTGAGAAGTTTATATCTACTCAAAAACTGTTCATGTTGTTTGATAAAAATAATTAAAATGTGTTTGCAAACTCTTGAAAATTGCACATCAATACAATGCAGCACATAATTATTCATAGTTTTCATTGAAGTAAGATTCATTTAGTCCTCTAGTCTACATGTTCCCAAACGTAGACCTCCTTTGTGATGATCTGTTTATGAATTATTTCATAAGCTCTTCTATATTTGTCTTGTCGACCTCATCGTTGTGAGTGTGACAATCTGCCATATGGTTTAGGCGGCACTGAGACATAGTTGACCTTAACCACGTCTTCAACAGTCTTAATGCAGAAAAGCTTCGTTCACATTCGCAGCTGGTTAGTGAATATACAAGCAAAATTTTCATAAGAAGAAACACTTCACTAAACATCTGCTGGCTTGTTTCATGCGTTTTACAGAAAGCATCATTCGCACTTTTCAGAGATACTGCTTTTCTTGTTCCTTTGAACATGGGCAACTGAAACTCGAGCCGTTGTGCAGAGATTTCTAGGTAGAAGTTTATAACCGAGTTGTCAATCTTGCCAGATGTGATCATGTTCTCAGGTGCCAGATATTGCCTCAAGTCATTGTTGTCTGCATTGAATCTAGTGGTCAGATGTTCTATGGCTGTGTCCACAAATTCAAAATATTGGCTTCTGTAGTAATCTCTAGCTGTTGCAGAATGGTGTGCTGAGACATCACCTGTGATCCTTCTTGGGGGTTTGCGAATGCGTAGTAGTTCATTTGGCACCAGATCTAGGGAAGTTATCTTTTTCTCAGCTTCATCAAATATCTTGTTGAAATTTTCCTCAGTTTATAATACCCGCAATTGCTCAACTGTCATTACATATGCTACAATCATGCCAGATTCTGTCGCTGATTTTGTTTGGAATGCACGTTTTAGTTCCTCTAATGCATCTAATGGATACTGAGCCATCAACAATTCTAAAACTGTCTTTCCTTTGTCATATCTCTCCAGCAGACCTCGTGCTTTCACTGCTACATCTGATTTTTTATTTGCTAATTCAGACAAAGAATCAACAATGTCACTGTATTGATCATTATAACATGTAATTGCAGATAGGCGGCACAACCAGCGTGTTGGACACAGTGGGCGGATGTATTTAACTGGACCATTGTGGCTGTCTGACGATACAATATTTTCAAAGATTGTCTTGTATTTGCCAGACCTCTAAAGCAAGACACCAAATTCATGTACCCACTGGATAGAATCTCGAACATATTCACAATCTTCAACTACATGCTGTATTATTAAATTAGCCTTGTGTGCTCTGCAGTGAAAAAACAAAGCTGATAGTTGCTTCTTTTTTATTTTTGCCTGGCATCCACTGTACGCACCATTCATGTTAGCGGCTCCATCATAAGTTTGTGCTCTTAATCCTGACAGTGGTAAATTGAGTCTAATCAGTACATATAGTCGAGGATATTGTTTCACCAGTTGTATTGGAAACACTGGACAAACCAAGAAATATCTCATAAACGTCATGGTTCTCATCTACTTATAGTACACATATTGCTTCCTGTTCGGCACCTGTAACATCATGAGTGCCATCAACCATTAATGCAAATATTTTACTTTGCTGCACTTCGTGTGCTATGTTCTTCAGTATTTGGTGGCTAAACATTACTATTATTTCACTCTGAGCCTGGGGTAATGTGAATGTGTTTTTCTTTGACAAGTTGACCATCAACTCAGGAGCTTCATTAACTGCAGGAAGTTCCCCTCCGTATCAGTATGTCTACGTAATACTAAACCTTGACGCAGTAAGAAACGTAAACTTCTGAATATTTTGGCTGGACTTTTTTTACATTCTTCCTGCTGCTTCTTTTTTACATCATGTAGCTGGACAGTCACTGGAGTTACATCAAGTGAACCTTCTGGAGATACAGCGATTCTGTGCTGAGAGGAGGATTGGTGTTCGTTGAATTTCTGTTTTGCCTTTTTCCAGTTGCAAAAACCGGTGGTTATGAAGGTATACTCCACTTGCCTCTCCAATTTCCCTGTAAAAAGGTTTCTATTTTCCGTCTTGGCACAATGAAAGCATATGACTTTTTGGGTCTGATTGTTGAAGTGTAGCCATGGGAACTCATCAAACCACTTGTCCCGGAAGTTGATATTTTGAGATTTTGCTTTATGTCGTGGTATTAGTTGTGCGTCTGGATGATATGGTTTTCTACACTGTATCTGTGGAGTGTCAGATTTTTCATTGCTGCACAAACTTGTTTCACAACTATCTGGTGGTTCATGATGTGCAATAGTTGCACAAGTATTTTCAGACTCGTCCTCTGATAAACATGGTATTTCCTCTGTATGGCAAGTTTATATTCCTTTGATTGAGATTGTTGGATTATTGGCATCTGCATTGTCACTTGTAGTGCTTGTAACTGGCTTGCAGAACTGTCTAATATAGGGAAGTTTCAAGCGCTTGCTTGTCATAATTGGAATCTGTTTCCCAGATGACTCAACAGGCTAAAATACAGTGATGTCGAGAAAACCCACTTGTAGAGAAATATATATGCAAAAACGGCTGGTTTGGGTTGAGAAAATATTTTGCATAGAAGAGCGAACAACGTTTCGACCTTCTTTGGTTCTCAACCCAAACCAGCCGTTTTTGCATATATAGGCTAAAATACAGTCGTTATTGAAAAATTCTAACGTACAACGAACGAAGATAGAACAGAATGGAAGTAGGACTGAAATGTACAATGTATTTAAGCCGAACGCGCGAATCTCACAGTGACCGCCCGGGCATCGCTGGGACAATAATGTGTGCTAGTTACAACACAAGTAACTGCAAGTTTCTCGAAAAATAATAATCATAAATATATTATATTTCTGTTAAAGCTTATCAAAAGGCAAACACGTCGTGATATTATGTCTATAAGCACGTCTATTAAATAAAAACACCTAAACAAATACTAGCAATACAATTCGAGTAGAGGCTTCGGGCCGTTGAAATCGCTCCTTTTGGGCCTGGCATGGCCAAGCGCGTAAGGCGTGTTGACTCGTAATCCGAGGGTCGCGGGTTCGCGCCCGCGTCGCGCCAAACATGCTCGCCCTCCCAGCTGTGGTGGCATCATAATGTGACGGTCAATCCCACTATTCGTTGGTAAAAGAGTAGCCCAAGAGTTGGCGGTGGGTGGTGATGACTAGCTGCCTTCCCTCTAGTCTTACACTACTAAATTAGGGACGGCTAGCACAGATAGCCCTCGAGTAGCTTTGTGCGAAATTCCAAAACAAACAAACAAACGCTCCTTTTGTGTTCTAATTATACAAGAAAATACAATATTTTTACTATCTATGATAATAGAATATATTGTTCTTTTACCCTAAAGCACCAGCACTTTATTAGAGGGCGGTGATAATCTGA
This sequence comes from Carcinoscorpius rotundicauda, assembly GCA_011833715.1. Classification (NCBI taxonomy): domain Eukaryota; kingdom Metazoa; phylum Arthropoda; class Merostomata; order Xiphosura; family Limulidae; genus Carcinoscorpius; species Carcinoscorpius rotundicauda. The sequence continues at coordinate 47,150,452 of CM022403.1, forward strand.
AATTTCATGGATTGATGAGGGCCACAAACATAGGTCTAATGAGCCCTGTTGTAAAATCGAGGCTTATACTAAATGGAGCGGAGGGGGTTGATGTAGGGCGCGTCTGGATCCGAGCGGCCCGAATCTGTCGTTAACTGTACACTAAACATACATAAGCGGCTTCGGCAGCTAAGGATGTGAGGCGTTCGATAATAAAACCGGCTATACATATATAAGAACAAATGGCGTAGGAAAACCGCACAATATACACATAAGATTGATGCAGCTACAAGCTACAAATGGCCTGCCAGATCTAGATCACAGGAGTTTACGCTTGGGAGTAATATTTTCGAATTTCATGCTCTCTTCAATCTGTTTTCATGAAAATTTCACTTAATTTTGCACTACGTACAAGACGTAGCTAGATTCTGAGATAGTACTTGCAAACCTTGCATATATACTTAGGCATACTGACCGATACCTACGAACTATCGCTTAGATCGAAAAGCTTAGAAGCACGCCAATATTAAAGATGTACATTTTAGCTACTGAAAAAGCCTACATCTAGGCCTAATTATGTAATTCAATTGGTAAGAACACGAGAATCACAAGAACAAACACACAATTTGTAGGCCTGTGATGCAATAAAACAATTCAAAAGACCAAACTGTAAGGGGGTGATTGTATGTACCATACCTCCCACCTAAAATGAGGGGGGATGTTTCCCACCCACCTCCCAGGTTCTACGCCTCTGGATGTGAAGGTTGCTGTCAAATGATTACGACAATTAAATCACATTTAGTAGCACAGCTTTACTTATTGTGATCAACAATCATCCCTGGAACAGTTTGTTTGTTTTTGAATTAAGCACAAAGCTACACAATGGGCTGTGCTCTGCCCACCACGGGTATCGAAACCCGGATTTTAGCGTGTAAGTCCGCAGACATACCGCTGAGCCACTGGAACAGTTTGTTTGTTTGTTTTGGGATTTCGCACAAAGCTACTCGAGGGCTATCTGTGCTAGCCGTCCCTAATTTAGAAGTGTAAGACTAGAGGGAAGGCAGCTAGTCATCATCACCCACCGCCAACTCTTTTACCAACGAATAGTGGGATTGACCGTCACATTATACACCCCCACGGCTGGGAGGGCGAGCATGTTTAGCGCGACGCGGGCGCGAACTCGCGACCCTCGGATTACGAGTCGCACGCCTTACGCGCTTGGCCATGCCAGGCCCCCTGGAACAGAAAAATATGCTTAAGTACGGCTATGCCGGTACCCTTTTCGTCTTTACTATTGGTTGCCCTCATATCAGTAATTAGCCGAAATACCAATGCGTCGTCTTCTCGCCCACACGGAAGACTTTTAGTTCGTTTCGTTCCCATGTCAGGCCCGGCATGGCCGAGCGCGTTAAGGCGTGCACTCGTAATCCGAGGGTCGCGGGTTCGCGTCCGCGTCGCGCTAAAACATGCTCGCCCTCCCAGCCGTGGGGGTGTATAATGTGACGGTCAATCCCACTATTCGTTGGTAAAAGAGTAGCCCAATAGTTGGCGGTGGGTGGTGATGACTAGCTGCCTTCCCTCTAGTCTTACACTGCAAAATTAGGGACGGCTAGCACAGATAGCCCTCGAGTAGCTTTGTGCGAAATTCCAAAAAAACAAACAAACAAATCGTTCCCATGTCAAATGTTTTTTATATGTTCCGTAGACAATAACATAACCTTTTCGATGGTTCAGTTTTTTTCGGTCTTATATATTGTTATAAATTAACTAATTCCGAGATTTGTGACGTCGTTTGGTTAGGAGGATGTGTCTCGTTATCTGATAAGAACATGCCATCACAACTGGAATTTTATAATAGGAAAGTCAGAGACTACGTTTAGTTCTCTTCAACTTGTGTTTCGTCCTAACTTATCCGGGTTATTTTTCAATGATGTCGAGAAAACCCACTTGTAGAGAAAAATATATAAGCAAAAACTGCTCGTTTGGGTTGAGAATTTTTATTTTTTTTTTACGTAGAGGAGCGAACAACGTTTCGACCTTCTTTGGTATTTTTATTTTCGTTTATGTTTAGTTTACAAAGGGGAGGAAGTCGCACTGAAATGGGAAGAGAAATCAAACACTTGTCCCTGTTTAGTATTTTCTTGTGTATTGCAACTTTGAGGTTTGTTTGTAGTGAAGACTATTGTGAATCATTAGTGTTTTAAGTCTTCCCTCATAATAAATCCAGTTAAACACACTCGGTAACCTGGTATTCTCTAAACTTCCAGTTAGCAGTTTCTCACTACTGTGAAGGAATTGTGGTTCACTTTTACACCTCTGACGATTTATTTTTTACATCTATGTTTAGAATAACCAGAAAGATACAATTCATTTGGTAAATATTTTATTAAATTACTGGAAGATCTGATACAGAAACCATACACTTTCTAGTTTACCAGAAATCTATCTCTCTGTTAGTGTGTATTAACTTTCAGGTAAGAAATTCAATTTGTTGCACTTTTAAAACGAATAAAAAATTGAAACATCATTTTCTTGCTTTCAATCTTTTCTGTAGTATTATTAACACTATTCAAACAATAATACGCTCTTCATCAATTAGCAATAATTAAAAACTAATTTTCGCTTATGGTAGTAATTATTTGGAACTCAGAGTTATTGTACCAACTGTCAGAACAAATAATTTCAGCTCTAACAATGTGGTTTATATTGTTTAGAGAGAGAAAAGGCATCACTCTGAATAGCCAGTTCTACTATTTTTAATATGTGAAAAAAATTCATATAAACATATCTCAACTCTTAAAAAATAACTATATATTATATCATATGTTTTATATTCAAATTATTTTTTAACATCTACATACATCTGTAGAAGTTTATTATTTTGTTTCACATGAGGCATCAACAACAAAAAGAATCTTATTTAAATAAAATGCTGAGTATTTATAAAATTTAAAGTGACTAGAACTTCAGTAAATACTGTAGAAATACAAAATTTTGCTTTAAAAATACTGAATACACATAGTTTGAATGGATATTTTGGTATGTAATTATGTCACAAAAAATTTTGATCAGTTGATATTTTTCACAAAATTTGCAAACATTTCTGCAATATTGAATGACGTTAAGATGCAGAAAACAAATTTCTATTGGAAAATTTATTGCCTTCATCATGTGACTGCTAAATTATAGATGAAAATATATATATGTGTGTGTGTGTGTCTGAATATAGACAGAGTGACACCTTTATATTAGAAAAAACTGAGGTTCTTACAACAAATACTGATAATTCATAATTGAGAACTTGGAAACTGATAGTATTGTGTTTACACAATAATATAAATTTCATCTCTTTATGTAATAAGCAAACAACTGATTCCTTTTCAGTTGAGTAAACATGATTCTATATGTGGTTTGTATAGATTCCAAATGAAACAAAATCTTGTATACAATATAAATTTGAATATCTTAAATCACAGTTTTTATACTTTAATGTTTATATGTGCAATTTAAGAAAAATAAAAATACTTAATTATGACACTTCTAATAGAGAAGGAAAATGCTGGTAAACTAGAATTATTAGATGAACCAAGATCATCAACACTTATTCTCTCAATAACTTAAGAACATCTGAATAGTATGTTACTCTACTTGACTAAAACACTTCATATTTGTATACATATTTTCAAAATCTCAGAATGTTTTCTTAAATTAAATTTATTAAATGACCTTAGGGTCATGATGAGCAACTTTACAAAAGGCCACTCAATTTAAAATATTAGAAAAACTACAATAAAGCTGCCTTTAATTAGAAAACAACTATCTATCACAAAAATTAATTCTAAAAAAATCATTTCTTTGAAAGTGAAGATTTCTCACTATAAAGGATTCTAGCAGACTTGCATGAATCAAGGGCTTTAAGGCTTACCAAAAAAATTTACTTTATAAAAATTCACCAAAGTTCAATGACAATAAATATTTCTTTTAAAAATAAAAAACTACTTTACTGTCACATTGAAAAAAAGTAAACTACTGTATAATACTTACTATTTCAAAGTTTCTTAAGAACTATTAAGTACTTGGTATTGAAGTTATTTACACACTTCCAATCAACACAAGGAATTTTTTTCAAATTACTCATACATTTGTTGTTTTTTTTCAAGCTATTGTCACCAAAAATCTTATGCTTCCCACAGGTCAGTAAATTTATATATGAAATAACTTAAGATCTCTGTATATTGAAATTGTTTTATTTGTCAACAGTTTGATGTAACTTTACTTTTTATTTAAGCAAAAAATTCTGAACAAAATTTAATTTTCTCTAAAAATAAAGTTGTTTTTATTACATTTACTATAGTTTACTGAAGTATACCAAACATTCTGTAATAGTTACAAAATTTAAACATCAACAAACACTTAACCAAATGTTTACAACACACTGAAGATTTTCTTTAGTTCTTTAGAGCTCCTAAGATATTACATGCATAAATTCTGTCAAACAAAACATGTTGCATCCAAGTAAGCCAACAAAAAATGTTAACTAGTTAAAACACTAAAGTTTAACTCAAGCAACTGATACATATATTTGGTTGGCAAAAATTACAAGATCAACTAATCTTAAAAGTTTTAATCAGAATTTTCTATTAATATAAAATAAAATATTTTATTATAAACCATCTCTCTTGCTAATGTTTTAAAATTTTCTCTGAAAGACAAGTAACTTTAGAGTTTAACTTAACAAAAAATTACTAAAAATCATTTTATCATGCATAAAATTATAATTTTTCTTTTAATCTTCTTTTGTGGCTTTCTTTTTTCTTTAATCTAACCTGTAAAAGACAAAACATTAGTTTATTATAAACATTACAGTTGAACAAAAAAATTTCCACTCATTTTCTTTTAATTCCTACAGCAAAAACAAAGCACACACACAAAATTATTTTAATATCAAAATAAAACCATAAAGTTCACATACATAACTCGAATTTGGAATAAATTATAAACTATGTGCAAATTATTGATTGTAAAAATATACACAAAATAAAACTATTTAATACATACAGAACATATTTTTTTAAAGACATCAGATTAACATAAGGTGATAACTCAAAATTTAAGAACTGATATAGTAAATCATGTTAACAAATTAACAGGTTATAAAAAATAATATAATGTAAATGATTATCATTTTTCCTTGTTGTGATAAATATAAAAGCTTAAAATATAATTAGTGCACCACTGTTTCCTGGAAAAGTCACTACTTTCACTGTAATTTATTCAGAATGTTAGTTTAAAATTGCCTGAAGTTACATTAATCCAGTGAATAGTACACAAAACTAATAATAGCGAAGTCTGCATGTTTAACAAAAATAGCTACTATAACCCACTTTACAAGTAAACATTAATAAGACATGAAATATTCAAAATAATTGAATATACAGTACAGCTATGGACAAAAGTACCCATGAATACTGAATAACAAGTGAATTATTCTATACCTTTTATTTTGTTCCTCAGTTGTTTTTGGAAACTTAGCTGTCCTTTTGGGTTGAAAAACCTTTCCATTTCTATAATGAAAAGAACTTGGGCAAGGCTGATGAATCACTGTTTCAGAACCTTCAGTAACTTCACTACAAATTAAATTCTGACAAGACAAACTTGCCCATTCATTACAGACAACAGGCTCACAGCCAGAAGGATTAATTTCTTTACATAACAAAAGATTCTTTGTTGGCTGACAAGTGGTAAAGATTCTATTATCTTTTGTAACAGAGTACTGGTCATGCATACTTAATTCTTCTAAACTAGATTCCACATCACTGTAACTATTATTTCTCCCATTTAGCAACACTATTTCAGGTACGCTTGGTGAGCAGGAAACTCCACAGTAACATCTGGAATCAACAGTGTGGTAAGATGATGGCCTCTTCCTTCCCAGAGCCCCTCGACTAGAATATTTCTCAAAACTAAGGCAATTCTCCAGCTTCTCCTTTTTTTCAAAGCAACAAGAAAACTGGTTACTGGTGTTCCATATTCCAGCTGATTTGAAAGTTTTACAGGAACTATGTACTTTGGCACTGGAAAAAATTTGACTGTGCTGCAAAAATGGCAATGAAGTGGAATCTACAGTGGATGATACTAAATCAACATTCTCTTTTCCTTCCTCACCTGGTATGCAACTTAAGGAGCTATTCTGGACGGAATGTGGTATTACTAGTGTGTTTTCAACTGTTGGTTCAGAATGAAGGGAGTTTAGGGATTCAGGAAGATAAATATCTGATATACAACTGTAAATCTCTGTCAACCTCTGCTGCAGTAACATTGGAGAAGGAGCTTGAGAGTGTACAGAAAGTCTTTGAAGACCTATGGACTGAGTTAATTTTGGCAGAGACAAAGATTCCTCAGGACTGCCAGGAGGAGTTGGTGCTCCTGAAGGAGAGGGAAGGTCATAAGAATAGCTAGGTGACACAAATGTTGACTGTTCTACAATCTTCTTTTGTCCCTTGAAAAGGAAATGGGTATTGAAGGGATTCCTAGATCTGCTGTTGGGCTTGTAGTGAGGGTCATCCTTTGACATTACATCTCCAATGTCTTTTGGAGTAACTGCTGGAGAAGCACTTGAGGAGCTGACCTTATGAGGAGTTTCAACTGGCATCAACTGTTGGTTATCTTCAGACCGATTTCTATGGTTAATGACTAAACAAAATATCAAAAACTATTAAAACAAAATCTGTTGAAAGGTAAAAGTAAGTTTTATATTTCAAATAACATAATGTCCACATACTCTCCCTACACAGTCATGTGTAAAGTGTGTGTATATGAAAGCTATAAACCTCGTAAAACTACTTCTTGACCAATTTCTAGGTAAGTACAAGTTGTATATTATGAAACTGTTTTTACCCAATACAAACATTTTAAACAGAACTTTGTTGTGTTATACAAAATTAAATGGAAAGTTATAAGGTTTCATTCATATTTTAATAACCTATTTCATTATCAAAAAACAGCTTAAGGATTTCTATCATTATACATTTTAACACAAAATCAAAAACAGGTTTCAGCAAGGTAATGAAATATACAACACGCTGCTTATTTTAAGCCATACAATAAAAAGTTTGTACTTTTAAAGAGGGTTGTTAGATATAAACTTGTTCACTGGTAAACCAACAGAAAAAAAACTCCTAAAATTAAAAAAAAGAACTGTAATTCAGCATTCAGTGTGATAATTTATAAAAATGTGGCTTGTCATTAAAGCATAAACAAATGTTAAAGTAAAACCAATAAGAATAAAGCATTGAACAGACACACAAAAAATTGGTATTTCTTTCGTGAAAATATTATGAATGTTGCAATAGAAAAGTAAGGCACTTTCATTGATAACTGCATCCACACACAGATACCTCAGTAAAATCCACTCTGTGATGTAAATCTGTTATGACTGCTAATTTTTAAACTAAAATTTCAATAAAATCCCTTTTTCTCATAGATAATGAACATTACTGAATGTCAAGTATGAGTGCATTTTTGTAGAACTGTCAGGCGATTCAGAAAAGGCCCAACAGTCTTTCACAGGAACTAGTGCTTATACCAATCCAGAGGGTGGGTATTTCAGCTAATCTTATGAAAAGCTAATTAAATATTTACCATTGCACAGATTTTGTTGCCTTATGTAAGTTATGTTCCATTTGATCTTCATGTATGCATACCAACAAAATAAAATCCTCTCCTACATATTTCTCTTTTCTCTGAGAAATAACAGGAAGCTATAAAATCCAGTTACTTATTTTATAAGTTCCTTTGTCCTGTATGTATATATTATGTGCTTTTATGAAAAACTCATTATAATGATGTTTTTTTCTTTTGTTTTTAAAGGCTTTTATTAAGTTTCACATATCATTTAGTACTTTTAAATATTTAATTTTAATGTTCTTTTACTTTCACCACACTTGTAAAAGCCCATTAAACCCATTAAAGAATTAGCATTTGTGTTGCCTGATGTGAGTTACAAGTAGATTCACTGAGATTTTTATCTAGTTGTACAAAAGAAATCTGAATGAAAAATAAGAACCCAGCCACAGTTGTATGTCTGTCACTTTACACAAAAAAATATAGAAAACGCCAGTCTTTTCTAACTCAAATTTCCCAATACTTAAAAGATGGTTCTGATTTTGAATTTTTCTTTCTCATCTTAGTAAGCACAAGCTAGATGCTATAAAAAAGGAATTAAAATATTTACTTGTGTTTACTAATGAAAGGCTAAATTTACAAAAGTATTGTAAAATTCATAAAATGAAAGCCACTTTTATTTCAAATAAACCCTTTTCATCCATAACTTCTCGAATATTATACAGTTTTAAAAACTTTTAAATTCAAACACTTTCATTTAAGTTATAATATAGTACTAGGCACATTCCACAATAATATTTTTTGTCCATGATGAACTAAAATCATCAAATTAATCTGTTGATCATGGAAATCTGGATAACCAAATTAATCTATTGTTTACTGTGGGATAAATAAGTCATCAGGTTAATCTATGTCTCACAGTAGAATAAATCATCAAATTAATTAATCCTTCACAAAACTCTGCACATCCAATTTATTATTTGCAGTTGTACAAATTACCAAATCCGTATGTTGCTGAGAGTAGCTAAGGTAACAAATTTGAGATTCTTCAGAGAAGTTTAAATGTCCAAATTCATCTGTTGTTTACAGTAGTATAAATCACCAAAGTGACCTACAACAGGTAAAAAATAAAGTGATGATTTTATTTTTTCTCCAGGTAACAGCTGGATTATACTTACAGTTGTGATTTGCTTTTTTTCAGATATACTTCCCACCAATTGACCAAGTACAGAGATTAATTTGAAAATTTAAACTTATTTGCTCTCTTCACAATATAATGGACAATTGTTAAAATACTAAAAAATGTCATAAAATTTGATTTTATAATAATAAAATCAGAACTTGAATTACTTTGACAAATATTCTGAAATTTTTTATTATCATGTCAAATTTCTCATTTTTCTTTTAAAAATGGTAATTAATTTAAAAAATATAAATTAATCTGTTAGTACACAATATATTTACTGCCACTTGGCTAATCCACCTTGTATATTCCATACACTGATATTTCCTGTGACTCATGAGTTGGACCTGTTCATTCTATGAATATTACACCCTTCTGTGAGGATCAAAATCATGAATACTTAAATCATTCTACATAGCTGACTGATAGTTTCTATTTTCCTTTATTTTTTTCATGCAAATTGCAGACTGTTTTTCATGCCTATTAGATTCTAATTCTTCACCAGTTTTAAACATGTAAACTGTAACTTTTATGTTTAAAGATCTACAACAATCGTGAACTACCTGGGTTGATAAACTCTGCTGAAGCACATAAAAATGGAAGATACAGCTCTAACTCAAGAACACTTACAGATAGCTTGGACACTTTTGTAGTTTTCCGTGTCATCTTCATCTCTTTCCTTAGGGGAAGGGGAATGTTTATTTCTGTGTGCTACTCCATTAAACTTTGATTTTTCAGGATAAACCATAGCCTCCAATTCATCAGATATTACTCTGAAGGATGAACGATGTTTAGGTTCAATCTAAATACATGAAGTATACAGTCTTTAGCTATAAATAAGAATAAAAGTGCATAAATGTAGATTTGCATCTATTATGCTGATTTAATAAAACAAAAGACAAAATATATAACAAAGTACAGATAGATTATTTTGTAAATATAGAAAAATATCCAGATATTCAAAACTGTTGACACAAAAATTCCATTTCTCCCAATAAACTTGGAGATGACACTTATAACAATGGAAGATAAAATCACACTTCAAACACAAATTATAATTAGAGAATCCAAGTTTTGAAGACCTACCCTACAGCAGTGCAGTGCTAATTTTAAAAAACCAGGAGGACAGTCTGGGCACATCTTGCTGAAAGCTTTGTAGTCTACTCCAAAATTCTAGAAGATTGTAAATCAGATGTTAAGCAATTTTATGTTGTTTTGTTTTTTTCCATCAGTAATTGCATAGCAATTACAATTATGAACTTGTAAGACAAGAATATGTTTAAGCAGTTAAACTGTTTATAGACTCATTACATAAAAAGTACTTGAAGTGAAAGTGTCTTTTACACCATATCCAGTATTTATTACTGCTTCACATTTTTAGATAATGTTACATCATCTGCAACTTAATAACATAATTTCTGGCAAATATTTTTCAGTTAGAATTATTGTACAGTTTCCAAAAGTTGTAATACATTAATAGTAATATCTTATTTGACATGAAAACACTATTATTCACACACTCCTTGTAAATTAAGACTACTTTTATTTACAAAATTTAAACACCTAAAGATGGTTATTATAACAAAATATTGATTAAAGGTGTACCATCTTCATATTTTCTAATCAGACACATAATGGAGTTAGTATTATATATTTGTTTTTGTTAAACGTTGATATAGAAATGTACGTAACTTACATCATTAAATGTATATGGCAAAAATTCCACCTGTTCTCTAAGTTTGTAGAAGATTCTCAAATATAAGAATCAATAATGTACTATGTGAGTATGTAATACTAGTGAGTGCTGGTACTGTTGGCAACTGACATGTCTAAAAACTCTTCTCTCAAGATTATAAAAGTTAACCAATACAATGTTAAGAAACAGTTTTATATATTGTTGGTTTGTTACAGTAGTATATTATAGACCTTGGAAACTACAACTATGATAAACACTTATCAATTGAGAAACTACATATATATGATCAGTAATGTTTGTAGACTTCAAACATTATAAACCATTTAACTTCAGAGAATTAATTTTGGACAATAGTATTTATATGAGAACATTTTGTATTTTCATCAATGAAAAACTTACACATGTTCAGTGAAGCAGTTAGCTAGCTAGCCGTTAAGCAGACTATACCAATATCAACTCAGAATTCATTCCCTCATAATGAACTGTCAATATAATATTCAGTTCAGACCAATACTGTTTGAAAGTTTGGAAAACATTTGTATGTAAATCATTATTTGTAATAATTTCTATTATAAATCGTACTGTTGTTTGTATGTTAAAATATATTTGTATTAAGAAGGAAATTGTGTGTAACAATCTTGTTGGCAAATATAATAAATTTGATAAATTAAAATTAATATTTCCAGCCATTTAAAATATGTAACTGTTACGTTTTTTATGTAGACTGAATGCAACAGAAAGTCACAGATAACAGCTTGTATAATTTATTACAATAAACTAAATATATGTAACAGATATAACGTAAATTATATAATAACAATGACACATATTAAGTTTAAACCTTCAAAATTAATTACAATACTAAATGGTACTGGCCTGTATCTAATAATATGATCTAGAATGAAAGTCCAAAAGTCCAGATTAGAAATCCAAAATTCCAGTCTGGGGTGTGAATTTGGTCCCATGAAGAAATTTCGAAGTTTGAATGGAGAATGACGAAGTTCTTTTTACGGTGTTTTTGAGGAATGTCTCAGATTTGTTGTTTTCCAATTTGCCTCGGTTTCTCTTAAACAGTCCCGTACGTGCCAACCCTCAGCACAACCAGTAATTCGAATGAATCGCAAAGACTGACGAAATAAAATCACAGCTTCTGTAGATCTAGCTTCTGTCACAAATTCAAGTTGAATAAACACACAGCAAACGTTGAAAACTTCTCGAACAAAGACACTATTTCTTGAATTGAATATAAACTAATGACTGACTCTTCTTTTCTCGCGTCTCTGTCTGTTTATATATTAGTAGGCCTCTTCTCAAACAATCGCGTAACTTCTACAGAACTCCAGAGCAATCCGCGCATGTCCGTTCTTGCACGAGACTCAACGTCTAGACACTAGGCCGCCATACATTTCCGTTTATAGTCATATATTTGATATACCAAATTCTAGAAATTTCTAATGTTATTTTAAATGAATAACAACATATTTTATTGGTTTTAGCTTTGAATCAATAATATAAATATGGAAATATAAATAATAGAAATGAAAATTTAAACACAACATGACATGTTGTTGTTTACAAAACATTTACATGACATTTACATAACACTCTCCCCCTTAAAAGCAAAAAAAAAAGTTTGAACTTGTGAAAACCTATTTTTTGTTTTTTTTAAACCAACTCAAAAGGGTTAAATACAGTAGGTTCTTGAACAACCTCACGAACAGCAAACAATAACAAGGGAACAAGGGAGCAGTGACAATGTTGGGAGCAGTGATTTTTCTCAAAGGGATAGCCTCAGGGAAACGTGTAGAAGCACACATGATCGTCAAGAGGTATTCATTTCCTGCTTTGCTTTTTGGCATTGGGCCAACACAGTCGGTAATGACTCTTGAGAGCGGTTCTTCAAAGGCAGGAACTGGCTGCAGTGGTGCTTTGGGAATCCCCTGATTTGGTTTTCCAGTTATTTGGCAAGAATGGCATGTCTTACAAAAGTCAACAACATCTTGGCGCATCTTTGGCCAATAGAAATGTCGTCGGATACGATCTAGGGTCTTTCTTACACCTAAGTGTCCTGACAACACATGATCATGAGCAAGACTAAAAATATCATTCCGATAGCATTTTGGAATGACGATTTGGTGAATAACATTCCACTCTTCATCAGCAGCAACGTCAGGAGGTCTGTATTTTCGCATTAACACACCTGACTTCTGGTAATAACAAATAGAAACAGTTCCTATTTCATTTTCATCAACAACCAGTTGTAGAAGAGAACGAGTTTCAGGATGATTGTCCTGTTCCTCAACAAGTTTGTTACGATGAAGAGAGTTGAAAAATGACTTGGAGTCATCAGCAGAACTCGAAGTTGAGTCAGAAATCTCATCGATGTGAGACATGAACGTATCAGATAAAGGGAAATCCTCTTCAGACTCCTGAGAACGTGTTTGAGAACGAGTAATAGCACAGGCGGGAAAAACATCAGGAAACTCTTCAACGAGTTGCTATGTACTGGGACTAACAACAGGTGCTTCAACAACACGAACCTCTGGTACAACCTTACTACCAGCCAAATCATTTCCCAAAAGCATAGACACACCTTCAACAGGCAATGAAGATTTAATACCCACAGTCACTGGGCCCGAAACTAAGTCCGAATGCAAATCCAATCTATGAAGAGGAATAGAAACGACGCCACCTTCTACACCAGAAATGAGCACATTGGCCCCATCAGATGACTTTTCAGAAAACGGAAGTACACTTTCCAAAATCAAACTCTGAAAAACTCCAGTATCCTGCAGGATTTTAATTGGTTGTAGACGTGAATCGCCAACAAAAAAAACAAAACCTTCAGTGATGAAAGGCTTAAATTTGTCCTCAACACGATCTTTAGGTACATCAAGAATATTGGGCTTAGAATCCACAGTGGACTGGACGGGGTCAAAATCATTGGGAAACAATGATGTATCAAACGAGGGCGAAATAAAACTATGGGGTGATGGCTTGTTTTTGATCTTATAGCACTCAGAAATCAGATGGCCAGGTTTCTTACAATAAGCACATGTTTTGGATGAGAATGACACGTTTTTGGTAGATGACGAGCTTTGAGAATAAGATGAAGTCTTTGTTTGAGAATCAGAAGTTTGCTCTTTTTTGTCTTTGTTGACATTTGCATAATGCTTGAATGAGTCATTAGGTTTCTTTGCTGTGTGATTTGTTTTGCTTTTGTACGAGAAATCTTTGTGAGTCAAAGCATACTCGTCTGCCAAGACAGCAGCACCATGAATTTTGGAAGCTTTTTGTTCATCAATATAAGTTTTGAGCTCTACGGGAATACATCTTTTAAACTCTTCAACTAACATGAGTTCTCTGAGTTTTGTGTAATCATCTTTGATTTCTTTGGAATCACACCACCTGTCGAACAGTTTCTTTTTCACGAGCAAATTCGACATAAGTTTGGCTGTCAAACTTTTTGTAACCACGAAATTTTTGTCTGTATGCCTCTGGCACCAATTCATAAGCATTCAAAATGTATTTTTTGACGTGCTCGTAATCATAACTTTGCTCGGCCGTGAGTTTGGAAAATACTTCCTGAGCTTTACCCTTGAGAACACTCTGAAGTAATACTGTCCAATATTCGGTAGGCCATTTTAGCCTAAGGGCCAATTTTTCAAATTGCTAAAAATATTTATCTACAGCCTTCTCATTGAATGGAGGTACTAAACGAATTTGTTTGGAAGCATCAAAATTATCAAACCGCATTTGGACAACCTTTTCATCTGTCTGTACCTTTCTCATACTGATTTCTTTATCCGCTTTAATGCGTTCTATTTGTATTTCGGCATCAAGAACAAGGCGTTTGTTTTCTTGTTCTGCCTCAATACGTTTTTGTTCTTTTTCTGCCTCAAAAACAAGGCGTTTGTTTTCAATTTCTAAACGAAATTTCATTTCCATTTCCATTTTTTTTTATTCAAAATCTGGGTCAAAATGAGCGGCAGGCAATTGTTGTGCAACTTTTTGAGGTAAAACGTTTTGGCTGACCAAAACAATAATTCGTTTAACATCTGCTTTCTTCATTGCTTGCTTCACTTCTAAATTGAAATGTTTTCCAACATCAAGCAATTCAGATTTTTTTAATTCACTGATCAATTCGAAAGAGAAATTCTGATTAAATTTGTCTATAAAATCTTCGAGTTGGAATGTTATTTTGAATATACAAGCTGTCGATCTGTATAGAATATAAATCTAATTTTGGAATATAATTAAATTGTTTGACCAATCCCGGACGAGCCCCCAATTTTCTGTTACGTGTTTTATGTATGTTTTATGTTTTTTGTGTAGACTGAACGCAACAAAAAGTCACAGATAACAGCTTGTATAATTTATTACAATAAACTAAATATATGTAACAGATATAACGTAAATTATATAATAACAATGACACATATTAGGTTTAAACCTTCAAAATTAATTACAATACAAAATGGTACTGGCCTGTATCTAATAATATGATCTAGAATGAAAGTCCAAAAGTCCAGATTATAAATCCAAAATTCCAGTCTAGGGTGTGAATTTGGTCCCACGAAGAAATTTCGAAGTTTGAATGGAGAATGACGAAGTTCTTCTTACGGTGTTTTCGACGAATGTCTCAGATTTGTTGTTTTCCAATTTGCCTCGGTTTCTCTTAAACAGTCCCGTACGTGCCGACCCTCAGCACAACCAGTAGATCGAATGAATCGCAAAGATTGACGAAATAAAATCACAGCTTCTGTAGATCTAGCTTCTGTCACAAATTCAAGTTGAATAAACACACAGCAAACGTTGAAAACTTCTCGAACAAAGACACTATTTCTTGAATTGAATATAAACTAATGACTGACTCTTCTTTTCTCGCGTCTCTGTCTGTTTATATATTAGTAGGCCTCTTCTCGAACAATCGCGTAACTTCTACAGAACTCCAGAGCAATCCGTGCATGACCGTTCTTGCACGAGACTCAACGTCTAGACACTAGGCTGCCATACATTTCCGTTTATAGTCATATATTTGATCTACCTAATTCTAGAAATTTCTAAATGTTATTTTAAATGAATAACAACATATTTTATTGGTTTAAGCTTTGAAACAATAATATAAATATGGAAATATAAATAATAGAAATGAAAATTTAAACACAACACGACATGTAGTCGTTTACAAAACATTTACATGACATTTACATAACAGTAACAATAAATCAGAGACTCGTCTCAGCTAATTTATAGCATAATGAATTATGTCTGGGGTGAATCGTCATACATAAAAATTATTATTTCAAACTGAAAAACTAGAATTTCTTTTTATGAGCAATTATTAAAAATGTTTCATATGTGCTATCAGAATAACAAGTATACACAACAGTATTATCTATAATTATATACCTAGTTCTAATAAATATTTAAACACAACTCAGTTCTACTGTCACACATCAACAGTTTCACTTATAAAAAAAAAGAGTCATAAAATAAAAGAAGTAACTACAGTACATGGTCTTTATGCCTCTTTTGATTTATATAGGAAAAACATTTGGGAAGTTGAGAATAAGGTAATAAAATGGGGATTACTAACAATCTTTGAAAAAAAAGGTTATTTACATTAATTTGGTATTAATTCAATTCAACATCACAATATTGTTCTTCAAAAGTCTTTAATACATAATATTTTCATTATATTACCAAACTCAATTAATATCTTAAGGACACTTTAACTGTTGCATCCAAGTAGTACATGGTCTGACAGATTAAAATATATTAACTTCAAAACAAGTTTTTCATATATAATTCCTTACACCCTCTGCTACTTCTTTTCCATAAAACTTTAAAAACATAGAGCTATAACCAAAAGAAAGAGTTTTCTTAAATCCAATAACTACAAAAAAACTACCAAGATTTAGGGATCTCCAAATTTCAAATAACCTATAAAACATTTTCTTGAATTATTTTTCATCAAAAATAAATTAAAGACAAATTGTTACAAAATCATAATTCTGTATCAAAAAGTTTATTGATATCACTTTGAGGTAAAAGTTAAGGAGTGCAAAAAAAAAGAAAAATCCATATGTTAAATATTAATAACAATAAGATATTTCAATAACCTCAGTCCTTGGCAAGATGTCTGGGTCTGCTTCAATTCTTGCAATCAATTCACAAAGAATGATACCATAAGAGAAGATATCAGCCTGTACAGAATAGAATAAAGACATGTTGAACAACTTTATATACAATGATTGCAAGAACACCACAAATTAATAGGAGAACTGATATTGTTACCATACCGATGTAAAAAGAAAAGATCAGAAACTTGGAGTAAAACATACGTTAAACATGTCTGCTGAAAGATTGATACTATCAACATACTGATGAACAGAGAAAACATCAGACTTGAAGTATAAACAAATGGTTCAGATAATTATCTGAGTTTTTCAAACAATCTTTTATTTTAGTATTTTCTTATTCAACAAATCTTACCTTTTCATTATACCATTCTCCTTTCAAACACTCTGGTGCCATCCAATATGGAGAACCAACAACCGGAAGTCTGTGTTCCTGATCACTAAATGAAACAGAACAACTAATTACATGTTTCATAGTTAGTGTTAATTTTAAATATCAGTCTGAAATAATCAGTTATGAGCCAGAAGTTTAAATTAATGTTCATAAAAAATAAAATCCATGCAATAACTAAAAATGAACAATTAGAACTACAAAAAAATATTCTTTGATAGACCAAAACTACATGTTGTTTTATCTGCATCAAAAGTATTTTGTTTTTTTGGAATTTCGCACAAAGCTACTCGAGGGCTATCTGTGCTAGCCATCCCTAATTTAGCAGTGTAAGACTAGAGGGAAGGCAGCTAGTCATCACCACTCACCGCCAACTCTTGGGCTACTATTTTACCAACGAATAGTGGGATTGACCGTCACATTATACACCCCTACGGCTGGGAGGGCGAGCATGTTTAGCACGACGCGGGCGCGAACCCGCGACCCTCGGATTACGAGTGCACGCCCTAACACGCTCGGCCATGCCAGGCCATGCATCAAAAGCAAAATATTTGAAGAATGTAAGATTTTCAACATTGAAATTTGTTATTTCATTGCAGTACCTTGAAGAAACACAAGTGTTTCAATATACAAGGTATATAAAACACTAAAATAAAAAAGGTCAGAGTTCAGAACATTACAGATAAAATGTAAAATATTACATGAACTGAACACTACAGAATTTTAAAGTATATACTTTTATGAAATTACGAGTTAGAGTAAAAAAGAAAATAATAATATGTCAACCACTCCACATCTACTACATTTGGTGTTTCCATAACCTTTTACTCAATACTATGATTTATCAGAAAAGGCAGGTCACAATTACAATGTTTGAAACTACTATGTGTTACAAGATTAATTAGTACACAATCTGCATCCAATTGTTTGTTTATAATTAAGCACAAAGCTACACAATGAGTTATCTGTGCTCTGTCCACTACTGGTATTAAAACACAGTAACTAGCAGTGTGAGTCTGCAGATATACTGCTGTGCCACTTGGAAGCTACAAATTATGTAAGCCTATTAAAATGTTTACTGTCTTCCATCAATGTCAAGACATAACTGTACTTGTTCTGTAAATTTTCACTAAATATTTCTACATTTCAACAAAATCAGCACTTGGTAAACTGTGTTGAGTTAAAGAAAGCTTTAGATGTCCACTCTTTGATCGTGTATTACAACCAATATTTTTCTTACAACTATCAGTATATGTATTCTAGTTTGATGTCAGATACAGTTAGTTGCTTTGGAATCAAGCCCAAAACTACACAATGGAATATCATCAAGGGTATTGAAACCCAGTTTCAAGTGGCATGAATCTGAAGACATGCCGCCATGTCACTTGGGGGGAACAACATCAAATATCAACTGGTTAGTTTGGAATTAAGCACAAAGCTACAAAATGGGTTATGTGTGCTCTGTCCACTATCAGTATTAAAACCCAGTTTCTAGTGGTGAGTCCACAAACATACTGCTGTGTCACTGGGGAGCATTTGCGTCTAGAATAAACCAAATATCTGTATACATATTTTAAAAGTTTCTTTTCTTTTTCATCTGACATTAAAACCTCATACAGAATAAATGTCTGTTAAAAGTGCAGTGTTAATCCCCTGATGAAGAAACATTCATCCATAGTATTTTATAAGATATCCAGTAATTGTGTACATTTTCTACACTAATTTTAAAGTAAAAATGAAATTTTTAGACTTTATATGTAAGTAATAAGATGCATTTCTTATTATATACTTCTTGAGAGACATGTTTAACTGCCCAACATTCATAAACTAATGGAGAAAATTCAGCAAATCAATTACGTTTTATTGAAACTAAAAGATAAGAACGTTCAAAACTGTGATTCTACTGCCAAGCACTTCTTCTAATCAGTTTTTTTCCCCATTAGGTTGGCATTAGAACAGTAAATTCCACAGACAGGCAGTTACGTAGCTTTGCATCAAAACAAATATAATCTAATTGGATTTTGAAAGGAATATTTAAGTCTTTGCATTATAGTAATAGTCTTTAATTTTAAAAAAAATGTTATGTGAAAAAGAAATTATTACTATTGTTATGTATAACATAGTACATGTAAAAAAAAAAGAAAAATACAGTAAAATAATTATATAAAATTATAAGCAAGTTTATTACATACAATAAAAACATAAGAATAACATAAGATTATATGAAGTACATATTACTTTAATTTTATTACACACAAAAAAGGCTACATATTTCAGGAAAATAAATTAGAAGACATACCTCTTATCATCTGGTATTCTTTCAGCTAAACCAAAATCTCCTATAACAGCAGTCAAATTGTAGTTTTCTCTTTTGATCAGTACATTCTAAAAAGAAAGTTTTATTACCATAAAATCTGTCTATAGAAAAGTGAGTAACGATTAAGTAAAAGTACCAAATTAGATATTATGCCTCAAATCTCTTTTTGCCTATATATTTTGACTCTTATATTTGTTTAGCTAAGAGTATGTTGTTTTCTGCAACTGAATTCAATGTACCATTGTTGCCAGTTCACATGGTCAATGTAAAAGCATAAACTAATACTTATGTGTTTCTATACAATAATAATTTGATAAACAATGATTTATAGTATAGTGAAAATAATTTTGTGTATAAGATGTACATACTTCAACATAATATTAGTCTGTCTTCTGCAGGAGCTTATGAGTAAGGCTAAGCATATTTACCCTTGGTGTCCAAGAAGATAGATAAAAAAGATATGACTCGACTTTATGAAACATTTTAGGGCATTATTCCCTTTAATGATGGACTCAGAATCACGATGTGCAATGCTTGGACCCGAGCTTAGAAAGTTCAACCCTTAACACTGTCAAACAAATAACTGAGGACCAGAAAGACAACTGTAACACTTTCATGCATGAGCTACATCATTTCTTCAACCTAGTGGAAAATCAAGGAGTCCATTTGGCTAAATTGAAGGATCAAAAGACAATCGAAAATAATCTTTGCAAATTAGGAGGACTTTAGGCTGACAAGTTCATTGAGCGATTTCCAAACGAACTTATATGACAGCACCTGGAAATGGTAGCCATGTCCTTTATAATACAATTTCTGGGAGTGGTAAATTCAAACTGGCCTTTAGACAGAAAACAGTCTGTGGTGACAGGTGTAATGATAACTCCACCAACTATAGTGCAACTCAAGTGCCTCCAAAACATAGGACTACTTGAACTGAAAGATTAACAACCAGCAACCTCCTCACAATGGAAATGCAAGGCAACCACACTGATCTCAAGTGAGTAGGCAAGGCAGGACTGTTGCTCTCCTTGAATGCACATTGCAGCAAGATCTATTCACATAGGGTATGTGACATCACAAGGAGTATGTCACCATACTGTCTGCACATGTGACAAATATCACAGCCATGACCAATGCCTTCACCTGAACCTCATCCAGAACTGGAAGAGTGAAGCATCTGTTTACCTTGTGGGTTTCTGTAAATTCTGTGATTTGTATCAAAGTTACAATGACAGAACATTTAGATCTATGTGAGAGGTCAGCAGACACTTGCCACCCTACTGCTAACACTTTCCTGAGCAGCAAATTAGGCATAGGTATTGACACCAATCATCAGAACAGCTGATCAGAAACAAATGGTTAGCTAAAAGCATGGGGGAAGCACAGTAGATTGCTTGCATCAGAGTTTAGTGGTTAGGCCAACTATATCAGGTTTGGGTGTAACTTGGCACCTGCTGATCCACGTGCAGTGCAGGAGTGAGAAATCATATTCTTGGTAGACACAAAATAAGTGAGCACTCTAGCAGGATTTGTAACATTTAAAGTTCTCCAAGTGAGACCATTACTATGACAAGTTCACTGAATCTGTTAGGCTTTCAGTAACGACAGAGCGAGGTGTGCAATTTACTTCTCAAAAAATTAGTCAAATTACACAGCAACTTAATTATTTTGAATAAAACTGTACTTGCTTTCATAAACAATAGTGAAACCTAGCACAATCTTACTCAATCCAAGTTGTCCTTCATGATAGAAACTATGGGCTTGAAAACACATCATTTGTTCACGGGAATCCAGAGGAATATTTTCAGGGGTGTGGAGAGGGAAACATGTATTTAAGGAATCAGTTTTTTACAGTGTAAATCAACAAACTAAAAAAATACGTGTTATATGTGCTTAAACAAAAACATAAATTTGCAGATAAAAAACAATAAAAATATTATATTTAGTTTAGCAACAAAGTTTACATAATAATACGTTCAATTTTGTTTGAAATGTGTGGGGCAAATGTCCCTCCAATTCCTGTGGGCGCCCATGCATTCACTCACATTTCACAGAAGAGTACCAAAACAGTACTTTTTTTTTGTACTAAAACACTAAACGTATACGTCCTCTTCAAAGAGTACGCAATGTGTTCCCTATATTATTTGATATTAGCAGACAGCCGCAAAACATTTGAAGTCAAGTTATTATCTTATCTTTATTGCAAAATACTTCTTTAAATACAAGATTTCTAGAATAATACAAATTGAAATCGAGGACACCGAAATGTCCAAGTCCATTCGCCTTAGAACCAACATTAATGAAGCTTATATCAAGTTCGGCCTATATCAGATAAAGAGATAACACTGTAACTTATGTATGTTGTTTTTTTTAGTTTAGTTAGAGCTAAATTTTACTGTACTTAATGTATCAATAAAATAAACTTGTATTATTCTACGGTATAACCTTAGACATTTTAAAAAAACTTTGATAAGCCTTTAGTATGTTGTACAAAATATCTACTCATATGTTTATAACAGTTATTATGATGTATCTGCGTATTTTCAGGACAGACAAAATAAAGAAATTAATGCAACCTATAAAAATGCACTAGCTGACCATACCTTAGATGTCAGGTCACGATGAAAAACTCCTCGAGAATGTAAATATGTCATCCCTCGAGCTATGTCAAGAGCAAGCTTAAGCCTCACTGGCCACGGAAGAACTTCATTTTTGTTCAAGTTTAACTGCTCCAGACTCCCTCCGTTAATGTACTTAAAGAAATTAATATTCCAAGTAATCAAAATTATATCACAAGTTAACATGTCCTAATTGAGAGCACGTGTTATACTCTGTAAAGAGAAATAGTCAAAAAATAATTACGTAAACTATGGAATTGGCTATACAAAAAATAGCGGTATGATTCAATTACATGAAAGTGAAAACCTTATGTGTTTAGTTTGTGTTATCAAGTTAAACATTTTATGAAACACGTTGGTCTTTTGGATAGCTATCAGATTTACCCTGTTAACAGGCGCATATCTGTTCAACTTGGAACACTCAGTATATCTTCCACAATACACACAGGCCAAACTCCTATTGTAAAAACTTAGGATCAACGAGTTATTTAAATTAACTTATACAAACACGATGGAAAATCAGAAATGAGCAATAACTATGTTTGGTAAATGTGAGGGTCAGAGATTACAGTCCTTCATTCGACCGCTCGTGCATTGTCTTACAAAGCGATTCATGGCTTGGTTCACAACTAGTCGCGACCCACGAAACATTTGTAGCATTTTTCCTGCCCTAAATTGAATTTTCGGTATTCTATCATTTTCACGCGCGATATTTACGCTACCCTTTCTTGGAGGCATTTTGTTGAACCAAAGAAACGTTACAAAACCAAAAAATAAAACCCGTATACTATACAGAAAAATAGCTAAAAAGTGTTTTGTGGCAGTCTGTGAAGCGAAAAGAAGGGAAATTATTGCAAAGTAAAGTAAATGTAAGGTTGTAACGAACCCAAACTTAGCTATTTATCCAGATATATCCGAATGCATGTTTACAAAGTGATAAGTATGCATATTTTAGACCTAAATAAGAGTAGAAAGTCCACAGCAATTGTATGTAATGTTCATTTTTTAAGGAAATTACACGTAGGTTAATTAGTTATGCGATTTATTTTACAAATATGTAATCTGGACTTCTCAAGCAAAGGCCTTTTTAACGATTTGACATTTGTAGCGATTAACCGAGAAATGTGCGAAAAACAAATCTGCACACACGAACGCATGCGTATTATCTATATAGATGTCCTTGTAAACAATCACCCGACTTCAACAACCTGCTACGTTTCGAAGAATGAATTTTAAATATCAGTATCGCACGAGCATAGAACTCTCTGGTATTGACAAATTATTTAATTTAACACCGCATAGTCTCATTCTTTATAATACAACAGAATACGGAGAAGTTATTAAAATACATAATGTAACACAACGCTTCTGAATAGTTTAATATCCGAGCTTCTGTTTTTTGTTTTGTTTTAATAGAGGTGTGTGTGTTTTCTTACAGCAAAGTCACATCAGGCTATCTGCTGAGTCCACCAAGGGTATTATGTTTTTTTTTTTATCTTGACTGAACGCACCAGAAAGACACAGATAACAGCTTGTATAATTTATTACAATAAACTATTATATATGTAACGGATATAACATAAATTATATAATAACAATGACAGATATTCAGTTTCAACCTTCAAAGTTAATTACAATACAAAATGGTACTGGGCTGTATCTAATAATATGATCTAGAATAAAAGTCCAAAAGTCCAGATCAGAAATCCAAAATTCCAGTCTAGGGTGTGAATTTGGTCCCACGAAGAAATTCCGAAGTTTGCTCCGGTCTCCCCTAAACAGTCTTGTACGTGTTGACTTTCAGTATAACCAGTAATTCGAATGAATCGTAAAGATTGACGAAATAAAACCACAGCTTCTGTAGATCTAGCTCTCTGGTCACAAATCCAAGTAGAATAAACACACAGCAAACGTTTAAACTTTCTCAAACGAATAACTGACTCTTCTTTCTCTTTCTCGCGTCACCGTCTGTTTTTATACCAGTAGGCCTACTGTTTTCTCGAACAATCGCGTAACTTTCACAGAATTCCAGAGCAATCCGCGCATGTCTGTTTTTGCACGAGACTCGTCGTCTAGACACCAGGCCGACATACAAATTATTTATAAACATATGATTGATCTACCTAATTCTAGAAATTTCTAAATGTCATTTTAAATGAATAACAACATGTTTTATTTATTTGAACTTCGAAACAATATAAATATGGAAATCCAAACACAACACGACATGGTTGTCGTTTACATGACATTTACATAACAGAGGGGAACTGAACTCCTGACGTTAGCGTTGTAAATCTACAGATTTCCCGCTGTACTAGCGGAGGACAGGATAAAGCTATATTGGAAATCACATTTATTCAAAATACGTACAACAAAGAACCACTTCACTGTAAAATAAAACTGCGAATGAACCGTGTAGAAGCTTACTACAGGACCCGGAGCACAGCTGGCTCAAAATAAAAGGCGTACAATAACAGTAGTCAAAAAATATATTGTGAATTATACAATAATTAAGCATTCAGGCAATTCGTAAGGAATCCCATTTTTAACCATATACAATACATTTTACTAATTTTCAAACATTACTTCGTGGCATACTAAGTTAGACAGATTAATTGCTAAGTGTGGAGGGAACACATTGTGATCACGATGTTATCGAACGTCCCCAATACATTTTAACAGAAATGTGTCGCTAATTCCAAATTGTATTCATAAGAATGTCCTGTTTGTCAGGTATTTTTCGTTTACGCATCAAACTAGTTTATAATAGTAACTTTGAAGATCTTTAATTATACTGTGTTACGTTTTTTTTTCTTTTATATTTTATGTCGACTGAACGCAACAGAAAGACACAGATAACAGCTTGTATAATTTATTACAATAAACTATTATATATGTAACAGATATAACGTAAATTATATATTAATAATGACAGATATTCAGTTACAACATTCAAAATTAATTACAACACACAATACTACTGGTTTCAACCTTCAAAGTTAATTACAATACAAAATGGTACTGGCCTGTGTCTAATATAATGATTTAGAGTGAAAGTCCAGAAACAATTCACAGTTCGATAAATTTGATGAAGTTCCTTTTACGATGTTTTCGACGAATGTCTCAAATTTGTTGTTTTTCAATCTGCCTCGGTTTCTCTTAAACAGTCCCGTACGTGCCGACCCTCAGCATAACCAGAAATTCAAATGAATCGCAAAGATTGACGAAATAAAATCACAGCTTTTGTAGATCAAGCTCTAGTCACAAATTTAAGTTGAATAATCACACAGCGAACGTTGAAAACTTCTCGAACAAAGACACTATTTCTTGAATTAAATATAAACTAATGACTGACTCTTCTTTCTTTCTTTCTCGCGTCACCGTCTGTTTATATATTAGTAGGCCTACTTTTCTCGAACAATCGCGTAACTTCTACAAAACTCCAGAGCAATCCGCGCATGTCCGTTCTTGCACGAGACTCGACGTCTAGACACTAGGCCGCCATACATTTCCGTTTACAGTCAATAATCGATCTATTTAATTCTAGAAATTTCTAAATGTTATTTTAAATGAATAACAACATATTTTATCAGTTTAAACTTTGAAACAGTAATATAAATATGGAAATATAAATAATAGATTTGAAAATCGAAACACAACACGACATGTTGTCGTTTACACGACATTTACATAACATATGTAACACAGGTTTTGTTCCTGGATAGTATGTGCCATTTCTTAATTGCTTATGTTGTAAAAGTACAGAAAATGGCCATTATTCCCTTCAAACTTTGGTTTTGTGACCT
This sequence comes from Carcinoscorpius rotundicauda, assembly GCA_011833715.1. Taxonomy (NCBI): domain Eukaryota; kingdom Metazoa; phylum Arthropoda; class Merostomata; order Xiphosura; family Limulidae; genus Carcinoscorpius; species Carcinoscorpius rotundicauda. The sequence goes on from CM022403.1 coordinate 47,176,208, forward strand.
AGATAATGAAATTTAGAAATTAGCCTGTTTTCTATGTATAAACGGGCAAATTTGCACATTTTCATTTACAAAAGGTTTGAATAAAAACAACATATGAAGCAAGATTTACATTTGTTACTAAAGTTATACAAAAATGAACAAAAATGTTTAGAAGTGAGTAATTTTTCGAAATTTGCGACTGTAATGTAAATCACTTTCAAGTATCAGCCATCAAATATAATCTTCCATCATGTTTTCGTTATACGCTCCCAGGTTACAAAAGTAAAGTTTGAAGAGAAAAACAGGTCTTTTCCATTTATTATAGGCATAAGCAACCGGGAAATAACACTTTCTACCCAGGAACAAGAAAAAGTAAAAAGTTTGTTGCATAGTGACATCAAAAATAAATCTACTCATGTCATAGCATCCCGAATTTTACGTGGCAAAGAAACTTATGCAAACAACAATTAGAAATTGTGCACCATAAACTTATTGATTGAGCATAGATATGCATACAATAACAACAATTATTCACTGACAATGCGGTAAATTTGAATTTAAACTACCCTCATCTAAACTTAAAAATCTGTTAAGACATAATTAACATAATTCCACCATCACTGAGTTAACACTTTATGGTTTATGAATTTACAACAAGTTACATTAGAACTTTTATTTTTGATGAAATAACGAGGAAATGCGCCGCCCCCGTGACGAATACTTTTGTACAAAGTATTGATGAGCGTATAATCACTGCTTGAAGGTCAAGTTTGCTCCACTGTTAGCTTTGTTTGTTTTTGGAAATTCGCACAAAGCTACTCGAGGGCTATCTGTGCTAGCCGTCCCTAATTTTGCAGTGTAAGACTAGAGGGAAGGCAGCTAGTCATCACCACCCACCGCCAACTCTTGGGCTACTCTTTTACCAACGAATAGTGGGATTGACCGTCACATTATACACCCCCACGGCTGGGAGGGCGAGCATGTTCAGCGCGACGCGGGCGCGAACCCGCGACCCTCGGATTACGAGTGCACGCCTTAACGCGCTCGGCCATGCCAGGCACCACTGTTAGCAGATTTATAATTTATGTTTCAGTTTAATTCTTGTCGCTTTGTCATTGATGCTGCTGGACAGACAATCTGATTTCGCCAATCGCAAGTCTAAAATCGGCCCGCCATGGCCAGGTGGTTAAGGCATTCGACTCCAAATCCTAGGGTTGCGGGTTCGAATCCCTATCGCATCAAACACGCTCGCCCTTTCAGCCGTGGGGGCGTTATACAGGTACGGTCAATCCCACTATTCTTTGATAAAAGAGTAGCCCAAGAGTTGGCGGTGGGTGGTAACGACTAGTTGCCTTCCCTCTTGTCTTATACTGCTGAATTAGGGGCGGCTAGCGCAGTTAGCCCTCGTGTAGCTTTGCGCGAAATTCAAAAGACAAACAAACAGCTTTCAAAGCCCTAAGGCGAGCCCTTGACCATGCCGTAACGGATGCGCCTTTGTGCACATTTCCTGATTTGTTCAGTCAAATAAACTTTAATACCCCAATTTTTAATTTGCCTCTTACACCTCTGATTTACTGAGTTAACACTTTTTTATACATATGTAGTACAGTCACGGAGAGATAACGTAACAGCGTTTGCGTGTTAGCGTTAAAAAGCAAATGAAAAACTTCTCGTCTATTCACGATAAATAAAGACAAACAAAACACGCATTATAGGCCTATGAAATACGAATTAATTCATTTTTTCACTCGAATATCAACTGATATCCTACAATGCTGTGTTGATTTTCATGATCTATCAAGAAACCCATTTAGAAAACTAATGGGTGGATGTTTATTACAAGCCACCGACAACTGTAAATTCCTCGGTTATGAGACTACATTCGTTTAGCTGTCCTGAATTTGAACTGATAGATTAAAACGGAAGGCACATACAGTCAACCCTTACGCTACTCTGTTCGTCGAACAGTGACATACGATCAACACTCACTATCTTATGGTGCATCCCTGGGCTCACATTACTGAACACGTATTTTGGAACAACAAGTCGCGAACCACGAATCCTCTTACTCGCAGTCTGATTACGCCTAACCAGATTGGATCCCATTATTAAAGTTAATGCACATCTTTAAGTAATGTGAATTTCAAATATTGCAAGTGGCATGGCTACTGATTACTGAGCACAGTAAAATTTGTTAATTAACTTTTTTAGGTAAGAATGTTTCAACTAATCTAACTTTCAACAGTTCTGTTTCAACTTACAATATTCTGCCATCTTCAGAGAGAAGATGCTACTTTTTGCTTGTTGGTTTGTTGCTAAGCTCAAAGCCACACACTGGGATATCAGTTCCCTGCCCACCGTGGGTATAGAAACCAGATTTTTTACTGCTATAAGATTTCCGCTGAGTCACCGGAGAAAGAGAAGTTGCAAGTAGGTCTTAGCAAGAGTAAACACTAGAAACTAAGCAGTAACACAGTGGAAAGTGTCAAATAACTCAACAAAAGAAGATGATCTGATATTATTAATTTAACTTAATAGTTTACTCATTCTTAAAAATTCACAACAAAAGCGAGGAAGCAGCTTCAATTGTTTACAGCATTAAGAAACAACGTAATGTTGTCACAGTTGAGTGACAACCAGCACAAGTGTTTCAATAAAAACAAGTAACATTTTGTTTTACTTTTTGGAAAACTGGCCAAAACTGCTTCATAAAATAATATTGAAACGTTTTGCTGTTAATCATTCTCACATTAATACATTAAATCTGAAGGTAGGTATAATTTTGTCTTAACATACTGACTTTTACACCCCACAATGTATTATACTTCAATATAACAATACCGTATTAATTACTATACGTGATTTGTTAATAAATTCCTCGTGTATTATGCTAAACCGTAACGAATCTTTATTCCGACTTAGAATAACTAATAAATTATGAGTAATAAATAAAGTTTTCTTTTAATGGAGTTGTTGTCACACAAAATAACAAATAAATTTTTTCCACAAAATATTCCAGTTACCACGCCAGTTATTCATGAATATGAAATAGTTTTAAACTCGTTGGCCTTCGATCGACATAGGTGTGTGAAGGCTGTAAAAATGAATAAAAAGGATTTATTTAATATCATATTTGTTATTACGTATATATGTACAAAAACACAACAGTAAATACAGCCTTGTTTATGTATGGTAAGAAAACTGCACATATAACAAGTATATTGTGTGTTTCCCATGTGATCTGCAACAGGGTTAGAAAAATATAACTAATGAAAAAATACCGGGATTTATTAAAGTTTTGTTCATTCCTATACTTGTAGATGTGTAGCGATTTTTAATATTTGTTGAGGGTGGTTCTCAATTTATGGTTATCTTATCATCAATATATATACAAACAATACTTGTCTTCATGTTTCATTATCTTTCCAAAATAATTTGGGTTAACAGTACCAGTTAGAAGAAATATGTAATACTCGTCTCTTCTCTATAAATGGTATGTGACACACATGCTCGTATAGTAAGTTTTACCACTAGGTGCTTGTGACATAAGGTATTTTCTACAAAGTAACAAACTTGCATTACTTACAGCTCATGTCCCACCTGAATGGTATACAGGGTGTTCAGAAAGTCACTGTGCAGTTTGGTAATCATATTTTATTCAGTCTATTTCAAGCCAGCAACTGATAGCGGTGTTTAGAAACAAAATAAGAAGGATCCAAACCTGTATTGATGCCAACGGGGGTCACTTTCAACGTTGTTTATAATTGTCATTCATATTTACCTCCTGCATTCTATATTGAAACATGTCTGTTAATAAATATACAAGTGCACAGCGAGTTTCCGAAAACCCTGTATGAGCAAAATACATAATATAATCAGTATCGTATGATTCATACAATGCATCATTCTCGATAAACAAAGACTTAAAAAAAATGTAATTTTACAACTTTCTTTGTTAAAAAAAGTGTTGTATAACCACACAGGTAGCTGCCACTACTACAACAAAAAACTACTTCTTTAATGTGGACAACACACCTCGCTACACCTGCAGTGAACGTGAGCAACAACACGTGGATTAAGTGCAGGAAACGAGGATTTTAGTCCATATGAAATGACTTTTTGGCAAACGACCAGTTATTTTTAATGTTTGGTGTGTACTGCCTTACTTAGGCTTGGATCAGAAGAAAAACATATTTAAAATAAAGATTCTCCTAAACGGGAAAAACAACCACCGTGACATCACAGTGCAAAAACACTGAGTGTAACATATAACTATGCTTGTTTATATGTGCTTATACCGTGGAGTCTTTTCTATGAAGAGTCAGCATCTGTACAATTTCTACTTGTTATCTCCATGATTAATAAAACGTGGAAACAATTATCCACTGAGATATTTCATAGTATGCTATAAACTATGTAGTATGGGAACGAATATTTTGTTACTTCCTGTTCTATTCAGGTAGGCAAACGCAAAATGTTCGTTCAGAACTTTAAAATCGTTCCACTCCCTGGGTTTCGTACGTGTCGTAATAAATGTTCTAGCTGCATGGGTAATTCTGACAACAGTAAGCTGGTCAAGGAATGCAGTTAACTTCCTTTCGCTACAGTTACCTATTGTTATGGGTCATTTTTCTTTGGTATGATACGTGCTCTTTAATGAAAAATATTATTGTTAGGTAGAACATATTGTGTAAACGTTGACAGTAATATTTATCACTGAAAGATTGATTGATATCTTAAAGACAATCCCTTTATTTTTCCTTTGGAATGACCAACATTGACACAGGTAGTAAACACGCACTATGAGAGATGGCATTATATATTCTTGTATATAATGCTGTGTTTTATTGAAGTGCAACAACAAATTCTTCTGAAAAATAGCCTTACTATGGAAAAGATATACTCTAGAGCCATTTAATCTCCAGTAAAAACACCGCTTTCTGTTCAGTGTACTAATTTACGTTTTGTAACTGAACTAAATTTATTTATATAGTGTTCAGTTTCTTTCTCGCTTTAATTCAGTAAAGTCAAAACCCAGTTTAACATCATGATGCATTTCCTTGTCGCTTTTCTTGTTATTTGCAGTTATTAACGAAATAACAAACCAGTGTATACGTTTGTATGACTTTGAATTTTGCACAAAGCTATATGAAAGCTATCTGTGTTACCCGTCTCTAACTTAGCAGTGTAAGACGAGAGGAAAGGCTACTAGTCATCACGACCCACTGTCAACTCTTGGGCTACTCTTTTACCAACAAACAGAACCGTTGTTTTATAACTTCCCCACGGCTGAAAGGGCAAGCGTGTTTGGTGTGATGGGGATTCGAACCTGCGACCCTCAGATTACAGACCTGTGTATTTCAACTTCCTCAAAGTAAGGTAGTAAGGAAAAATTCTGGTGTCATGACCAAGATTTGTTTTAACTGTCTAAAAATGTCATTGGGAAGTATTCTCCTCAACATCAGATTTTAATATTTTTGTGAATGTCTATGAACATAGTCTCATTGCATCTGAAGAATCTGATGGACTCAAAATGACCCCACTTGAAATTTTCTTTCAGTGTGCATGAAACAGGGGCGAATGAGGGTCATCATGGTGATGTTATTTGACAACTATGAGACAAAACTGGGTTATTTCTATAGGACTCCCAAGCATCTACCAACTATGGTAATGCAAGTCTAATTCTAGTCAATACTAACAAATACTAGCTAAAACAGACTGGAAGTATAACTAGTAGTTAGCTTCTCTCATTTCAAACTATTCTGTTAACAGATTAGGCAGCAGACAACAACTTGTAAAGATTTTGATCTATGGGGCAGTCATTATCCTCTCTATGATGGAAGGTGTAATTCCACTGCAAGCATGGGTTATGGATAAACCTTGGGCTGTTTTGCAAAAAGCCTATAGATGAGCTGTCCACAGCAACTCATCATTTTATTTCCCAGAAACAGGCATTTAACTTTCATCTATACCCACTGACACATAGGATATCTCATCCTGGTGCTTGACAAGCCTTCATAAGTTAGTAACTGATACTGCAACCACAAGTCTTTGTGAATAAGGCTAAACAGGTTTCTCATATGATAATAAAGGGAGCAACTAAAGGAGATTTTGACAATTTTTTGATAAATTTAAAAAATATAACTGCCATAAATGTCTGATGTTAAATATGGTCAACCAGTACCCAACTCAATTCAGCACTTAAGCAAAGACCATTTTTATGGCTAGGATATAGTCAAGGCTGAAATGCACTAACTTTCTACCAAGATAAAACTGAGCTATCCATGAAGTCAAGTCCAAGACTTGAAAGTGTGGTCCCACAGATAATTTATTTTTTTATATGGAGAATCTACATCATTTACATGATAAAGCATATTCTACAGTGATGTCAGCAGACTGTGATAAATTTATTAAAGACAGCAAAATAGATGATACAGCATTGTCTGGGGATGAGAGACATTCTCACCCTGATAGAAGTTCAAGGTAGTAACTTCAAGCTGATCACAAGAGAGGAAGAAGCTCACAGCATTAGCAGCTACAGTGGTTGGATTTCATCCAGCCAACCTTCCTATTGTGAATGCATATTCAGCCAAGAATTTGGCAGTTGTTGACACATTATAGTACTGTAGCACAGCTATTGTGAACACCTTTGAATGGTCAGGGTTTCCCAGGTTTACCAATAATGTTCTTGTTTAAGCAAATGTCTTATTACTTGTTATATTACTTGTGGTTGTCATGTGACTTGCTGATTAAGATATTTAAGATTGTTCTCATTTTTAATTTAATGTACTCAACCCTCCACATAGCAAGAATGCATATATTATCATCATCATTGGTCACTGTATTGTATTAGGCATACAATACGCAAGTTTATATCTATATGGTTAAAATCTTATCACTGTCACTTTCACTACAAAATGTCTTAAAATCAAAAGGATTTTTAAATAAATAACTGAAAATGTATTAAATTTTATTATTTTATGACACATACACTTGTTTATATTTGGTTGATAACCAGTGTTTATGTTCATCAGGTCATTTCTTTGTAAGTGGGCAACAGAATATGTTCAACAACAATAAATATTCATTCTATATGGTACTTACTGTTCTGGTTGAGTAAGCAGGCAATAATTAAAATGTTTGAAAATAAAGATTACTGGTAATTATGAATTACCTCCTATGTCTTTCTTCTTAATAACAAACCTGGTAGATATATTTCAGTCTCCAAGAATTTCAGTGTGAAAGCAAGATTGGTTATAGTTACTCAAGCATACAAACACAATTTAAGTTTCATCTAGAAAAAAACCACTCTGATACCTTTATTTTTTATTTCCACTTCATAGATTCCTATGATGTCCTTTGATACTGAATGCTTCTTTGACTAAACTCTTATTAAATGTACTTTTACTTATTTTTTTATAGAATGTAAAAGTATTATGATTTCCATTTAAAAATATGTAAACTTATGAGAAATTAACTTTCACCTATGCATATCTTTGTGGAGGGGGCTATAATCTTTTTCTGGAGTGAAACATGAATCCAATATTAAACATAAAGATAGTAAGAAAAACAAAAAAACGTTTGTTTTCTATTCAGTGCATATTTACAAAGAACCACTTGTAATCATAACATGTTTATTGAAATACAGTGAGATTTCAAGTTATTTTAACAAAATTAGTATAAGCATGGATAACTTATGACCCTTTAGTTCAACAATGCATGACAATAGAATACAGGAGATTATTAACACATATAAAAATAAATAAATGGCCAACAAGTAAACTGAATAAATTTATAATACTAACAAACCCTTTCATAAGAGTTGATCAGAATATGAAACTAACCAATACAAAAAGTTTAACTTTACTATTCTCGTTAGACATGTGGTGGTGAAACTTCTGTCTACCATCGTAAATTGTAACATTAAGAACTGCATGAGTAATGGCTTTATATGTACATATTAATATAACAGAGGCTTTAAAATATTAAACTATGCTTACTTCAGTCAGGGCATACAGCTGGCCTTCATGGACACAGACACCCATAAACCTTGAAAAGCAGAGGTGGAAATCATTAATCATTTCTCAATGAAGATATATAAATTGTGATTTTATTATAATGCACACTGTTGCAAATGAACCTTAAGTAACAGAAAACATTACATATAGAAATCCAGGCACAAACTTAATGAGTTTGTCAGCAGCTATGACAATTCAGTTTCCAGATTTAAGATGACAGGTTGAAAAAACTTGAAGCCTTGGAAGTAAATATTTGTTGAATTTGTTTATTGATTTAGAATTTTCAATCAAAGCAACACAAAGGTAACCGTACGTAGCCATCCCTAAATGTGACAAATTAAATGAAAAACAATTAGTCTTCTGCACCTACTGCTAAACCTTGTACTATTATCATGTCTGATCTAATGATAGGATTTGATCTTTACTCATATAATGTCCCCACAAACCTAAGGTGTGATATTCATTTTTGCAACTAAAGTAGAACTAAGGTATAAATGAATTAGTTTTCTACACTTTCTCTGATCAGTAGACAGTGTATGCAATCATTTCAAAATGTGCAGTTCTTGTGTAATCCCTCTGTCTTTCAAAAACATGGCATTTCTGGGTCAGAAAAGATGACCTACCATAACAACAATAAGAGCAAAAAACAATTCAACATAAAGTCTGAAATGCAAACCACTGAAAAAAGTAACAACAGGTGCATTCAAGTCATTAAACTGCTAAACCGTCTTAAGAAATTATGTGTTATTTAGCAGTATAAAATTTACTTTTGATATTAAGTTGCTAATCTTCCAGGTGGAATTATGTTAAAAATTTCTGAACCACATTCATAGATCCTCTAGTTCCGATTAAGCCAAACTTTCAGTGTTATAATTTATAACTTGCTGAGAGGTGAGCTCCATTAATATCCAAGTGGCTAATTACACATTAATTAATGATATGTTTGTAAGCATTACTTAATTACGGGTTTGATTCTCACTAGTATTATCAATCAACTATAACCTCAATGATTCCCAAATTTATAACTTATAAGAATCTAAAAAAACATGGTGTAAGATTCAGTTGAAATGCTTCATTACATGAGTTAATTAATGTAAACTGTGGCTTTTATCTCATTATAACAAAAGAGAGAACATGTATAAACACACTCATAAAAAAAATGCCACTCCAACAAATTTTAAAGTACAAAGTTAATATTCTAATGATAATATATATAGCTCTGAATAAATACAGTATAAAAAAGTGAGGAAAATACTGTTATTTTATTTCAAGTTTTTTATGGGTATTAAAAGGTCATTATACTATTGAAGTATTACATTCCAAAGAACCACAGAGTTAAGCATATATGAGCAATTGCCAAACTGATTTTTAACTTTTTATTTTTCAGTTAAAACCTGGCTCTAAACCTAACAACCTAACAAGGATGTTTTCAGTACTACTGGTGCAGTTACCTTCGATTCAATGAAACTTGAAAGCTAGATGATATGGATGATGAATGCATACTTATAACACAGACATGAACATACTTTCAATTGTAATTCATGTAGGTAAATAAACTACAGGCTCAATTTTCCACATGCATGTGCATATATAGATATATATATCTTTGGATGGAATACATGCTTTGTGTTCAAAACATTTTTTTGGTTGTGGTGTTTTGCATTTTAATGTACAAAGTTTAAACTGTTAAAGTAGTGCTGTGATTTAATGTAATTAAAATGGTTGACTGCCTTTCATTTAAGGTTAGATACAAATAGAGTTTTGAACAAGTCTGATGGTCGTGTGGGATGTCTCAATGACTGCAAGATTAAACTTAAGCAGGTTAAATCTATTCCACAATGCTAATACCTACTAAAACAAGACATGTTGAGTCAAATGGTGTGAAAACAAATGATAAACTGATCGACACCAGATCTTGTGACGATTTCAAAACCTAGAAATCAAGTCAAATATTAAATGTCAACACTATTCTTAGTGTTTATATTTAAATGAAGAAAGCCAAAAAACACAAAATCTTCACACATGAACATCATTGTCTGAAATGTGGCTCTAATGGGTAGCAGATCTAATCCTTAAAAAGCCTTCTCTTTGATATGCTTACAACTATTACACCCATTTCTCCCTTAGAGTAACAGCGACCTTACTTCCCTACTTTTAATTTCATATTTTACATAGTTTAACACTCCTACGAAAAGTGACTTGAAAGGTTATTAATATTAGGCTAATAATTTTTTATTTAAATGAAATTACCATTAAAATATAAAGGGATAGGGTCAGTTAATGGCAATTTCATTTAAATACAAAATTTTTGGCCTAATATTAATAACCTTTCAAGTTGCTCTGGGGCCTATTAGGCCCCACTTTTCACAGGAGTGTTAAAGAAGTATAAACACCTTCCCACACAAGTGTTACTTCACAGTTGTTATACATACACATACATATATAACTATATGCACACACACACACATATACACCTTTCCAAATCTGCTTCACAAGCAATAATTAAAATCTGAAATAATCTTCTATTCATATCCACAGGTGTCAAATCCTTTTGATTGATGTATCTGACCATGCCCAAGGTATGATAGATTAATTTATTCTTGTCCTCCACACTGAGGATTCCTTCCCTCTTGTAGTTTAAGAAATTTATCCCAGATTCAAACATATACAGGGTATAGTACCAAAATTTTACACATGCTCCAGAAAAAAAACAACAAAAACATTCCTCAGGTTACAATTTACATTAAGTAGGAGCCTTGCTTTGTTTGTATCATGAACACTACACCAACCACATTCTTGCACTTTCTCACCAATCCATAAACCAAAATACTTTTTTTTTTATTAAACTCAGCATATCTACCAGTATAGTAAATTAAGTAAGAAGAATTTCATCATCACAGAAGCTAGTGCCAGATTGTATCAACAATGGTTGGGGGTGGGTGGGAGTGCTGATAAATATGTGATCACTGTGAGCCTTTAGTTTAAAAAATCATTATGTACAAACACACAACACTTACTGCATTACAACAACATACGTTCACAGGATTAGTTTAAATTGTCAGACAGGCAGAATGCTTGGAGTGAATGACCTCTTTTTAATATACACATTGTATTTTACTCTGTGATGAACCATAACATCAACACTAGTGTAAGCTAAAACAATGAGTTAACAATACAACTACAAACAGAACAAGTTTGAACCTAAATATGTAGTAGCCTTAAGCCATATGAACCTTTTTGTTTCAATAACAAATCTTAATATTTATACACTATATTTATGAATGCATACAAGCGTATATATATACGCAATTATCAATACATATAGAAAAAAAGACACAAAAGGAAAAAACAACCAACTCTTCAAATAAAACAGTATAAGTGTGTTTATATGTATTAAAAATGTATTATATCTCTCTGGAGTTCTTTCAGTGATAATTCAAACAATCATGGCACACATGATTTTTTCATTCACGCTCTAGTAATGGCCTTTAAACATGACCAGGCTTCTCAACCCCCTACAGGATACTTCCACATGACAGTAAATGCAAACCTGACAAGATGTCTAACAAGCAGTACATTAACACATTAATTAACAAGCAAACTAGATGGGCACTCAGTAGAGCCCACACCTCAGTCATACAGTGTTGATCATATTCAGCCCTTGAAAAATATGAAACTCTGTCTCTACGTTCGTTATCATTGAAGGACAAGTGCCATTTTTGGCAGGACAATGAGAAATAACATTTTAGATATGCTCTTCAAGTTTAATCAAACTCCAATCATTTTTGAAAGAGTTATTACAGAGCAAAAATTGTGAGAGAAACCTCTTCCGTGTTAACAGATAGGGATTTTTTTCTGTGACCCTTGACCCTCTAAAACCTCTAAGTTGAGTCACAGACAAAATGTAACCAACTTTCGTCCAGATTCACCAAGCCGTTTTCGGGAAATCTTGCAAACAAACACACGCACAAGAATGAAAACATAACCTGATCGGTCGTGGAGGTAACAAGATCCTCTCACGTTGATACTTAACTTTCGTTAAGATAGCAATTCTTTCCTGATAGTTTTAAAAGATGTAAGCATTATCTTTTGTTTCAAAAGGAAATGAGTAAGAAAAATGTAAAGCTGAACTGCCAGTTATCCTAAAATAAGTATGAAGCAATTTCAAGTGAGGCTGAAAGTTTTGGTCAGAAAAAAGAAGTTATTTCCACCTATAAGAATCTATGTTTTTCATACAGTCTTGAATAGTCAAAAATACATCTGAATTTTTGTCAAACGTTCTTTCTAAAATCCGACGAGTCAAACTATACGTGACAGGATGAAAAAAAAAGTGATATTTTAGCGCTTCATGCCATGTCTGGTGTCCACAATCTCACTAAGTATTTGGTCCCCAGAGCTAATAGTAAAGTTATAAACGTCTAGTCTGAATACATTCACTGTAATTTTCAAATCAGTAGACCCTCCAATCAATATTTTATGGAAACGGTAAAATCGTACTTTTACTATAAAACGTGATTTCCTTATATTTTATGCAACTAGTTTTAAAATTACTTGGCTAAAACTTAGTACACAAAGCTAAATCATAAATACTCTAGTTCAGGTCACTGACCACATGAGGCCAGTGGACAGCACAACTGTAGCTAGCTAGCTTTTTCCATAATTTATTTTTCAATTGCAAATTTGGTAATCAGCAACTGCACTGCCTCACGTCATAGCTAAAGTTTCACGCTTCATCGCTGCCACAGACTCCGCCCGTTTTGTAATGTCGGTCTGGTTTAGATGTTTGTTACGAGTGTGTGTTGTTCGCATGAGCTTGCAAACATATTTTATTGTGCAACTTTCAAGTGTTTAAATATATTTATTTTTAACAGCATAACATGGATAAGTGGATAATTCGAAAACAAAAGAATCCAGGTGATGGTGAACACTCAGAAAATAGGTGTAATTTAATTGATGCTGGCAAGACTGCCGAAAATAGAATGGCGCGTGACTGGAAAAACGTGAAACAAGAATTTAAAGAAAGTTTGGAGTTGAAATTGACAGTGATTGATGCAAATAATAAACCAGTGTGTCTTTTGTGTCACAAAGTTTTTAGGGATAATAAAGTATACAACCTTAAGCAACACTTCAACAATTTTCACAACGAATTTCATGTACAATTTCCAGTTGATAGCAAAAATTGTATGAATAAAAGTTGCCGTCTGAAAGCGCAACTTCATTAACAAAAGGGAGGTCTAAAAGATTTTTATCATCGATAGAACTAGTTACGCTAGCTACTTATAAAGTAGCTTGGATTCTAGCTAAAAAAATCATTTTCTGATGCTTTGTGGATTTCGAGATCGAACATGTGGAATAAACATTTTCGAAAATTTTCTTGAAGTGCCAAAAAAATTCAATTTGGATTTAAAAATAAACTGGTGCTCCCGACATAACTGGGGCAAAATTAAGATTTGTTTCTCTTTTGAAGCAGAATTTAATTGAAAATAATGTGTTTGCTTGTTTTGAAATTTCGCACAAAGCTACTCGAGGGCTATCTGTGCTAGCCGTCCCTAATTTAGCAGTGTGAGACTAGAGGGAAGGCAGCTAGTCATCACCACCCACCGCCAACTCTTGGGCTACTCTTTTACCAACGAATAGTGGGATTGACCGTGACATTATAACGCCCCCACGGTTGGGAGGGCGAGCATGTTTGGCGCAACTCGGGCGCGAACCCGCGACCCTCAGATTACGAAGCGCACGCCTTAACGCGCTAGGTCATGCCGGGCCCGAAAATAATGTGAAGTCCGCGTTGCCATCTTCCCATTACATTTTGTATCAGGAAAATGTTTTTTGCTCAGATGTCTAAAAGTGATGAATTGAAAATTCAGATGGACAATGATGTAAAAATTGTGAATTATATTAAAAGTGGAAGCTCTCTCATCCATCAACAGTTTGTTTAGTCTTTGAATAAAAGCAGTGACTGAACTTTTGACGATCTTACTGATTTTGCAAATGTAAGATGGTTAAATAGAGGAAAAGTCTTCGAACCATTTACTTCCTTATTTCCTGCAATAAAAGAATATCTTGTTGAAAAAGCTAAAAATGAAATTTTGTCATGGCAGTGTGTTTTGAACTTTTTGTGCGACATGATGGCTCACTTGAATAATTTAAATACGAAGCTTCAGGCAACAGGTAAAATAATGAGCAAGCAATCACAGTCTATTCATAAATTTCAATTAAAGCTAAACCTCCTTGCAGAGCAATTACAAAAGAATGATTTGACTCATTTTGCAAAGTGGAATAGATTTCTGGAAAATAATAAAGACTATGATTTCTCTGATACTAAAGATGATCTTTATGTAAACTGAATCAAAAATCTCTCTCAAAAATGTCAAACACGTTTCTCCAAATTTGAAAATTTGGAATTGATACTTGAATTTTTGCATGATCCCATTTAATTTGACTTAGGAAATTTCTGTAGGGAATTTTTTTTTTTTTTTTTGGATAAGTGTGGGTTTGAAGACGAGATGCTGACCCTGCAAAGTGTAGAACACATAAAAGGTAAACAAAAATTTCTATCAGAGAGATGTGGCTCACTATTCTGATAAATGAGTCTTCCAAATTTAAACATAGCAATTTGAAAACTATTTTCCATGTTTGGATCCATATGGATGTGTGAGTGAACATTTTGTACGCTAGGTTTTCTCAAGTGTAGACACAAATCTCAGCTTACTGACATAAATTTAGAGGCAGAGCCAAGATGCTCATTGAGCATAGATCTTAAGCCAAATTTCATGAAACTTGTTGATGAAAACTTCCAACAATTGTTATATTGAAGTTTAGTTGAAATGCAATTATTTTGATTAAACTAACATCATTCAATTATTTTTTTTAATAATGTGGCCAACGTTGTTTTCATCAGCCACACTTATGAAAAACGAGTTGCCTACCCCTGCTCTTGGTAGATGAAATTTTGTACCTACTGCTTTTTGGTAAACTGACGTTGATCCTACTGAAAATTGTCTCCGGAGCCAAACAAAAAATCTTTATTAAATTTTAGGAATGTAACTTTAAAAATTAAGGGAATTGGAGTAATAAACACTTTAACTCAGTTAAAACTGAAAAAATGTCACTTGGTTGTTGTTTTACTGTTGTTTTGAATTAAGCACAAAGCTACACAACGGGCTATCTGTGCACTGCCCAACACGGGTATCGAAACCCGGTTTTTAGCATTGTAAGTCTGCAGACATACTACTGAGCCACTGGGGGCGTGCCACTTGGTGGGACAAAATGTTTAACATCCTTAAATGAAGTATCACTGCCATGTAGGTACAGGTTAACAAACAATATGCAATCATGCTCGAAACAAATACAATTATTTTGAATTTTCATTTATGAATAAAATAGTTTAAGTATTGAAATGCTTTTGCAAACTTGCTATTATTTTAAAATATTCATTTTTTAAGCAACATTACTTAAAATATTTAAATATGAGTAAATAGTTCAAAAAATAATAAAACTACTTTTAAAGGCATAAAGTGTAATTAGTAATTGAAAAAAAAGTTTTAAAAGAACAAGGGTTAATTTGCTTTGAATTCAGGATAACAACACTATGTAACAAAATATTTACTTTTTCTTGTTCCTGGGCACAAAATGTTATTTCTCAATTGCTTATGCCTAAAGTAAATGGGAAAGACCTATTTTTCTCTTCAAACTTTGCTTCTGTGACCTGGGAGTGTATAACGAAAATGTAATGGAAGACTGGGGGCTGACAAGTGAAAGTAATTTACACTACGGTCGCAAATCTCGAAAAACTACTCACTTCTAAACATTTTTTTTCATTTTTGTATGAATACAAGTAAATCTTGATTCATATGTTGTTTTATTCAGACCTTATGCAAATGAAAATGTGCAACTTTGCCCGTTTTTACACAGAAAATAGGTTAATTTTTATAAATTTCATTATCGAGGTCACAAAACCAAAGTTTGAAGGGAATAATTGCCACTTCTGTACTTTTACAGCACAAGCAATTGAGAAATAACATTAACTATCCAGGAACAAAATTTGTGTTACATAGTATAATTACGGTTAAATTATTGTTTGAAAAAATCTATAACTTTAACTATTTCTGTTCCAAATCTGCAATATTTATAACAATACATAGTTAAAAACATTGTTGGATTAGAGAGCGTGAATACTTACAACTGCAGCTTTGTATAATATAGTATTATTTTGCTGTCCAATTCTTTATTAATGCTTTTTGTTTTAATAAAAATAAAAACTCAAACTCAAATATACAGCTTTCTTGGCTGTATGTAAACTCAGCAACTAATTCATAAATATTCAAGTTATCTAAAAAGTTGGTTGATATTAATTAAATTTAATGACTACATATAATAACACACTCATAATAAATATACCAGAAGAAAACAGAGCAAATCTACATAATTGGCTATCTATGTTCTGTCCATCATGGAAACTCTAACCCTGGATATTTATAATTGTGACTCCGTAAACTTGCTCCTGATCAACTAAAGGGCATAAACATTGTAAAATCAAACCATGTTTGAATTTTGTTACATCTTTGGATATAAACTACATATAGAGTGGGTGCTCAAGGTTTATTTTTAAACTTTAAAAACTTATCCGTCTGCTCATGTGAAATGTGACATTTAGCAAATTGTATCAACTGTACTATTTTAACCCAAATTTCAACAGTTACTATTTATGACATTACGAATTTTAAAGTACATATCTTTCTAGACAGGCTGAATTTAAAATAAAATGACAAAACATTCGCTACATTTCTGCTACTAATTGTGATAGTGATAAAAGTTACAGTTGTTTCTCCTGATTAAAAGACGCAACCATCAAACTCTGATCGTTTCTCACTGACTTATTATAAAGCAATATCAGTGTTTGCATACTGGTTTAATTCGAATTCTGAAATAGACGAAATTCTCTTTTATAACCAACTCCATTCAGGAGACCAGTAACACTCACGACTTGAATCCTCAATTAGCAAAACTCCGTTCCGGATCGTTCACCTCAATTTAACTCCTATCTACATTATATTAACAGTTTCGTCACGAAAACATGAGGGAATCCTCAATAATCGTGGCACTTGAAATTCCTTTACGCAATATTAAAGTAAATAAATCTATGATATCTTTGTTTCCCTTTTAATAGCTATATTTTTGTACACCAGCAACAGGGGTGTAGATTTTTTACACCCTATGGGGGGTATGATTTTTGCAACCACTTATGTGCACTATTCAATTTGCAAATTGGTAATCTCTGATTACGCGAACCTGAAAGCTGTAAACATGCAGTCACAGAGTAATCTTGTTGCCATGATACTTGCATGTATACTTAGGTCTACTGACTGATACTTAGGAACTATCGCTTAGATCGAAAAGCTTAGAAGCACGCCTATATTAAAGATGTACATTTTAGCTACTGAAAAAGCCTACATCTAAGCCTAATTATGTAATTCGGTTGGTAAGAACATGAGAACAAACACAATTTGTAGGCCTGCGATGCAATAAAACTATTCAACAGACCAAACTGTAGGGGGATGATTGTATGCACATACCCCCCACCTAAAATGAAGGGGGGTGTATACCCCATCTCCCCAGAATCTACGCCTCCGACCAGCAATACCAAACGTGGGGCGCGTGTATACCCGATTCAATTTTATTACTCATAAGAATTTCTACCAGCCTACCCTAAAACTCGAATTATTTTAGGCTGGATTAAAGTAAATTAATCTATGAGGTAAGATACATCAAACTAAAGAGTTTGATCTCCTGAGTCCAAAATTCTAATTATATCTCAAACTGATCAAAAAATGACGGATATATGAAATAAGTTTGTACTAGAAAAACAAACAAACAAACTCAGCCATTCTGTGAGCTGCTGCGTCGCAACTACCAAAAGTACTGGGGAATTAACTACACGAGCAGCATTTTGAGTATAGCTATAAAAATATATGTAAATAAAGTCCAACAGTTACCTTTTAGTCTCTCGTCCCTCAAAATAACAAAAAATAATGTTTTAAAGATGTTTCAAGTATTATTTTCCACGTCCAATAGTTCTATACAGGAACTGTCAAATTAATGTACGTTTATATGTACGTAATGTACGTAAATAAACATAACATAACAAAAAAACACCAGTTATTAAGTCGAGAAACAAATACAAACAAATGCTAAGAAGCTTTACTTATACAGCAACTAAAACTAATATAAAGGGGCATCTTTATTATACCGATACTAATTAATAATGAAACATTCACCTACAACGCCCCCTACAATCCCGCACCCTTTTATACTCTCGTCTGTATGACATGTGTCCGTCGACGGTCACATTCAAACTCTCTTTCTTAACCTGAAGATGACCTAGGAAGGTCGAAACATTGTTCTCTCCTTATCAATAAAAGTGTTTTACACCATGTGAATTGGGGTTTATAATTTTGTAAACTTGCTTTCTGGTGAGTTCTCTTACTGCAAGTACAGAAAAAACACCCTATAACAGGTCAAAATCCAGTATTTCAAGATATAATGGAAACAAAGGTAGAATAAAATGCCGACGATGTTTAAAAAATTGAGATTACATGTATTATATTACAAATATACATTATTGCTGAGCGGAAGTTGATAAAACAGTACTCGCTACGTAACTCACAGTCGTTGAGTTGTCATGGCAATTCTTTAAAGTTTACACATCTACACAAACTACGTATTATCAGAATTTATAACAATTCAATCGTAACAATAAACATGTTAGTATATATGTAGAAACAGCAGGTATGAGTTGACTTTTTTTATGTGGAGGAGCGAACAACGTTTCGATCTTCACAAACCTGTGAACCTGACAATGACCGAAGAAGGTCGAAACGTTGTTCGCTCCTCTACATAAAAATGTTCTCAATCCATACCAGCCGTTTTTACATATATATTTTTCTTTACAAGTGGGCTTTCTCGTCATCACGGAATAAACATGACAACAAGATATTAAAGACGTGTGAACAAATTCCATCGCTAAAAGTTTATTTTCTTTATTTGTTTATAGACGTCATCTACTTCTTCCTTATATGTTTAATCATCAACAATTAACACTTTCTTTGGAAAAGTATTTTAAGCATATGAAATATAAAACACGTTTATGTTATACTTCAGACACAAATAAATCCTTAAAATAATAAATATGATTACTATACATGATGATGTTAGCACGAGAAGTCGATTCTAATAAATATGACAACCGTAATGAGGATTTTGATATGAGACACCCACTTGTTATAGACTTGATCACAGTACCTGAGGATGTTAATACGACGCAGTCGATTCTGATTAATTTAATCAGAGTATTTCGCCACATGGTGATCGATTTTAATAAATTTGGGCACTGCACATGAATATTTCGACATGAGGCAGTTGGTTCTAATAAATTTGATTACCTGAGAATTTTGGCATAAAACAGTCGATTCTAATGAATTTGATCGCCATATTCGAGGATCTGGGCACAAGGCAATCGATTCGAACGAATTTAAACACCATATCCGAGGGTTTCGGCATAACATAGTCTTAAAAACAAATATGACCACCGTACCTGAGGATGTTGGCATGAGATAGTCGATTCATCAACTGTACCTCTCGAAGCATGTTCTGGCGGTTGCTAAGAGACGTGTTCATCTTGAGAACCATAATTTGTCCAGTCATTTTGTGAGTTACCTATGAATTCAGACGAACGTATCAGAATAACTGATGTAAATATCCAATAAACTAAATAAGTGTGTAAATGCAAATCAATTTCCCTAAAATATATCAGGTCATCCCATAAGTAATGTCAGAAAATTTAACACTCCTACAAAAATTGGGGCCTAATATGCCCCAAAGCAACTTGAAAGGTTATTAATATCAGGCTAATAATTTTGTATTTAAATGAAATTGCCATTAACTGACTCTATACCTTTATATTTTAGGGAGCAATAATATTGACTTTTCAGACATTTGCGAAATAATATATAAAGTTTTTTTTAAAAACATCCACTAAGGGTATTACTTTAGTGGATGTAAATATATTTTTCGTAGGAGTGTTATTACAGAAAGTGCATCATAAGTTCTGTCTTTGTAGAAAGCTTTAATGATTAAAATATGTAGTAGGACATGTATACAATTGTCAAATAAAAAACTTTTTCACATCATTAATCAAATAAATCCTTATGAAGATGGATGTGTCTTAGGAGCAGATTAGGCATATAATGCTTTACGAGTTTAAAAAAGGCAATAGTGCAGAAGAAACTACACGAAACATTCAAAGAGTTTACAGTACGGAGTCTCTCAATGTAAGAAAATGCTGAATGTGGTTTCAGAAGTTCCAATGAGGTGATTACAGTTTGTGTGATGCGCCACGTTCAGGTCTTCCTGTTGAGTTTAATAATGACTTGCTGCTAGCTGCACTTGATGAAGATTGTGCTGTAACAGTTGAAGAACTAGCACAGAAACTTAATTCAACTTATTCAACAGTTCACCGTCATCTGCAACAGTTTGGAAAGGTGTCAGAACTTGGAAACTGGGTGCCCCATAACTTGACAGAAGCGGACCTTAAAGTAAGTGTGGACATTTGCACTTCTCTGCACTGTTGTAAATGTAGCTCACCATTTTTGGATAGGTTAGTGACTGGAGCTGAAAAATGTTAAGTGCAGCACATAATGGTTCATTGCAGGTAAACTGGCTAAAGCACAGTCCAAAACGGTCCTCAACCCTAGGAAAGTCTTGTAAAGCATTTCGTGGGATTCTGTTGGTGTGATCCACTTTGAGTTGCTGCTGCTTAATGTAACGATTACATCAGAGTTCAATTGTTAACAGTTAGAGTGCTTGAATGTTGCACTGAAAGAAAAGAAGACCTGCTTTGGTCAATCGTTAAGATGTTGTGTTACACCAGGATAATACACGCAAAACAAAGTTGGATGCGATTAAGGTCAAAATTACACGCCGTAAAACTACAAAACATAAACTAGAAATAAACAGGGAAGCAACTTGTTTTAAGTTACTTGTATTCTAAGACATCCATTGCATTATAAGCAAGATTCAAACTCCATCTGCGGACATTACATTGCGCTTCAATGACAATAGCAGAAAGAGAGCTTTACATATATTTATATTTATACAACGTTGAAATACATAGTTTATTTAATTCTCATATATTACATTATGCTGTAACAATTTTGTTTTCGCGAGAACAACTATCACTGAGCTCAAACACAGAGAAAACGCATGAAAATAAAAGACAAAATATAATATAGGAAATATCAAACACAGACTGGAACATACAATTTAGGTCTGCTTTTTTTAATTTCACGCAAAGCTGAATGAGGGCTATCTGCGCTAGCAATTCCTAATTTAGTAGTGAAAGACTTAAGAAAATGCAAGCAGTCATAACCAACCGTCGCTTACTCTTGGTTTTCTGTTTTACCAACTAATAGCGAGAGCGACCCTAACATTACAACGCTCCATGGCTAAAAGTGAGAGCATAGTTGGTGGGGCAGGGATACGTATCCGCGACAATCAGAGTGCGAGTCATGCTTTCTAGCCATCTGGTCATGCTGAGCCAAGACTAGAGGGAAGACACCCACCGCCAACCCTTAGGCCACTCTCTTACAACGAATAGTGGGATTGACCAGTGTAATAGGATCCTCACTATCGCGTCAAAGTGGTGATGTCATCAAAGATGACGAGGTCAGTTCCAAAGGATGGCACCAAGGACTCGTCGTTAGGGACGTGTTGAATTTATAGTTCAGTACCAAATAGACGCTTACCTAGCATTATCAAAAAGAAGATAACATGTTTCTAAAAACCACAAGAGGCGATCACAACTAATACAATACGTTTCACCATGTCGATAATTGATTATTTACCATATACATTTAACTTTCTGCAATGTTATGTAAAATGTGACTATATAAATTTGTTTTTATACAAAATTATTGTCAGAATTAATGTATTGTGGGCAAACGATTTGTTCTGCTTTTAAAGTCTATTCTGTAATGACAGATATTAAACCAAATGTTTGAGTATGTGATACTTGAACTGTACGTAACGTGTCAGTTTTAAGTTTTATGGGAGTGGTTAGATCAGTACAACGGAGGGACAGACAGTTTAATTGTCAGGTTATGGAGCGTTATGGACAGTTTGTAAAATAAAGAAGCTTTGATCACTTCCTCTTCTGTTTGTGGTAACTAATAATTTGCTAGAACAAGTATATATGGAAGGTATTATTAGAATGAGGTGTATATTAGTATTTCATAAGCGAAGAAGCTTTCGTAAATAGCTTATTAGTTTTTACCACAAATGTTTCGTGTGCTTATTAAATACCTGAACAAGTCAAACAATAATCACTTGATTTATAACTAAAGGTTCTTTAACAATTATCATTGTATATTTTTCTATGTGACTAATAATGTGATAAAACAAGTATACAGCAATTAAACACAAGGACAATCTTGCCTTCAATTATTATGCATCAGTGACTACGTGACGAACAGAATAGTGTAAAAGTTTGACTGAAATGTCATTGATCAAACAGAAATTTGAATTTTAATCTTTTCAAGACACTTTCAACGACACAGAAAGATAGCTACAAAGTTGCATGTCTTTTATCTATATGGTATGATTTAAAGTAAATAATCCATAGAAAATGGTATGTTTTCTATGTTAGTAAATTAATTGCTTAAATAATTTTTAACTTACATAGATAGCGACAATGTTTTTATTATTGATAATTGTATTTTAGAAATGTGCACTTTAGTTAAATAAAAAATGTATATAAGTGATATTCGTCTCTTCATCTTTGTCAATTGAACCATCTGTTTCAAGTGTATTATCAGCCGTCTAAGTAGAATCAAATATCTTAAGTGGATTGAAACGATCCGACAGTTTTCCACTGCAGTATATAATAATTTATGTTGTGTGAAAAAATAACAAAAAATTCAAAGAGACTGGAATGGATTAGATATGCTCTGGTAAACTGTCATCGCTCATGGTGAACAACATAACGAGAAATATGCCTGGGTTTGAAATACAGACAATGAGATAAATCTGAAAATCGCGGCTTCGAATCTCCCGTCACGTCAAACATGCTCGTCCTTTTAACCGTGGGGGCGTTATAAAGTTACAGTCATTCCCAGTTTTCGTTGACAAAAGAGTAGCCCAAGAGTTGATAGTAGGTAGAACCAATGCGTTATTTCCTACACATACCTGAAACACTTGTATCAACTGCTACATTTCGAATTTTAATTAAAAAATATGATAGGGCATGATTTACATTTACAATATATATCAGGTCGAAGGTATAAACTTTGTTAACAAGACAAGTTGTTAACACACACAATTTGTGAGCTTTTTCTAACAAATGCTAAATATTTGGACAGGACGTTAACATCGACGTCAAAGTAAACTGTATGTGATGGTTAAAGAGATATAAAAATGGGTTACTTGTAAGCGCTAAACCAAAAGGTCATAAAGTTTGAATAATCAATAGTCTTATTTTAAAAGCATATTAATGTCAAATACTACAATATTTTATACAACACGCATGAATTCATGGTGCATCTTTAAAAATAACTTGTTATCTAAGTCAGAAGGGAAGGTGTCTTCCCCAATTGTGCTCGTTCGAAGTCCAACTGTTAAAAATAACATCTTTATAATGAAGAGAGTGAGATAACTCAGAAGATGGAAGACCAACTGACTGATAATCTGCTGTATTTATCAGCAAGCTACAACATCAATGTAATAAAACCAAAAAACATCAGTGTAGTAAACTTGGAAATGATGATGATACGTATTTTTCTGGGTTGCTGACTCAGAAAATCACAGATGAGTCTTGAATAGGAAAAGTGCAGTCCACAGTAGAGAGAGGAGTGAAGAATGCAATTAGGCTTTACATCACATATCATAATTTTAATTTTTCTTTTCATGAAAATAAATTTGCAGTAATAATTAAATAGCAAAAAAAGCTATCTAATTACCAATAGTAATTTAGATGCAATACAATAATGGTATTCACACATGAGGGCCGGCATGGCCAGGTGGGTTAAGGAGTTTGACTCTTAATCTGAGGTCGCGAGTCCGAATCCCTGTTGCACCAAACATGCTTGCCCTTTCACCTGTGGGGGCATTATAATGTGATGGTCAATTCTACTATTTGTTAGTAAAAGAGGTAACCCAAGAGTTGGCAGTGGGTGGTGATGACTAGCTACCTTCCCTCTAGTCTTACACTGCTAAATTAGGGATGGCTAGTGCAGATAGCCCTCATGTAGCTTTGCACGAAATTCAAAAACAAACATTCACACTTAAATTAATAAGCTAAAGAGGTTCAAAGCTTTCCATAAACACTACATACATATGACACCTTGTTTGCAATAAAGATTTCTTGTTTTTATACAATCATTTCTCTGAAACAAATTAGAAACACATAAAACTGGTGAAAATAACACTATATAGCAAATGTTTTACTTTTTCTTGCTCCTGGGCTCACAATTCTGATAAATGAGAGTCTTCCAAATTTAAAGATAACAATTTCAAAATTATTTTAATTACATTATAATGCCCCCCACGGCTAAAAGGTCGAGAATGTTTTTATAACTGGGATTTGAATCCATGACCCTCAGATTACGAGTCGCACGCCTTAACCACCTGGCCATGCCAGGCCTAAAACAGAGGAAATTATGTATATATCATCTGAAGCTTTTCTGAATTTCTTGAGAAAACTTCACACATGCATCAACCACATACTCTTTGAGAACAATAACTCATGTCCAAATAATATACCCCCTGCTGATATAGCAGTAAGTCTTGAGATTTACAATGCTAAAATTAGAGGGTCCGATTACCTCGGTTGACAGGGCAGAGAGCTCAATGTGGCTTTGTTATAAGAAAACAAACAATCTAAATAATAACAGTCAATTTTTTTGTTCTTTTTTAAAGCATTATTTCAAGTGCTCTGTAAAATATCAGCAAGGCAAAAAAGACATCTAAATATTTACAAACACCTATTGTTATATTAACCTAAATACCTAACATATAACCGACTACAAACTAGGAATTATATCTACATACACTTTGACCCCTTCAGGTTTTCATATAATACCAAGACCGTGAATAGCAAATCTAGTATTTTGTAGAGGGAAGTGTGGTGAGCTAGATGAATGCCATATAATTTCAACATTTATACTGATACAACCAGATTATATATCAAAACTTACATATAATGTTACAAATTAGTAGCCTGTAGCTGCTAGATAAGGCATAAAACAAAATCTTTCATTGAAATTATTTATTTTTAAAAGTCAAGTATGTAAGAGCAAAAGACACAGAGTTATAAAATTATATATTTAAAAAAAAAACATGGATGGCCACACCACTCTTGAAGACAGCTTCACATGATTAATTTTGTAGGCCACTGGTCATACAATCATGTACTGAAAGTGACTGAAATTGTAGAAATAATAGGCTAAAAGGATAAAGAACATAATGTGTGTGTGTGTGTGTGTGTGTGTGTGTGTGTGTGTGTGTGTGTGTGTGTGTGTGTGTGTGTGTGTGTGTGTGTTTCATAAATGTCAGATAACATGAAAAAATCTTGTGGACAAGGTATACCCCCCCATTTGTTGCCCATGTGATATATGAGAAACAACAAACAAAGTTTCAGTAGTTTTGACACTACATCACAATAAGATGTATAATAATTTTTACCAAATCTTTTTATAGGCCCTAAACAAATTTCCAGCAAAGGTAATATGAAACACCATTTCAAAAGTATTACACTTCTTATGTTACTGATCTCTGCCAATAAGTCATTTCCTCAAGAATAATAGAGCTCCTTTTAAACTGTTGTAATGGATTTACCATTATACATATATTTTAACATCTATACTTATTTCAATGTAGATTTCTTTGCATGTCACATATATTCTTGACTGTGTATTGCTCAATCCACCTGTTGTCAAAATTTGTAGATTACTGAGAGTAAGAATCAACAATTTTGTTTTACAAAAAATATTAGAACATTATTAAAACTTCTAGAAACTCACATGATTCATATAATAAAGCAGGTAGCTGAAAAACAATACAAGAATATTATTATTAAACAGCTACAGTCAGTGTGCTGTAGGCCTCCGAAGTTATAATTGTTATTAATGCCTATTAATCAGAAACCTATAGAATTCAACCAGGAATGTTCATAGATTTAGAACATTACAAATTGTTCAACTTCAGATATCAGTATTTCTACAAGGACATTAAATTTCTTCATCACTGGCAAAAGTCAGCTTGTAACCAATACAAGACCAACCAAACTAACTAGCTTTACCATGGTGTGATAATATCAACTCAGAATTAAGATGCTTCTCATGGACCTGGATTATCGATAAAATATTCAGTTCTAGACAAGATTTAACAATCAGTATTATCCATTAGTTTGTAAAACTCTTGTGTATAAACTATTATTTGTAATGACTATTAGTAATAAGTATTATTATAAATTGTATTGCTTTTTTTGTACATTAAAATATATTGTGTCAAAAAGTAAAATTATGTGTATCAATCTTGTTGGCAAATACCATAAATCTGATGCATATTAGCATTTAATTACCTTCTAAACTTAAATTCAAGTTTCTGGAAATAGTAATACCTAATTACACAACATAATAAACTGGGGGCTTGCCCCACATAAATTGTAATACCTAACACCATAAATAGGTCAATATTAAAATGTAATATGATAATAATAATAATAATAAAAAGGTTATGATTTCAACTCTGTTGTAAAATTGATTTGCCCCAAATTTTTTCTCTTTCCTTTTCTGCACACATCTATATAATCAAACTGTTAGTTACAGCAATGTACTATTTTAAACATCTCTTTAAAATCAATTACAAATTTATACTATTAACTATAATGTAATACACATCATTGTATCTAGATTGCTTCAATTTTGTTTTGTAATTCAACTTTGCATGGTAAAAATGTTGGAACTATCGTATTTACATATAAAATTAATTTCCCTTGAAGTATAAGTAAAATTGCCTACAACAGCAGATTTGATCAGCAAATAAAGGGATTGTTATTTAGTAGATAACTTGACTGAGTTTCAAGTTGAATGAAAAATATACAGATTGAAAATATTTGTTGGATAATAGAAATGACTTATTTAAACACACACACAAAAATACAAGGTGCAGACCTGCATAAACAACTAGACAATCACTGCTATTAGATCAGTGAATAACTTGTCAGCTTTCCACCCTTCAAAATGAACATCTGCTGAACTCGTCACGATGAAAAAAACAGAACTGAGCTAGTAAAGTGCATGAAATTCAACAGGGAAACTCACTTTCTTTGTACAATTGACAGTGTCACATCATGACATTTGTTCTCTCACAATACTGATCAGCTGTAACATTGAGATAACAGCGAAGAACATTCTTGTTTTTAATATTTCAATCTGAATGCTAAATGTTGTTGTAATATCCTGTCAGGAAGAAAAAATGTTACCTATTATAAAGAACAAAAGAAGCAGAACAAGGTAATCTCAAAGCCTTTCTGGACCATACTTCACCACCATTATGGTCTGGAAAATAAATAGCTGAAGAAGTTTCAAAGTCTATATACCAATAAAATAAATAGAAAACAATTTTGACTAATAACGTTTATCAAAGCAAGATCAATATAATTTTAATAAATCCTTGACAATTTTGATATGATATTGTACCAATCAATAAAATACAAGAATGATGATAAACATACAGTTTCTCAGATGCTACATTCTTGTACTTCAATCTATTTGACATATCTATATAGACAGTTTTCATAGGGGAGGTTAAATCATTAAATAAATCTTGTAACTATAGGTAAAAACAAAACTATCAGAAAATGCTACCAAATCAGACATTTATTTTATATCATCCAGAAGTCTGTTCTTGTTTTCACACAATAAATTGCTTTAATTTCCTTTTAACTTACATTTATTTAAAAAAAAATACATTGAAAACATAAGACATATCTGCATATCATAAAACAATCTTGACTAATAACCCCTATCAAAACAAGGCCAATTTAATTTCAATAAATCCTTGACAATTTTGATAAGTTATTGTATCAAGCAATAAAATATAAAAACAATGATATACATACATGGTTTCTCATTTTCAGATGTTACATGCTTGTAACTTAATATATTTTACATATCTACATACATAGTTTTGCTGGGGAAGGTTAAATCTTAAAGGAAATCTTGCAATTGTACATTAAAATAAAACCATCAGTAAATGCTACCCAATCCGATATTTACCTTTATACCATCCAAAATCTGTTCTTATTTTCACACAATAAATTATTTCATTTTAAATTACATTTATTAAAAAATGAATGTGATGTTCAAATCATTCTTTAAGAATATCTATAATTTACAAATCAATTTTATAATTAAAATGTCTCATTAAAAATGAAAAATGCTATGTATTAATGCTTTCAACAGTACACACAATAAGAGTTCATGAACAATGTAATACATGTTTTTTACTACATATCATCAAACCTTGCACTGTGATTAAGCAGTAAGTTTGCATCAACTGTAAATACATCATTAATCAACTCAAAACTACTATCATCCTTGATATATAAATGTGTTTTATTGATATTGTTTCAAATAACTTAATGAACAAATTAAAACCTGTTGGCTAACTAAATTATCTAATGAAACACTTTAATTCATTTTAAATATGTCATAGAAAGAAATAGTTGCATTAATGTAACAATTTCCACAGCCTGCAAGTCTTGCTTCAAAGAAAGGTAACTTCATTTTTTTTAAATATAATTAAGCACACTTAGTTTCTTATTTTGTCACCATTCTGTTAAAATAAATTTCTGTTTGCATCACAAATTCAAAATTATTAAAATACTTGTAATTATTATAATTGAATTGCAGTATAAAATTTTATTTTCTAAATCATATCTGTCAAAATCCTCATTATTTCAAACTCTTCTCTAAAGCAGTAAAACACTACAACAATGAATGTGACAGTTTAATCAGTTAATTTAAATACAAGTCAACTGACAAAAGTAAGTCTTATCAGTTCTGGTCAGTTTGTGATGCATGAAGCAGAAAATCTCCATCATATCCAGCCTCTCTCTGAGGACCATTGAAGCTTATATCCTGACTGGTAGTGCATCTGTAACTGATGTTCTGCTTAAAGTATAATCCTTGTACTACCTAAATAGTCCACATTTAGTCCAGATTTCATGCAAAGTTGAAGTATCTGCAACTTGAACAGCATAATATTATGTTCCAGAGACCATTAGCACTTGGTGTTTGGTATTACATATAATCATTCATACTTTTTACACACTTATGCAACTAAAAGATACATGCAACTTTCACAACCACTGTAGTTTGAATACAAAGTGCTCTGTCATTGTTGCACGTGTTTTACAACAACATTACACAGCTTGTTTTCATACAGGATATTGACAGCAAGTCAAAACATTTATTTTATGTAAACTGCTGTTAAAAATGTACTGTAAACAATTCTGTGACAGATGTATACTATTCAATTTTATCATTAATACATAATTACTTACTACTACTTTTTGTTAGATGTGTTTTTCAATGCATTTATACTTTGGATGCACAAAAATCGTAGAGAAATAAAGAGCAAAAGATGTCAATGTCTCATTCCCTTTGGCTCTGACTTAATGAAGATAAAATGGGAGGAACACTCAGTATCCTTTAACATGTAAGCTTTGGTACTTTAGATGTTTGTGTTAATCATAATCATCTGGAGAAGACAGATAGAACACTAGAGTACTTATTAATTTACTCATACAATGTAAAGAAAAAGATGCGAGTATGCTGAGACCATGTGCTCACACACAAGATGTCTTCTCACATAAAATACATATTTTCTATAAATAATATGGCCAGCTACTGTCCTGAATAACAAACTGTTAAACCCTATGAAGACTACCAGAAGAGTTATTTTTTCATGACAGTATAAAACAATCATCCAATTGGTAAAAATGGTACAAGAAGTATTGTTAAAATATTAGAGATGCTAAAGAACTTGAAAAAAGTATTTTTACTATAATGTTCAGCACTGCAGAAATAAATTTAGGAGTATATTTTATTCTACCATTTTAAAACAACTATGAAATTGTCAAATGGTCCTTAACAGTACAAAGAAGTTGAAGAAGACCAAACACAGTGAGAAATAATAGTAATTAAATAACAATCCAAAGGAAAGTAAACAAGCATGCATTATGGCCAACAAAGAAAGATCTTGCCAAGACATGAAGTCAATCCAAAAAGTGTAAATTTCAAAATAGCTCTCAATATTACTGGGAGATTACAACTACTATTTACAAAATAGTAGAGCACTGTCTATCTCAGAACACATGCCAATGTCAGTCATTTCTATAGAAAAGTAAGGGAAGATACATTCTCAGGGCATCAACTTACCTGCCAGTAGAAAGTATCACTGTCCTCCTTTTCATAATGTAATCTCCATATAGCAATCATTAACATATCATGAAATATATAGTTAACTGCCTGGAAAGGGGAATTATGAGCAAGATAACAATGAACAACCAATACAGAGCAAAAGAAATAATGAGGGTTGAATAATTGCACAGAAGAAAATAAAAGAATTATTATTACTAAAAAAACAAGTGATTACCCAATAAAAAAACCTAAATTCTGAAAGGAAAGAGCAAATAGGTACTAATATTTACCTGTTCCTGTGGTAAGCAAAAATTGTTTTGTGGATAGAATTCAGTTGGACAAGATATCTATCCACTTTCATGGTCCAAGTTCCCAAGACAAAATAGACTGATACCTGAACATGGTAGTCACATGTCCAAAAAAGAAAGCCTAGAGCAAGGAAAATAGATGTACCAATAAATAAAAGCTTCTCTATCACCAGATGGAAGAAATGGCTGAATGGATCATAACAAAAAGAACACTTAGATCATTAAGTAGCCACTATCTTTAGGACTTAGCACAGAGACCACACCTCTGAAAACAAGAAAATGGAAGTGAAATAAAACTTCACACTGCACATATGAGCGAAAAAGCATTTGTTACAAAACTTGTGGTGCATGCACAATTCCTCTTGGCAGGCACCCAACATAATAACTCTTTGACTTGTAATCAAAATGATCTATCTATATTCTAAGACTAACACTCTAATGTTAAACTACATATATGGTTGTAGAAACATCCTTTTTTTTTAAGTAAAGTTTATGAAAACATGACAGTTCACATTACTAAGGATAACAGGAAACACAAAATACCATAGTTGGTTACATGTATTTTTCAGATCTAAAATGCTCCTTTATCCAAAAAGCCTAAATAAAAAATAACAATCGCTTTCCATTTTAAAATCTTTAAAAATACTCTTTTTCTTACCTTGTAAACTTCTGAGAAAAATCCTGAACCAATTTTTTCACAAGCAAAATCATCCAATCGATTTAAGGCTGCTACAGCATGTCGTAGAGCTTCACAAGAAGATCCAGTAATCCTAGATGATGCACTCTTAAAACGCAATTCATGTCCAATATTATCAGGGTCAACATTTCTTTTGTCACATAAAGAGTCATCCTGATTAAATGGACTTTCTGTTGTCTTATGAGAGTCTAAAGAATTGGGAGAACACACTAAAGCTTGACCAGTTAAGGACATAATGCAAAAATCACAAAGGCACAAGTCTGTCTGGACAGAAAGGTTTCAGGTACCCACACCACTTGGTCCATTCCTAATGTCTAGCACCATCCATTTGCAAAATTCTTGAATAGAAATACAGTTATATGTATTAGCATACTGTGTTTGTATTTTTAAGATAACTTTTTGTTGAAATGTAAATTACAAAACAAATATTGTACACATTTGAAAGAAGTTTTGTATGATTTGCAAGAATTGGTTCTGTTGCAAATACTACAATATATGAACAACCTGATGTAAAAGACAACAACCTAATAGATCACTAAACAACAGAACACAAGTTTTTAAAAGCATGATTAACTATAATTAAAACATTATTTAACCTGTATAACACTGGGTTGTCAATTTTCGGCAGGATGAAATAAAAGTAACATTATTTAAAAAATTTCTTTATACATAAACTACATACGATTCTGAAAAGAATGCAAAAGAAGTAATATAATAGTTATCAAATATATTCAACAATTTCACCTAGGAAACTACTGGTGATAAAATGCATTATTTAAAATTAACATTTTCCTAAACTGAAAGTGTATGTGCAATACATAATACTTACCTCTGCTGACAACATAGCTATTCTTTGACACGAGTTTTACCAATCTAAGTATTGGTCTTGTATGCTCCAGTCTTTCCACTTAAATGCCCTTGGCAATATATACTTTGCACATAATACTTCAAGACCTAACAGGTCAAAACAAAGTATCTGATTCCAATTAACTGCAACAGCAAGAAACAGATGGCAAGAGAATTGCAAAGATAGATGTATTCCTTTCACTAGGTGTCAGAAATTTAGAAAGAAAGGACCTATCGGAATATAGCAGAACTTAAGAGGAGAAAAAGTTCTACAAACATGCCAACAACTCCAACTTCTGATATCAACATGACCGCAGCCAAAAAGATACTTCCACAAGGAGGCAGTAAACCAAGGCAAGTAAACAAACAAAAGAGGGTATGAGGTCTACCTATCCCATCAGGTAATAGAACAGTAAGTCTGCCACTCTGAACAAGAGATTCAGAAAGGAGAAGAAACAAAATAGATCTTGCCCCCTTTTCTGACAACAAGGGAAGAGTAGCCCAATAGGGGCAAAAAAAAGCCCCAAAATCTCACAAATTCCACATGATTAATTGAAGAACAGTAGTAGGAACTAGATCCTAAACAAATTCCAGGGTCAATAAAGAGCTAAGAAAGTCAGTGAAAAATATTACAATCAGTGATGCAGGACAAGCAAAATAGCATACAACATAGCAGTGAACACAAAAACTGTAAAGAGGATCGTGTGAGACACTACAATCCACAGTAAACCATACCAGAGTCGACAAACTCACCTGATTTCAAACCATCCATGTAAACAGGAATAGAAGGAGGGTTACAAAGATATTCAATAAAGAGAAGATAATACTTTTCACCAGAAGTATCCACCTTCAAAATACTCAAGGAAAGGTCACATCTAGGGATGGTAATAAACTATGGTGGAACAAGCTAAGGGCAGCAATGTCATTTAATACCTGATCCAATTTATCCTATTGTACCTGGATCCATCTATTCTGAAAAAAACCTGGCCCATGGAAGAAGAACAATTCCAGGTGAAATGCTTACTAATAGTAAGGATCAAAGCTTGATAGCATACTGTAGAGAAAGCTGCAAACAGTAAAAGTGAAGAGAACATTCATGGGACAAGGTGTACAAACCATGGACTGGAAATGTGCAGAAAACTCTCTGCAGAGCCAATGCCCCAAATGCAAATGGGGTTCAGCATCTTCAAGGCCAAGATCCTAACAGAACAACAGACCAGAGAACAATAGTCCAGTTTGGATTAAGTGAGGATGTGATAAATCCTCGGTATATCTACTCCCAAAGAGGTGGAATAGAGGACACGAAGGATGTTTAGTTGGTTGGATAGTTGTTTGGCATTTTATGGTGCAAAACAACTAAGCTATCTGCACCAAACAACTAATAAAAAAATATTATAATGTTTAAAAGGGTATCATATTAAAACAAAACAAAGTCTAATTTTTGAATAAAAACTTAAATAGCATTGAAAAGATTAACGGCCTTTAAAAACTAAAAACTTTTTTAAAGTGAACAGTGTTACCATCACCAATGACACTGTCCAGCATCAGGGGTAAACCTTAGGACAAAACACGTCTAAAATGTTGCCATCATTAAGAGTCATAGCAACGACAAGACAATAAAATGTGAACTATCACAACCTGAGTTAAAACTTTTCATATGGTTTGAGAATGATTCTTCTGGAGGCACAGAGAGATCCGTCTGCTCTACCACTGTAGTAGTGGAATAAAGTGCAGCAGCGTACATCCAAAATGAAGAGGTAGGCAGCAACTTTTGAGCTTCACGGTAAGTAATGTTTTGAATCGTCTTCAAATGCTGTACCTCTTTTTCTTACAAGCATTTAGGGCAAGAATGAAAGTAGAATGAGTGAGAGCCATTGTAATCAATGCAATGAGGGTCCATTTGACACTCATAGGTATCATAGTCCTTGCCACCACAACAAGTACACGTCAAGGAACCACAACATGATGTCTCCGTGTGATCGAACTAATGACACTGGAAATATTTGAGAGAGTTTGGAATTATGGCCATACCTTGCAATTCAGATAACCTTCCTTGGTGGTGGCAGGTGGATGCAGTAATGTAAATATAAAAATGAAGACAGTGGTTGACATCATAATTACATCTTTGTGAGTGGAGGTACGCCTCACTGTAGAAACTCCTAAGGTGGAGAAACCAGCGAGAATCTCCAACTTGGGGATGTTTTTCAAATCCCTCTCAAAAATAACTCCTAATGACAATTTTAAATTAGCATGAGGCATAACCTCAATAGGTATATCCCCAATTGCCTTTGAATTAAAGAGAAGTTCACTGTGTTTTGGGTAGATATTTCTATCAAGATATCCCCAAAACATAGCTTCTTGATTGACTTTGGAGAGCCAGCAAACCCCTCTAATACCTTCTGAATGAAATAAGGGAAATATTTGCCCTAAACATTTGCCTGACAATAAATGCAGCATGAGAAAACAAGATGGAGGTGCAAAACATGGTGGAGACTGCTGTTCAATCTTCAAGACATGGGTGGCTGTGTACCAGAAAAGAAACAAAAATGCAGTTGAGGCAGTCAAATGTTAGTAAATTTCTTTATGTGCCAATCAAAATTAAGATCAGTCATGAAATGAATTTGTGTCATATTTACAGAATAATTGTTTGTACAAATCAGTTAGATTAACAACTTTTAATAGAATAGCCAGTGAATTTTGGTAACACTATGTTCTAACAATGATTTTTTGTGTCATGTTGCTAAGCAACAAAAGTATAACCTAACTGTTGTTAATCTATGTACTGAAAGTGTATAATGAAATGTAAAGACAACAAAACTGAAAAATATTTGTTGGTTTCTTAATTTAGTCTCCTCTGTTTAAAAAGTTTTTTTTTTATTAAATATTAATGATATAATAAAAATTGTTAATTTAGAAATGATTTAATTTGAAAACTGAATCAATTTTTTTACTCTCAACTTGGCTAATTAATCCCATACTATATCTTTATATCAAAACTCACCATGCTTCCAGTTTCATGGCACTACTTACTTAAGCAGGTTTACAATATACACTTCTACTTATTACATACTGTAATACTGCTCATAAAAACTCTCAATGATATTTGCTGTTTCTTATTCTATTCAGCCATAACTGTAAGATACTGATCTAGTTCCTAGTTTCAGTTCATTCACTAAATCAGGTGCATGTATTTTGACTGTCAAAATCATGTTCCCACATTGTCTACTACAAGGATTTCTGACATCCATTTGGTCTGCAGGAAGCTTATCTATAACAGCTGAAAACTTTTTTATTTGGATACATTTCAAATGTTCAACAGTCATTAGTTAAACAGATGCAAGTTAAACAAGTATGGTTGATCTTCATATTCCACAGCCAAACAGATGAAAGATTAATTTTGTCAATTGTTGTGTTGTATCAATTCAACTATTTAAACATTTTTTGAAAAATTTTATATACATTCTTTTTCCTAGTTATTTTTATGTTCTCAGAAATCCTAAAGATCTATCTCTGTCATCAATGACCGAAGGTCACACTCAATTTTTAGAAATTTACCTGAATCATTCAATAATAAACAAAGCAAAAAATATTAATGAATCGTTCACCAATTTCACCAACTGCAGAGCAAACTCTTCTCTGTAGGTAACATTATTACATTAATACTGTCTGTTCATACACAATGTAGAGAATACTAGTGTTTATTATACGTTCTTAAAAGTTTTTAAACTTATACCCATGCACTGGAATTAACATCTTTTAAACTAAAATATCTAAAGCGATATTCTCAATAAAGTTGAAAATAATTTACTGATATAAATTTTCATCAGACTGCTGAAAAAAATATTCTTATGTTACCTAAACAGCATACCAGAAACTTAAGTTGAAGGAAAAAGTCTAAATATAATTATCTTGGTATAAGATTTCAGTCTCACAAAAGGTGATTCTCAATAGTAACAAAATACAAACCTATTGACCAGCATAAGATATCAAACAGCAACTATAAACTCATTTCTAACAACATAATTTACCAAATTACACACAACTTGCTTCCTGATGTCATTTGTTTAAAATATAACTGAAATGAAAAACTTGTTACTGTTATCAGCAACATAATCTTGTTCATGTTTTGAAAACAAATTTGTTCCAGGAACTCATATATACAAATCAAAACAACTTATCAGTCAGCTTTACTGAATGTACTAAATAATCGACACGTAGTTCATTACCGTGTTATGTACAGGTGTATAACACACACAATTCCTAAACTCAGCAATATTTACACAAACATTAGCTTGAAACAAAAGCATTACCATTTTACATAACAGGCACATGCTATTTGTGATTTTCTTTTGTTTCCACTACCATAAGAAGATAATAATTAAGATAAGAATGCCAGAAGATCATTGAACCCAAAGAATTAATTCTTTACTTCTACTTCAAAGCCAACCAACCAACAAAAGTATAAAAACCAAAACCAATTCAGCTTTTCATGTGTACATATCTAACCAAACATTTAAACTAACAGTACTTGCCACATAATCAGGTAAACAGATAAATGATGATGAAATTTTAAGTATGCACACAAGTACTAATTAAATTTACATGTATTACACCATTTTTAGGTCTGCATTTTTATCCTTCTTGCCCCATCAACCAAATAAAGAGGTTCAAGGCAATATACTATAGTTATTTTAATTTCACTCAGTCACTGCTGTCCATGTTGCCAAGCCAGACTATATTCTATGTGATGAATGTGCATTTTCACACTAGTCCTACAGCACTGTAAAAGGCTCTGTCACAAGACTCTCACGTGCAAAGTACACCAATTCCCACTATTCATTTGTTGTTAGCTGTTTAGTGCACGGTGATAATGATTTCTTATTGTCTCATGGCAAGCGAACTGACTGGTAATAAGAGTATGCTTTCTTACAGAATAGCATGAACACTCATTTCATTCTCCAACTGATTGAAATATGCAACAGTTGAACAAATATGTCATAAATGAAGCTTGTGTAAATGTGACTTTTATCATTTTTTCCAATACAGATCCTTCTAGATTATGATGAATATTATTGTAATGATGTGATCTAATATTTTAGATGATTGGGCTCCCTTAATACCCCATTTTAGAAATTTTGCCATGGTGTGGTAACATATATGCTTATTAATAACACATGCCCATAAATATAACAACAATTCCTGTTTACATAAAAGCAGTGGAAAAGGTATTAATAATATACCATAATATATGAAATTACCAGGTCCCTTCCAGTTGTTCATGTGGGAAAATTTTGCCTTTATCTGCTAAAATAAGAAAAGTCCTACAGTGGAAAGAGAAATAGCCTTTGAAGTGATTTTTAAGCCAGTTGGAGCTATTTTTATATCTCATCAACAAGTTGTATCTCAGTCTAGCTTTCACCCATACCCTACAAGTCTGAGCTGAAGATCACTACTGCCCAAACAAAATTTATATTAAAGTTCCCTTGTTCAACCATTCTCATCATAAAACACAAAATAAATAACACATCAGTAATATCAATTCCCTTAACAATTTTTAAAATTAATGCTTCAATAAGATCCTCTCTAAATTATTAAATTATAGAATATTTAGTCATTTTTGAAACACAGAACCAAAACTACTCATATGAGACTGACATACTAAATGTGTGTACGTTTCTATTAATTTCTATCAAACTTTAAATTGATCTTACACTTAACAGTTGATACTGAATTAGACTACAGAACCTGGTCCTCAACTATTTTATATTAGTCATTGTAATACTATTCCCGGTTAAACCGGAATCTAAAGCGAAGATTAAATTGTAAAATAAAACGTAATTTTTTAACCTTAATTATAATTGAGTAACGTTATTTATAAGTAAAAACTCTGAAATCTTACTAATATAATACTGATAACAGTAGTAGTATTTTATTAATATTATCATTAATACAATTAACACTTTGTGAGAAATTAGAAAATGTAGATAAGACATTAGCCAACTTCTAAATGTTCAGTTTTTATGATACACAATTTCTTTAAATATTTAAAGATAACTCACGCACACGTCATAGACTTGTGGCTATTAATAGTATTAGTAACAACTTTACCTTTCCTGACGCGAATAATAAACAAATCACTATCCAAAGTCGCCAATTATTACATTTACTACCATACAAAATGAAGAAACACACTAGAACTAAGCGGATACTTATTTATACTTAAATATGACATTCAAGCTATATATTATTATTTATAACTACTAGATGACGCCAGCATCAAAAGGATAAACAAATAAAAAGAGTCATTTCTAATTATATCAGTTCTCCTGTTCTATCGGTCATTTGTTCATCTGTGCTTGACTTTTTATTTTTAATCAATACCATAAACAAGAATTGAAGTTTGTTATAGTTCACTACAAAAACTTAAATACAAAATATCGTTTTTTATGGCCATATATATTTCACGTTATGTTTGTTTCTTTATTGTTAAGCTCAAAGCTATAACATGGGTTCTCTGTGCTTTGTCCACCGTGATTATCGAAACCGAAATTTTATTAAAAGACATCAGACTTACCTTTAAGCCACCAGGTAACGATGATGTTTAGAGATACAATTTACTAAATCTGTCAAAAAGAAAACTTTTGATGAATATTACATAAATCTCTCACTGTACAACTACTAACTGTCAATATTTTAGTTCAAAGCGTAAAACAGTATCATATTATCGTTAGTAACTAGGTTTGCTTATCATTATTTACAAGAATAATAAATTATTCGGAGATATTTCTAAGATTTAGGTTATATACTTTTCTAATGGTAACCTAGAGACCAAAAGAGAAAGATGCTAATTAGCGGCATCTGCCGCCACATCGGTTATGTTCAGATCTATTTTGTTATAATCATCCATTGTAGTACTTAGAAGTCCCAGTAATTCCTCCTCTCAATTAACTTAAAAAGTAAATTCTTCAGTATATTTACATTTTCAAATTTTCTATGCGCTTATAGAGTGCTTGTAGCCTTTTGCAGCCTTTTTTGGAAATTTATTTTTGGATCTTGTATCTGTGGGGACCGGCATGGTCAAGCCTGTTAAGGCGTGCGCCTCGTAATCTCAGGGTCGCGGGTTCGCATCCATGTCGCGCCAAACATGCTCGGCGCATAATGTTACAGTCAATCCCACTATTCGTTGGTAAAAGAGTAGCCCAAGACTTGGCAGTGTGTGGTGATGACAAGCTGCCTTGCCTCTAGTCTTACACTCCTAAATTAGGGACGGCGAGCACAGATAGCCCTCGAGTAGCTTTGTGCGAAATTAAAAACCAAACAAAGTTGAATATGTGTCCCATAGTAACATCATTGCATCGAAGTTCAGAAATTACTGGAAGTTAATCTATCCTTATTTTTACTAAGAACTTAAAATAAGTAGGTCCCGCCTGCACTCTGACAGAGGTGGCATTATTGTTCCTGTGTATATAATGTCATACTTTCTTTATCTGAAAAATAATTTCTACAGACTAATTTATATAATTTTTATTTTTTTCTGTATTCTAACGGTTTCTTACTATTGTAAATAAAGATTTAATTTACTTTGTTTAACATTGTTTTCAATTTCTTTTCTTCAATTCAACCAAGTAAGGTTTTAGTCTTAACTCCATTATACGTTTCCCGATTAAACCTTTTGAAAATTTTATAAGCATGTAGTTTTCTCTAAATATTTTTCTTCTTATATTTTATATATATGCATAACTTTAAGTTAGACAATACATTAGTGGGTTTATGAATGTATGACAGGAGACACAAATTAACACCCATGAAGAATTGCTTTATACTCGCTTGGAGTTTCACTTCGTTCGCCATTTCTAATTCTCAGTATTTAGGTCCTTTATGTGGATCTGGGAGAGTCAGGTACAATCATGACCTTTTCCTCCCGTATTTATGTGAGTGTGTGTGTGTGTGTTTTGATTTAGCAAAGCCTCCTCGGGCTATATGCTGAGTCCACCGAGGGTAATTGAACCCCTGATTTTAGCCCGTGTTTATGATATTAAAATTTCATCTTCGAGACAACTGTTAAATTTTGAACCCTGGGCCCGGCATGGCCAGGTGGGTTAAGGCGTTTGACTCGTAATCTGAGGGTCGCGAGTTGGAATCCCGGTCGCACCAAACATGCTCGCCCTTTCAGCCCTGGGGTCGTTATAATGTTACGGTCAATTCCACTATTCGTTGGTAAAAGAGTAGCACAAGAGATGGCGGTGGTTGGTAATGACTAGCTGCCTTCCCTCTAGTCTTACACTACTAAATTAAGGACGGCTAGGGCAGATAGCCCTCGTGTAACTTTGTGCAAAATTCCAAAACAAACAAACATTTGCATCATAAATGAAATGTTCATTAAGTATTATGTAATAATTAAACTTATACTTTTACTAATTTAACTTTATGCTCTAATTTGAGAGTGTTTTTAATTTTATACGAGATACTTTTTGCTTTATCTTACACGAATTTTACAACGATGGACACTGTACTTCTGCATATGATCAATTTTTATATTGAAACCATTATTTAAACAGCTGATAAATTTTAACAAATATTATCTGATAATGTTACAATGTTTCCACATAATTTAATTTGCTATAACTAAAAAAGTAAATGAATGTCTTCCTGGTTATCAATCCATTTTCTATGTAAAATTAACATTGCATAAATGTGTGTTTTCTTATAGCAAAGCCACAACGGGCTATCTGCTCACATTGCATAAAGCTTTGCGACTGTCACACCTCTAGACTTCTACGAGTACACAAGTCTTGTGAAAATATGGAAACATTTCGCACAAAGCTACAGGAGGGCTATCTGTGCTAGCCGTCCCTAATTTAGTAGTGTAAGACTAGAGGGAAGGCAGCTAGTCATCACCACCCACCGCCACCTCAACGATGAAAACTAGTGTCTCATTCGTATCGTATCTTTCTATAAAATACTGTGAATGACCGTCACATTATCACGCCCCCACGGCTGAAAGGGCA
This sequence comes from Carcinoscorpius rotundicauda, assembly GCA_011833715.1. Taxonomy (NCBI): domain Eukaryota; kingdom Metazoa; phylum Arthropoda; class Merostomata; order Xiphosura; family Limulidae; genus Carcinoscorpius; species Carcinoscorpius rotundicauda. Next base: position 47,217,542 of record CM022403.1, read on the forward strand.
AACATGTTTGGCGCAACGGGGATGCGAACCCACGACCATCAGACTACGAGTCGCACGCCTTAACACGCTTAGCCATGCCGTGCCTTTATACGGTTGGATATGACAGTGGTATCCATAGGTTTAAGTAATTGTCTGTTTTCTGTTATAGTCATTAAGACTAGTTGAAATACTTCAGAAGAAAACTGAGAAGACGATGTATTTTCTACTCTGTATAGCAAAATTCACAATTACGCAGTTTAGATCGATATTTCGTACCGTATTTTTGACGTATCTCTATACAAAAAACGAAATACAGAACGTTCTTAAAGCTACCAGATATTAAGATGCAACCAGTTGTAGCCCTTTAAAAAAAAAACGAAGAAGAAGAAAATACAAATACTGATACCGTCAATGCACTCAAACCTCGGTGAATGTTCATTAATCTTAAATGAATTCGTGGGGTGTTTACAGATCATATTGGTATAAATGTCCGATGAACTGTTCGCAGTAAACACTATTTAATCTGTTATTCAGTGCTAGTTTTGTAACAAAAGTGCGGCAGCAACAAAGTATAGGCATTAAATTGGAATCAAGTTTTACATAGAAAATGAAAACGGATTTTCGCTAAACATTTCCTAATTTGTAAGGCTTTCTCCGCTAGAGGACGACCTCTATAAAAAAGGTAAGAATTCATTGTTCGTATTATGTTAAATATGTCTGACTACGAAATTTATTTTCTTGGAAAGAAAAACAATTGATATCCTAGTTTCAGTGTTCTTTACTCGTCCATTTTCCATGTTTTTCAGTTCTACGGGCTGCTCGTGCCTTTTCGCAACAAGACTCTTTCAAAGCCATTCAAGTATCCAGAACAGATTCGTGGTCACCGATACAAAGGAGACACTAGTTTTCATTGTCTTTATCATCATCCTCAACAGGTTCCAGTGAGGCAGTCCCCCATAGTGAAGAATCATTCAGTACTCTCCTTCCTTTATAATTTTTACCATGGGACTCGCGTGTAGCGTTAAATGCGCAAGGTGTATAGCCCAGTCCTTTATGTCACATGGATGTGTTCCATGCTCCCAAAATTTGTTTTTATAGTCTTGTCACAAGACAGCTTAATAAGATTTTCTTCTTATTCAGAGGTAAATGCAGATGGGGCTTTAGTCTCAAATGGGTCTAGAATTCATCCAAATTTCTCCATGTCTTCTAGAAAGTAGTTTTCAAACCAGTCCCTAAGCTGTGTTAGGTGTTCCTCAAAAGCAGATTTTAGTTCGTGGTTCAAATCGACTTCATTGGATGTAACAAACTGCTGCGACAGGGGAAGCAGTTTTTGCCACCATCTTCATTCACCTTTCTTTTCTATAGTAGTAACTTCTCTCTAAAGACTGAAACCTTTTCTTGAGTTTCAGAAGATGTGTGTTGCTTCTCTGCAGAGAGAGATTCAATGCATTTAGTTTTTCAAAGAGATTGCATAGGTATGTTAATTTTGACAAAAATAAATATCCAAGAAGATTTTAGCACATTTCTATTGTTCTTCGAGAGTAGAGTTTCTGTCGTAATTCGAATATACAAAACAGTACATTCCCAATGGAAATCCATCACGAGCTACAGTAGTACAACAAAGATGTGTGCTCAGATCCCATATTCTCACACAGTTTTTAAAAACCTCACCTTTGGCTGAGTTTTTATAAAGTTAGCCACTTTCAACACACTTTTCAGGACAAGGTTCAGTGGATGACTCAGATGCTTTGATGCAAGGGCTTTCCTGTGGATTATGCAGTGGCTCCACAGTGCATCAAGAGCTTTGCATAGTGTCTGCAATCCTCTATGATAACTGGACATAGATTGACCACTATCGGTACAGACGCCAGTGCATTTGTCCAGTCTAAGTTGTTTTCACACATAAAAGTGTCAAGGATCTCACACAAATCTTGAGTCTTTGTACCGGCAGCAATACTTTTACAAAAGAGGTCTTCCACAATTTTGTCACCATTCACGAACCGTGTGTTGCAAATTAAATGAGCATATTTGTTGCTATCCGTCGCCTTATCTATCTCTCACCCAAATTCCCTTTAATTTTTTAATTAGCTGATCATTGAGGTTCTTAGCCATTTGACAGATTTTATGACTGAAAGTACTGATGGATAAAGACACCTTTGAAAGCAGTATTCCTGGAGATTCATCATCAGTAATGTTCAGAAAATCCACTAAAGTCGGTAAAATCAGTTCTTCTGCAATAATGTGAGGCTTTTTTTACATTTTGCGACTCTATGTGTTACCTTGTAGGATGCTAGCAAAGAATTACTTGATATTGATACTTGTTTCAAAATTGCACCTTTTTGTTCCTTCAATTCTTTTAACTTTCTGGTAAAACAATCATGGGATTTACCAGCTATTGGTCTGTGGTTCGCCATCCTTTTCTTGACTCCCACACTTCTTACTAATATTCAAAAATCTTTCAATTTATATGCACAAGGACTAAATATGAACAAAATAATTCATTCGAACTTCGCTAGACCTCGTAGACACTTGATTACAACATCCTTTAGTTATTTCGATTACTGATGGACAAAATCTAAGAAATGAGAAAGTTCGAGATGCTAGTGGCGTAGCCGAAAGTATAAGTAAACAAAAAACATCTGAAACATTCGACAACATCATCGAAAGGAATGTAGCGTGATCTGATGTTAAAAATGTGAACAACCTCGAGCTAATAGTTCATGCAGTGTCCAACATATGTCGATATTGCTGTATTTTCCTCGAAAATTTGAAATATCCCGAGGTGCTGCTGGTAGTTCGTGAACCAGTTTGGAAACCACAAATATATTGTAAATGTAATTCACCAAAGCAGTGGCATATTTTGCTAATTTCTCTGTTATTGGTGATAACACCTTTTCTTCCTCACTATAATGCTGCACATTGCAGAACAAATAAATAACCTAACTGTCGGGAATCCCATGTAACCAGTTCAAGCCAACATTTTTATGACACAGATTGAAAAATAAGCCATCAATTAGGTCTTACACCCACCACTATACTAGTGCAGGTATGCTGATGACACAATAACAAGATTCACATCTACAGAACACACACTTAGTTTTTCAATCGCGTTAACTCGGTACACACTAACATTAAGCTCACCTGTGAACAGTGTCTCCATTTAACTCGCACTGTGGCTAGATCCATCATGGAAACTAAAACAATTCATGTTGACTTATTTTTATTTCTGTCGGCCTTTACTGATGATTACTGTTATGTGGGTAGTTATAAGGTATAACGTGTCATCTTTACTTGCGTTTTAAAGAATGTCAACGATTATTAAGAAGAATGGTGTCTATTTCATTCCACAATTTATTGAGACCTTAGTTCAATTATTTCATTTTGAAGGTAAAGTTTAAGTAGATTTCTTAACATTTCGGTTTCTTAAAAAACTCTTCCAATACTGGATCTTATTTATTCAATAACTCAACTATAGTAAGAAAATTGTCATAGCCCTCTGTAAACTCCTCTTTGTTTCCTCTAAAATGTTGATGTGGCATTACTAGAGACAACATTATATTGATGATAGATCAAAAACGCATGATGCCAATAAAGTGCTTGATTTTTTAACGTCTAAACTTACATCCAAATTACTATGAGATTGCCATTGTTCATAAACAGCACAAGACAGTGTGTCTACAACAGATGTTTCAGGCTTTTGAATGCAAAACAGAAAAACCTATAATCCAAATACAAGAAAGAATTGTTCTCTTGTGATATCCAAACAATCAACGTGGTTCACAATTACATTTGTTCAGTGTCGAGAACACGTTATAATTTAGATTTCATTTCTTAAAAAAACAAATTATAAACATGTTCCTTATCTCAGTTGTTAGTTCTCATGTGGAACCTTTTAAATTTATGTAGATTAGGGTCTCAGAACGTCAACATTTGGAAACTTACTACCATTACAAAATTTACTAGAAATTAGCCTTGGGAGTACATGGTCTCATTTTCAAAACAAATTATACCTGTACAGTATTTAAATTATCTTTAGAGCTTGTATTATGCTGGATATTTATCGTTTACAATCTCACTGATAAAGAAATTAATTTGTTTTAAATTTTTAATATTTATTATTGTTATTACTTTTTACGTATTACCGTTATTAGTAGAGGGTTCTTGCTGAATATGGTTATATAGAGATTTGTTAATGTCGAATGCGTCGTGATTTTCTAGTATAAAAATCTAAAAGTTTGTGTGAGGTAAGTCTTTTTATAATTTCTTTACTAGTGAAAAATAAGTAGTTTTAGGAAGATTTTCAATCTGCATTTCTTTTCACGTCGTATTTCATTGTTAACAGAACCATTTAAAACATGTTTTTCCATTTTATAATTCCAAAGTGCTTTATTGGCTATTATTATCATAATGCAGTGTTCCGTATACATTGGGCTGCGTGGAACGTACAATTTGTATTCATTCTGAAATCTTTAGAAAAAATTGTGCGGCATTAGTACTTGAAAGATTAACTTTTTAAGACATTTACAATAAATTGAAGTATCGCATAGCATTAACTAAAAACAATAATGGTACTGTTTATGATGTATTTGAACAATTAATAACTGTTCAGGTTGTGTTTTCTGGTCTTTTTTTTTTCTGCACACTAATGTATAAAAGTAATAGTTACTTGAAACAAATTATCAACGTTAAAATCGAATACACCATTAACGAATGGCCTTGGTGCATTAGCACTAACTGCATTTTCTATAGACACGGCTCTGATTTGTTATAATTATGCTTTGTCAGGATAGCAAAAGGTCTTCACACAGTAACAACTGTTGTTGTTGGCCTGTGTGAATAGTGTTTCAATCAACACCGAAGTCACCAGACTGTTTAGAGAATGGCATCAAGTCAGTATGGCAAACATAATGTCAAAATACTGCTTTAGACTTGTTATTGGTAAACCTCAAAATATTGAGAAAACTGTTGAAGTTATAAGAGACCTTATGACAAGTATAATTAATTATTTTCCTGTGTAACCTTAGAATCTAGAATTAATTTCTTTCACCTCGAGCTTTCTTATCTTTGTACTGAAGTTATTAACATTTTATTATTGTTTTTGTTGTGTGAATATGCATTTTTTGTGTTTGTTCGAACGTTGAATTTTTTACCACGTATTTTATATGTATTTATTAACACGTTTTAAAAAAATATATATATTCGCTTTTGCTGCTTTAAATTGTTTAGTAATCGTTATTTTGTGCATTTCACCAGCTGTAGTATACGTTACAATTATTAGTGCGCTTTGTAAATGGCCCGGCATGGCCAAGCGTGTTAAGGCGTGCGACTGGTAATCTGAGGATCGCGGGTTAGCATCCCCGTCCCGCCAAACATGCTCGCCCTTTCAGCCGTGGGGGCGTTATAATGTTTCGATCAATCCCATTATTCGTTAGTAAAAGAGAAGCCCAAGAGTTGGCGGTAGCTAGTGATGACTAGCTGCCTTCACGCTAGTCTTGCACTACTAAATTAAGGACGACCAGCACAGATAGCCCTCGAGTTGCTTTGTGCGAAATTCAAAAAACAAACAAGCTTTGTAAACTCAATGCCTATTTATTGTATGCTTGATCTTGTACAGTTTACTTATTTGTGTGTGATTATCATTGTCGTATAATGTACTTGTTAAGTGAAAATTAAACACGTTTATGGTCTAAGAAAATTTGAACAGTAACTTGCTCCACCTATAATTGTTTTACTCGAAACAAATCTGTTTAAAATATAAACCAACGGATAGTCTTTCCGTGTTATGTACTGAAGAAGCCATCCATCTTTTGTTTTGTTTAATGTCCAACAGTTAGTCCTCTTGATGAAATAATGTAACATTAGCCTGATTAGAAGTAAACTATCTTCACAAGGCTTCAATAAACCTACATTATACGTGGAACACATTGAAATGAACACTTTTTGTTGGCAGTCCGTTAATTTTCTGTCTTTTCAGTTAGTGTAAAAGCAAGTGTAACTAATAACTACACAATATTTCACCCATTATACAGGACAAAATTTATCCACGACGAAAACATAAGTAAAACTTGGCCTCTCAGTGAACTGTTCGATTTTGATATTTTGAGTGGTAAGTTCTCGTTATGTTAGGCCTAGTTTCAGTTATCTAGAGTGTAAGTTTCACGTATGTTTTCATTACCGCTCTAGGCCTAATTTTATGATAGTATTTTTAGCTGTTGATTTTCCTTTTCTTCTTGAAATTATTCATTTAACTTGTCTGTGTGTTGCACTGCAAAACATTGTCATAAACGCACTAAAAACATCCATTGTTCTAATGTTTCCTTTTGACAGAATTACTAATGACTTTTGTAAAGCCTTTCACAAAGAAATTGCTAACGAATCGATTGAGTTCCTTGAGAAACACTTTTAGATGGTGGTAAAATGTGTTTAACCTCAACAGTTTTTGTCAAGAAGGCTTTAGGTAACGTTGTTATTGTTGTTAAACTCGTGTTTTTTCTTGTGTTGTCAATATATTAAGTGGGTTTACCTTAGACTACTTCCTCATGAAGTAAGTATTAAATTTTATATATGGGTCGAATTCTATGCAGCAGGTGTCTGACTTGTTAGCGATACATTTCAACAGTAAACAAACGGTACACATTATATGAAAACAAGTCGAGCAGTATTTAAACCGCTTGTTATCACAATTATACCCAGAACTTATAAATTTTCTTTTTCGTCAAAGCTATACAGACTGGCTGAGTTATTTTACAACAAAATCAACAAGATAAATTATTCTCTAATTTGTTAAAACAGTACACTTTGATAATTTCATTTCCAAAATTAACATTATATGCTCTTTTTTAGAGCTAATCACAGATTTTAGGTCTATACTTTGAAATATGTTATCGACGTGTATTCATACCGTGAGAGAGGTACAGAATTTTTAACACGCTACTAGATGTTACGACACAATTATCTAAAGCCCATCAGAAATGACAGGGCAAGAATACACTAACCTTATATTTCACAACTAAATGAAATAAATATTTTTTTCGAAACCAAACTCAACTATATTAGAGGCTTAAAAGTGCATTTGATAGTCAGTCTTCAATAAATTATTTTCTGACCCAATTAAAATAAAGATAATATGTGAAGTGAATTTGAGGTGTATTTATGGATTAATACTGATAATAATTTCTTAGATTAACAATTATAACATACAGAAAAGCCAGTTCATTTTGATAATACCATGTTCCAATAAGAATTATCATGTTACGTTGCTTACCAGCAAATGTATAACATAATTAATATAGTTATTAATTAGTCTATGTTCTGAAAGTATAAAATAAAATGAAAAGACAACTAAACTGGAAAGTATATGCTAGTTTCTCAATTAAGTCTACGTTAATTAAAGATAATTGTTTTTATTTTATTAAAAGCATTGGTATAGTAACAGAAAATCGCATAATTCATAACTGTTGATGTGTTCTCAACATGGTTGGTATAGGTATTAAAACTAATTAAAATAAAGTATATAACAGTTTTAGTACCCATACAAGTCGTTTTGAACATATATGTTTACTTGAAGTGGATTTCTCGTTATCATGAGTTATAATTATTGAAGTACACAAGGTACTTCAAACCTACCATAAACTATCCTTTCTAAAAGTAATTAAATTTAACACCAGTGCTATATCTAAATCAAAACACTCAAACTGAAACAATTGTGTATATCTAATATATAGCTTGGAATAAATATCTATACTTTTGTTACTTCTATCTCGCGTTCATATTTACTTTGACATCTGCTTTTTGGGTTCTCTCTGGGCTGGTCTCTTCAGTGCTGCCTTTGTCTCGCTCATCAATATTATGACTAACCTCACTCCTTTACCTTAAAAGAGTCCAAATAAAATAAAGGCAAAAACCCCATGCAAATTTCAACATTTTTCACGTGAGGGAAAGAAGAGGAACCACAAAGTTCCTGACCACCCCAACTAGAGAGAGAATTCTTCAGTTTTTTTTCTCTCTCTCTAAACTAAGCCCTTGCCAATTTCGTTTTCGGTGCTGGTATCTAAGTGGCATAGTCTGTCTGAGATAGACACTGAGTGTTCAGTCTCCTCTCTACTGCGAACTGTGGGCTGGTTATGGTGCGTTTTCACACAGGTGATGAGTACTAGCGGAAACGACGGCCGAAAGTGTGTGAAAATGGCCGAAAGAAATTGAATAAATGCCTCCATCGATCCATGCCCGGCCATAAATTAGACCGTTTGACTTAATGTATCGTTCATATTTTATCCGACCTGCTTCTCACATCTCTCATACTACCGAGCCTTAGGGGAATGGTAAAAGTGGGAGTAAGGATGGGAATGCCTGGATTGGAGGAAAAGAATTGGGTGAAAAAGAAGGGGGATGGATCACTGAAAATTGTGAAAATTGGATGAGAAAAGCTGGCCGAGACAAATGATATACCAGGGAGAGCAAGGAAGAATGTAGCCTTGTCACGTCAACTCCACACTCCAGAAATTCGGGACAATACCTAAAAATGTGTTCATATTAGTAATGGTGCAGTTTTTAATTAATGCGTCCCTTTCAAGCAAGTCCCAAGAAAGTAATATCTAGGTGCTGAGGAATACGACACATGCTGATAAACAGTCAACTTCGTGAACGTTCAGAGCTCATCAGAAAATTATATGGATGACTGGCAAAAGTCTTGATACAACTGTAATGAGGAAATAAGACACAAAAGGGTGATCGGGGCAAGACGAATCCTCGAAACTGAGATTGATTAAAGTAGAATCAAAGCTCCTAGATTTGAGTCCCATAGGGGTAGGACATGATCCAGATGTTTGGAGTCCAAGAGGGTTCGATGCTTGGTGGTAAGCCAAATAGTATTGGCGCATCAGCCAGAGGAGACAGGGCACACTCACATCCGAGATCAGTTGATCAGCAAAACATTGAGCATGAACCGAGATATTGGGTTCTTCACCCAACAAAGTGAGAGAGGAATCAAGGACTAAGGATGAAATATTTAAATATACTTGATCAATAAGCTTTATGAATTGTGAGGTCAGCAAAACGCCTTATTTCTCCAAGCCAGTTCCATTGGCTGTGGTTTCGCTAGATAGTACATAGGAACAGTTAGAATCTCGTTAATCTAATTAGTTTCTTGGCACTGCTCAAGAGAAGCCGTCTTGACATTTTGCTTAAGCAGAATATCGAAAACTGAAAAATATAGTAAGCTTTTCTTGATAGATAGTGGAAAAGATTCTCTGGTAATTTGCTTCATTACAACGGCTGCAAGAATCTGTCAGTTATGTGCATATCTTTTGAACAGAGGTTTACCACTGGATGTTTATCATATTTTAACAACAATCTCGCTATTCATGGAATTTTGTTATCAGTTAATGATATGGTTTCATTTATGTATACTAGTCATACAGGATTTGGTTATGTTGAGTTTCATGTTAGTTGTCTGGAGTGAGGGTTTTATTTTTGTTTTTGTTACCGCTTTATGCCTAATGTTATAAAAGAATATTTTCGTCGATTGACTTTTCTTTTTTGGACTGGAATTATTTAACTACCGTTGTTAGTGTATTGTACTGCAAAACGCCGACAGCAACTCGGAAAAAGGCGTTATTTTAACATATGCTGTTTGTACAATTCGAAAAGAAGCTTTTCACGAACAAATCGGCTGATTATTCGAGATTGTTTTCCTCGGCAATTTTTATCACGAAAGCTGCAGGTATGGTGGTGTTTATTTCTAAGGGTCAAATCTATGTTTTTTCTCGTGAGTATATTAAGTGGGTTCACGTTTGGCCACCTCCTTATCAAGTGTTTTATCAGGTTTTTTTAGCGATAAATTTCATTAAGAAACAAACAGCAGGTATTCCACTTGTTTTAAAATATTGTAGTAAAAATTGAAATGTACAAATAAATGTTCATTACCTTTTGTATCCAGAACTATTTATAATTAAAGTCATGCATGCTGGTTCAAGTACTTTAGAACAAAAGTGAGAAGTCAAATTATTCTCTATTCTGTTATGACAATAAAATATGTGCTAATGTCATTTCCAAAATCGCTACTATAAGTTCTTTAGAGCTGAACTCACATTCAAAATTTAGCTCGATATTTTAATTATGTATTCAACGTGTATTTATAACCCGAGAGAGGTATACCTTTATTTAGTAACGCTGCACAGACCAACTATTTACAACAAACATTAGTTATTAAGCGCCTGTTTTGTCATTAAACTATAACAGCAGTAAAATATACGTTTTAGACCTATAATCAAGGATTAGATGCAAAATGAAAAACGATTTTCGCTAAATATTTGCTGTTTACAATTCCTTTCTCCGCCAGGTGACAGACTGTTCAAGTAAACTCAACTGTATGAAAAGTTTAGAATAAGAGTCATTGCTCGTATTTTCTAAAATGTTTCATTATTTAGTTTCTATTTCTTAGGAACAAAAAAAGAGAAATGTGTGTAAAATTATCATTGTTCTATATCCTAAAGGATCTACACGATCGATAGCCTTTGTATGGTTGACGTGCAAGTAAACTATATTTACGCCATTGCAATAGAAGAGGTAAGAGCTATATATAAGTATGTGTCGAAGTCAGAGGTAGTATCGCTTCTCGGCCTTTTGGCTAAGATCAAAGTGTAGTATCTGTTCTTATCAGCTTAATATCTGATACGGTTCCCATTGGGGACCATGATATTAAACTTATTTTTGTAAGGCGGCGGGGTGCTTGGAGCTTGCTCCACTCCTGCCACGGGTTGGCCCAGTATTGCAGTACTTCTGGGATCGGCCCACTCCTTATATAATGGAAAGATAGTTTATTAAGAAGTGTGAAGTGGTATGTATAATAATAACTTGCGACATGTTGTTACGAAGTTCTTCTGTTCAATTAGTAGATGATGGTAACTTAATTACTGGGGCGATTTTAATGTTTTTAAACTTACATTGTAAACGTCAAAGGTTTCTTTCTATTCCTTTATATGGTTTTGAAAAATAATACACCAAACACAGAGTTGAATAATTTTTATTGTCATTTTAGAGAACGACAAAATGTTTGTTTCGATTTTTGTTTCTTTGACGAACAAACTGTTTCTGTAACTACGTATTGATAAAGGAATTATTTGTTCCAGAACTAAAAGAATTTCCGGGCTTGTTACAATGAGTAACATTTCCACAGAATTATATTTGTAGGGGAGGGCCTATCAAATAGTCGTTCTCACTGTTTAACCTCATCTGTGAGGCTTTTGAAAACAAAATTCCATTATTACAAACCAAAAGACCCTGAATAAGTAAAACATCACATTCGTGATGCTGTGCTATCCATCCCTATTGCTTTCTTGGGGATTGTTTTATCAAAATTTAAGTACAAAATATATTAAATACTCTAAAACAAACCTATAACCAGCAAACGAATCAACAAAAAGTTCAAAGTATATTTAAGATAATCTATTCTGTGTCTGATTTAAAAATTTAACATTTGTATGAAATCACTGAGAACATATTTGAAATTTACTAAAGATGCATTTCTACTGCAAAAATAATGTTGCTTGCTGCAATTGCTTTGATATGCTAAAATCTATATTTTAATTATAGATGAAATGGGTGCAAGAAAACACGTACGTGTAGTGAGATGTAGTATCTTCACTGTGTTCATTTGCAGAAATTATCACATGTTAAGATTAAAACTGTGGCCCTTGTTTCTGATAACTTTCACATTTTCTTGGTGAAAGAAGTGAGTGCTAATGTTTATGGATTTTCTGCTGTAACAACAACAAATAGAAAACTTGTGTTATATTTAATGTATGTTAGAGCTCATTAAAATCATACTTAACACATCTGGAAAGTTTAAAATGTGGAGATATTAAATAGTAGTTTTCACAGATTGATAGAAGGAAAAGACCAAGAAAATAAATTGCAATCAATACACATTCAAAGGCAGAAGCAAGAGGTGAATGTAAATTTTGCAGCACAAACTAAGTGTAGGAAGTGCCACAGAATTATGTTACAAACATTTGAATGTACCTAATTTTAAGTGAAGTGAGCCAACAGTTTAAATATTTATAAAACAAAATTTGATAGACTCTGTGATTTGTTAAATATGCTTAAGAAACCCATTGGTTTCAAAATAACAAGTTCCAGTTTCTCATTTTGTTAAACCTTTAAAAGTTGGGATAGAAAATGTTGTTATTTTTCACAAAATATCGCCAAGCAAACAATGTATGCATGTCGACATAAAACACCAAACCTGTACAGCAGACTTATGAAACTTAATTGCCACCACCATCATTATTCTTGAAGTATTTTTGAACGTATCAATTAAGCTGGGATTGCTTGGAACATTTTGTTTTCTGCTCTTAACTCATGTGGCAGTTGCAATAAGAAAGTTACTTTTTAACAGCTACGACTGCACATTAAGTATTGCTGATAGATCACGAAATAAAACCACACTGCCCAGAACAAAACCTCAGTTTTGCATGTCACAATAGTTCACCTGGACTGTGTAGTCATTTATGTGTTCACAGATACTTATTGTTTTTGTAATCCAGTGAAATAATGGTGTGTTTGTAATTTGTTTCAGCTTTCTTCCTTACATTTTGTAAAAGTGGGGTATTTCATGATGTCAAGAGGAACCACATGGAAACTTGTTAATATTTAGAATTCTAGACCAATACCCATGGTTTGTCTCATGTTATATTGGTTGACAGCAGCTTCTGTCACATTAGTGTGTGGTCAGCTTTTGTTAAATGAACTGGGTTGTATATGTTTACATTTAACACAAATTGTAATGGTACAACGTGGGTGGTTCTGTCGCACCACACGTAACTGTTGACTTTGTCCGGAATCATCATTACTTCAGCAGTATATCTCAGTGTAATTTTAAAACTGGTGTGTTTACAGGATGTCTCATGAATTTATGATAAAATTTTTAAGAATGGATACTCGCCATACGTGACAGACAAAGCTATTAGATTTAGAAACTCTTCTCCAAGTAAGTCAGATGTTTCAGATGTGCATTAAATTTGTACAGTTTATCAATGATTATTTGAAACTAACGATTCTCTTCCTCCAACACTTTCTTTATGATATTCTACTTTCAGAAAAGTACACATAATTATCATAACAATAATTATTACTCTTCCTTTGTATTAAAATTTTTGAACATTATAGTTTCATGAGTCTGCCCATAATGCACATTTGGCTATGTATATTTAAATCATTCTAAAATATAGAAGTCATAAATACATGTATGGTTGTAAGAAAAAAAGTCAGAATTCTAAAATTTATGCTTATAATTTAGCAAGTTCACAAAGTTAGATTGTTGAAGAATTCCTGTCATCCTAGTGATGATTAACCTTGTATATGCCTCTTTCCATATAGATTTAAGTTGTGATTTGGTGTTAAACAATTTTTGACATTTTTTCTTTGACAAAACTGTAACTCTTTGACTTTATTTCTGGTCGACACATCTATTTGAAATTCGTAATTTACTTTCCCTATCCAAATAAACTTTCATCATTATGTTTAAATAACCCTGAGTACTTTAATGAATGAAAGTGTAAAATGAACAACCAGTAATGTTGGAATTGCATATAATATAGAAACTACAGCACTGGTCAGAAGTGCAAGTCCACTTATGCTATATGCTTCATTTCAGAAAGTCAATAAGATAGATTTTCTGTGATTTTATTTTTATTTATCCATCCTTGCAACAAAAAAGTTGAAGTTTCTAAAATAATTTTGGTACTGTTTCATTGGTCCTCACTTAAATATTATGATTGTCTCACAAAATTTAGGGATAAATGTCACAAAGTTCTCCAGAATTTTATCTGTAGTTGTACTAGCTTTAACATTAGAGAGTGGTTTTATTTCTCTAACCAAAAGGACTTCACCCATTAAAAACAACTGAGATCTGGACCTTTTGAGGCACAATGTAATTACTTTTGTTCCAGGTGCTTCATGACACATTTAATGTCACTAATTCAAGCAGTGTGTTTTGGGTCACTGTGTTGCTAAGATTCAATGTTTTGGCCAATGAAATGGAGAGACATGAAGGGCATTGGTGTTGGAGTGCTATTCCTTCATCAAAGTTTCTTCAGTTTTTATTGGTTCTTGAAGTACACAAATAAAAAGCTTCAAATCCATCACTGAGCCTCTGCCAGGTATAATGTCATCATTTTGTTTATCCATGCCATGAATTTCTCACAAAGAACTTTTAGGATGTTCACAAATTTTTATTCTGGAGATCTACGCAAAGCTCCAAAAGAGCTATCTGTGCTAGATAATATTTGACATGACAGAAAGAAAGCTCCAAAATGGCTATTTATGTTAGCTAGTATTTAACTTGACAGAAAGAAAACTTCACAAAAGTTATCTGTGCTAGCTAATATGTAATTTGACAGAAAGGTAGCTGGTGTGTGGCACCTACTGCCAACTCTGAGTCTACTTGAATTGGGAAGTGTGACTTGACTCTCACTCCCACTACACATGCATGGCCCATAAATGTGGATCACGTTTTGCAGCCATCAGGATGAGAAGCACGAGACCCTCAGACCACATTCAAATTTGCAAGCTATAGTTGTTAGGAACTAACAAAAAATGTTCATCTTGCTTTCTTCTATTTTTGTTGCCTTTGTGTATCATCGATTTTGGAAGTAATGAAAACTGATATCAGTAAAGACTAACAGTGTACATTTGCTAATATTATTGCCAAACATAGTCATTATATGAAAATTTGCTGTTCTATGATGTCTTGTTTGAATTTACATTGGTCAAAATACTATTGACCCATAACTGCATTTTCTATAATTGTTCTGACAATTTTTTTTCTTCTTCTTCTTCTTTTTTTTTTATATGTGATTTAACCAAGAAGACTTGCATAAAATGTTTCCTATTTTTGTAGATTTTAATATATAGCTTAACATTTGCAAAAGCTTCTCAATATTGATCAGGCACAAAAATACTTTGTTCACTGTTTTAACCTAACTGTATTAACCACTAAGCCCCCCAGTGGCACAGTGGTATGTCTGCTGACTTACACACTAAAAACCAGGTTTCGATACCCGTGGTGGGCAGAGCACAGATAGCCCATTGATTAGCTTTGTTCTTAATTCTAAACAAACAAACAAATAACCACTAACTTTTACTGAATTGAAATATTAGTTTACTTCATATACATAACACAGCATAGAAGGGACTTCTTCAGTTTGTTAAGAAACCCCATCCAAGCAATTTTCTGAAAATGTAATGAGATGTAAGACATTTATGAATTCAAATTACCTGTTGATTTTGTTTCTGGTAAATTGAATTTTCCTTTTACAATACCACCTCTTCCTTCTGTGCCATTTAAGAATGTTCCTGTTCTGTCCAGCTCTGAATATTTTTCATTCTCCAGAAGATACTTCATGTGCCAACATCTCCAGCATAGTTTTGCCAGTTCAAGATCATCTTGCTGTTTTCCAGGTTATGCTACTTACTGTTGCCCATTCTCAATTAGTCGTTGAGTTATCGCCAATGTTTTTTTTACTTATTGGATGTCTGTTAATCTAATAGCAGGGAGCATTCACAACTGCTTCTTGCCACTTGCCTCACTTAACCATATTTACCTATCTAGTTTCTTCCTCTTTCACCTGGACTATATTGGGAATATCAGCCTATAGTTATGGACACTGGAAATCGGGATAGGGCCTGTAGAGTAGAACAGGTACATTCCAGTTCAATTACAAGAGTAAATGTTAAACAGCAACGTTTTTAATTAGGTATTGTTTCTCCCTTTCTACATCATTGAGTTTAGCTGTCTAACTCTTAATGTATAGGGCTTTCATAAAGTTTCTAAAGTTTTATGTCTTTTTTTTCTTATTTAACAGTTTCAATGTTGATGTTTTCTTGCAAGAGACAGATTTCTTTAATACATATCATTTTCGTTTTGTAACTAAATTTAATGCTAAATCATTTTGGTCTTTTGGCAAATCACAATTGTGGTGTTGTAATTATTTTAATTCTCACTTTCCATGTATAATCTCAACATCGAATAAAGATGCTGAAGGACGAGTCACAAGTGACGTCTCTATTTATGAAAGAAAAATTCGTCTTGTTAATGTTGATGTGCAACACAAACAGTTCCACCATCAGGTTTAGTTCTTTCAGTTGGACTGCTTTCTGATTACAGTGTCAGATATCATCCTGGGGGTGGTGATTTCAATTGTATTTTGGATCCTGTATTAGATGATGTGGAGATGATCCTTTAATGGGTGTAAAAGAGGCGAAACTCGTTGACACCATACTTCAAGATTTTACATTTCATGACGTATGATGGTGGTTTTATGGTTATCTTCTACATGGGTTGGTCAAGGGGTATATTGCAGACTCGATCATTTTTACGTAACTTACGACCTTCTGAAGTTTCATTCACAAGGAAAGGTTTATGCAGTAGGAACGTTCGGCAACATGTTTCAGATGATAGTCTTTTTTCATGTTTTTCAATTACTTTACACCTGTGCATAGATGTCTAGAAATATGGAAACTCTACGATTTTTTTTGTCCCACTGTGATGTACTGGATAAATTACTTTATTTAGTCACTCTATGGTGTTCAGTTTGTTTTGTTTTGAATTTCGTACAAAGCTACTCGAGGGCTATCTGTGCTAGCCGACTCTAATTTAGCAGTGTATTTGTTTGTTTGTTTGTTTTTGGAAATTCGCACAAAGCTACTCGAGGGCTATCTGTGCTAGCCGTCCCTAATTTTGCAGTGTAAGACTAGAGGGAAGGCAGCTAGTCATCACCACCCACCGCCAACTCTTGGGCTACTCTTTTACCAACGAATAGTGGGATTGACCGTCACATTATAACGCCCCCACGGCTGGGAGGGCGAGCATGTTTAGCGCGAATCGGATGCAAACCCGCGACCCTCAGATTACTAGCCTATGGTGTTCAGATAATGTGTGCCCCTATTGGTGGTATGGACTAAAGGAGAAGATCAAGTGACTTTTTTGATAAGAGGATGTTATACGTATAAAGACCAATCGATCATTATTATGCCTTTATTAGACTCTCTTATCTGCCTTGTCAAGATGATTTTTCATTGATATTCTGGTCCAACAAAATAGTAAACAGATGAAACGGGTCATAGACCATGACTATCAACTACTATACCGCTCAGCTACAATTAGTACGAAGGCAAGATCCGTTGAGGCTGAGCTACATAATCCTGTTTGGTTGTGTAACGTTCGTCACACTTCTCGTGATAAACACGTCACTTCTTTGAAGTTCAGTAATAAAGTGGTGAGTTCAGAGACAGCTGATATCATAATAGATTATGATCATTTTCAACAACTGTATTGCATTACGCCTGTGTATCATGACCTTTGGAAGACATTAAACGATTTTTACCAACTTTAGATTCTGTGTGTATTGCTCATTTAGTAAAACCTATTTCCTAGTCAGAATGTAGGGAAGCAATTTCGCTATTGCTGCCAGGTAGATGCCCAAAGTCCGATGGTTTAACTCTTTCCTTTTATCGAGTTACATGGCCAATATTAGGGAAGAAAATTTTCAGAATTTTAATGCACATTTATGGGATGGGTCATTATTGAACGGCATAAACTTTTTACTTTGGAAAGTGAAAGATAAAGAAGTCTTTCTTTATACAAGCCTATTTCGTTTTTGAACATAGATATGAAAATTAGCTGAAGGTTTAAGTTTACGGAAGAGTACAGTTTTGTCGTCTTTAATTTTACGAACTTAAACATATGGTGTTCGGAATCGCACTATTTAAAAGAACTTGGTTTTCTCGAGGATATTTTCTGGCACATAAATGATAAACAGCTTTCTTCAATATTTGTTTCACTATAACAAAGCAAAGCCTTTGATAGAACAAATCACGAAATTCTGTGGTTCTCATTGGGCAAATTTGGTTTTCCTTATACGTTTATCACTTGCATTTGGGCGTTGTACAGTAGGGTTTTGGTCAATGGATTTTTAACCAACCATTTTTGATTTCATAAGATATTTAGCAGGGTTTTCTTTCTCCCTTCCTTTGTACCTTGTGCATTGAGGTGGGGGTTTTACTGTTAAGTACCTCAATCACACAGATAAAGTGAATCTCTTCCTGTTAAACACTACCTCTTTGGGATATGCTCACCACATTATCGACCTTTATTCACCAGTGGTGCATGTTTAAATCTTTTTAAAACTAAGACAGTTTTGTTGGAGAAGCAACGCGGTTGTAAAGATGCACCTTTTGGGTTGCATTGGACCAGGGAATCAAGTAAATATTACGGAGTTTGGTTTCTTTGTCCTCAAGAATCACAATTGTAAATATCTCTATCAACAAGTTAATAATGATGTTCATGAAGATGAATGTTCTAGTACAAACATTTATTTTCGTGCAACAGTTGTAAAAACTGTTCTCTCTCCCAAGTTGTGGCATATGGGTGCAGTGTTTTCAGTCCCTAACGATATGGAGAAACAGTTAACTCGTTTTTTAGTTGTCCTTGGGGAGGTAAAACCGAATGTGTGTTACGCATAGCAATGTATTTGCTAACCACTGAGAGTGGATTAGGTAACCCTTGTGTGGATACTAAATGTAGGGCTTTAAGCTTGGCTTTGAATATACAGATTTAAATTGATCCAGTCATTCTGAAACTTTTGCTGCAATACATTTTGGGTACCGCTTTTAGGTATTATGGTCATCGTATTTCCTTACTAGTACCTATGTGTTATATTCGTCCACACTGGTATAAACAACAAGTCTGATTTGTCAGAGAACATGCCAAAGATTAAGACTTTTTGTTAGAAGGTTTTACTCGGTCACTATATGCCAGGCTATTTCTGGCAGTTATACGTCGGGTAGCCCACACGATACCACATGTTCCATGGACTGAACTGTGGAAGAATATTAACCTTCCGGTTTTTGAATGTGATCTGAAGTGTTGATATGGGTGTATTGCACATTTATATTTTACCTGTCCGAGAAACTTTGTATCTTTTTCAGATGTGTCGGACAAAAGCATGCCCATTGTGTCTAGCACGTGGGGAATCTGTTATACAATCTTTTGTTTTCTGCCCCATTATTTTCTAAAACTTCAACAATTCTCTAAGCCTTTTTTCTGTGTATCGTGATTTAAATCGCTTCACGAAGAAGTCCGAGACGTTGCAAATAACAATAGATTTTGTTAAAAACGAATGCTTTTCCAGTTTTGAACAATTTTTCTCCATTATTTTCCCAAGTTTTGCTCATTTTTTCTATATGATTATAATTAATCAGGGTAACAGTGAGTGCTTCTGCGCAATCTCCCCATTTTACAGTAATGGTATGTTCGCTTTTAAACTTTATAAACTTGTTTCATGTTACTTTTTATTTTTTTTCTGTAAAAAGTTAGAAAGCATTTGAATTGGTCTGATAACGATGCTGGCATCTGGACAATTGCGAGTTGTTTAATGAAATACATGAAAAATAGCACCATTAATTGTTTTCCGTTAATGTCACATATTCAATTTTTTGTTAAGGTTCCTCTTCCTTATGAATCCTTCACAATCTTTTGTTGAAGATTGCTGAATAAATTCAAATTAAATATTCTACATGCCAGCAAATAAATAGGCTACATTGTCAAGAAAAAATGTGCTTCTATTTTTACCGTGTAGACAAAAACAGTTACAAATTCGACTTCTTACGTTTCTTACATACTAGCTTTGGGTTTTTAAGAGACGTGAATAGGCTTTTGTAATATCACTATTACTATTATTTTGTTTTGCGTATACTATATATAAGCTTACCATAATTTCCAAGCCTCAAACCAGTACAATCTTCAATTTTTATTATAGGTACCGGCACTAGTATAATAAAGAAGTACTTTCATAACCTAACTCCCCTTAAGCTTTAATGCTGCCACAAGAAAAGGAATACTGATAATTTATATCTAACATTTATTTAAATTCAGCAAGGCAAGGAACTCACTGTAACTCAAGTCAATATTGAATTTACAATGTAAAAGTCCTTTTACTGTCGATTCTTTCATTAGACCTCTTTCTTGAGATAAAATGCAATTTATAACTGAAAATACTCTTTCAACAGGGGCAGAAGTGCCTGGTAAACAAAAAATGTACTCCATAACTTGCCTGAGATTACATAGAGAAATACTTTGATCTTTGAAGTGGTTGAAAAGTTCTACCCATTTTTCTTCACAAACTATTTTCTTTTGCTTTCAACTCGTCATATTTTGATGACCGGAAGGATTTAGCAAGAACAACTTCATCAGACAGATCATTAACATTTGATTGCAGCATATCTAAACGTTTCATTATTTTTTCAGCAGCTGCTTCTATATGAGGCCACATGAAAACAGTTTTTTTATTCAAACAAAGTATTCCTCACCAACAAAAAACCTATTCACCAAAACTCCATAAGACAAGCAGCAGTCATAAAAACTGGGAAATTCCTACATGATCAAATCTACTTAGCATCCTCCCTCTTCTTTTAGCACATTTTTTGTTTGCACAAAGGAGAATAAATTTATCTCGTCTCTTTTTCAGGTTGGTTTTCAACTTATTAAGTTCTGCAACAATGTCGCTTACAGTTGCTTTTGTTTTCTCCATGGATAAAATCACTTTGTTGAACAAATTTATTTGTCCATGAACATAGATACTTTTCTCCACATTTACTCTCAAAAAACTATTTTTACCAATAATGGGTACTGTTCTAGTTAACAAAAATATGGCTTCAGTCCTTCATAAGTCTGGAGAATTCTCTGAATAGCTGGTAACAAAGACGGAAATCGCGTATTTCCATATAAGAAAACCTTCTTGTACTCAATTTCTATAAAATAACAGAAGTGTTTTAAGTGTGTCTCATGCACAGTGTAGATATAAAAATACTTGTATATTTTGACCATCGAGCTTTCCACTTCAATAGGAAGGACATCAACTGCAGCTTGGAGACAGTTATGTACAATATGAGCACCGCAGCAAAAACCCACAATATTTCTGCAAAGTACCTTCTTCAATCAACTATATACATTTTTCCCTTTCTTTTTACACCTCAAAAATTTGTATTTCAGTTGTTACCAAAATAAGCAACCTTTTTTTTGATAAATCATATTTTTGCAAAGTAGACATCAAGCAATTCGTCAAAATTTCTGATGTAACTCCAGGAACCAACTGAAAGTCTAAACGTTTTATTTTCACTCCTGCTGGCAGAAAATATTGCACCATAACAGATATAATTTTGGCATATTTTTGGTTTGAAGCATCTGCTGTAAGTGAAACGAATTGGACTTCCGTTAAGTCTCTCTTCAATTTCTCTACTGCTAAAGGAACAATTGCATTCAAAATAATAGTCTCATTCTTCGTTCTGGCAGAACTGAACTTTAGTTCAAATAACTTTGCAATCAGTTTGGAAGAACAATGAGCTGTTTTAAAGCTTATGTTATGGACAGCACTGTGATAAACAAATGTTACTTTTTGACAGGTATTAACAAGCCACTCTCTTCAGGCACAGTTTTTTAAAAAATAGGTCAGTTACTGAGAGAGTAGCTGCACGTTCATCACTTTTTAAACGGTCTTTTATGTCTAAGTGGCCATCATGTGAAACCGAGAACTCAGATGAACACTGCAAACATTTGATTCTGTCCTCCTTGCCACAAATGTTTTTCAACAATTGATATTCCTTTTGTAAATTCTGTTGAATGTGTACTTTTCTTACCAGCTTTGGACATTATGACTAGGATTAATTTCTAAAATATAAGAACGAAAATAATTCAGCATGTATCGTATGACTAATATAATAAATAATGTAATAAATAAAGCACAAACACTTGCTTCAAGAAAACTTGCCATATGCTGACGCATATTGAGCTCTCCCAATTGCAGCCCACTAATGAATTATTTTGCCTATACAGGTAATGTATCAACTGTCTGTGAATTTCGTCAGATGCAATACCTTTGAAAATTTGCACGTTACAGCACTATGGCTCCCTCTACCCCTCAACCAATAACATAAAAACTTAAAAAATATTTTTTGTCAACATAAAGTCAAGACTCCATGCAAACTTTTTAACATTTTCCGTTTATCCATTTTGGAGTTTATACCTTTTTATCAAAAATTGGGATATTCCGAGACAATTCAGTTTCAACCAGAATGTCTTTTATTGAAGGTTTTGATATTACTCCAAAATTATATAACACCTCTGACTTAGGTAAGTTGGAACTATGATAATGTTATGACTTAGTTCTGTTATTACAGTGAGTCAGTGAACTTTATTAAATTTTCGTAAATCTTACATTATCTTCATTAATACTCAAGTGTAAAAACTCCATTATTTATGCTATATAGTAAGAAAAATATTAACGTAATTATAATAAGCATGGTCTTCGAATGATGAAGACCGGCAAAACCACGTAGTTAGGGCGCTCGACTCGCATCCGAGGTTCGTGGGTTCGAAGCCCCGTCATATCAAACATGCTCCTCCAGCCAGCCGTGGTGGAGTTACAATGTAAAGATCAATCCCATTTCTCGTTGTTAAAAGGAGTAACCCTCATGAAGCTTTGCGTGAAATTCAAAAACAAACAATCGAATGATGATTTTTAGAAACGTAATAACGTTGATGGATGGTGTTCCATGCGAATCTTATAGAAACTCTCTATAAAGTTATTTTATGTAAATGATAGATATGTCTATTCATGTAAACTACCTTTTACAGCGAGATTACAAAACTTAGAAGTATATCACGATACTGAAAAACGTTTGCTTTAATATTAACGATACTTATGGTTTCAAAGAAATTAATGCATTCCCTATCCATTAGATTATACAATGCCAGATGAAGTTTAATAGTATTTGGTTTCATAACATGATGTAAACTGAATTTTCCTCAAGAAGCTGTCGTTAACCAACATACTAATGAATAAAGGTTAGTTAGAGTCCTTATCCTGTAACAATAAAAATCCTGACTTAATTATACCATAGGTTTATGAAAGTTAATTTAACCTTGGTAGTCCATAAATATTCTAGTTTGTCTTATTTATAAATAAGCGTTGCCGAGCTGTCAAGTTACTCGAGAAAGTTATTCCTTAGATAAATTTGAAAACAGCCTAGATTCGAAAACTTTGGACAATACTGTCATTTCTTTATGTGCCTAAATGATCACACTTTCAAGAAGTTTGATTATGTATAGATCTTGGCGCGTTATATTTAAATTACAACAAACACAGGAGTAGAAAATGCATTTCCTAATGTACTATCAAATTTTGAGAAATTCATAAATGTACATTTAGCTCAGTGTTGGTATTTAACGTGTATGAAGAGATAGTATTTTTAGTGACTGTCAGGTTTAGACACACAAAACCTGTTTTTTTCATTGTCAAAAATTGTTTTGGAATTTTGCACAAAGCTACTCGAGGGTTATCTGTGCTAGCCATTCCTAATTTAGTAGTGTAAGACTAGAGGTAAGACAGCTAGTCATCACCACACTCTGCCAACTCTTGGGCTACTCTTTTACCAACGAAAAGTGGGATTGACCGAAACATTTTAACGCCCCCACGGCTGGAAGGGCAAGCATGTTTGGCGCGAACCCGCGGCCCTCAGATTACGAAGCGCACGCCTTGACGCGCTAGGCCATATTGTCAAGAATTAAAGTATGGTGAACACAAGTTTATTTGGACTGTAAACATATTAGATTTATAAAACATGAATTAAAGATATGCATTATTTTGTTGTTTTATTATGAGAAACCTGTAGAAACTAACGAAATACTTGTTTTTATCAAGCAGTGATAATGTGACTAATAAAGAAATTTGAAAGCATTAATCACATTGTTTTTATCCTTAAATGGCAGTTCTTAAGAATACCTTTAATATGAATTATATACGTGTATAAAAATAAACAGGCGTATTACATGTGCACATACTTTATTTGGTGCGTTTTTTATATATTTTTTCTTTACTAAGAGATTAATTTACACCATTATATAAGGAAGCTTGTATCTCCCAGTGTTTAAGTATGTGTATTACTTCTTTACTTTCTGACATCGAAAATAGCATATCGTGAAACACGTCAGTTTTAAACTGTAGGGAAGTGGTAATATGGGGGCCGAGATCTAATGTTCAGCACAAAGGGATAATCAATTTAGTTACAAATTTCAAGTGAAAGATATGTTGAGTATAATTTCTAAAATGAAGAAACATTGGTTACTTTGGAGAATGCCCTTATATTGCGTTTAATTAATAATGTGCCACAAACAATTATATTTTGTGATGTAACATCAGAATAATTCAGTTAAACCAAATATTTCAACCCGTATGACTGAAAATATTATTACTGCAGCTAAATAAAACACTGAATACATCATGTGCATAAATACTATTTGCAATCTCCAAGTCATTACTAATGAAAAAAATGTTCTACTGAGTGTCACTTGCTTTTGATTACTCTTAATTAAGTAACAATTTTGCACTAGGTGTATGACAAGCATCAGGTATCAACAAGTCAGAACCAACTTTCAAACTGTACTTGAAAAACCAAGATGAAACCTTTCTTCTCTTTAGCTAACTACACTGATTTTTTCATCACTAATGTATGTTCTATGTTGAATTTACAAACCTGATAAATATATTAATGTTGAAGTCTGAACAACTGACAAACATGAGGTTAACTGTTATATTCATAGTAGTTAACTTCATATTTGTCAATTTTTAATGTCGAACTCAAACTACTTTGTTAAAATTTTTATTTTATTGTTTTATTCTTGTCTTTCTCATTAATATAATTTTTTTGTGTGTGGTTACTTCATTTATTTTAATTCACTTAAAACACAGGTAGGACTCCATGTAATGTTAAGAATGCATGCATGTTACCACATCTTTATTTACATACATGTTACTATAAACGTACACTGACACTACATTTCTTTAATATGCTAGTAGTTTTACAGATCACCTCTGCTTCTACATTTGTGTTTTTAGACAAAGTTGCTCTTGATAGCAACAGTAGCAATGTTTAGAGCTGACAAACAGTTCATTTTTACTCCAGGCTGCAAGAAATAATCAATGCTAAAAATTCTGATGCATTGAAACTTTGAAAAGTCTCTAACATGATTAAAAACCTGTGTTGTTATTGTTATACTGCAATATGCTCTCTGAATGCTTCCACGTCTTGCATCTGCTGAAGCTCATGTATTAGGAATTTAACATGTTAGAGGATCGTGTGTGGACCAATACAACTGAATCAGTTTTGTGCAACTGACACACAGCACAAACCAGAACCAGTCTCTACAATGAAACATCTGTATACATGCTGTTTGACCATAACGCTTTTTCTTCATTAATGTGCTTTTGGATGAACTAGTATAGGTACACCATCTCTGACCTCTTTAACCATTCTACATCTACACACTCTTTGAAGCACTGTGGAATTTCATCTAAAGTGGCAGGCCATATACATGTCTACAAGAAGCAAGACTTATTTGAACATCATAAGGTTCAGAAAACCCCTACTCAATCCCTATTCTTATTGCTTATCCTTGTCACTTCAATCTGGGTTCATATATTTTGCAAGCATCCTCTTGGTGGCCTGCATTACCCACTTTGCCAAACTATCTTATCAACCTACTGTTGATAAGGTGAGGTTTGAGTCTTTATCAACTCCATTTCACACAGCTCAGCAAACAGTTGATTGTTGAAATTGTCTTCTTGGTCTGTATGAATTTCATCCAACACTCAAAAATTGTGTTAGTCTGTATACTTGCTGCTGTCCCATCAGAAAAACTTTGGTTTCTGATGATAAAGAGATATTAAATAAAAAATGGAGAACCATCCTTAAAAAAGGGGATACAAAACCTTTAGTTCTTGTTTCACTACAGATGATGAGCTCAGAGTGAAGAAGCCATAGGCAAAACGGGTATAATGACTGAATTATGGAGCATTATCACAAATGGACATTCATCCAGGAATTACAAGGTCCATTACCCATATACAAGGAAAAAATTAAAGAACTATCAAAATATGAGACACATAAGGTCAAAAGATCAAAGAAAAGGAAGAGAAATAAGCTAGGGGATAATACGGGCATTGAAGATTATGATTTTGCAAAATCTACCTAATATAAAGTTCAAACTTAACAATAACTGAAAGATGAATACATCATGTGCAACTTTATGTTTCCATAAAACTTTAGAGGTGATGCCTATGGAGGACCTTGGAAATTTCACCAAAACGGTTATTAGTATGTATCCCTAAAGACTCAGAGTTGCAAAGAGGAAATATTTGTTCAATTTGTCACCCTCTGCAAAGCAGGATTCAATGAAAAACAGTCAGAATTCAAGAAACAAAGTATGCTGAGAATGATATACAACCAAACTCTGAAATAAGTTTTACCAAATGTCCTTAAAATCTTAAGGGCGTACCTATGCCTTATGTAAAGCAATTGCTTGGGACAAAGATCATTCTCTACACTAAAAAGGGTACACATTTCAATCAACAATTTTTTAAAACAGGCTTAAGGTCCTGGTACTTTTGTGCATAGAAAATGACTTGTTAGATCATGAATGGCTTTGTCAAAAAACAGCCAAGAAGACAGATAACCAAGTTCAGATGACACGATTTGCTACTAGTGATGGGTATACTTTGCAAGTAGCAGTATATCTAGGTATGTGGGTATGTTCACTTGAGTGCACATAAATTCATAAATTGTTGAGTTTGTCATTTTTTTCTTTTCAAAAAACAAATTTTGTTGGTGTTAGAGCACCACTTTTCCTATTCAAGAGGGATCTAATATTGTTCATTAACTTGCATCTTTTGGTATTACTTTCCCATTTCAACAAAATTAAAACATATCTTGAGGTCATTTTTATTTTAGTCTTTAGTGGCAATCATAGCTTGCCCAGTGTAAAAACTTACATTCAAACCCATTTCATCTCTAATCCACTGAGCCCCTTCTGAAGATCTTATGATTCCATTATGCAGAATCCACTGTCTCAGTGTTTGCAGCATTCTTAATGCTCCAAGGAAGTTGTCACAGGGGTTGCCTTATTGGATGCACATTGCTTGTATCTGTGTGGTGCTGAGTCACCACTGTTCATCCAATTTTGCTATATTCACCAAAAAGTCACTTAGCTGCTTTTACAGTACTGGGTTTTGACTGTTTACACAATCATTCATATTGTTGTAAAATTATTTACATTATAATGCTTGCATATGAGAACTAAATTTAAACTCGCTGACAAATGTAAATAGACATTAACTTTTCTTTAATAATGTTTGAAGTTTACTTTTTTACAATAAGACAAATTTCCTTGCACAAAGTGAAATGTATAAAAGGATCAGAATTATTACAGAGCCAGTACTGAAGGTTAGGGATTTATTGATAAGCATTATAAATTGAATGGAAAGGCATGAAAATGTTAACATCTCAATACTAAGTTCAATACTATTACATCTGAAATTCTAAAAAAAAATAATCATGACTTACACTTGTATGTTAATGTTTGTTTTTGGATTTTGTGCAAAGCTATGAGGGCTATCAGCACTAGCCAACCCTAATTTTACAATGTAAGACTAGAGGGAAGTGAGATAACCATTGCCACCCACCACTAACTCTTAGGCTACTGCTTTATCAATTAATAGTAAGATTGGCCATAACATATGCCACCACAACTGAAAGGTCAAGCACATTTGATAAGACAGAAATTTGAACCCACGACCTTCAGGTTATGAGTTAACCATCTTGCTATACTGGGCCACTACTAAATTTAATTCTATAATTTGAACTTCAAATATTTATGTTTTTAAACAATTAGCCACTCGACCACGCCATCCTCTTCAACACAGAAATTCCAACTCTCAATAATTTTAAAAACAGTATATCATTATCCTCTTGCATGCATTTGAAACCTCAGTGGAGCGAACTTAGTAGATACTTTTATTATCTTCAACATGAAACCTTTTCAAAAATAAACTTATATACTGAAACTACTGCATAATTAATATATGCATTTAACAAGATAATAATCCAATGGTTTGATTTATTACAAATAACTTGTTACTATAGAATCTGAGTCTCTGAGATAGTAGTCTTGCAAGATTTAGTATCAATTTTAACCACGTAACACAGTGCTTATGAACACTTGTGTTGAGATGATACTCCTATACATGCATCCAAGATTCAGGATACAACTTCAGAGAAAAAGGAAGAGAAAGTATTATTACCTACTTAAAAAAAATAAATTTAGTGACAGGTAACAATACTCATTTCTTCTGGATGGAAAATTCAGTGTAGAGTTTTTAACTTGTTCTGATGTAAACTCTTCATCAACTGTTTTGAAAACAGTTTTTCATAAACGTACTGTGATCTATATTTTTGCTCACTTCTGATTTTGTTAGTTTAAAAATAGAAACACAAGCTAACTTCAACACATACCTTACTCCCACATTATCAGCTTATTAAACAGGTTCGCTAGTCACCATAATATTTTAAGAGGACAGTTTTATTTGATGCTGCAGCATTCTTATACTGCTGATAAAGCTATCTGAAAAGGTGACAATGTATCCACACTGCAATTGTTACTGACTAGGCTACAGCATATGAGGTAATCTTTGGTTATCTACCATACTAGATACTAGATCTCACTGCTACTGAGCCATTGCTGGGTACTCTTGAAATAAACCTTTATCTCATTTCCCTACTCTCATGTTTCCAAGAAAATTAGATTGATTCTTGTTGGGAAATTATGATCTCATTGAAAATTCTTAATACCTTGCTGTTTTATTGGTAAAAATATTTAATGCTGTTGTGAATATTAATGACAATCTAACAACAATTTTTTGGGGGTGGGGGCATTTTTCATTCTTTATACTGTCCCTATATAAATGTTACTTCTGTTGGGAGTATTATGCACAATTAAAATTCATTGTTTTACTTTTTTAATAAAACTTCTTCACAGATGTATAACCTTTCCTAACATGCTACTAATGGATATTAGTGTCCTTAGATTTAATATACAATTAAACTATGTTATTTCACATTATAATAGCAACTAAATACTTACAAGTTTTGAAACATCTTCTCGTGCTTGTAAAGTCACAACTGATAAAAACACTTCTTTTTATTTAACTAAATATTCAAAAATCCTTTTTGTCAATTTATCTAAACATTAATTTTCTTTTTTTTTTACATTATCCATCTACTTATCATAAAAGCTTTTTATCAGTCTTCAATAATTTAGAGTTAAACAGTTTATTTTCATATGACAATAACATTTGTTATATGATACTAAATCATCTTTAAAAAAACAAAAAAAGCAAACACCACAATGGCTCTGTTAAATTAAGTATTTAATAAACAAAAATGGAATATGATTTGTTACATTTAAGCCTGTCCTCCAAATACTCAGTTTTAATAATAACGACCCCATTGGTTTTCTTAAATTAAGCATTTTATAAATGCACATTTATTTATACAAAGATTAAAGTGGAAGATAATTTGTCTGTATTTGAACTTGTGATCCATATACTAAGTTTTAAGACCAACAATCCCAAGATCTTCCCACTGCAGTTCAACAACAGAAGATACGTCTTGATGCAGCTGTACAATAGTTAGTTCGAGAGTACAAGACATTTCTAAAGTTCATTAAAATGATGCATGACACTAATGATTAAATGGCTATGTACACCACTATCTACAGTAAATGGCAGTGTCTAGACATCAAGAGACGACACAACGTATATTAAGTACTTAATCTTCTCGTGCCTCGTACTCGTTCAGACCTTCTCTTTGAGTTACTAGACTCTTTACAATGCTGGCAAGAGAACTCTTCTGGGATGTTGTTTCTACGAATTTTTGCACATGACAAGTGCACCCACGTTAAGCATTGAGAACATTCTATCATTGGCCTTCCAGCAAATGGCTTCATACAAAAACATGTTATCATATCCCAAGAATCTTCTTCTGTGAATAGAGAAAAACTTGTCTTTAATAATTGCTTCTACATGTAATATTTCTCTTATAATGTATACACATAAATGCATTAGTATGTTTTACAATATTTTATTTTTATAATTACTAGATCAGTTATCCATTAAAGAGAAGTAAAATAAATTATTAGACTAAGATCAAATAAGTTATTTTAGCATCAATTGAAATTTTATATAAAGTAAACAACTGATGGGGAAAAAAAACATACTGACAGCCACAAAACAGTCAATGTTACATAACTTTATCCTCCCACCTGTGCTTTTCAGGGCAACAGAGAAGTTCCAGCAGTTGTTAGTCTCGTTTTTGTTTCTATAAAACCATCAATCTAACACTTTCTTTTTTTCCTATTGGCTGTAAATTATACTTTTTGTTGGTAGTTGCTCTAGACTCATTGACACCAACTGGCTGCAATATTTCAATCTCTGCTTTTCTTTACATTTGAGTAATGGTCTCCTTACAAGTGGTTGTCCAATATTTTTGTTTCTTACTTTACTAAGTCTGATTTTACTGACAACTTAATGCATGAATTACATATTTACATGATTTTATTCTCTGTTTGGTTCTAGTATTGTCCACTGGGCAACAAATGCCTTCTCCTAGTCAATAAAGACCAATTTCAGTTGATGACTGTGTTCCGTCACCTTTTAACTCAATTGTCCTAGAATGGAGATGGCATTAGTGCTCCTGTAAAACCCCATTTATGCTCAACTGTTTTTCAGTTATTGATCTCATTCTCTTTTACGGGATTTTTGCAGATGATTAAGTACAGAGATCCTTCTTTACTTGTCACAATCTCTTTTACTTCCTTTGTTTTGCCTTATGGATATAATGGTTGCTGTTTGCCAGTCATATGGTATTTTTCAGTGATGTCGAGAAACCCACTTGTTGAGAATTTTTATATGCATTAACTCTATACATCCCAACATTAACTTCACATGTGAACAGGAAGAAAGCAATCAAATATCATTTCTTAACCTCAAAATTATAAGAACCGACACACAATTCAAAACGGAAATCCACCGAAAAACCACCCATACTGGACTTTACATTCCTTGGGACTCAGCACATGAAACAAAACAAAAACTCAGCATACTAAGAAACCAGATAAACACAGCCATAAAACTGTGCTCACCAGATAAAATTAACGATGAATTAGACAAAATAAAACCATACTTCATCAACACCAATAAGTTTCCTCCACAAACTGTAGAAAACATTATACGCACACACCTAGACAGAAAGCAAAATCAACCAACAAAAGTGAATATATATCACGAAACCATATACTGCTGTATACCATATATTCCTGACATCAGCAAACAAATAACCAACATTTGGCAAAAACTAGTAACAAAATATAACATTCCAGTTAACACTAAATTTATTCAAAAACCAGGCACAAAACTACGCTGACAAACACCACACCAACATTATTTATAAAATACAATGTGACAACTGCCACGACTTCTATATAGGAGAAACATGTAGAAAAATGGAAACCAGATTCAAAGAACATAAAAAGTCACCTTCACACGTTTTTGAACACTGCAAGTCAAATGGACACAACATAACCATAGAAAACACTAAAATACTAAATAAAGAAACAAACAAACAAATGAAAAATTAAAGAAGCCTTACTTATACAACAACTTAAACCCAAAATAAACCAATATAAAGGAACGCCATTATACCTATATTAATATTATAGATTATTATATATTCAAACATCTAACCGCGCCCTCTACATTGCGACACTCAGTTATACAACCCCTTCCAAACATGTGGTCAGCTTCCGGTCAGTTACCTCTTTCTTTGTGAACCTGACGATGACCGAAGAAGGTCAAAACGTTGTTCGCTCTTCTATTTAAAATATTTTCTGAACCCAAAACGAGCCGTTTTTGCATATAAAAATATGGTATTTTTCTTTCTTACATGTAATGTTAAAAATTTCTGTCAGCCATAATACTCCAACAGCTTCACATGCTCTTAGCTTCTCCATTTATTGGTTGTCCAGCTTCATTTTGCTCTTATCTCTATCCACTAATTAATTTAATCTTTCATCATTAATTACTGCTGAAGAGTCAAGAGTCTCTTTCAGTTACCTTATTCACTTTAAAGATATATAAAACTCTCTTGGTTCTTTCACAAGTTTCTAAACTAAATCCTCTCCAAAACCATGAAACTTTTGATATATTTTTATTTGTTCTTCTTCCTATGTGGTAAATTAGTCATCTTGTGCTTGACTTTCTTCCCTATTTTTTGAAAGCTTTTTGTTTCTCCTTTATAGCTTCATGTACCTCTATGTTCCAAAATACTGTGCCTCTTCATCTCATTTCTCCTATTTTCCTTGTCTCATAGCACTCTTTTAGCAACATATTTGAATTTTACCCATTCTTGATCAGTGCAATGTCTCTTCAGAAATTCTCAAATTTCTGTTACATCTGTTCCATCTCTACTAGTGATCTCTTTTCCTTCATCTTCATGTCCAGTACTACTATGCTTGGCATCTATATGTATGTTTGGAATAACTTTTGCATCACTTATGCTCTTGGGAAATTTATTCAAAATGTAGTCTTGTTATAAAGCTATTCATAAATCATTCCACATGTACTGAGTAACTGTCTGATTCCACTGGTGTTGAAAAAATATGTTGATAATAAAAGTCCCTTGTTGTTTGCACAGTTCCACAAGAAACATTCTAATATGGCTTTGTTCTGCTACATTGTCTATATAGGGTCCTAGATGTTCCTCCCATGGTGATCTTGTCCCAGCTTTGTCACTGAAAAATATGCCAAGACAATTACTTCATTTTCCTTCTCAGTTTCATTTAGCATGTCTGTCAGGTTGTCAAGAATTCTTGTTTTTTCTCTATTAAAGTAACAGCCATTTCATGGTGTATACAGCAGTATAAGGAGTATATCTTTTCTTTGTTTTTAATCTTTAGTTTGATGAGTGATATGTATTTTGCCACTGGAACAGATATGGAATCAAATCAGAAGAGTGTAATCTCCATGTTTCTCCTCCTTCTTCCCAAAATATTTCTAGCATTCTCTTATGCTGAATATATACATCCAATAGGTACCTCATCTCACCCAAACATAGCTTGATCCTGGTTTGCTTTTTAGGCATTGTTAAAACATTTTCTTGCTAATAATACACCTATCTTTTATACCCCTTCATTTTTACACCATTTCAGAACATATGATTACTCTCAACCAGTCATAGTGCATCCTCTACACTAGAACAGCTAGGTCCTTTTACTATTCTATCACAATCCTCACCTTTGAGAATTGGCAGGTTAAAAACTAGAAATACATTTTCAGTGTAAGAAAATGTTAACTTCTGAAATGGTAGTACCTCTTTTCACCCAAAGTTACAATCCCACATTTACAAAGGTGGAGGAGCCTGTGAAGGTGCGACAATATTCAATTAAGTGAAGAGCGACCACTTATAAAGAACAGGTGTGCTTGTAAAACAGATACGTTATTCAACTTGTAATGAACACAGTAATACATATATAGCAGAACAGCATAAAAAAAATGTACAGTACTGCTTTATAGATAAGTGCTTTTCACTATGACATAAAACAGCACAACATGCTGAAAACAAAATGTCCAGTATGCAATCAACAATGTGCCAAGGGTAGACTTGGAGTACATACACCACAGCATGTTAAGTGTTGTCCAACTTGGTAAAACATCCAATGGAAAAGCGTTACCTAGGAAACTGTGAGCAACAACACTGATTCTCCCCATCAAAAAAAAATCTTGTCATGCCATTCAAATAAGCCCATTGTTAATCAGTAGTGCATAATTCATCCATCTGTGTAGCAAGTGGCAGAATGGAACATAGTGATAGTTAATCATAGTATGATGCCTTATAAAGTAATACAAGCACACATAGCTAAAAGTAAAGAACCAAAATATTATACATGAACAGGCTATAAGCTAAGTATAGTTCACACAAATACAAAAACATCTAGTGGAAGCACCTTGCATAAGTTTGCAAGATTAACAAAAGTTGTTTGCCTGGAAAAAACATCCAGGGAAAGTTCCTTTAATATACACTGCTGGCCAAAATCTTAAGGTCAATGAACATAAAGAAAAAAAATATGCATTTGGTATTGTTACACCCAACCACCTATTTGAGTAGAGCTTCAAAAGATGAAAATAAGAAATGGAAAAATAAAAATGAAAACCTTTTTTAGTGTTTACTGAGGAAAATGTAAACACAATGAAATTAGCCTAAATACTAGCTGGTCAAAAGTTAAAGATCATACTGAAACAAAGTGTTAATCAGTAAACACGTAATGAAATTTAGAAATTTGTGTTCAAGGATCATCATTGTCAACATCTCTCACTGACATCTCCTGTGTTACACTGGGTAAAAAACCTGGCAAAAGATAAAAAGTTAAAAGAATTTAAACATCGCAGAATTGTCGAGCTCTCTCAACGTCCATCTCTGGTGAGATTGGGCGTAGTAAAACTACTGTTGCAAATTTTTTTAAGACCCTAAGGGATACGGAAGGAGAATTTCAAGCAGTTGGCCCAAGAATATTTCGTCGTCGTTGAGTAGAAGGATTTGATGGGTTGTCCAGCAAGACTCCAGCCGATCGACAAACTAGATTAAGGCCCTTATGGACACAAAATGCAGCTCAAGAACAATAGGACAGCATCTATGAGAGAAATGCTTTAAAAACTGTAAACGTCTTCAAATGCCACGCCCCCTTCCACTCCACCAAAGAGCTTGGTTAAACTTTGCTGAGAAGCACCAAACATGGGACACAGAAAAGTTGGAGAAGCTTTTGTTCTCTGAGGAGAAAAAAATTTATCCTGGATGATCCAGATGGCTTCCAACCTTACTGGCACACTGGAGACATTTTCTACACGACAGAGTGGAGGAGGTTCCATCATGATCCAGGGTGCTTTCTTCTTCCATGGAACAATGGAGCTTCAGATTACACAGGGGCATCAAACAGCAGCTGTCTACATTGACATGTTGAAGAGGGCATCCTCACTGACTGAAGGCCCTTGCTTGTGTGGAAATCACCTGATCTTTCAGAAGGACAACCCTGCAATCCAAAATGCCTCCAAGACAAAGGAATTTTGCATGGCTTACAAATACTAAATATAATTATTTTCTTTCTAATGCTAAGAATTCAAGATATAACTAAAGACCACGTATATATAAAATTTCCTCAAATGACAAAGTTTTGTCACATGTCGAGTACATTTACTGAGTGCCAAAACTTCTAAATTTCTATCCTATAAATTGTCTAGTTTAAAATACAGACAGGAAGTTCATACACACATAAGCATTGTTATATTTAATGGCCTACTAAGAACAAGTGCAAAGAACAATCTTATTTATTACCCACTGCTGGATGCAACTTATTATACATATATTTTATTCAAATAAATATGTTTTGTCATGAGAAACACTTTCACACACTGATGTGATAACTGGGTTATCACATTTCATTCTTTTACAACTAAAGTCCTAGTATGATATATTTACAAGGTTAAGCCACGATATGCCTTTCAGCCAAAGAACCTGCAAACTAAAGGTCTATGTATAAATATATCCTTGGTATGTAAATGTTTTGTCATCTCAAAGGGTATATAAATTAAAATTACAAACTATGACAATAAAACTAATTAGTTTATTAGATACCAGGACATTCTAATGATTAATGAAACGCTTTTTTTATTGCATTAAAAACTAAGGAGAAAAAAATGCTTAAAAAACCATACAAGAATCTGAACTGAAATCAGAGTTACAGAACTGTGAAGTTTTTTACACAATGCATACCTGATTCCACATCTGTACGTTTGTTGTTCCCTAGAGAACTGCTGCTGCAGTTGCTATCGGAAGAAAAATTGTCTTCAGTGCTTCCTGAGCTTCCTACAGGGCTACCAGGTTTTAGACGAAGTTCCTACAAAATAAAAATGACAAAAAATATATACATTTCATTGTAATAAATCTGCACATCTGACTAAGTATCAATTTATTCAATTTGAGCTCTGGTCTGAGATTTTTCAAGTTGTAGTATCTAACACAATGTTTAGTCTTTGTTAAATGAATGCACATTTCCAACACTACAGGGTGGCCCATAAGTCCTTACCCACCCATATATCTGTGTGCTGTCCCTCATTCTTGCTGCATATTGTGTCACTCTTCAAGTGTAAATGGGTTTACATAAGCCACATTTCTCTGAAAAACAAGAGACAAATTTATAATACACGCATAATAACATATGGATGGGTAGGAACTTACGGGCCACCCTGTACAACAGAAATTATAGAAATATTTTGTCTAAACTACCCTGTTTCATAGTGTAAATGATAAATAAGCTTCTTAATCACAACACTCAATGAATACATATTTTTAACAAACTATTCAACTTGGTATCATGAAAGCTAATACTAGCTATCAATAAATTCTGATTAACCTGTTACACACTGATTTATAAAAAGATAGACACCCATTTTTAGTGAAAATCTAAAGAATGCAATTTTAATATTATCACACAGCATTTAACCTAAATGATATTTATGCCACTATGAGCAAATCAAGAAATAATTTGGTAATGTATGATATCTGACAGTCTCATATACATTTCCATACATATTAGCCTTACATATTCCATTGGTTTAGTGTGTTATGTACTCAGACCATGAATTCAAGGATTCATGATTTGTGTACAGTTACTGCAAAAATTCATTCTGTTTTTTGGACCTGGGATGCCATAAGAGAGACAATCAAATCCCATTATTTTACAAGCAAAGAATAGTCCAAAAGTTGCTCTGTATACCAGTTCAGTATTATAAGTGGCTGTGCATAGATAACCATTGTGTGAATATTCACACAGCCTTTGTTAAGAGTATAGACTGGGCCTTCACAGTGTTCCTAGCCTATCCTATTAAACATTCTTTAGTGTTTATACTACCTTTTTAATTGTTAAATTATGTGGAACACTAGTTCACAAACTATAATGGACCGAAATTGTTTAAAATAACATTCTGGGCAAGTCTTTCAATGCTAAAATAACCCACTGCTTTTTTGATCCAGGTACTTGTTGATTAAAAATTTTGAATAAATGGTTGACAAAGCAGTTAAACACCTAATTTTTTTGGTCAGTGCCAACTGTTGTTATATGCTAAAATGTAAAATTACTCAATATAATGCAAAATGTGCAGCCATGGTACAAACCAAGTTGATAATTTAAGGGTTAAAAAGTCTAACAAAATAATTGTTACAGGGTGGGCATCACATCTGAAAAGCACCTTTATTTAGAAAATGTGTAAAATAATGTTTTGTTTCCTTACTTATACCAATCTGCATTATTTCCACTGTTTAATGTTTCTTTTGCAAGAAACTTGGTATGACCAAATTAACAAAACCAGAAAAATATACTCTTCAGGATGGGGTGCATTACCATTAAATGAAGACAAATTATATCATTAATAAAAACTTCTACTGAAAGCAAGACAACATCTGCAACGTATCCAACAATAGGTCACATATGGCACATTATCAGGATTCTTCAGACTGGTCGAGATATGATAAAAGTAGTGGTTTAAATGTTATTTATATCAGTATGTTACATCCTGCCCCTTAAATTCAGCTGTTTAATCAATACCTATATCTATACTTTATAATCTGGAAGATTGAAAAAACATTACTAAATGAGAAGTACACTCTGGGTACCAATGTCCTAAAGCTTTGAAGGACAGACACCAAATAAAGAAATCTGAACAACAAAAGTTAAACCAAAACTTATTTTCCCTGGTTGATGTCAGGTCATGTATTTCAACCTCATGGCTTCTCTATAATCATAGATAAAAACAAAGTTCACCTGTCTCAGTGAATGTAATGTTTAATTTTGGAATACTAATACTGCATTCTGACAAAAACTGCTTTAAACTAAAAAAAGACATTCTATTGATGAAAATACTCTGTAAAGTCAAATTTACTTCACATATTTCACAATTGGCAACCAGATAATTACATGAAAGTTAATGTGGAGGATGGCTGAAATGAAAATTTTCTTACCCTATGCTGCAGCCCTAATTTAAAATCACATTTGACTTTTAAATAAGC
The DNA here is from genome assembly GCA_011833715.1 of Carcinoscorpius rotundicauda. Classification (NCBI taxonomy): domain Eukaryota; kingdom Metazoa; phylum Arthropoda; class Merostomata; order Xiphosura; family Limulidae; genus Carcinoscorpius; species Carcinoscorpius rotundicauda. Next base: position 47,255,579 of record CM022403.1, read on the forward strand.
CAACAACAATTTTTATTTTAACTGTACACACCATACAAACTGTATATCAAATTGTTATGAAGTTAGATATAAGGAAAATTTTGTTAAAATTGAGAAAATGTGAAAAAATAAGTGAGCAGGTATATCATTGTCTTTCTAAGATCAGCTGATATGGAGACTACAAAATCAATGAGGTTATGTTATAATCCATAAACTGGGAATAAATGCAGGGTGAGAATGTAAGTGACCATTTTAATGGAGGTTTGAAAAAGTAATATACAAGATAAGAGTTGAGAAAAAACAAAGAGAAAACCAGGATATATGAGAGAATGAACAAACTGAAAAAGAGAGGAAAAGAAACAAAGCCTATTTCTCAGTGATATCGAGAAAACCCACTTGTAGAGAAATATATATGCAAAAACAGTTTCTTTGGGTTCAGAAAATATTTTACATAGAAGAGCGAACGATGTTTCAACCTTCTTCGGTCATTGTCAGGTCCACGTTGTTTCTAACTTAATGTATTAGTGATTACCAGTAATAAACAGCAAATTAATAATTCTTACATTCACTGAGTCAATTCATTGTAGGAATAAGTAGAACCTTCATAAAGTTGATGGGCATAAGAAGTTAAAGCAAAGTGCAAGTATAGAATGATCACACAATTAATATTCTCACATTTAAAAACACAGGTGTCTCACATACACAAGTTTTTAAGTGAAAGCTATTACAAAAAAATAAATGGTTGTTTCCTTTTTAACCTTCATTAAAAAAAAAACAGCAACATATGCCTAAATGCAAAAACATCCTCCATGGAAATTGTGTATGGTATTTTTGGTATTTAGGACACAATTTATTACAGCACACACTGTATGGCATAGTGTAACTACATTCCCCACCAATAAATTGTAAATTTTCAGTTTCCAAAAAATAAAGAGAAAAAAATTACATGCAAAGCTAACAATTGCATTTTCAACCTCAAATAAGTATTGCTGATATAATACAATATTGTACAATATCAACTGTTAAAAACATTCAGTTAGGTGCTAGATTAAAGTTCTCACACAAAAATGTGATTAATGTTAATGCTAGTTGTACAATAGTATTTAGTGTAAGTGTTATTATTTAGTTTATTTTGTGAGCTAATTAGTGTTTCATTTTCATGACAGGAGGTTCAAAGATTGTGTTAGTTGTGACAGACTTAATTATATAACTCTGTACAATTCTCACATTATGTTTGCAATTACACTGTTGTCTGGACTTTACGAATACCGTTGATCTAATGTTATTCAAATATTTAATATTTTTCTCATTACCTTCACTGGGTATAATTAAATCACTGTGTCATGTAGTTTGTAAAAAAATTCCAGGCTTCAGTGACCAAAGTACTTTATAACATATGTTATAAACAAGCCCAAACAAAAATAAAAAAATGCTGTAACAATCAAAAATATCCCCAGAATACAGGCTATAGCATGGGATATAAAATGCACCCCAAGCTTGGTGGGGATATACCATCTATCATTCTTAACCTTCAATTGCCAATTTCACATGAAAAATAATTAAATATAACTCTTCACCGCTTTCAGACAGTTGTGGAAAGGTGACTGCTCTCCAAAGTAAAGAAAGAGAAAAAAAGGTACTATCACTTGGGGAGTGCAAGATAAACTTACTTCCTAAAGTTGGCATTCCAGCCTCCATTATGATAAGGCACTAATTAGTAGCCCAACCAGTTATTTAAACAAACTACTGTAACTCACAACCACCACCCATGAATTCCACTATAACTACTAATTTTCAGTCTTTAAACAAGCCTTTATGTGCAATGTGTTCATCTGCATAAATGTAGTGTCATGTTGTTTAAACAATAACCTAAAAATTAAAAAAACTAAATATTTAAACACACACACACACACACACACTATATAAATATAGTTAAGAAACATTGAATTGAAAAGTTAGAAAACATGAAGTTAGACAGCATGTGAATGATCAGCTACAACAGACAATATTTTAAAACGAGTTTCACAGTTTAATAAAATAAGGTGAATAACTTGTATTGTCAAAGAGTATTCTAAAGTAATTGAATCTATCTGTGTGGATTTTGATGAAAAGGAGACAGTTATTTGAAGTTTATGATACAACTGCAGTTACTCAAAGGGTAGCATAAGTAGATTATTCCCTGGTACTATTGTCGTTAAAGTAAAGAAAAGTAGTTCTTCTGTCAATTGGATTCTGAAGTAACTAAATCATCCTGAGTGGATTTTTGACAAGAAAAGAGAATTATTTAGAATCTGATATATAACCAATATCCTATGATGCAAAGAATTTTTTACCATATGACTGACTTGTTTTGAATATATTTTAAAATAAGTGAATTGTGTGCTGTCTGTTTATTGTTTGAATTTATCACCAAAAAGTCAAAAACACCTACTGTAGGAGAATTCTAGGCTGCTAATACAATTAAAACCCTGAAAGTTACTCATTAATTTTTTTTGAGAGAGAGTTAATTTTAAGGACAAGTACAGCTGCTTAAATTCATTAAAGGACATATCACCAAAGCACTAACCATAAATGACTTTGAATACATAGGCAAGTTTGGACTTGATGGGCCATGCATTCAAAACATGGTGTTCAGTATAAGGAAAAAAAATATTGGTCTTTAAAAATGGGAAATCAATGCATTTTTTTAATGTAGTATGGCGATAAATCCCACAAACCTACAGCTGAACAGATGCTTATGCAATTAGAAGCAAATTACCCATATGAGTACAAACTTTCATAACTTTCTAATATAAAGAGCTACACCTAAATAAACAGCTTGCTGAAAGGAAAAAGCAGGGGCAAACATCTTTAACTAACTGTTGGAATAGCTGCACAGTAAGGCCAAAATTGTAATAACAGTGCAGTGAGATAGGGAATTGTCAATGATAAAATAAATAATGAAACTGGGATAAGTAATAAGGGCACAGAAGCAACTAAAGCCTGACACCCATAATTATGATAGTAAATATAATTTATTTTTTAATTATATTAGCAAAAGTCAATGGTCACGTAACCAGATGAAGTGGCTTTAAACATCATTATTAAAGTTTTGCCTTCACTTTTTAGTTTTCCAATAGAAAAATTCAAAATACCTTCAATTTTCAGCTGAAGGTTACAAACTGTGCCATCATAAATTTGGTTGCCAAACTTAACATAAGCCAACAAAGTAACTACATGCACAAGTCAATCAGCATTGCAAATGAAGGTTAATTTTACTTACTGTTTTTCTACTAAATTGCCAAAGAAACTGTTGTCCAAATAGGACTCAAACCTACACCAAGTACACACGGGCCAGTGCAGTATTAAGTAGCCTATATTTATTTTCAACCAATACCATCAATTAATCGTGTGAGAGCCAATGCAGGTTGAAATGGCATTTATATTTTACTTGTTTATAGAAGTAATCAGCAGTTTATGGATACTGGTTTCCAGTACACCTAAAACCCAACATGCATATATAGTATTATAAATGATGCACCTCAAATTTAAAAAATTAAGTATCAATGAAATTCAATTTCAAAACTTCTTACAAAAAAATTACAATTAATATTTTGTCATCATGTAACATTTTTTCTAACAGTAAATTTAAAAGTAATATGGAAAAAAGTTCAAACTTTTATTATTTACTGAGATTATAATACACTTATTACACACAAATTCATCTCTACCAAGAATACTGTTATAAAAAATTATGATACTTAGCACGACAAATGTAATGGTAACACTATTTTGAAAGGTGATGTCCTAGGTCACTGATAAATCTTTGTCAGTTTCTGCTGTGTGTTTTATAACTTGTAACTAGAGTGATGACTACAACATTTAACTAAAGTATCAAAAAATACATGCTAATAAATATCAAACAAGTAAAACTGACTTAAATAACAGAGCAAAAAAATTTATAAGATAGTAGTAAGAATAGTTGTAATGCTTTTTCACAGTAATAATATCTGAAAACATTATTGTAGAAATTTCACAACTTAATACATAAATTCTAAATCAAATTGTGATTTTTTTAAAGCAGAAAGGAGAAAACAATTTGTACTGAACTCTATACAATCTGATTAAATATTTATACTTTAAGAAGGAAGAAAAAATATCAAAGGCTATCAATGACAACCATTTAGTCCAAGAAAGGTTAACAAATCTTTTTTTTAACTGCAGAAATGTAACTGTCTTACTAAATTCATTTGTAATATCTTGAAGGTTTTAAAGTCTAATTATATCAAATCCAACCCCTTTATATTACTAATTAGAAATAAATAACAGATTAGCAAGCCAGTGTGACTTGGTTTAAAGTGACATATGAGCCTAATATCTCAATAGTCTTTCTGAAGTGCACTTTTTCAAAATTTTGTAATAGTACAGTAACCTAATGAAATACACTATATAGCCAAGCAGGTTATTTTTCATGTAAAAATAGCACAAACATCAGCAAAATTCTGGCAAGTAAAATAATTAACTTCACCTCTTGTTTAATAGCATCATAATTCTCATATTCCAAGATAAACTGACAAAAAGAGAAAAAATCTTCTGCTGTTCTTCTTCTCTTTGGTGGTGGTTCACTCTAAAAACAATTAGCCATACCAAATGTTTCAATAAAATACAAAAACTATAAAGAAATAAAATTCATAGAGATACAGTATAGTAAAAGATAACTTACTAATTGCACCTTAAATTTTGATAACATACAATGCTGATATGATAATCGCATAATGTGACACAAAGACGTTAAAATGCTCAGTCTTTGAGGAGTTTTTTTTTCACAAGTGGGAGCTAGTTTCTCGATAAAAATAAGGAAGTTTTTAATTTTATAATTAAGGCATTTGGAAAAAAAAAAGTAAACCATCAATCATTATAGGCCGGTTATGGCTAATGCATTATTTAAGTAACTCATTATGGTAATATTGCTTTTTTCATTAAGAAGCTAGTATAAGATGTTAATACTATTACTCTCAATAAAAATCTAACAAAATTTAAGGACAAGAGATCTGTTGATCCATCTAGGTTGTCTCATGCACTCAGCTATTTAAAAGAGAAATCAAAAACTCAACAACAAGCCCTCTTTTAAACTCCCTTGAATTTACTCTTTCAGCTATTTCTAATAGTGTGCAAACACATTAACTTGATACAATAAGAATGTAAACAAACAAGTATAACAGGAATTAATAAATTGATTTCCAGTCAAAATGTAAGGAATAGTCACAACAGCTGTTTCACAGAAACATGAGAAATAAATATGATAAGTAACATAATGCGTTACTTTTTTTAAAAACTAATATGCAAGGATATTTCATTGCTTTTACAAAAAGGAATGATTAACAAGTTATTTTTATTCAGTGATTTGTCCAACACTGCTAATAAATCAGTTCATAGCAATGACACCAAATGAAGATTTCTGTTTAAGAACAACTTTGCAACTTGGCTTCCACAGCACATTTTTATTAAAAGTATGTAAGCTGCTACATGTGTATTCAGAGGAACCTAACATTGTCATATATTTGAATGTTTAATATCCCTCTTTATATCACTTCAATAAAGCAATTATAAATAATAAGACAAACTTCACCAAAACTCAAACTCTGTTATTATTTACATAAAGCATATAAATATCTACAGAATGTCAAAAATTAACATGCTTTACATACATACATGCATAACATATGAATAAAGGACTGTCCATGGCCTACTTTAACTTGATACATATTATCTACAATCACTTGATCTATATAATCCCAATCAATGTCTAAACTTAAAATTTCATTGAAACCAATTGTGAATGGATGGTCTATAATTACTGTCAATTAAAATTATTCTACTCTTTAATTCTTGATTATAACCAACACACAGTGAGCTTAGCTTAAACTATACTTTATGTTTACAGTTCCAAAAATTTGTAACTAACCACTTCTCCCCTATTATATAAACAATATTGTAAAATAATTTATAACACAGAATTTCACAAGAAATTCTTTCAATAATGTTTTCCTAATAGTTCCTTAATGAGTTTACTTACTGATGATGTAATTTTATTATAACTTTTACACCACGTAAGTTTAGTTTTTAGAAAAAGTACAGTTTTAATCACTGGTGTGATCATTATCAAGTACACAAGTTCTTACAGTAAAGATAAAAATTATTCCGTTTTTCTCTTTGGGGATTGTTCACTCTAAAACCAATTGGCCATACTAAATACTAAAATGTTCTTTTCTGTAAAAACTTGTGTACTTGATAACAATCACACAAGTGATCAAAAGGTGACATCTGTTCTAAAAACTAATCTCACTGTAAAGGCTGTAAATTATAATAAAAACATTTCTCTAATCTTACCAAGTGTTGATATTTTTCTTACCTAGAAATGTATTTCCTACAGATACTTCACCTCTCTTCACACATTATCTGTTCCTTGTGTGTTTACTTTGAGATTTTAATGCTATGCCATTAGCCTTGAGCTATTTCCCACTAAAGACGTGTTATAATGTGAACTGTACTAATACCTGATGTAATCATGTGGCACTAGCCATTCATAAATGCACAGAAGTTCCCCTATAAGCATTCAAAGTTACCTTCATTTTTATAATAGGCAAGGATAATGTACACTACAGAGAGGGAAGTATCAACTGGAAACACATTTGAGTTAGAAAAATGTTAACTTCAGAAACAATGTACTTCTCTTCACACAGTAGCTAGAATCCCACAACACTTTGATAGAAGAGAATGTACAGTTGCAAATACCCAGATGAGATTCCTTCTGAGAAGGCAACTGAAAAGGAAGGTCTATAGTGGGGGCTTACAAGGGGGATAACATTCATGTCATTCAGGGAATACTCTTTGACCAGATGCAAGTATAAAAAAGGAGGACAAATTCAGCCAATGTGTCACAGGAATTAATGGAAGGAGACACATTCAACCAAGCATTTGCACAAATGAGACCAGTTTGGGTAGGGTAATGACCACACTTTGCAGTTTGGAAAGTTTTATGTTACACAAGTTACTTACCTTACATACAGGAACAAGGTCTAAGTCTCTACCTGTTACATAAAGAGAACATTTTACCCAATTTAGCTAACAAAACTATAGGGAAAGTGGCATTTGACTCAACAGGGGTGACCTACATTACACTGATATGAATACATATGTCTTACTTTCCATTACACTGTGATGCTCACTTAGACTCTCTCCAAAAGAACTGCATAACTAGCGAGGAACTCTCCAAGCTGACCATCCCTACAGCTGGGAACTGTACTGGACTGACATAAGAAAAGTGCCTTGAACCAATTGTACCTACTAACCACAAAGATATTTCAGTGGAGAATGTGCAAGAAGTTGCACAAAATCTAACTTGATAAGCCACCATTCACAAGCCAAGAATGTGTAAAGATACTAAAAGTGCTAGCTTTTTCCATGATAGTTGATGGAAGGTACTATCTAGAATAACAATGAAATACATACAAGTACACCATCAGAGTGATCATCCAAGTAACCTTATCTCAACAGTGAGGATTTTAAAAGCCAAAACAGATAGGTTTCATGTTATTCATTACTCTGACTCACCGCCAAAAGTAAGCATGTTCTGTGAGGCAACACTGGCCACAGGATGGATTCTGAGAAGTGAATGGGAGAACAGTATAAACAGTTAAGAACATAAAAGACAAAATTATCCATTAAAGATGTTGAGTAAACTGGTAAATGGGAACTGGAAGAAGGCAATACTGCCAGATGGTAGAGATAATGGGTTGGTTGTTTGGCATTTTATGATATAAAGCAACTAAACTATTTGCACCACACATCCAGTTAAAATTAAAGTAAAATTATTAAAATTCATAAAAAGGAATTAAAGTAAAAAGTTTAATTTTTGATTTAAAACACATAAAAAGTATTAAATCCAATTTTTATATCTAGCCTACGGCAGTAAGAGAGAAACCACAGTAATACAAGTTGTAAAGGACTTTCTGTAGCACAATTTTAATCATCATAGCTCACCAGAATGATTAACAGATCAGTTCAAACATCAGTGTTAGTCACCTGAAGTTGGGCTTTCAAGTCCTGGTTTCAAGTTATTTGACGTTATGGCCATTTTCTAATTTCAAACTGAACTAATTGTACTTTGATTCTTAAAAAGGATAACATTAAAAATATGTCTCATTTATAAATTAAAAACTTAAATAGCATTAAAAAGATTAAAGGCCTTTAAAAAGTTAAAAACATTTCCAAAGTAAACAGTATCACCATTGCCAATGATACTGTCTGATGTTATAGATAAATCTTGGGACAAAACCTGTTTAAAATCATGCCGCCGTTAAGACTTGTAATGACAGCAAGACAGTAAAATGTGGCTTATTGTGCCCCAAGTTTCACATATACATATTGGTGCATCAGTCCCAGATAAAAGAAAACAATGAGTTAAAAAACTGTGACCAATGTGTTGTCCAGTTAGGACAAATTCCTCTTTCCAATCCTTATGAAAGCAAGACGGCTAAAGTCCAAAAGAGAGTTTTATTTCGAAAAGCTGGTTTTCATGTTACTCACTCCAAGTCTACTACCAACTATGGAGTGGAGAAACCTTTGTTTCAGATCTGACAAGCATATTCAATCTTAAGTAATACCACAATCTATTCAACACATTTTACACTTTGGATACATCACCCCTTTAGTTTCAATGGTGGATGGTAGATTGCTCCCAACTGGCTGCCTTCTCTTCAGTTAGTAGTTCAAAGTTAAAGACAGAAAAAACAGCCTTAAAATCTTTACCATAAACACAAAATAAAATGCAGTATGATTAGTAAATTTTTAAATAAAAAAGGTATCAGAGAAAATTTAACTATTCTGAATTTTACCTCAGGCACTGCAAATGGCTTTAAATCTTCATAAACTGCTCCAGCTCCTAGCAAATAAAAAACAAACAAAAGAATATACCACATGCATTCCTACTTTTACATGAACTTTCAGAATTTGTATTTTTTTTCAAGGGTGGAATTTATAATCCCAAGAATTTTTAAAAGTATGTCAAATCAATACAGTTTTAAAAATTCCAAGATTTTTCATACAAAAGGTTTTTATCTAGAAATAAATCCCTCAACTTTGAAAAATAGTAGGAAGGGGAATAAATTTAGTGGGAGATTTTCCATTCTTCCCTACTGAAACAAAATCCCTGTGCCAGATTAGAAGTATTCCATCATCACTTTATGATATCAATGTCAATCTTCCATTCACTAAGTTACTTTTTCAAGAAAACAAACATTTTTTATATTTATTTCTATAAGTGTTATGAAACATGTCTAACAGACTATTACACTGTTTATATTAAAATTACTTTCTGAACACCCTGTATCATAATATGGCAACTTTCATTCTTGACAGCACTAACATGTTAATGTATCCAATACAGAATTGCTTAGTTCCTCATTTAAACGATATTTCATTCTAATTAAAAAATCTGTGAATAAGCAATAACAAAGTTAAAATCAATATTCAGGTTATAAATTCTTACACATTTTAGACATACAAGATAAGTTTAACAATTTCTATGAAAAACATGTTTTAAATATAACTAATTTAAAAATAATTTATATTCTTAATATTAGTATATTTCACATTAAAATAACTAATGAGAAATATAATTCAAATTAATAAAATGATTTACATATTAAATCTAATAATAATATTAATATATTTCAAACAACCAGTTACATCAAGAATGTTAGCATATTTACATTTTAGCACTGGATAAAATTAACACATTACTTGGCTTTAGACATGCCAGCTCATTCAGCAATTGTTATAAGTCTAAAAAACTTAAGGAAGAAAACATTATCTTTCTTCTCCAAGCAACACTGGACTTGAAAACCCAACAGTTTCACTGTACAACTTTATTACTGTATTTGGTGGTATAATATTGACAACCAACCCCATGGTGGGTAGTAGGATGATGCTGATTGGCTGCCTTCTCTTTGGTCAGTAGTTCAGAATTATGTGGTTCAGTGGATTATTAGAAAGGTCAGTTAACCTGTATTAATGTTACAAGTTGGGTAGATACTTCATGGATCAGTGTTTGGACCTTTGCTTTTTCTTGTTGATTATTAACATCAGTAACATACAAGAAGAAATGGTAAAAAATCATTTAAATTTGCTAAACATGTTAGGGTCTTAGATGTATTTGGGAAAGAGGGGAAGGTTGCTTTACAAAATGAATCAAATAATTTCTTTTAATTATCAAAATTCAAGTTAATGCAAATGGTTGGGTTATCTTAATTTTTTTTATTATAAGTATAACTTTAATGGGAATAATCTTAACAGTCTAACAGAATAAAATGATCTTGGTGTTCTGGTTCTTCAGATATCCATAAAGTTTGCTCTTATTAGAGGTAGGGTAAATTGAACTTAACATAAAATTCAGAAATACTGAATGCAATACTAAATACAAATTAATTCCACAGATTGCTTATTAGACACATTCATAGTGCTGTGTTTAGTTTTGGGTTCCTTAATTTATAAAGGGCACTAACATGTTGGAAAGGGTTTAGAGTTACTACAATGATACATGAGATAAAAGAGTTGTCATACAAAAACATATTAAGATATCCAGAATGCTTCTCTTGAGACAATAAAAAACAGAAAAAAAGATTTGACAGAGTTGTTTAAGGCTGTTATTTTAACTGATATTGTTGATGCATCATCTTTTTTTGTACTTAATGGTTAAAATAGTAGGGCTATAACACAAATATTTTTTGGCAGGGTAGAGGTAATCTTCAGCTAGGATAGTTTTATTTCTCTAACAGGGTGGTCAGTCTTAGGAATGAGTTGTTTTCAGTTGTAGTGAATGCAGTAAATCTAAGAGATTTAATGGAGTAACTGCTAAATATCTGAATGGTAACAGCTGGTTCAAGTTTTTTAAAGTTTAATTTGAATGGATGGAAAAACCAAAAGACCTATAGGTCTCTTGTTGTTTTTCATTATTTTTATGTCAAAACTTAAATAACTTTCGTCCTTGTACAAGTTAAGTTGTTGGTTGGAACTGAGCACATAAGTAGTTTTATATTCTCAAACTAAGAAGCTGCCACTTGTAAAATGCAATGTTAGATATTATTATCAAAACTTACATTTCTCTATGTTACACAAAATGCACTAATTAATCTGCAAAATTACGTTAATCCTTACTTTTAATATTAAATTTAGAATTTCAGTACATCTGCATACAATTATTTATTGCTAACACTAGCAATTCATGAATATGGATTATTTTCATTATTAATACTGTATACTAGGAAATACCAAAAGTAACATGCTGCTGACGATGTTGTTGAAAGGGAAATCTAAATAAAGGATGTACTTAGTCTATTGTTATTGTGTTACATTACCTGGCAGAATACTCAAAACAAACGTTATAGGTCCTACCAAAATATTACTGAATGGGTTACCATTAACAAATAACGTCAACTTTCAATTCAAATGATATTCACAGCAGATACCCACCTATCATTTCTCTATCCATAGCTTTTTCACTTTTGACAAGCTCAAAGCAACAAACATTCAATCGGCTAATTTTAGCAACTAATCCAGCAAGTTCAATGACGGATAGATCTCTTTAAAACTATCAAACTTAACTTAAACTAGGATATATTTACAAATATATATATATATATATATATGAACCGAAACTTATTGCAATTTATAGAAATTAAGTGATGAAAAAGTTAATTAATTTGCTTCATAACATTTATCTCCAACATCACCGCTTTGTATTACACTTAACACGAAATGACGTACATCCCGTCATGCTTTGTACCAGCGCAAGGTACAGAAATGTGTAAAGGTCAAACATGTTTAATTTTATATGAAAAGTTTTTCGACATACTGTATACTACATTTTTAAATTCATATTTTCTCGACAATAAATTAATAAAATATGTTTTAGATATCGCTAATATCATCTTGTCTTTGACTGATTTCAACTTCGGTCCATTTCAATTTACAAGCTGCGGATCTATATCTAGCGAAAGTCTGATACAATAAACAATTTTTCGAAAAGTCATTTAAAGTTTTACGAGATTAATGCTACATGTAACTATTTAATTGTACGATTTGTTACAGCTAATTATTCTGGCTGACAGTTTTTAACGTCCTGTTGTTATTGAAGTGAGTATGACAAAAATACCAATTAAAAACATGACAAATTTCAGTATCTTGGCATCCGTACACAGTTCACTGACTTAAAAAAATAGTAGTTATTGGCTCACATCTGAAATGTTGAGTTGAATAAAATTTTGTTTTATCTAAGGTTTAAAATACGAGCATGATATTCCAATCAACATTCGGCGTTTGTTTAGATTTTGTTATAGTTCCCATTATGACCAAATATATGAAATTGCCTTTCTTCATGTGTGATATACACCGATATGGCATTATAGTGATATTTACTAGAGATAGCTACTGCGCTAAGATTGATTATACTTTCAAACACACAGTTTAACGGTGAATTAGTATCGAGTAAAATAAGTTTAAGTTGTCTGTTATATTTTTTCCTAAGTCTATTTTCTAATAAACAAATAAAATATAGCTTATACATTTATGTTTAAAATGGACGATAGTAGTTGTGATTGCTTACGGAAACGATAACTGACTGTTAGATTTGTAGAATTTATAGTTAAAAACAATTTCCCAAAAGAGTATATGAAGTAAATGTACTACACTGAGGGAGTTTCGACAAGATGTATTGCAAAGTCATTTTGAATTTCCTTGAACTGCACGTAAAAAGTACAAACTGAGCATGATGGGTAATACACAAATTTTACATTATAACAACACAAAGCAACAACGCGTGTCGCCCTTATTGAAGAAGTGGATCGATCAGGCTAGTTATATTTCTTCAAGATTCACTTCCAAGCTGGCAAGTTTGCTCAAGATGATGTTCCACAAGGATTACAATCCACGTTGCTTAGTTGTGTTACGTAAGGGGAGACTTACCCAGAATCACTAGCAACATGAGTAATCATTCCCAATCAAAAGTGAGGTACAATTTTATAGCGACACTTCCATGTGCAAACCAGGCGTTATATCTAAAGTATGAATGAGTTTGTTTGTTTGTTTTTTGGAATTTCGCACAAAGCTACTCGAGGGCTATCTGTGCTAGCCGTCCCTAATTTAGCAGTGTAAGACTAGAGGGAAGGCAGCTAGTCATCATCACCCACTGCCAAATCTTGGGCTACTCTTTTACCAACGAATAGTGGGATTGACCATCACTTTATACACCCCCACGGCTGGGAGGGCGAGCATGTTTAGCGCGACCTTCGGATTACGAGTCGCACGCCTTACGCGCTTGGCCATGCCAGGCTATATAAATGAGAAGAAGAAAAAACTACTAGAACGAAATTAATTAATTGATTTCTTCACTTGAAATTATGTGAAAACCACAAGTACCTGGAATAAAGTAAAACTTAAAATAAGTTTAAAACAAATGGGATACACGTGTACTTTAATTTCGTTCTTCTCTTCCACAATGTTTAGGGTGTTTCAATCTGGTGTTGGGCGAATGTTCAGTGGTAAGAGGTTAAAGCTGAAATTTAAAAAAAATATTCTTTAGAAAATTAAGCAAAGCATTCATAGAATAAATTGAATGGTAAAATGCCATTATTCCATTGTACATACACTAAAATTAACAACCATCTCTCTAGTTTTGCCACTGCTAGGGATGGTTTTCCCTTCTTGGGCCCAAATATTATTGTAAGCTACTCATAATCTGTCTGGAGACTAAATCTCCTGCCGTACAAGTACTTAAGAAATTTGGTTACTCCATACATAATTGCTAGTGTATCTTTTTATATCTGCACATATTTTTCTGAAATTCAGTTAAAGTGGTCAATAAATAGCTCATGGACCTCTCTTCTCCATAATTTGTGACAAAACCACTTCTGAGCCTATTAGAGATGCATCACAGACTAAAATAAAGTGTTTCATTGAATCATAGTGCACTAGAACTTGGTCACTCATAAACAAGTTTTTCACTTCATCAGATGCTCTTTGGCATACCACTTACCAATTCTATTCCACCCTTTTCAACAATAGGTAGTAAAAAGAGTTTGAAAATACTTTCTAATTCTGAGATTAACTTTCAGTAGTCCATTACTATGCCAATGAAGATTCTCAGCTCATCCACATTTTGTGTACAATATGACTTCAACTTTATCTTTTGTTGCCTAAATATATCACTTTAGACTAAATGAAACAGCATTTGCTTTGCCTTTAACTCATACTCTTGAAGGTTTTACCACACAGCATCCAGTACCTTGATATGTGACTCTTCATATTTATTACTGATCAAAATATCATTCAGGAAACAGTGCATAACCAATTCTACCTAGAATTTGATCTACAATACTTTGCCATATTGTTGATACATTAAATAGTAATGTGTGGAATTGATGTAACCCTTTGAGAGTTTTGATAGTAAGCAATTCTTTACTCCTCTCAGTCAGCTCCAAATTCTGATAGGCATGTGCGAGATCAATTTTACTAAATATCTTATAAGGTAGGACACATATATCCAGCAGTAGGTAAAAGGTAGGTTTCCCCTTCCACAACTTAAGCTATTTTATAATCCCCACAAATCCTTGTGCTGCCATCAACTTTTTGGACAGACATAATGGGTAGATTCCATTTTGAATGTTTGATCTTTTTTATTATACCACCAGACTTAATCTGGTTCAGTTTTTTTACACACAGACTATATTAAGGCAAAGGGAACTGGCCTAGCTTTACAAAATATTAGCACACTTTCTCTCTCAATTTCCATTTATGCAACATTGTACTTAATTTTGTCAGGAGGACCAACTGGTTTGAAAACTAACTGGAATTTGTTGAGAATATCCATAAGATTCTCTCGTGACTTTACCATTTTAACATATAAGATTTCACTTTAACTTATTTTTACCTTTTTTACTACAACCAATGCCAAACATAAGCCCTGCTATCATACTTCACCTGCAAGCAAAATTTAGTCATCAGTGTAACTCTTTTTAAGTGAAACTGTGTATCATGCAGCGGAGTGTTCGCAAAATGTTTACAGCAATCAACTTTGCTCATAACTATTTCAGAAATTGCTGTGTCTACAGCAAAATTCATGGTAGCACTTTCCATTTCATATGCAAGACTTCTTTCTCTGAGTTAGTGGTGTGGAAAAGTGTTTCAAATTGTCAACTTTGTATGTTTCCTTAACTTATGAAGTGTCGAGTTTTTCTTGTTTTACCATATTTCATTTGCTTCATTTTTCCCTGACCTTGAACACGGCTAGCATCAATATTTTAAGAACCCTAAGCACATTTCAGATTACAAGTGTTCTTCAAATATCTAATTTTATGGTATCTAAAACACTCAGCATTTCTGTGTAGACAAATATTGGAGTTGTGGGCTGTATCATCACATATGTACCATTTCATCTCTCAAAATTTACAGTGGACTTCTCCAGATGAAATAGCACTAGGTCTGTCGTTATCAATACTGTTACTGGTTTTATTGCTTTCAGTCTTTTTCCATTATCACTATTATCAATGCTTCCTGACATGTATCTTTTCACACCAGCTTCTATCTCTTTTGAAGGAATTTGGTCTGATTAGTATGACTGGACTCTTACAAAATGTCTCTTAAGTTATTAAGTGCAGCAACATTTTTTCAATCCTTGAATATAATTATCAATCAATTCATTTGGCAGCTAATCACACTTTCTAAATGCTAGTAACAAACCAATTTGATTTTTACTTGAAATAATATTCATCTAAACTGGTGATGGGTTCCTCATATTGCTTGTTATTTGGATCATCAGGTACCATAAGATGAACAACAAATTCATAAATCATGGCCAAGGACACATTTACTTTGTCTTCTTGGGCTAGGTTTTTAGCCTTACACCAGACTTGTAATCAATTTTGATAATTTGTCAAGACCTTTTTGGCATTTTTAAATGCTCCTATGAAATCCTTTTTTTTTTCCAGCCATTTTCAATTTCAGTTTAGGTCCTAATATATAAAAGGTTAATCACATAGGCTACCTTCTTTTCACTAATTTAAGGTACACACTAATGTTGTACTGTGGGACTACAGTATGTTGTTGCAACATAATGTTCTTCTAAATCTATTTTTACACAAATATTTGGCACAGGATTAAAATTTCCAAGATCTTACTCAACACAAACTTGTTTTTTTAAAAGGAGTGCCTGAAGACAATTTGCCTTATCAAATCTGGGCTGTTTTAAAAATTGTTGATTTGTTACATATCCATCACCAATTTTGTGGTGTTTCTTTGTGGCAAGAATAATGACACAAGACACTCATCTGTTTGCCATACTGGAAGAACTCAACTGGGGATATTTTCTAACTGGAATGTACTACAATATGATTATAAACACTGAAAGCAAAAATAAAACGTTGTGTGAATTGTAATATCTACAGGAGTGAAATATGAATTGTCACATTATAAAAAACTGTGCCAGATCATGCTCTTATATTTCTGAAAGTAAGAATTTTGTGATTCCAATTTTTAATTTTGAGTATGTACCTATTAAGCAATTTGCTGAAATAGTTTACAGTATGATGTGTGAAACAAAAGTAAAAACATTAGTTACGAAATTAGCTTTAGGTGAGTTACACAGCATCCATATTCAAGTGCATACATCTCAGATCACTGACTGAAGATTACATAAACATTCTGAGAAGAGGAATTTTCTACTACAGCCAGTGAAAAGAACAAAACAGTCCAACTTCATAGATACCAGCAATGTATGCTCAAAAAAATAACCATTACACCTTCCTTGAAGAACCCACTATTAAGATGGACTGGATGTCTAAATAAGAATATTCCAGAATATTCATAAAAGAATGTGGGGTGGCTGAGATTTACAATAAATAGTGTGTATTGTATATAACCCTGAGAAGGCTGAAGATAAGATTTTAAGTTCTCTTGTTGTGTAAAATGTTTCAGGGAACCACAAATAAGTACTAAAGCCACACATTTTTATGAGTTTGAAAAAATAAATTTTTGTGTTTTAATAATGGTCGTTTTAAAGACCAGTCTGTTTAATTTAGTGCATGACTGCATTGAGCTGCCTGCTGTGTCGCCAGATTTTAATCTTGCAAGTCTGTAAACTTACTGTTCTCATACCATTGGACATTTAATGACCAAATTTACTTTATTACATCACAGGTACTGAATATTATATAATGCACACAAAGGGCATGCCTCACATCATCTGGTTTTGGATATGGCACCACAGGATAAACAAAACTAATTAAATAGCTAACCATAATAACCCAATCTCCAACTGTTCCTTTAATAAACTGACTGTAGTGAAATAAAGAGAGTGCTAAATTACTCAAATTATTAAATTGGCAGTTTCTTAATTTCTTCTTGATAACTTTGTTCGGTTATTTATATTTTCTAGAACTCTGTATATAATTTTCAATAACATTCTTGAATCCTGTTCTTTACAAAAAGCCAATAAAAACTTTTTAGTTGAATCAAAAATTGGTTCAGTTGGGTTAATGGAAACATGTTTTCATTTTTTTTTGTCCTTATTATTTACTTTGGGTTAACAATATAATCTACAAAATTATTATGAATACCATCTATAATCCACTGATAAAAAATTATTTATTTCCATTTTAAGTACACATCATTATAAAAAAGAATCATTGTGCAAGGATTTTGTAATAAAAATAAGTATAACAATTCCTTATGGAGTACAATATCACTGAAAGATCTAACAAAAGTCAAGGGTACAACAATGTGGTCTACATGATATAAACATTCAAATTGTGCTATATGATTGTCACATAAAGAAGATAATGTTTAATTTGTTGTTGTTTTTTCAACAATTATTTAACACAATTATTGCTCATAGGCATTATTACATAGCACCATCACCCTAAAAGTTTTATATTTCTAAAACATAATGTGATTATAAAGAAGCATGAGTTGTAGCCTGCTATTTAGAGATTCAGTAACTCATTTCAACACTTGCTAGTCGAGAAAATTGCTCAACTTTTTATTTCTCTAACATAGACAATAAACCTCAAAGTTCAAAACCAGACTAAACATTCATCAGGTTACCATCCAAAAATATACTCCATAGCTTTTGATATAAAGTTGTTTGTTTTCTGTGGTGTTTGACTCTGGGTCACTACCTGCAAATACAATAGTGTTAAGGGTATTTAAAACAAAATACTAATAAAACGTAATACTAAAATGAAATGTGATTATATGTTTAGCTTGTAAACTTACACTTCAAATAATACTCATATTAACTTAAACAAAAAAATTGATATGAAAAGGTACACAGTTCTTCACCATTATGTAAGATATCATTATATGCTAATATCACTATCATTTCCTTAGTTGTCAAAAAATCCTGACTTACAATGTCTAGGGGATCAACTCTTTAATTTAATAGAACACAAACTTGGTATGCAAAAGGTTTCATGTTGAATAAAAAAAATCTGAAAACAAAAAACGACTGGTGCTCCATTAGTAGCCCTGATAATTGTTTTGTTCACAACAGATAGAACATGGGAGTCTTACATATGAAAAACAAAGAGCCTTGCTACCAACTGCTTATAGGTTAATTCTTGAACTCAGTTTGTAGTGCACATGCTTGATGTAAAACAGATTTCGTAATATGTACTGAAAGGAACAGTTTCTGGTTATTTACCAGTGAAATTCATACTGATATTCTCAACAAATTCTAGTTGTGTAAAACTCACAATTTACCTATTTTTTTCAGAATATAAAACACAGGGCTGAAATAGATGCATTTAGTTGTCAGATGACAAACATGAATTTTCTCACAGTACAACACCACATACACATACACAAACAAAAACAAAACTAACTACTCACCAAATCAGAAAAGTGAACAACAGTAATGATACCACAAGCAATTTATTACCAAGAGTACCTAGTGATAACAAATCAGAAAATGAATATAAGGGACTTATAAGAAATAGACAACTTGTTAGACAAAACTATGTTGATGTTATTCCTGGTGTGGAATCTTATAGTTTCTCCTGCTGTTTACATCATTGAAAGACTTGTATTTTTGCTGTATTTTAGATTTTATGATCAACATCCTGTTTCTAGCACACCTACTGAATAGGATGTATTCTCTTGGAGAATTATGCCTTTACAGCAAGAAACACTGCTGTTGGAAAAATTGTCACTATTTTACACAAGCTACTGCTAACAAAGAGGGGCAGAGGGTTAAAGAGGCTCTGACTCAATCTCTGTTTGATGAAAGTGGTGTTCTTGAAACTGATGTAGAGGAGAGTCAGTTCCACGACATTATAGCACCATGACCCAAAAAGCCCCAACAACAAATAAACCACACTTGCAGGACAAGAGCCAATGATGACAAGTGGGCCAAAGTGGAAATGACAAGGGAGAGAACATTTGTAGAAAACCCTTGAGTCTCAGACAGGTGATGGAAAGAGGAGAGGTACTACTAAACAAGTTATTATGGTAAGACAAAGAAATACTGAGAATTAGTGAGATAAATGAGAGATTGGGGTTGGTTCAACCTCCTAAACAGGCAAAACTGAATTCAACAGTTGTTGGTCCAGACATGGACAGTCTGCCCTATGATAAGAAAGGGTAGACTAATCTAAAGCTCGTGGGGAATGAGGCATATTAATACCCTCGCATAACTGGTAGGAAAAACATTCAGTGTGAGCCAAGATATTAGGAGATAGGGGAAAAACTAGATATGATTGGGAGGCAGAATCATGTAAAAGGGAAGGATGTTGGTCATAAGAAATAGTAGCAATAAAACAATGCATCACATACCTAAGAAATGAAATTTAAGAAAGATGACAGGTAGTTTGGGAAGCACAGAGAATTCCCAGGGGTGTGTGTGACAAACTATCAAAATTCTTGTCAGCCTGGCCAGGCTTGAAAGGCTCTAGAGGAAGAGGGGACAACAGTAGAAGACTAAGGTTACCCCATATAATGCTCAATCTCCCTGCAAATAAAGACCAATAAATCCCATGATTCATCACCCACACCTGTAATCTGTATTAATGTATTAGACGAATGAGATGCACCCAAAGTGGTAAGGTTTATTATGGAATTCATGCTTGATACTAAATAAACAAAATTATTTGTAGCAAAATACAGGTAAATTAAACACTTTTGAAAATAAACTGGAAAAAAATTCTTGATATTAAATTAAGGTAAATCATTTTGAAAAGAGAGGAGCAAAAAGAAAGGCTTCTAAACAGAAGCACTGCCAAATGAGAAGTGATAGTTTTGTTGTGGTGCATAAAGGGAGTCACATATGTGTTCTTCTATTGATGGAGAGATGGCACATGATGATTCCAACAGGTGATGAAGTGCAGAAGGTTTGTGACAAATGCTGTATTAAAAAGTTTGCATACAGAGTGCAGCATAAAACAGGAACAATTAATCTTGTGAGGTGACAGAAGTAACATGATCAAAATTCAGAATTTATTCAATTTTAGCAAAATTTATAAAGAACGTGATGATTATGGTTTACAGTTTTGAACTCAGACAAAACTAATTTAATACATCATCAACAGAAACTTAATGAAAGTACTTCTTGTCGTGTAACTGATGAATTTACTGTTCAAGCTGCCTTCTTCACTGAAAGTGTCTTTCAGACCAGAGCTCAACAGACAGCTTCAAGTCTCACTGACCATGACTGGAACTTTGCTACTCTTTGATATTTCATCATCAACTATCACATTCCATCAGTTATTTGAATATGCAAGGTTCCAAGATGATTAACTTGCAAGCTATGCAGCCATTGCGGATGTGATAATCATGTTAATGTTTTAACAGCCCTTGTCAAGTAAGCCTAAAGATGATGTGGAAGCACTGTAAAACAGGTTTGGTCCTGACAAAAAAACAGCAGTAATAGAAGTATTAGCCTTCTGCCAATTCAAAAGATAAAGGTCTCAGATCTCAAGGAGACAATGAAGAAAGGTTTCATGATTTGACTATTGCTGGTAAGGTGGTGCAGTTGCTCTGAAACTGTGTCGTTTGACTGTTCATAACTCCTGACTGAAATAACTTGCCACTATATATGCTGTAAATTTGGATACAGAAGATTCTAGATTTTTTCCAAAGATGTAAGTAATACCTTTAAATTACAGAAATTTCTTATTTTTTGGTCTACCACCCAAAAACCATACGTTCTCTGTGACAAAAAGAAACATCGTGTTAAAAGTGTTTAAAATTAGACTTTTGTTATGACTGTATCTCAGAGCTACTTTGAAAAACAAACTTCACAATTTTTCTGTGAAAATAAACTTAAACTGCTACAGTAAAAAATAGCTTATGTCAACATGATCTACCAAACTTCTACAAACCTCACCTCATAATCACTAACCGCTGTTTTGTAAGCCTGAGCGAGAGGCCTGATGTTTGCAATTTGACTACTTTTAATTAGTGTTTCGTTCTTCTGGAAGGAGGATGTGCTCATTTCTAGCATAGAATTTTCTTTTGTAGATGTATCCATCAGTTTCTAAGAATACAATAAACACTTTCAAAGTGTAATATCAATTTCATCAAAATCCAACTTTCTCAAGAAATTGTGTGTGTGAAATATACTCCAACCAGATGACACAAATAATAAAAAAGATTCTACAAAATGTATAACATATTCTAAACACTTAGTAGTAACACAATTTGTTTTGTAAAACTGTTTTGCTTTTTAAATAAAGGGCCAACAATGTATTTAAAGAGTTCAATAAATTATATTTTTTGTACATGGCACAACATTAAACATCTTTCCAACATGACTTTCAGTAGATTAATGTTTTCTTTTATTTGTAAAGCTCCTGATTCTCTCATTGTGTGAACAACTTACATTGACATTGTGGGTACCTTTATTTATAGCCACACAAATAAAGATACAACAAAAATTAGTTGGAGAAAAAAAAATTTAAGGTAAAGTTCAGAGATCTTGCTCAATGCCTATTAAAAACCATACAAACAAATATTAATTAGGATGTTACAGTCTAATAATGTGGTATATATGGTACATACATTTCAACATTCAATGTTCTGTTCTTTTCTGACCTACACCTATTTGATTCAATAGTTCACTTCAATGTTTCTCAACCTTTTCAATATCAGACGAGTTAGCTGCCTCCCTAAATATAATGGACAACTAAAATTACAAGTAAAACAAGAGCAACAACAAAATCATTGTGATTTACATTTGAATACTCTGTTAGTTTTTCCTTGTTTTCTTAAAATCCCATACACCAGCAAGATGGTCACAACTAACCAATGGTTGAGTAACATTGTTTAATGGTTTAATTAACTTTCCTAAGCAGCTAGAATTGCTTTTCCGACAAACCTTAAAAAAAATTTGTTCTTATAATATAAAATGACAATTAAAATAATTAAGCAGAAATTATAAAACAAAAAAATGTATTTGTATTTAGTTATATAATAATGAACACTTACTTTCTCTATACAAAATAATAATGAACACTTACTTTCTCTATACAAAATAATAATGAACACTTACTTTTTCTATACAAAGCTTAACACCAACCATGATACTTCCCCCAAAAACTTTACCATTTTTACTGAGAGCTTTTTTAGCTTGAAGTTTTGACTGGTAGTGAATGTGCATCCAGTTGCCACAGGCTGAGACCTGAATGTAAAAACATTTCATATAAATTTTAATCCATTAAATATCTGGTTATTATAAGGTTTCTACAAAATAACTAGCTTCACTTCATATCAAAATAGAACACTTCATTTATTTAAACTAAAAAATACATGCACATAAAGTTAAATCATACGATCTTTTCCAAAACAACAGAAAATCTAAAACTATTCACGGACAAACAAACAATATAAGCTTAAATGCTTCTTTGTTATACAATTCCATCAGTGTATTTAATTGTATAAAGCCTTATTTGTCCAACAGCATGAGCCAGAAAGAAAACAATTCAATCTGGTTTTCAGGTGTTGATGAAACAGATATTAAAGTAGTTACTAAGTCCAGAAAAACAGTATATTCCAAGAATTTTTATGCAGAATGTGAACAATTCAGACTCAGCTAGAACAAAACAAATGGAACTGAGCAAACTGAAAATGACACGTGCAAGAGCCACATTACAGCATTGAGTCTTTGTGTCTCCATCTTCTACAATACTTCTCTGTATGTCAAACAATACAATGTTTATTTATGATAATATTACAGAATTACATTTTTATGAAAGGACAACAGCTATAATATTTAAATTTTATAGTATGTTTTCTCCTTTTCATTTCATTCAATATCCTTATTTATTTTGGAAGGAAATGTAACATTAATCTCAATTTAAACTTACTGCCACACCTGACAGGAGTTTTATGACATAATTACAAATAGCTGCACACGTCTGTTCCATAATAAACACATTAATATTGTAAGTCTAAATCTGACCGATATATGACAGCAATAATGCATGAAGACAAGTAATCCAGAAATGCATTTTAAACTTCTGGCTAAGATTTTCAAGTTAAAAAATTTCTTTTATTACATTTTTGATAAAAAATTAAGTCCATATTAGTTGAATAAGATTTTACAGGTCTTAAGAGTTTGCAATGTAAAAATAATGTACAAAAATGTTTTTACTTGCACACAAACAAGCAAATGAAGAAAACTATAATAAATAAAGACATCTTGCAACCAGTTAGTGTTGAAAGATGACAGTTTTACAGTACATACTTTAACATGATAAAATCTGAAAATACCATGTTTACACAATCAATAAAAATGAAAAACATTTCAATTTATGTCATCAACAGTGCATAATTATTATCATAAAGCTGTCTACTGTCTGCAGTTTGATCACACTGTATATCATAATAACAGTAATTTACAGTCTTACTAATACAAATGAAAATAATTTTTAGGTAATTTTACACATTAGACTCAACTGTTACCGATGTTTTAATAAGCTTTAACAACATTTATTTACTAAAGTTCTTATCAAGGTCAAATATGTTAAATTTCCATTAAATATAATGTTCTACAAACAGGAAACAGTAACAGATAAGATACATACCAGTAGAATTTCATTTAATCTTAGTATTTTGTATATAATAAAAAATTACAAACATAGACATATATTTCTGATATGTATTTACCTCTTATCACAAGATTAGTTGTTCTCATTCAGTGTTGTCCTCTGTGTGCAAAATATTTCTTTACATGTACCACAAAATAGGTTTTATGGAACATACAAAATAAGGGGCACAAAGAAAGTGCTTAAATTAGAGGTAAAGTTAGGGCATGGAGGAGCATATTAATACCCCAATCCAGAATGGGAAGATAATAAGAGGACACTGAATGTGAAAGGAAAGCACAGAGAGAACAGGGTAAGTAAAAATCATATAGTATCTGGAAAAATGGAAGATTTGGGAAAGAGCCAACTAATAAAGAAAGTGAGGAAACTAAACACCCATGATCAAAAAGCCAGGTAAAATATTCTACCACCTGAACCAGAGAAGGCTTACCAGCAGAAAATCCCTTACCAACAGACAAATAGTGGAAAACTGTCCAATTATGATGGTATACTTCTCTGGAAGTAGCTAACAAGGTTGGTTGATTTTTTTGGTGTTTTATGGCACAAAGCAGCTAGGCTATCTGCACCCAACATCAAGTAAAAAGTCAAAATTAAAGTAAATTTAGTAAAATTCATGAAAGGAAATTGAGGTAAATTAAAACAAAATTTAAAAAACAAAAAACAAATAGCATAAAACCAATGTTTACATTTAGTCTACAGCATTAAGAAATAAACTACAGTAATATAAGTTGTAGAGAACTTTCAGTAGCATAATTGTAATTATCGTAACTCACCAGAAAGACTAAGAGGTAAGTACAAAACCCACTGTCAGTCACCTGATAAAATAAAACAATGAGTTAAAAAATTGTGACCAATGAGTAGTCTTGTTAGAACAACTTCCTTCTTCTGATCCTCAGTGAAGCAAGATGGCCAAAGTCCACTAAAGGGGTTTATTTGGAAAAGCTTGTTTTCATGTTGCTCACTCCAAGTTGATTGCCAACTGGCATATAGCCAAGCCTTGAATACAGGACCATAATCCATGTATGGAACAGGCACAGTGGTGAAAGTGCCAGAGCAGATAGATTTTGTTGCGGTGTCAGCAAGCTCGTACCCATAAACGCCAATGTGGTCCAATATCCAAAAAAACTGGATAGAAGTGGACATTAAGGAGAATTGGAACAGTCGGTTTTGAATATTGGCGAGAATAAGGTGTAAGCTAACGTGAAGTGATTCCAGGACCAGTAGAGAACTAAGCGAGTCAGTATAAATTGTGCAGTTTGAGTACTGCTTAAACTCTACGTGATCCAGAGCAAGAGAAATGGCTTACAGTTCAGCAGTGAACACAGAAAGTGTAGATGGGATTCTGCCCGCAACCACTGAACTACAACAAACCATGGCAGTGCCCACACAGTCACCTGATTTCGAACTATTTGTATAAATAGAAAAGGAAGGATGGTTCAAAACATGTTCAACAAATAACAAACAGTATTTTAAATCGGGAGTCTGTTTTTCTCAGATGACTTAAAGATAAGTCACATTTGGGGACTGTAAGAAGCCATGGTGGGATGGGCTGACCAGTGAATTGGCTGACTCAATTTATCCAACTGAGCTTAGATATGAAGGCCAAAAGGAGCAATGACAGATCTTCTGTTCTGAAAAAGTATCGCCCACCAAGGAAGGGAAACACAACCTCAGGTGGGATGCTTTGGTGAGGAACAAAGTTTTGAAGCATATTGTAAAGACAGTTGCAAATGGCACAGATGCAAAGAAGGTTCATGAGACTATGTACAAACTCCTGTGATGTAAATGTCAGAATGAGGACACTTGTTGGCATCATAATTCCTTCTTTGTTAGTGGAGATACACCTCACTGCAGAAGCTCCTTGGGTGGAGAAGCCAGCGAGAATCTCTGACTCAGGGATATTTTTCAAATCCCTGTAAACAATAATTCCTCTTGATCAATTCAAAGTAACATATTGTGTAAAACCTCAATAGGTATATCTCCCAATTGCCTTTAAATGCAGGAGGAGTTCACTGTGTTCAGATGTGGATGTTTCCACATGTATGTCACAAGATCGAAGTTTCTTCACTGACTTTGGAGAACCAGCAAGTCCCTCTTGTCCCTTCTGAATGAAAAGGGAAGACATTTACCCTAAAGGTTTGTCTAAAAGAGAATGTAGTATAAGAAAATGAGGTACAACAGGTGTTACAGATATTGAAGATTGCTGCTTAAAATCTTCAAGATGTGGTTGCTTTCCTGTGGACTGTTTTTTCCCAATATTAAGTTTTTATTTGGTGGATCTAAAAAACAAACAAAAAACTAATATTTCGGTGGCCACTGATCCCACACACCATGGAGCCCTACAAGGGGAGGCACTACAATGCCAAAACAAGGACACTGCAGCAATGCCAGGGTTTTGTGAGCACTGTACCCAAACATCAGCATCAGATACAATGTCCACAACACCAGTTGAGAACATTCAAAACTGGTAATTGGTTGACCCTAGCCCAAGTAGATCAGCTGATTGACTCAAGGGAACCACTCCAAAACTGCCCATCTGCAGGAATTCAAGGCGAAAGTAGAGTGTTAGGGCTGGACGTCTCAACCACCAGGATCCTCTCCTTCCCTTCATGGGTCACTATGCATGGCAAACATGTGGGTGGATGTTTAGATCCCAGAGGAAGTAAACTGAAAGAAGAGAATCTTTCCTAGGAGGTCCCCTCCCCACATATAGGAATCCACATAAAGGGGGAGAGGAGCATACATTGTAATCTCAGAAATTACAGTTGTGCTGGCCATTAGGATGCAATTGGGAGGCACTGACAAGGAGCAGAGTGTACCAGAGAAATCATCCAATGAAGTAACTGTATGAGAGGTTACAAAGAAAGGTATTTGTGAGACCAACCCTGGCAGAAGCCATCAACAGGCAGAGCCTGTAGATGGAGTACAAGTGACAAAAATGGGAGGCAACTTGGTATTGAGGCCTGTGGCAAATGCATCTAAAGCATTCTATGGGAGAACCACATCAACAGTGAAAGCCCCTGAAAACAAACAGATCTAATGACCTATCTATGGGATAAAATAGATTTTGGGTGTGAAAGGCAACCCACAATCATATTTAAAGCACCTGGCACAGTATAGAAGATTCAAAGTCTGAAAACAGAGACCTCTGGACAGAGTGATTCTTTGGTGGTTGATACAAGCCATGACTGTAAAGCTGTCTGAATAATCCCTCATCAGATGCTGACAAGCAAGAGAAAGAAGTGATATAATGCTCGAGGAACTGCTAAAAGTTTCAGAACACTGATGTGCAAAACAGTTTCATCTGCAGATTAATGGCCCAAAGATTCATAGTGCCCACCCAAGCCTTGAATTTTTTGATGAGAAGTATCCAGGAACAGTTGCATAACCAGATTCATGGGAGAATGCAGCACCCCCACTGATTTATGGGCTTTATCTAGCCACCACTGCATGTTGTCTCTCAGGGAATGAGGAAAGTAGAACTTGTGAAGTGTCCACTTAAGGATTTCACGTGGGCACAATCAAGAGGGACCAATGTGGTTATGGAGGACCACATTCTCAAAAGCGAGAGAACCTTGCGAGCAGTAAATGACTGAGCTGAGAAAGCATGGTGAAATAAAGAGATCCATGAAAATTAGACATAAAGAAGAAAATATAATGCAATTAACCTTTCTGTCTGAGAAAACCCCCAAATCCACTAGATGTTAGGTGGGTTGAAGGATTGACTTCTCCAACTTGATCAACCAGTCCACTGTTGATGACTGGTGGTACATTGTATATGACCTCAATGAGGGAGTACCCAAAATTGAAGGAACAAACAATAGATATGAAGATGAAGGTAAGGATGCAAGTCCCTTAGATAAGTGAAGGGTACACCAACATGAGCAAAAACTAAATCCCTACCTTTCATGTCCTAACAACAAAGAAATCATATATGTAACGACTGAGTTGAGGATAACATGTGGGCTAACATGAAGGAGGTGAAGGGTATCAATAGAAAAATCCCTCAAGATTTCTGTGGCGAGTCTCCAAAAGCAGAGATGTGTGAAGAAGATACCTGAGAAAATTAGTAAGGGTAAGATGAAAGCAAGAATATTGAACATGTATGAGACTAACATCAGATCTGAGGGCTGCCCCCAAAGAGGTAATGAGGAACCAAACAGCTGCTGTTAAAAAAGGATAGTACACATAATGGTAAGAAAAGGCATAATGATCAGTGAATCTTTAATTAATTGGGAAAGAAAGTGATCTGCATGTTCCTGAATATCAGGAAAAGATGAGGGGAGTAAAAGATAGGGAAAAGAGACAAAACATCAGAAACCTGAGATACAAATCTGTGATGAACAAGATGAATCTTCAGGCTGGAAGTGAGAAGGAAGAGAAAACTCAGGAGGACTAAAAAACAATCAAAATCCCCATCATTCTGAACAACTTCAGAAAAATCACGAAGAGTCTGGGCAATGTCAGAAGATAAATGTTGACCCACGTAATGCACAATCTACTAGCATACAAAAGCAGAAAGATCCACAGACAGGTCACCAACACCTGAGGCCTGTATTAAAACACTGTTCATTAGTGTGATCCCCGAAGTGGTCACATTGACTTTGGAATTATAACTCAGGATATCTATAAAAAATTGAGTGCAGAAGTACAGTAACAATGATGAACTGCGAGAAAATGTTTTTAAATATATACATAAAGAGCCATTTCAAGTGAAAATTAAAGGTCTCACAGGAAGCACTAAGCACAAAAGAAAACATCTGTACTTGAAAGCTGCTGAGTGAGAAGTGGTGGTTTAGTAGAAACATTTTATGTGATATACATTCATCATATGAGCATGCTATGTGTCTCCTGCAAATCACGTTGAAATATAACTTCAAAAAGAGGGGAGCACAAGGCTTGTGGCATGGATAAAGAAAAAGTTCACATATAGAGGACAACACTGAATAAGATTATTTTTGAATTTTGCACAAAGATACTCAAGGGCTATCTGTGCTAGCCATTCCTATTTTGGTAGTGTAAGACTAGAGGGAAGGCAGCTAGTCATCACAACCCACCACCAACTCTTGGGTTACTCTTTTACCAACAAATAGTGGGATTGACCGTAACATTATAATGCCCCCACGGCTGAAAGAGCGAGCATGTTTGGCGGGATGGGGATGCGAACCCGTGACCCTCAGATTACGAGTCATGTGCCTTAACACACTTGGCCATGCCAGGCCCCTGAATAAGAACAGCTAATGTTGTGAGAGAAGGTAACTACTATCTTGGAAAATAACAGACATTTGCTTCATATATAGTATTGTGAAATGTAGCTTTTCTGGTGGTAAAGTCTTAGAATAACTACTTTTTTACGTATTAAAAAGTGGGCAGGGTTCTAAACATTTCTTTATCAAGACTGTTTTTTGAAATGCATAGTAAACAAAATGAGCAAAACATTCACTGACACTCTTTTAAATTAATCTAATCACCAAAATTACATGCAACTCTTAATGTAAGCTGGACTGCTGCAGTATAAATTAGTATTTTATAGTGAACTGAATGATAAGCTTGAGTGACATCTAAACATACCTGATGTTCAACAACTGTACCATAGAGTGAAAACTGTTGTAGAACATATGAAGCTGAAGCAGAAGGGTATCTGATCGAGTATAAAAAATATACATGAATCTTGCTCTATATAAAAACATTTCTGTATAACTTATCTGATCGAGAGTATAAAAAATATACATGAATCTTGCTCTATAGCAAAACATTTCTGTATAACTTAAAATCTTATTTTTAAAAAAACATGTTACAGAGTCAAGACTAACATTAAACTTACTCCACCCTGATATGGATAAGTAAACATTTTCAATGTTAATTGCATAGTAATTACATTTTTAATAATTCAGTGTATTAATGTATTACTAAGTAAACTGTCAGACAACTGTACTGCACAGTGATTCACTAGCTAATACATTATTCCCTCTTGTAGCACTTGGACATAAGATGATTTATGTCTTTAATCTCATTACCCAGAATTAATACAAAAAATTAAGATCATTTTTAGACATTTCTCAGGCTAGAATATCAATAATGGTATGTTTTTTGTCTTCCATATTAAAACAGTTTTTAGAAATTTTATAAGTACTTTTATAGAACATAACTTGAGAACTAAAAAAATTTCACCACCTATTAGTTGGAAAAAAAAAAGTTTAAAACTTCAGAAGGAATTACAATATAGAAACATATTAAGACAATAATATTGGTACAAAACTATTGTATCAGCCTGACTGCATGGAAATCTTGAACATAAGGTGACCCCAAATTTTCAGAAACCATGGAAAAGATGATGAGGGGGGATATCAAATTTCAAAATGCCCTTTTTTGTGTTTACAAAATACTTTTAAGTGAATAGCCTGCAGGTGGATTAGTTGCAACAGATGAATGGTACTTGGACATCCATGAATGCAACAAGAGTCGGGTGAAGGTGCCTGTAGTCAGACATGATTATACAGCCCTGAAGAATTCTATAGCCTAATTATTAATAAAAAATACCCTGCCAATTTTAAAAAAATATTATAGAAGTAATGCTTTCAGTAACAATTTTTTGTCTTTTTTTGCAACTAATATTGGTCTTAGTTTTAGAGAGATTAGTTCAAACACTATGTTGACTTTGTCATTGACTATTTTATGGGGTTCACAGTAGTTGGTTGTAATCACAATCTGTTTTTTCTATATTTTTGTCGTATTGGATTCTTGCTCAGTGATATTTACAGTGGTCTAGGTAATTTTGTGGCTGTTGCTATTGGAATGCGAGATCTCCATATTATAATTCTTTTTAACTAGCTGCTTTTCCATAATATGGATTGCTTTGTTTCACCGATGTATTTGTCACCGCATTGGATACTGAATATGATCTGCTAATGTTTTTATGTCAGGAAGAAAAGTGAAATGCATTATTGGTAAATTCAATACTAGTGATATTCAGAAGTAATTCCATTATGAAAATCTTTTACAACCTTACAAACATTTTTGAATAAAGTTTACAACTGGTGATATAGGTGTCTTGAGTTTATGAATTTTTGATAAACTGTAATACAGTGGGTGCTTGTACTGGTCCATAATAATTTCATTTTTGTTTACAAGTCCTTACGATAATGCAAATAATTTTTCTCTGTTTCTTGAAAAGTATTTTATGGACCAGATCTATTCAAATGCAGTATTTTTTGTATAATTTATGTATGTTATGTAATCAGTGACTCACTACATAGTTAGAATTTCCAAACAAATAAAGCTAAGCCTGCACTTGTATCAGAGGATTTATACCTTTTGACTTAAATATAATTTGTACTTAATGCCTGCTAACAAGACAGTTTGATTAATGGCTCAACAAAAGATGAAAGTGTTTATTGTTAAGATGCTAACTATGATGATGAAATACCATTAATTATGTCTAACTTATGGTTAAATGTCAGTGAGCTGTTTTAAGTAAGGCTTGCATAACTGTAAACATCGGTGTAATTATTTCAATCAGTAATTTTACTGATGC
The DNA here is from genome assembly GCA_011833715.1 of Carcinoscorpius rotundicauda. Lineage (NCBI taxonomy): Eukaryota > Metazoa > Arthropoda > Merostomata > Xiphosura > Limulidae > Carcinoscorpius > Carcinoscorpius rotundicauda. The sequence goes on from CM022403.1 coordinate 47,287,223, forward strand.
TGTATTGTTTGAAATTTTTTGACAATTTTTTTTGCTGCATAATGTGGGGTGTGGGAATGAGAAACAGAAATGATTCAGTTAAAAACTTTGTACAAGGCCATGAAGGTTTATTTTATGATACACAAAGAAACTATAAGAACATTATCTTAGCAACAGTTCTATTTAAAATTTAAATTTACCCAAAAACTGTTACCCATGTCCCATCAAGTTCTTCATCTGGAGACAGGGAGTCACTGCAATTATAAATATTTCACAATAACTTTTTAATTGGTCAGTGATTAAGTTCATCCAAAAAAATGTATGTAAAAGCAGATGTAACTTTTAAAAACAAACATACTGTTCTAATTAAAAACAATAAATAAAAGCCATAAAATTTAAATTTTAACGTACAATATTAATAAAATGTTGCTAACTTGCTTTTCAGTTACTTATTCAAACCCATGAACATAAATTTTCATAATTTTAAAACTTACATATTTTAGATTTTACTGGGATGCTTCTGTTTTTTGTTTTTTTTTAACAAGTACAAATTATCAGTACTGAAACTGTTTCAACAAACTATCCAGATTTTTAACAGAGATAAACATTCAAATGTTACATAAAGAACATGATATATATTATAAATTGAGCACACACACATGGTTACAGAATCTGAGCTCTGTACAATCTACAGGTGGTTAAAGAAAACCTTTGTAAACAAGTGTGGTATATACACACACACACACAAATTAATAAGTGGAACAACAGTGTGTACGTGCACTTTGTGCTACAGTTACTACTTGAAAAATATATAACAGCCAGAAAAAGTTTACCAATTATAAATAAATTTTTGGAAAGATTTAATTTAACAAAAATTCTAATAAGTTCAAATGAACACATTACTCATGGGAAAATACAATTTGTGATATTATATAATTCAAAGTGGTTTCTCTAATACTGAAGATCAAGCTCTCTCTCTATACACATATATATATATATAATAACAACAAAACAAATTGTTGACTACTACTCTACTAACTGCTTCTAATAAAACTGATATTTCTTTATCAAACCAGAAAGAAATTGAAGTCTCTAAATCAAAAACTCTACATAGAGGAGCGAACGTTTCCACCTTCTTTGGTCATCGTCAGGTTCACAAAGAAAGAGGTAACTGACCGATAGCTGACTACATATTTGAAGGCAGTTATGTAATTGAGTGTAGAATAAAGTTTCTAAATGTTTTAAAACTTATTTCATCAAAAAAACAAAATTAAATCACCAGTAATGAATTTCATGTTTGTCAAAATTTATGATACTGACCCTTTCTGTAAAGCATTGAAAATACAATAACACAGTTGAATAATTAATCATGGTAATAAAAACAAAGCTTGCCAAGGTTAGCTAATTTTAACTGTTAAACTAGCTCCCTCCCTGTTAATCACTTCGAAAACAGCCAAAACCAAGCCAACCAAAACACTGGAGGCAGGAAGGATGGGTAGGAAACATGAAAGGAGATATCTATTTGGAAATACAATTTCAGTTTAGGAAAATGTTAACTTCCAATATTATATCTTACCTCCTCTAACAAAAAGTTAGAATCCCACCTTGAGCTAGTGAAGAGTCAGTGACAAGAAAACACTCCTTTAGAAAGTGTACAATTAACATCAAATTCACTGGGAATCAACCTCCATAGAATCGTAGGACAATGAAGGACCTTAATTTGGGGATGCATATGCAGTACAAAACCTGGCAGCATTGGAATTTATCATCCAGCCTATGACAGGAGAAGGGCACCAGTCAAACATACAGGAAGATTTATGTGGCTGGATCACCTCAAACCAAAAAGACGTCACAGACAATAATTTAATAAATGAACAGGAAAGTTCTGAGGTAGGTAAATGAAACTAAAACATGAGGATCTGATGCACTGGAAGAAGAAAAAATCCAAAAGGTGTGAGGTGAGCCATGTGTAGGTAGAATGAGAAAAGCATAAACTTAATAGGCCAATGAGCATGAACTTCATTATCTAGATAAGAAGGAAAAATTGAAGCAGCCCAAAAAGGGCATTGGTAAAATAAAGGAAAAAGAAGACAAAGACAAAAATTAAACATACTGGAGAAAACAATGGCTAAAAAATACAAAGGATGTTCACATAAGATCCCCCAAATTGACACATGAAGGAAAAGCCTATTCAGGAGGGTTAAAAACTGCCACAAGTCACATCCACCAGTTGATTAACATCTAGATGCTAGTATGATAGGGTATTTAACAGGTTGTACAGAATGTTGCCAAAAATGGTCGGATTTCTGATGAAACATAGCTGACAGTCCACCACAGCACTAAAAGCAGCAGTAGTCATGACCACAAAAACTACAAATACATAAATCATAAAGTCAGAAAAACAAAATTAGAAGAGAGAGAGTAGATAATGATATTTAAATAGTGACTTTCTACCAAAGAAAAAATAAACACGAACTAAAGTTGAAAACACAACAGAAAACATGCATGAATATGATAATTGTAAGCAAAAACAAAGATCTAATAATAAGACTGGCAAATGAGTAGTGATTAACAGGTGCAATATCAGAAATGGTGCTAGTTATGATAGGGGTAGTATTACACTCCTATTGGTGGAGGGTTTGCTGCATGACCATTTACACCTAAATATGCAGTAAGAAGTGAGGATTACAAGGCTTGTGATAAGTGAAAAATTTGTACCAACAGAGAGCACTACTAACTTGGAAAGCTTCTTTGTAAGTAAAGGTAAGGAGATATTGTATTAGAAATATCTGTTTCATGTTACAAGCATCACCTAATCCATGAAACAGCAGATGTTTCTTGACTACTCAAACTATAATAAGTAACAACTCAGTTTACAATTTATAATATGACTGCAATCATAATCAAAACTTGAAAAAACCATTAATTCTGTAAGAAATATATACTATGAAAGAGTAACATATGCACTATCTGCACACTACAGTAATAATCATGATTGGATACAAAGTTAACTGTACAGTTGACAACTGCTGTAAATAAAAATGTGCCACGTGTTTCGATAATTTTCAGAGTTAACAACTATACAGGTTAAGTACCTGTCATCATCATTATTCAATCTCAAGTACAGAGTTGGCCTATGTCTTCTTATATGGTGTTACCACATGTTGATATATACATGCGTTTAATTTTAATTGCAATGAACTTTTTGTGCACAAGTGGAAGCCAAAGTGACAATGTCAGAACCTTTTACAGAGTTTAGTGCAAAATTTAACTAAACAACTTTTAAAATCAATGTATATCTATAAACTTCACATAAAAAACGTAAGCGTTAATTCCTTACTTTAAAAACAAAATATTTAAATAAATTCTCAACCTTCAATTCTGTGTGTTATGTGGGGTGTCTTTATATATGTTTCAGAAAATCTACCACTTACACATATTGATATTCCAGAATTTCAAATAAAAACTTCACACCTTATTTCCTGAGCTCGTAATAAACTTATTACACCCACCACAGAAGTTTCTGTCAATTCTTTATTCTATTTGTTTGTTTGTTTTTTAATTTTGCGCAAAGCTATCCGAGGGCTATCTGCGCTAACTATCTCTAATTTTTCAGTGTAAGAATATAGGGAAGACAGCGAGTCATCTCCACCCACCACCAACTCTTGAGCTACTCTTTCACCAACAAATAGTGGGACTGACCGTCACATTATGATGCCCCCCACAGCTGAAAAGGCGAGCAAGTTTGGTATGACAGGGATGCGAACCCGCGACCCTCAGATTATGAGTTGCGCGCCTTAACCCACCTGGCCATGCCGAGTCAATTCTTTTTGAAGTTACTTATTTACTCACATTTACTGTGAATAGTACATGTACCTAATTCATAAAATGGGCATTTTGTGAATGATGTGATTATGATGCCTTTATGATAACTTATTTGAAAAGGATTTTATTAAGTGAAAATTAAAGTGGGTGCTTTATTAAGTTAGAAACTGTTATAAGTCAGTCAAAAAGTTTTGGCAGTTTGGGGAATTCTTTTTTACTGTTTGAATTGTTTGTTTTAATAGTGCTTCCACAGGCAAAGCACCCAGGATTTGGGCTGTATGGCAGACCTTAATATATAACATCATTCTGGAATGAACTAGAACTATTTTAAGCATTTTCAAGTTGAACTAAAACTCCACACAAAGTTTTATGAAAAAATTCACAGACTTTGTAACCTATCACAAGTTCTTGACACTCATAATACACAGTAATAAACTTAGAAGATGTACACGTAGTGTTGTGTTGTTGACTTATAATCTTGGTTAAGATCAAGCATAATGTTGTTTATTTGTTACCATTATTTGTTCTTTATTTTCAGAATAGACATGAAGGCCTTGACTTTGGCATACGTGGAATAATTCTCATCATCTTGATTAATAATACTTTACCTCTTTCAGTGCAACTACCTGACAGAAGTGCTGGACAGATTGTACTGTATCTTTTAGCTGAAACCCAGACTTCAATCGAGAAAGTGCCATCTAGCTGTTTCAAAAGCTTGTTCTCCAACTTTCAATCTCTCTTTCACTTCATTGAATATCATTGACTTGAACAGGAATGCAAGTATAATTTTTCTCTAAATATACTTCTTTGGAAGAGCTTGTTGCACACTGTTGGCAGATGAGAATAGTTTTACATCATCAGATTTCTTACAAATGTTGTTTCTAATCACATTCACAAAACCACTTGGATATCCTGGGAGTAACATGTTGCACAGAATCCTTAATACATACAGATTATTCACTTGATATTGCTTTGGATTCAATACCAAAGAACTGCTGAATTGAATAGACATTGTTCCCATGCGCTGTTGGAGTACTACAACATCTTGAAAGCCTTTCTTTCACAATTGGGTTCTTAGATGGTTTGTGTTATTTCTTCAGCATTGCGAAGTCCAAGGAATTCTCAGAAGTATTGCTATACATTTAACTTCCATCACTCTCCAATGAAACAGCATAATTAACCCTTTCTTTTTTTATTTCTTTGTACCTTTAATATACCATGCAACTGTTCCAACCTGCTTTTTCTTGTTATTTTGACCTTTGGGACTAAACCATTGCATCTACTGACATCAAGGGTACTTCCCACAAGTACTGCAAATACACACTTTACACTTACAAGCCATTTTCTTCTTTTCCTGTTATAACTTTGCTTTTTGAATATAAGATCAGTACACTTACTCACTGAATATTGGTATCTGTTCTGTGGTCAGCTGCAGATCCTGTTTTCACAAAAGGTGTGGCATTTGCCTGTTTTTGTCCAATCAAGTTTTGGTGAAAGTATTAGCCATTAAATGATTTGAAATTACTTGAAAAATTAGTTCTTCAAAATCCTGTGTGCCTGGCCCACGGATGCACTATTAAAATAAATATCTGAAAGCTACACAGATTATTTTTTGGATGACCAACAATGGAAAATTTAGGTTTAATGAATACTGGTTCCAGAAAGCAAAAGACCTCAATGCCAGAATACATTTTTGTATATATATATCTTTTTTAACAAAAGTAATTGAAATGTAAAAAAATTAACAAATTAAGTTGGATAAAAAAACTTAAAGGAAAAAATAAAATTTTCATTTTGAGCAACATGAGAAACAATGTCACATGATACAACTCAAACTTATTTTTATCCTAAACTGTCCACATTAATGTTCTGTGACATATTACTACACACAGTAGTTTGAAATTAAATGAAAACAGTTGTTACAAGTTAAGAATCTCAAAGCTTTTTTTTTTTAAGATAAATATTTGTACTCTCTTAAGTTACAACCTACAGTCATTTTGTCAAAAAATAAAAGGTACTTTTTTGGTTTCATTTCATATTTTTTCATTTTTCACTACAGATTGCTTCACTAAAGTTAGTTTTAGGATAGAGAAAATAAGAAATAAAGTAAAATGTTTTAATAAAAAATTAGATATTCATTCAAGAAATTCTAAAGTAAAATATGAAAACTATGAGATGAAAAAAAGTACTTTTATCCTTCTCATAAAACAATCACCCCATATTCAGATCAGTCAGAATCTGACTCACAACATTCATTGATACATCGTTAGTACAAATACCTCATGGGAAATTCTGATTTTTGTTTTTGTTTATAACATACTTGTGATGTTTTTGAAAGTTTTACCAAATTTCATGAAGGTACACATAAAAACATTTGGTAGTAAGCATTAATTACACAATATGAGTCAATTGTATGAACAGAGGGTGAGGAGTTATTTTAAATTGATATGGAGGTAAAAGTACATAACTAACATTTCATTACATTAATTACAAATTTAATGTTAGAAGTACCCTAAGTTTAGTTTAGTTCATGTAGAAGGCACAAAAGACAGAGACTAATCGGTTGGTAATTTCAGTTCAAATGTTAAACTGCCTGGAGTCTTGCTGTGTGTAACATTAGGGTGGATGAATCTCTGGAATACAAGATCAATACTCAACACAAATTAGTTATGCAAGCAGCACCAGAGAGTGTCATATGTACATACTTAATAGGCTGAAAGACTGTTACTAGAGGGTACAAACAACATGGAAATGTCTGATTACCAGTTTGTATCCTGGTCATCAAATCATCATCCAACAAAACATCACTGTCAAGATTCTAGGAAGGTGTAGACAGAGGGCTTGCCTATGAAACTGAATAGCTATTATCCTTATCAGTAAGTGGTTGTTTCAGTGAAATCAATGCTTCCAAATTTCCAGATTATATGTAGGTAGGTAACAGTCCTTTAGAACAGTCAGATAGTGACACATAAATGATTATCAGTTCTACCAAAACTATATTATTCACACTCAGCAACAAATACACTGGTGAGGGCAGATCATCATTATCTTTTGTAGGCAGTACCATTTCTTTGGAAAAAACAACAACAACTGAAGTAACTGGGGGTAACCTTTAACAGATTTCATCAGCCACATTAACATCATTATAATGAAAATTAGCAAAAGCATCAATGTACTAAAAGTTGCAACAGGAAGTAGAGATGAAGAATGTCACCTCTTTATGTTCTACTAGATTTATGCACCTAAATGAGATTGAAAAGTTACAAAACAAGGTATATACTACAGCCACCCCCATTTCACCTCCTAAGCCTTATCAACATCAGAAAGCACCAAGAGTGCTTAAAAGCACAATTCTGACAAAAGTTTTGCAGTGTTAAAGCCATGCATCTTATCACTGAGTCACTAACTTTTCAACTAGCACACAACAATCATTCAGATGTCAGCAAAGTAAATGAATACATACAAGTATTATCAGAAGAAGACAAGAGTGAACAAATGGTATACATCCATTATTTAAATAACTGATTTCCACAGATCACAGATATATGCATATGGAATAAAAATCTTACACCACTAGTACCTGTAGAAATCAGTCTAGGCAGAATATGTAGAGACCGAGTGAGGATGAAGCAGAAAATGTCTGTTAATGCCTATTTAAAGACTAGTGGATAATCACCTGTCATCATTACCACAATGGCTCCTATTGCAAAAATATAGAAAAAGCTGTTTGATCATTCATCATTTCATGGAGTAACATTAAGCATAAAGCTGGTGGAACATTGGAACTTCCAACAGCACAGTTACAGAGCTGGAAGCTATACAGAAAGCTCTCCCCTGAATTGATGGAAGTAATAAACTGTAAATATACAGTGCTACCAACAAATATTTGCAACCTGCTTATAATTGATACAGCTCAAAATGCATAATGGTTGGTCTGCAGATTGAAACAGAAACTAAAGTAACAACAGAGTAAGACCATCTTCTGTGTGTATGTACAAGACTAATCTAAGAAGCTAACAAGCCTGCAAGGGAAGCTTCAAGTCAAACTAAAGAACATTTTTATTTTGCAGAATATCAACCTTCCATGTACTAGTAGAGTGAAAACAGTAACTATGAAAGGTCATCACCAATATTCAGGTGGAATGAAACTGTTAAAAAGGAAAATATCATAATGGCCAGCTAAGAAAAATAAAAGATGGAAAATCAACAAGGTAGCATACAGTCAGAAATTCTGGTTTCAAAAGCCTGCTAACTGATCACTAAGCAATTAGGGGAGTTATAACATCATCTAACAACACTCCTGTGATAGAAATAAATGTATCTGAAAACACTCTAAGACCTGAAAGTCAAAGCTAATTAAGCTAAGAGAGTTAAAAATAAAAAAGATAAAATATTCAAATTGTAAATTTTCATTTTACTTTCTACTTTTCTTCTTAAAATTAAAATTTTGAAAAAAAAAACACATTTTGACAAAGAGTACGAGATATAAAGTTTATTTTATGGCAAATAAAAATGTCTTATGTTAAATAAAGGATGTAAAGAGTAGATATTTTGGATGAAGTGTTGTGAAATAACAAGAAAATTTGCATTATTATAGTTTTAAGCATTTTACTAGTGTATCCCAACTGGTTTGATTATCCCTGCTATGGAATAAAAACCTTAATCCTTAAACAGCAGGAATGTTGCAGGTAGTAGCATCAATTGATGATGGCTGCCATTTAAGAGTTAATGGCATTAAATATAATATAGTGCAGTTGACATTGTTATAAATTATTCTGTAATTACACTCTCAAGTTCTTAGAATTTAATTAACAGTAGGTGGTGTGAGATCATCGACTAGATTTTCTTAAAACAGTAATGATTAAGAAGTGTTATCAGATATTCCTCCAATGCAACTACAAATTTTTAATAACTGAAATTCAGTAAGTTACCAATTAGTTTTTGATGCTTAATAAAAATACATGCCACCAAATAGAAGGTTTTTTGTTTTTAAAAAAGCACAGTAAATTTGTGATAAATAAAATATTACTCTTCATATTTCAAGTTTAAAAAACTAATACATAACTTGATTTCTGCTATTCTGTTTACTGGTTTCAAAATCCACTAATAAATGTCCATAATTTCATGTAAATGACTAACTCTTCAATGAACAAGGATCATTTCACAACACAAAATGGAACGTTTCAAACGTACAAAATCACTAAAATAATCTTACCTTACTGTGTCAGTCCCAAACGAAAACTACACTTTATTATTTTAATACAAAGTGAAATTATAAAACAAAAAAGAAAAAAAGTCAAGATTACACTATCTTTGGAAAATCATAAACAAGTAAGAGAATGAAAAAAACAAATCAATAAAAACTTTACCCTTGGGTATAAAATGGATCTATCTGTGCTGGTGATGTTAAAAGCTCGCTGGCTTGAGCTTGATTCATGCCTTTATTTGGTGTCAGTACCTTGGCATTTCGTATCTGGCCTGCAAGAACAATCATCAAGATCTCTATAAGAAAATGTATCCATTTGTTAAAAAAATTGTTTTAAACTCTTACATTAAACTCTGGCGTTAGTCAGGTTTAGTACCTGCATAAAACATACATAAAATATTTTATGCTACCCCAGACTCTCATCTTTACAGTATTACATATATTTCTGTGAAATTAAATAATTACATCCAAATGAAGCTAACTGATAAACAAAATCATGAGGAAGGATTGTGTTAAAAACAGAAAATCCCAGCCTCGAATTAATTTCCACCATTAATTTTTAACTCATAAACAAAACACATTAACATGAAACAAAATACACTGCATATTTTAGAAAAGGATCATAGGGTACAAGCTACAATGTGGGATTATAAAATGTATTCTAGGTTTTGAAGGTGACTGAAAAAGTAGGACCCACACTGAGGTGGGGATATGCTGTATATCACTCTTAACCTCCAATATGCTAGTCTCACATGAGAAAATTAGAAATTAGGAGAGTGAGATGTGGGTGTTCAAGCCAACAATGTCCCGCATCTATACTGCCCTTCACTGCCTGCAAACATTTATGGGAAGGTGACTGATCTCCTAAGTTAAAATAATAAGAAAAATATAAAAAGATCAAAAATAAAAATAAAAAATGAAAATAAGGTATTACCATCAGTTAAGATAACTATATTAGAAATAACTAATGAAGACACCAATAGACTTCAAAGAGTAAACTTGAACATTTTAAAACTACAAATATTATATCCCTATGGATTAAACCAAGATTTCAATAGTTCTACTGCTCTGAGTTTGAGCAATGATTATTGTATTTCTATTTTTCTCTTTATAGATAAATTTATTAATAAAAATAAAAAAATGAGGAGGTAAAAGAAATAAAGTAAAATGGGTTAATTTTTCAGAATTGTGGTTATTTTGATAAGTTTTACACTAGCATTAGTATACGTGAAACTTTTTAAAAAACAAATATGAACTTAATCTTCCCAAAATAAAAGTATTAATTAATGTAATAAATAAAACTTTCAAAATGATTATGCAAAACACTTACTTGTAGACATTATAAAATATCAATTAAAAGCTAATGATGTTTCAAGTTTTGAAAAAGAGAAATGGAAAGTAAAATCTTCATATTTAATAACTAATTTTAGACATAAAATATTCAATGATTTACAGATTTATAAAATTATTCATCAGTCTATAAACAATAATAAAAACTTGAGACCCACTGTCAGTTATAAATCTGTAGTTCCAATTGGTCCATCAACATAAAAGTTTTTGCTAATTTAAATGTGGATGATGTTAATAATATCCCTTGTGAATGTGAAAATAGTTTACTTGTTGCTACTTTTCATAAACATATTATTACTAGTAATTTAGATAATATAAAAGACAAAATATTATGTGAAATAATCATAGAAGGAGCTAAATACAGAATACCAACAAAATGAAATAAAAATAATATTCTGAAATCTCTTGAAAAAATACTGATAGATATATTTTAAAACTTATATTACAGTTTATCCACCAGGATGGTTTTTAGAATGGAAATTGTATATACTTGAAAAACAAAATTATCCTACTTAAATTTAAAAAATACCATATAGATTCATCATTTAATCAGCTCCAAAATAAGATTAAAGAACTCCAAGAATATGTTATAGTTCCTATTCATAAAGCTAACTGTAATATTGATATAATTTGCAAAAAAAAAAATGCATTAATTATGATAAAAGAAATTAATAACACAAACTTTTAAACTTGTCAACCAATCCAAAGATACAGTAATTAATAATATCATTAAAGCTCATCAAAAAATTTCTTCTAAACATAATTACTATGTAGATTTGCCATTTCTCTTTGCTATTCCAAATTACATAAATCTCCAATTAAATTTAGATTTATTTCCCATTCAATAAAAACAATTACAAAACAACCAGCTATGTTATTAAATAAATTACTTTATATTTCACTTGATAAAATAGAAATTGTAAGTACTAACAATAAAAGACATACGTTTTGGAAAATAAAAAATAACCATCTATTTTAGAATGTCTAAGAAATTGTGAGCAGGTAAATAGTACTCAAACATTTGATTTTACACCATTATTTACCACAATACCATTAAACAGGAACAAGTTTCAATGTGAGATTATAAAATGTATCCTAGGTTTTGAAGGTGGCCAAAGAAATAGGACCTACATTCAGTGGGGATACATCATCTATCAGCCTTAACCTCCAATTTGCCAGTCTCACAAAAGAAAATTAGAAATTAGGAAAGCAAGATGTGGGTTCTCAAGCAAATAATGTCTCACAACTATATCACCCTTCACTTCAATAAATTACTGAATATTTTACTTGATAAAATAAAAAATGTAAGTATTAGCAATAAAAGACATACATTTTGGATAATAAAAAATCACTAACTTATTTTAGAAAGTCTAAGAAAGTGTGAGCAGGTAAATAGTATTCAAACATTATATACCACAATACCATTAAAAGATTTAATCTTTGTTTTAAATTCATTAATATAACAATATTGCCATCCTTTTATGGAACTGGAAAAAAGAAAATATAGTTAAAAAAACTAAAAGATGTATCACGATTCTGTATTTATAATAAATTATATATTTTTCAATGAATAGGTTTTTAAGCAAGTGATAGGAGTTCCAATGGGAGCTAACTATTCAACTTATGTAGCAAATTTATATTACTGTGAAAATACATTTATTGAAAACTGTACAAATCCAGATATTTTTACTTTAATTTAGATATTCTGATGATTTAATTAGCATAAATAATTATGAAATACGTTATCAACACCATTTATCTAACAGATGTACATTATTTAGATTTAGAAGTTAAGGTAATTGATAAGAAGGATATCAATATAAATATTTTTGATAAAAGAAAAGATTTTGTTTTCCCAATTTATGGTTTACCCTCTTTATATTGCAATGTACCATACCTATCTGAACATTAACCTACAGTTTTTCAGATATCGTAAAATTTGTAATAAATTACAATAATTTATTAATAATGTTGATATGTTGATACAAAATTAATAGTTAGCGGATTTAATAAAGAAATTTTCGATTAAATTATTCTGTTACAAATACAAAAATATATTAGATAAATACAAAGAAAGGAAAATCAGAGAAATTCCACTAAAAACTGTTTTTAGTTAAAAATAAAGTCATCTGAGAACTTGGCACTAATTTATACAGATGTACACCTTGAGCTGCATATGAAAGCACAACAGTCACAGTAAATTATCACTTTACTGATGTTTTAATTAGTGCCTCTACCACAATGGGGGCAGGAATGCTAACTTCAAGAGGTTTTATCTTACTTACTCCAATACGGTAGTACCTTATTTTTATTTTACATCCTTTTATGTTTATCTTTTTCTTATTTTAACTTGGGAGAGCAGTCACCTTCCCACAACTGTCTGCAAGCAGTGAAGGATAATACAGATGTGGGGCGTTGTGGGCTTGAGCACCAACATCTTGCTCTCCTAATTTCCAATTTTTTTATGTGAGACTAACAAATTGGAGGTTATGACTGATAGATGGTTATATATAACACACACACACACACACACACACTAAATATACAAACAGAGGTCGAGTACGTTATATTAAAATGATTTTAGAATACCATCACGTCACAATGCAAGGTGTCATACTCTATCTGACGACATACATTTTGATGTTTTCAGCATAGGTTTTATTGCCAAAGGCTCAAATACAAAAATGTTGCATCTAAAGTATTTCTCAACAGGTCCATTACATAGAAATCTATATTCACTGAATTTGTCATCTTCACATATTTTTGGATGGAATAGCTGGAATGATTTTTATTTTCCAGCTGCTGGTTATAAAAATAGCAGATGATAAAAACAAATCTCTAAAATCTAGACATATTGTTAAAATGTCTGGAGAACACTAAGATGAAAAATTCACCACTGAAACTTTACAATAGCAATTTTTATGTGATGTTTATGTTGCTGTATTGTGTTATAAATAACTAGTTATTAGCTAAAGCCTTGTCTGTAATACTGTAGACTTCAGGTGTGTTAATTTTAGAAAATATTAAAATTCTTAATGATAATTAATAGCCTTATTAAATGCAAGTATGGATATGTAATGCTTCTTTTTTGATATGTGGTAGTATAACATCTTTTTCTTTATTTATTTCTAAAATTAAATGGGAAAGGATTTAGTCTGACTGTATCCCTTTAGTTTTGCACCTACTTATATAACATTAAAAATATATTTAAATAATAACAAGTTAGAAAAATACCACTTTTACACTTTAACGTTTAGCCAGAGGGTCAGAGGATGGTGCTGTCAATCAGTTGTCTTCCCTCCAGCTAGCAGTTCAAATTTAATGACAGTAAAAAATACTTAGTAGCTTTGCCAAAACAAATTTGTTGGCAATGGGATGGGAAACCAAAGACTCTTGTTCACCAGGCAATGCTGGCCCAAGTCTCAACAAATTTTAGGTAACAAAAATCTCATAATACTAAATTCCGTTTTTAATATTCTCCAATACAGACAGCCCATTATGTAATTTTGTATTTGACAACAAATATAATAGCAATATTTTGGTTATTTGAATAGTTAATCTAAAGTAGTAATAATTACAACTAATTTCATTTGGTTCTTTTCCTCGCAATCAATTCTCTATATGACTGATCATGTGTCTTCTTTGTACTCAATTTAGTCTTTTTAGATTTAATATACCTGACTCAATATAGTGTTGTGTATCTTCACAAAATTTGACATTCTTTCAGTTAATATCATGTTTTTCACATACCAAAAAATAATACCTTAAAGTGAAGTATTTTTAATAACATAAGTGAAGATTTCTCTGTGAATATATTGAGTATGTTCTAAATAATGTGTATAAAGTATTTTTCATTGAAATTAAAAATCCTTCGTCTCAACAATCTCAAATTTCCTTTGTGTAATCTGAAATTTCCTAAGAGCATTTTAAATGTCTTTTATTGGTAAAACTTTTCAATTTATCCTATTTTTTATATACCCTATCTTAACATGGAATTGGTTAATTTAACCAACCTCTTAACCAAAAATAAAAGTTCTAAGTTTGAAACAGCATATATCTATTTATAATTGTTATTATATTATTGCCCTTTGAACTGTCTAACTACTATCCCTGCCATTACAAGTTGTAACTAACTCAGGGCATGAGCAACTCATGTCACACAATTGAATTACACTACCCACAAGTTGCTCATATTCATGAAATATTATTATTATATTATTTATTTTACTTGATCTAGTCCTAACTAACCTGAAAAGATCCATATTTCTATATTTTACTTTTATAATTATAGATAAAATATAAACATGAAAAACCAGAAATAAAATACTTCATCCTCTTTCTTCTTGATTTTGATTGTTACAGAGAGTTAGCCCCATTTTTTAACACTAATCATAGTATTGCACTTAATTTTTAGTTAATGAGATAATGAACCAAACAATACAGATTAATAACATGCAAAAAGTATACAAATCTCTTCGCCTCTCTGAAACTTTGTCATTCTAACTCTGCAACAAATGTCATTACCAATTCATCCAAACTAATTATCACTCTTTCCGTGGGAACACTGTTAGTACTCTGAGAGAAATTGCCAATTTTCCATCAAGGAAACAATGTTATACAATACGTCATTTGACAGATGAAAAAAATTAACTTTCTGTTGGTTATTAATAATACAGAATTAAATGTAAGAGAGAACTATTTATAATTTATGAAAGAAAAGATGTGACAGATAGGTGTGGCAAGAGAGGTCTGATTTTCTAATCAATTGCCCTGTAACCACATAAAATTGAAGACTGTAATAAGTGTGGTTTGTCTGAAACATGAAAATTCTATGGAGTAATTTACATTTAATATACTTTTTTAGGGGTAGTGAATAAAATAGGGAAAACAACATATTAAGAGAAAAAGTATTAAAGGAAATTCATGATTTTTTTAAAATATTGCCATCTAGAATTAAGAACTTAAAACTTGTATATTTTAAAATGTGGATTACTAGTTAATATTTTGTGCTATTCTATTTGGTACAACATAAAAAAAACTTTTAAATATTTTGTATGCAAGATACTAAAACTTTATGCCATGTGCAGTAAAAATACCTGTGGCAATGTGGTTAATTACAATTTTAATTAATAAATCACTAGAATAATGGAAAACAGTCATAACTGGAAACAGTAGTTTTAGTTTGTTCATTTTTATTACAAGTGATTTAATCATAAATTTGATAAACTCTTTCCATATGGGTGGGGTCATTTTGACTGACTTAAAAACCCCTAGCAAACCATGAACTATAACTTTTAGTGTGATACAGGTATCTGCAAAAAAAATTATAAAGTTTAGTATATGTTAGGTCTTTTATAGACAAAAGCTTTTTTGAATTAAGTATATTTAGTAAAGATCTGTTCATGAATATATGGAGTCAGTGCTGACTAGTTTAGTGTAGGGTTATTCTCATGTTAAGATTAAAAATACTTTTTCTCATTTCAGTTTTCAAATTTCATTTGCATAACTCCCACATCATTAAAATTTTATATTTCATCTGTTATTTGCTCTATCTTGAACAATGATTTTTTCCTTCCAAGAAGGACTGAAGATTCTCATGGAAAACTACAATTGTTTATCCCAAACAGCTTAAAGCTTGCAACATTCTATGTCCATTTCTACTTAAGTTTATAGCTTTATTGTTCTTTAAAAAGCACGTCTGATTAAAATTTCCACAGTACGAGCTATAAATCATTTGGGAACACACAAAGTTACAGTACTGAATGATGTAATTAACAAACTACAAGTGTATTTCATTATCTTATCTAATTTAGCCAATGTAGTTTCTACATTTTATTTACTTTTATATCAACAAATAAAAAACATGCATAAAAAATAGAGAATTTACTACTTACATATGGTCTTGTTCTTTAATTGCTGACCCTTTGATGAAACTTAAACCTAATTTTTGTACTTTTAAAAAAAGACAATATGCAGAAAGCAAATGTTTTGTATTATAATTTAATAGGCTTTTCAACTAAAATATAAATGCCTTAAAATAATTTTCTTAGCTACTTGATCCAAATTCAGCAATAGTAACTATAATTTTAAGACATGAAATAAGTAAATATTTCTACAGAAAACAACATAACATCAGTTGCTAAATTGAAACAATGTCTACTGGTTATCAATGATACAATAGCAAATGATAGAGAATTATATATCAGTAACTCAGTGGCGATAGAAAAAAAAGTGAATGTTGAAGTTAGAGGGAACAAATATCACAATATATAGTCTAGTTTAAGATTTATATAAATATATTTTGATGCCATGTTTATTCAGATGCATTGATAATAAAATAGGTAAATTATATTTTCAATGCAACATTGTAAAAGGACATGACATGCACCCTGATCTATCCAAAGAAAGCAGTTTAATCAATTGTTAAAACAACTGAAAACAGTAACAACTGGAAAAGCTAATTTCAAATAGTTTGCTATTTCTGTGAGATTAATCATTGTAGTGATTGTTCGTGGGTAACTGATTAATGGTTAAATTGCCCAGTCCTATTGTGAAGGATGTTCTCAGAAATAGTGTTATAAACCAGCATTCCTTGTAAGTGCAAGAGTTTATGGTCAGTAATTATCACCTAATTTCCTGCCTGTTTTGATCAACCTTTACTTGATTCTAGTAAAATCATCTATTCATACAAACTATAAGGATTACAGATTAAAATTTCAGTTACTATCATTCATTTACATGAATAATACAGATTCTTGATCTCTAGAGTAACATGGGTTCACTATACAGTATATGATATACTAGAGTAACATAATTCAGTGCTTTAAACTGTATAATTATAAATATGTTTTATTATTATTGTTTACAATAGAATAACTTTATTTCTAACCAATTCATTATTTATAAACTATATAAATTTTAATTCAACTCTATAATTTGATGTTTACTGTCCACTAATTTTTCTAGTCACTAAATAACCTCTTCCTAATACTAATTCAAATCATAGTAACTTAAACTACACTATTATTTAACTATAATTAAAAACACAATTTAAACCAGTAATCTCACAAGTAGGCTGAAAATGAGGCTTAAGAAGCATTTCACTTCAGTTTGACCCCCCACATAGATAAAACACAATGAAAACTTATAAATCTTTCTTTTACGATGAAAAATATGTTTGCAAATTACCAAATTATTATAGAAAATAATGGCAAAAGATCACATTTTGTCTGGTTTTGAAAGTTTTGTGAGGGAAATACGTTATGTATATATGAATGTACATGAGTGTGTGTGTAAAAATATGTAGTGTAGTTTGTTTAATTTTAATGTGTTTTGTTTATGGCTTAAAATTTATGGTTATAATACATGCATACATATACATCTCTTCTTTAAAATTAATAGTTTAAGTTACAAATTAAACTGCAGAATCAAAATAACATTATGTAGCCCAAAATACCAAAATGGTGAAACTTACCTTCTGGAGAAGAACTGAATAAAGTGCAAGGAACCTATAAAAATACATTAAAACTAAATACACTGAAAAACAAAGCTTTATGTGTCCAAAGATTTCATACAACTGTCAAAAATATTAATACTGAATTAATGGTAAATGAGAGAACTGCTAGCTAGACTAAATAATTGAAAGTACATCAACAACAACTCTTACAGAAGTTCTGATTTTAATGATTCCACCCATTGTATTAGGTTATAAACATGCAACACTTACAAAAAACATTCCTAAAACATTATTAATGCTGACGATGCAGGGAAAAATATTTATTTACATTAATCATTAAATGGAAACATTTTAAAATCTGGCTTAGGATAAAGATATAACAGATAAATATGCACGTGCTTTTACACTTGACAGTCAACCTGTCTTTATATTCACTATCATAATAAAAGATGCATAACACTTTTAACTGTGTTGTATTATTGCCAAAACTTAATGCTTTCATTGGCTTACTTGTATATGTACTCAGTAATTACATCATGAAAAAATTACACTATTAAACAGCAAAAAATTGCAAAACCTAGACTAGTTCTAATTTGAATAGTATTCTTTATTTCAAACGTCATCAACAAAACAAAGTAATATCTCAATATCTTATATAAAAAAGAATCAGCATGATTAGAAACAAGCTCAACAGTGCCATCTTGTGTTAAACTAAAGAACTGCTTAAGAACCAAGTCATGTACAGTTTGTCAAAGCTGTGTTGAAATATTCATTTGGAAACTAATGGTAAATTGCTAAGTTATTTCTTAGTCATATGATGGTACGACACGAATCTCTAAAACCTGTGATTTTTACACAGTTAAATTTTTTAAATACTCATTTTGGAAACACCAAAATTCAAAATAAGTAGCACAAACTTGAAAATCAAGGGTTCACTATATCCAGTCTATGTTGGCTACAGTTTTAGGAAGAGAGCCACATGCAGTCAACAAGGTTCCAACACTTTCAGCAGAAATAATTCAAGAATAACTCCTGAACTTCTCCAGACTTTTTTTCATGATTTCCAAGTTTTTCTTAGAATTTTATTATAAATTGTAAATTTTACTTCAAAGTGTATTTTTGAATTTTATGTTTCACAAAAATGGCAGATCTGAAGAATGGACCCTTTATCTCCCCCAAACCAATAAGCCTTCTGCATCTACCTTACATGATCAACATTCTCTGAATTCACCCTTGCATGAATACCAATACTCACTGTCGATAAAGGGATACATTACTGCATTATTTTGAATATTTGTATTTCAAAAATGAGTATATAAAAATCACAGATTTTACAGATTCATGTCACGATCATACTAACATCTGACTAGGAAATAAATTAGAAGTTTACCAATACAACTAAGTTATATGCATACATTTAGTAATGTGACTGGTTGCAAAATGACTGTCACTACTCTTTTTATAAAAATGTAATATTTGAAATAAAAATGTTCTAGCTCCCTCTCTTGTTTTAACAGTGATTGAAGTAGGTATCATCAAGCACTGTGGAATAAAGAACCATTACCTATATATGATTTTAACAGTCTTAAATCCATGATTTGTTACTTTACAGAAGTAACTATTTCTTTTATTTATTCATTATTAGTTTTATTATTATTGTTGAGGGTTATTGAAGTAATCTCTAGGTGATTAAAATGGCTAAAACTACTGAAACCTAGTGCTTAACTAAATGATTCAAGACAGTTATTAGGAACTGAGTATTTTGATTAAAAAATGTAGAAATATCAAACTAATGTCAAAGTTAATAATCTGAAGCATGAAAAGCAGTAAAATTAATAAACAGAACATATACACATTTTGCCAGTCCCAATGTAACATTATTCATAGAAGGTATCCAGAAAATGTTATAAAAAATTGTTCTGTACTTAAAACAAATTTCCTCATCAGATGCAACATTATCACTCCAACACTATACTTGAAATGATGAATTATTACTTCTTGGTCAAACACTGATATTCAACTCACTCTCACACATTATTGTACCAAATACAATTTAGGTAATCCTTCTTGTCAATAAAGTGCATCTTTATGGGTGGTAACCATTCAACTTTACATAAGTATCGCTCATTTCATTTTTAAATACAATGTAATATCTTCAGGTTCATGGGAAGAGAGAAGCCAATAAAAACTATACACACAAATTGTCCATTTATTCTCATTCACATTGTCTGCTCCTTGTGATCTGAATATTATGTACGTTTCAATTTGAAAGAAAATATTTTAAAATCCTAAATATGCTCTGTTCAAATTTTGTCATGTCTACCATTGGTTTATAGTGGTTAGAAACTTAAATTTTAGACAGTTACAAGCTAGAATACAAAGTAAGAAACTCCCACCTTTTTGATTTGCTGATATCAATATATTTTGCAAACCTATGAAAGTAATCCATTCTTTTGAAACCTCTTATCTATTCATGCCTGTTCCATTTATAGCCAACAAAAAGAGCACATTCTAAACTATGTAAACTGACACTGTTTGTAATTACCTATGAAAGGGAAACTTGTATTGGACCAGAAATTTCTAAGTCTGTTTAGTAGGTCATAGCCCAGAATAGAAATGAGATTTTTTAAAAGTTAGATAAGATAATTAGAAAGTCAGGTGAATTAATATGGCTTTGGTGTATTAATAAAGTAAATTTTGGTTTTCTAATGTATCTTTGAAATCAATAAACATTGTCTTCTCCCTCCACTTAAGAGTGAGGTTTAGCAAGTACAATGTATGAATAGAAACCAATTTTGTAACAATGTAACTTTTAAAAATTGTATTTCAGTTTTTTTTTAATCAACTGTGTTACACTTTTAAGAATAACTAAAAATTATGCACTTATAAATAACTAGTAATAATATATATATATATACTTTTCAAGCCATTAACATGAAATTAGTTTTTTGAAATGCCCTAAAAATTAAAAAAAAGGATCCTAGGGTACAAGTTACAATGTGGGATTATAAAATTTATCCTAGGTTTTGGAGGTGGCAGAGGAAATAGGACCACATTATGGTAGGGATACACCATCTATCAGCCTTAACCTTCAATTTGCTTGTCTCACATAAGAAAATTAAAAATTAGGAGACCCCGCAATGTTCCATATCTATATCACCCTTCACTCAATAAATTACTGAATATTTTACTTGATAAAATAGAAAATGTAAGTATATTAACAATAAAAGACATACGTTTTGGATAATAAAAAATAAATTTATTTTAGCATGTCTAAAAAAAAAAAATGTGAGCAAGTAAATAGTATTCAAACATTTGATTTTACAACTTAATATACCACAATATTTGTTTTAAATTTATTAATAGAACAATACTGTTACCCTTGTATAGAACTGCAAAAAAGGAAAATATAGTTTCAAAAACATAAAAGATACATTAAGTTTCTGTATTTATAATTTTATATTTCTCAATAAATAGGTTTATAAGCAAGTGGTAGGAGTTCCAATGGGAGCTAACTATTCAACTTGTGTAGAAAATTTATATTTATATTACTAAGGAAATATACTTATAGAAAACTATACAACTCTAGATATTTTTACTTAAGCTTGCAGATATATTGATGAGTTAATCAGCACAAATAATTCTGAAATATACAATGATATTGACACCATTAATATAAGATAATAACAAGTTGAAAATACTTCAATTTTTGATACAGATGCACATTATTTAGATTTAGAAGTTAAGGTAATTGATAAATAGGATGTCAATATAAATATTTTATATAAAAAAAATATTTTGATTTTACAATTCATGGTTTACCCTCTTTAGATAATTATGTACCATACTGAACTAAACATTAACTTCACAGTTTTTCAGACGTTGTAAAATTTGTAATAAATTACAATATTTTATAAATAATGTTGATATACTGATTCAAAAATTAATAGATAATGGATTTAATAAAAAAATTATGGATAAAATTATTAAAATATTCTGTAATAAATACAAAGGAAATAAAATCAGAGAAATTCTATTGAAAATTATGAAAAATATTAAGTTAAAAATAAGGTCATCTAAGAACTTGGCACTACTTTATGCAGATGTACACCTTAAGTTGCATATCAAAGCATGAAAATCACACTAAACTACCAATTTACTGATGTCGTGTTAATTAGTGCCTCTACCATATTGTGGGCAGGAATACGAACTTCAAGAGGCAAGTTTCATCTTTCTGCCCCTAAATGTTAGTACCTTACTTTCATTTTTATTTATTATTGCACATTTTTTACATTTATCTTTTCCTTTTTCTTATTTTAACTTGGGAGAATAGTCACCTTCCCACAACTGTTAGCAGGCATTGAAGGGCAATATAGATGTGGGATGTTGTGGGTTGGAGCACGGACATCTTGCTCTCCCAATTTCTAATTTTTTTATGTGAGACTTACAAATTATAGGGTAAGATTAATAGATGGTGTATCCCCAACTGCTATGTCTGTCCTACTTCAGCAGTCACCTCCAAAACCTAGGGTATACTTTATAATCCCACATTGTAGCTTGCACCCTATGATCCTTTTTAAAAATATGCAACATATTTTGTTTCATGTTAATGTGTTTTGTTTATCGCTTAAAAATTTATGATTATAATTAATCAGAAGTTGGGACTTGCTGTTTTTAACACAGTTCTTCCTCATCATTTTGTTTATTCATTTAGCTTCATTTGGATATAATTATTTAATTTCATCATATATATATGACACACATGCACATTCATAAGCACTTACACACTTTATACGTACAAATACCTTTCAAGTTTAGTCCAGAGCTATATCAAATATTTTCCCAAACTTCTATTGCTTTAGACATTCTCACTGCAACCACTATACTATAAACAAGCTGATAAATTCCCCCACTGTATTCTCAGAGCCAAGATTATCACAAATTCTGTAGGAAAGTTCTGATAATTACATATTGCACAAATCTGTAAGTTTATTTCCCACTGGTTGTGTCACGTGAACACTCTCATAGCAGGCGTGCCGATTCATAGCTTTATGTTTAGCAGGTTTCTGCTTCAGCTACTAACAACAAAATAAACATAAGACATAGATGTGAAAAGGTTAAAATTAAAAACTTAGGAGAAATATTTTGGAACTTTGTGAAGAATACTAAAGAGGATAGAACAGTACTATTCATGTTATTTTGCATTTTTTAACCTTTAAAGTGTTATGGTTGTTAAAATGATTGGTTCTCTACAGAGTGATGGTACAGAAAATGAAAGATAAAGTTTTTCTGAAAAATAAAAATGTTTAAGAGATTAGGGAAATGAAATTTGAAAATTTTCAGATGAAGAAAAGTATTTTTTTCAATCTTTACATGAAAATTGCTCAGAATTCAGAGCAGTCAACACTTTGATTCCATATATTGTCAGACAAATTTCAGCAAAATTTATCACATGAAAAGTCCAATGGTCACTTTGGGGTTATGTGTAATCTATAGAGCTAGCAGTTAAAGAGTTGTGTGTTTTGGAACTTGCATGTCATCACAAGAGTTCATCATTATCAACATTTATCATTTCTTAAAAACAAAACAAAACAAAACGTTCATTTATTTATTTTAATCTCACCCTAGATATGGCAGATGTCTGTGAATGAGGAGTGTAAGTATCAGAAAGGCCCTGGACAGGTGGTCCTCCTGCTTTATCAGTGGGCTGACAACCTAAAAGGTTCCTAATAAAAAAGACATATGTACACTACATTCAATTAAAAAACTAGCTTAATGACATTGTTATGCAAGTCAAGAGCAAATAAATTTCTTCTAACCCAATGACTGATATTTCGTTGTATAGTGTATGGTCTGCCTCTGGCAGCTGAATCCAAGTGTGCTGTAAACAGTTGACAGCTTGCACAAATTCTCAATGCATTCAAACAGTTAAAAGGGATATTCTTTAAGTATATGATCTAGGGCTTCTTATAATAAAACAATTAAAAATCCATTTACATTGTTGAAAGTGAAAGCACATCATCTCCTTTCTGCACATCATAAGATTTTACTTAGTTGCATTTAAAATTTAATTAAGCAATCACAAGATCAAAGTTCTACATTAAAGTTTTAATTCCTTTATTTTAAAAGAAACCTTAAAGAAAAATTCTTGAAGTATTATTTTCTTGTGATTTGCCAATTCAAAAATGTTAAATTTATGTCTTTATAGGTTTAAACAGTTCTTGACTCACACTGACCTTTCATATATAGAAACTATGCTCTGTTTATACATTCTCCATGCTCCATAGGACATGTTTGGAAAAATAAATTTCCCTAAACTCTTAACAGATGCTACACATACTTTCTAACATGGAGATTTCTCAGTCAATTACACTTAGTTTAGTTCGATGTTTTTAACCAAAGGAAAGTGCACTTTTTGAAGCAAGTTCTTTTAATTATTTTTTTAAAATTGGTATAGAGAATTCTATGAAGAAACACTCAAATCACTCTGAACATTGCTCTTGCTTTGTTCCCAACATTTAAGCATTATTTCTTACTTAGAAATAAATTAGTTAGACATGACAAATGCATTGTATTTAGTTTTATATTTTACTTATGTGTTGTTGTTTAAAGTTCACATTTCAAATGTTTAATAATTTTCTTATATATGCATGCTTGGTTCACAAAAGGTACCATATGTGAATGATACAACATTTTGCTAAGGGCCGAAGTTTCTTTGCTAACATTGTGATGAATAACAATGGACAGGAAAAATAATAAATTATTTAAGATATATGTGTAAATATAAAGATATGCAAGAAAAAATATGTTTTAAGATTATTTCACCAAATATTAAAAGGTATTTACATTATACTGGTGATTTAATTTTAAACATTTCATTGTGTACTATAGACTATAGAGTACAAATTGATGATAAGAGCTACAATTAGTAAGTTACTGGAAAAAGTGAAAACAAAAATATATTTTTGATATTCACTTTGGAGGTTCTAGTGATTATGCAAGTAAAATTTAAAATCTATAACTTCAAAAAACGTTTTTACACTTATATTTTTTGTTGGTCATGTGATATGGTACGTAGATACAATCCTGTAAACTTGGAGCTACTGCAAGCCTCGATAAATCATAGCAGCCAGGCCAACATGGCAAATAAAAATGTTATCACGGTGCATAGTATGTTTTCCCAACCTTGTTTGTGCCTAGGGTTGACTCCTAGATATCAAAATGTTTTTCAAGACCTTCTTTAATAATTATGTGATATTTTAAAGTTACTGACCAGGACATAAAAAGTTTTAATACATATTATACACAACTTGCCTTGCTGTAATATCTCCCTGGTTCCTTATAGATAAGCTAGTCTTGCCAAACCCAGTCCTAGCAGTGGCAGGAGAGTAAATACTTGGTGTGGAAGATGACGAAGACGTACTAACCCGTGCTTTTGTAGGAGTTCCCACTGTTGACCAAAGTCTAGGTGTAGTCTAGAATATGATGTAATAAAGACAATTTTATCAACACTAATGTTTGACTTTAAGGACACAAGTATCTAAAGAAAATACAAACAAATTTTATATGCAAAAATGGCTTGTTTGGGTTGAGAAAATATTTTAAATAGAAGAGCGAACAACGTTTCGACCTTCTTCGGTCATTGTCAGGTTCACAAAGAAAGAGGTAACTGATCGGAAGCTGACCACATATTTGGAAGGGGTTGTGTAACTGAGTGTCGCAATGTAGAGGGCGGGTTTAGATGTTAAAACATGAAATGAAAAAAAATCTGAACATATTTAATTTTAATGCATACTTTCATAGTTCCCTACATAAGCATTTTCTCATTTTTAAAAAATGGAGAAAAATAAAATACACTTAATAGCTTGTGTTCATAAATATCAAAAAATGTTTTTACATAATATCAGTAATATAGTACATTCTAAATAAATAAATAAATGAAGCACAGATATTACTGAAACACTAAATAACACCACAATAAGAACTTGGTAGTACTGGTACTAATTACACATTAAAGAAACTCCTCTGACATGTACCTGGTTCAATGAAAAAATGCTTTACAAGTGTTATTAACTGAAGCTTTATGTGCTGCATGCCAAGTTGATCGACTAGCTTCAGGATTGAGTGAAAGGTCTCATTTGCAGCAGAGAAGTACACACTATAAATGCAACTAAAATGCTATTATGTTATATTCACTAGAAAACTGTATGGGATTTGTAAAAAAAGATTTGTTACAATTACTACCTGTCTTACTATAATGTACTCCCATGCAAACTATTGATGTATAGATTAAATTTACGCAGCACAGGTGTTATATACCACATGAATTGAGATTCCATAACAAATCTAACAAACAGCATTTTGACCAAAGCTTTATCTTTCCAGGTTCAGTTGACCTGAAGTCAGTGATGTGTTTGAAAAGCTATTATTTCCTTCTTACAAGGCAACTCTACAGATATGTTATACAAAGTCACAAAAATAACCGTCTTGTACTATGCCTATTGCAACTATTACAGCCAGATTTTGTTAGCATTATATTCCTCTATCCCATCAAGTATGCTGCTAAGCTACGAGAAGGTACCATTTGAGAATAGCAAAAACTGAGTTGTTAAAAACTACTTAGTTTTTTGAGATGTAATACCATATTATAACATGATATTTTAGGACTGCTGTTGATGAAACAAATTTTTAATAACTAAAACAGTCTATACTTTAGCCACAAATCACACAGAAAAAAAATATTTAGATCAACTTCTTGAAACTCTTATTTTGTGAAAACAATGAAAATTAATTTTTTTTTTTACTTGGCTTACATTTCCACACTGATCACCAATCAAATATGCAGGTAAATACTGATTTGACTGCCCTGGAGATGGGCTACATGGTGGTGAGCCCAAGGTCACTGGCTCAACCATGGTTCTAGCACCTAGAATAAGAGTGAACAAAATACACATTTCTTTTATATATCAATTCTAACATAAAAGTGAAAAAAAAAAGAATATGCAGTAAATAGTCAATATTATTATACATGTTGATGAAGACATTTGCCAATACTAAAACTCAGTGTGACAGCTGGAGAACGATTTAAAAGTGTTTAAATAGAAAAACTCACTCTCCACAAGGCATACTAATATAAAAAGTTTATTAATGAAGCTTAATAACTAAACTTAATTCTTTTTTGCTGGTAAAAGAATTGACTTTCAACAAGATACTTTAAATCAATTGGTTCCAAATCAATGGTTTTCAATCATGGTTCAGTCAAACCCTAGGCGTTCGGTGAGTCAGTCTCAGGGGTTGGGCAGAGGTCAAGACACACACACACTTTGTGTGCATCCATTCCGTTCACCCCATTTGTATGATTCATGATGTCATGCTAAACTTGGCCATCATTGGCTATGACTGATCATGTCACACCACTTGGCCTTAATATCTGTGCTCCAAGGAACTTTGTGCGCTTAGCAGTTGACTTGTGACTGTAGTAATCGTGCACCATTTGTGATTTTTTTCCTGATCTTTCAATCCCTTTATACTAACTATGTCGAGCAAAAAAAGAAAGTGATCGAATGAATACATACAACATGGATTCATGTGTATAATGGAACATAATGGGAGTCAGCATCTTCAATGCATGATTTGCAATGCCAAGTTGAGTAATTCTAGTCCAGCACAAGCAAAACTAAGACAACAGTCCTTAAAGCTGCATGGAGATGGGAAATACAAGAACATGACACTTGCTGAATTCAAGGTAAAGAGAGCCAGATTTGATGAAAATGCTACTTTGCCTGTTCTTAGTTTTGTACCCATTGATAAACCGATCCTCACAGCATCGTACGAAGTTGTGTACTTGATCGCAAAGCAGGGCAAACCACACACCACTGGTGAAGCACTTGTGAAACCAGCTTTGTTAAAGCTGGTGAATTTCATGCTGGGAAAAGCTGCTGAAAATGTTATCCCAAATTCATCTTTTAAATGACATCATCATCAGCAGAATAGATGACATGAGCAATGACATCTTGGCTTAAGTAGTTGCAGATCTGATTTCAAGCCCAGCAAAATTCAGCCTTCAACTCAACGAGACCACCGTTTCTAATCTAAGCCAGCTTGTTGTAAGAGGCTTACAAAATAAAAAATATTTTATCTTGTTCTTCACATAGTGCATGAATACAAGTTGGCTCAGATTGAAAACATCGGCAGCTTTATTGAGTTGAAGGCTGAATTAAAGGTTTTTCAAAAAAAAGCTACCATTATGAAAACGAAGAACAGAGAATGATAACTTTGCAAACTTTTCCCTGCTGGACGACTCTGTAAGTAAGTTCGAAGATTTGTCTAAAATTATAGACATTTCTGTACCCAGGGAACTAAAGCAAGCAATTGTCATGCACTTAGATGAGCTTGCAAAGTCCCTCAATGAATACTTCCCCACTAGAGGGTCATATCAAGCATGGGTGAGACAGCTGTTCACGTTTAGTTTTGCAACAGCAGATGTCAATGATGAATACCTTGACGAAATCATTGAACTTCAGCACAGCCAGGATCAACAGCAACTTTTCAGAACAACACCTCTCTCAACGTTTTGGTGTCACCTAGTCATAGTGTACCCTTTTATTGCTAAGAAAGCCCTTGAGATACTCATATAATTTGTTACAACGTATCTTTGTGAGCAATCCTTTTTGAGGATAATAGACATAAAAACAAAGAAAAGGAACAGACTTTGTTGCAAAAATGATATGAGAGTGGCGCTTCCCAAGGTGAAGCTGTGCATTTATGAACTTGTCTCTGTAAGGCAACAGCAAAAGTCACACTGATTTGAAGTAAATATTCATTGAGTTATGTTTTTGTGTGAAATTCATGTTTTGTTGGTTTCGTTCATTGAACACTGATACTGTTTACAACTGTTGCATAGTTCATTTTGTGCACTAATAAAATATCTACTTATGTTTTGAACTTCAAAAAAAAATCACTTTATTTTACCAATTACGAAGGGTTCAGTGAATGCAAGTACAAAACTGGGGTTCAGTACCTCCAACAAGGTTTAGAACCACTGTTCCAAATAAATGTTTAAATAAATCTATTAGACATGTATGTGATTGTTCAATGACCCTTGAACTTTTTGTTGGGCTTTTGTTGTGCTGAAACAACATATAGTTCTTGGTTCTACTTTCAGCATTATATCACTTGTGCAAGGATACATTACTCTTGGTCTTAAGTTAAAAACTGGTTTCTGGGATGATTTTGACACTTTTGGTTTCCTTACTAAAGACAAGTAATCAACATTTAAAAAATAATGCAAAAACTGAAATTACTCATGATTTAAGTACTGAAACTATTAGGAGTGTCTTTAAGTAGGGAGAACTGTTTCTTTATGGAGGATACAGAAAACAGAGTTTACTTAATTCAAGTGTATAAAACTGTTTAGGGTTTGAACAAGCTTTCTAAAGATGATCCACAAAGGTAAGAAAGCATTTAAACTAAACTCTGAAGCACAAATAGCCTCTTGCAGCTGTTCCATTCATTTCAGCAAACAACCAAATACCATTATATAGCCTTTACTGCACAAGTACTCATCAATTCTCTATTGAACAATCCCAATACTACTATGCTTAACACATCTGAAGCCAATTCACTTAAAATGCTGACCAAACTGTTTGTAAAATATGATTGTTTAATTTACTGGTGAAGTCTAGTTTTACCATTCAAAACCTATGTCTCTAATCTTACCTCTGCAACTCACAAGTTCAGCTTTAGTCATCGAACATGCTACCCCTTGCAGACATGGGGGTATTATAATATGTTAATCAATCCCACTTTTTGTTGGTAAAATAATCAAAGAATTAGTGATATGACTACTTGCCTTCCCTCTAGTCTGTCATATCAAAATTAGGAATGGCTAGTACAGGTAGCTTTCAAGTAGCTTCGCAAGAAATAAAAAACAAAACATTACACTCTTCCAAATCTATGTCCCCTATTCCTATTACATTTACCATCAATCTTATTTATAAATTCAAAATTTATATAAAATATGTAATAGGTTTAAGAGTTAGAAGCATAAATGTAATTTTATTTACAAAAACCATCTTCCTAACATATCATAAATTCTTCGTACTCTTTGCACAAAGGAATGATGTGTAGAAATGATAAATTAGTTGAATTTATTAAATGAGTAATCATTACTTATTAACCAAATGCACTGAGCTACTCAGTTACTCTCTAATGAGACTAAATTCTTACATTCAAGTACGTTTTTTTCAAAAGTTTTTTTTGAACCAGCCTTCATTTGAGACATCTTTAGGAATAACAATTTAGAATCAATGTTCTCGTCACTGTATGTGATAGATAATATATAATTCAGTAAAAATAAAGGGTTTTACATAGACTCAGGTTACCTGATATTAATCACTAGCATTTGTTAAAACTGTTCCAATAAAAAGATCGCATGTTTAAATTTTAATTAACAGGTACTATTTTTAATTGTTTTAATTAATTATTAAGTACATAATTGAACTTACAGTGCAAATCATTCATTCTCGACTGTGGAGTCCAATGCCTTATGAACTGTTATTTTCAGATTTAAAAATCACCCAAACCACCTCTGCCCTAGTACTAGTAGAAGATGAGTTGTACTTTAATGTAACAAAAAATTCATAACTGAACTAAAGGACAGAAGAAATAACAAAATAGCTGTCATAAATGAACGGTAAACAAAACTGCAATAAAAAAGTATAATTAGCTATCTTACACTTGTAACTTACAATACTGGGAAAATCAACCAGAAAGTGAAAAATCTAATTCCGAAAGAAAACAAAAACATAATATTTCAAAATTAAATTACTTCTAGATCAATAAGAAAACTAAGAATCAATCATTTATGAGAGAAACTACCACGATATTTAGCTTTAAGCTAAGCCTACTTCTTTCACGCTCACCGGCTGTAGTCTGTTCAATGAGAAAACGTGAAACACGATAGTCATTTATGAGAATTTAATAATTTTAGAGTTTCTTCAATAATGTCATTTGAAAATAATAAAAAAATACTTAAAATACAAACCAAATGTGAGTTTAAATAAATATTTACTACCTATAAGTTTGACTAGCCCCCAGTGGCTCAGCGGTATGTCTGCGGACTTACACGCTAAAATCCGGGTTTCGATACCCGTGGTGGGCAGAGCACGGATAGCCCATTGTGTAGCTTTGTGCTTAATTCAAAACAACAACAAGTTTGACTAACCAAACATTATACATTTTTTTAAACAAACCTCTGTCTTACCCTCTCTTGATAAAATCTATGAAAGTAAAACAAATTTGAATAAATAGTATTATTTTCGATTTATTTGAAATATTCAGTTTAATGTTATTTCTACTTTATTTATTTATTTTGCTTCGGTCTAAAGAATAGCTTCACGCAATTATCAAATATTTATTTTTAACAGGATCATTTCACTTCTTCTGCTACTGACGACCTTTAGTTTAATATTTATTATAGTAAGGTACAAGAAACATGAGACTTATTCTGCACCTTGTCATAACGCAGCCTTTTTACTGACAGTGAAT
This sequence comes from Carcinoscorpius rotundicauda, assembly GCA_011833715.1. NCBI lineage: Eukaryota > Metazoa > Arthropoda > Merostomata > Xiphosura > Limulidae > Carcinoscorpius > Carcinoscorpius rotundicauda. The sequence goes on from CM022403.1 coordinate 47,318,587, forward strand.
TGTTTTGTTTTTCTGAATTTTTGGAATTGACCGTAACATTATAATGCTCCCACGCTGAAAGGGCAAGCATGCCAGACCTCTGTTGGAGAGAGAGAGTGTGTTTTTTTTTTATAAGCACAAAGCTACTTGGTTGGATATACGCTCTGTTCACCATGGATAATTTAACCTCGAATTGCTTTATGAGTTGGTAAACTTATCACTAATCTTCAGGGGACATTGCATAGAAGGAAACTGAGGGCTAAATATATAATAGTTTGTTTGTTTTTTATAAATTCAAAATTTCTATAAAATATGTAATAGGTTTAAGAGTTAGAAGCATAAATGTAATTTTATTTACAAAACTATCTTCCTAACATATCATAAATTCTTGCTACTCTTTGCACAAAGGAATGATGTGTAGAAATGATAAATTAGTTGAATTTATTAACTGAGTAATAATAAACTGACAGTCGAAATTATTTCGATATGAAACTAATATTTGAGTGTTATCATTTGAAGTGCCTCATACAGTGCAAAGCCTAGCAGAGTTATGGTGGTTCCTTTATAAGTCAAGAAACCAAGCTTACTTTGGTGTAATTTGAGTAGCCTTTTCCAATGACAAGCCATCCCTGTGGGAGCTGTGCTGATCATCACATGTTTAGACACGAACTTGTTACTGTGTCACATGTTCAAACAATAGACATGTTTTTACTTCCCTCCTGCACTTTCCAGGGTGAAGCGCAGAATGAAATGTTTCTTCCATACTGTCTTAGAAGAAGATATGGCAGTTCAATGTTCCAGATTCTCAGCCTATATCCATGCACTCCACACCTAATTTCCTGAATCTTGTATAAGAAAAGGTACCACTTCTATTGTGGCACAATTATGATGGGGGACTTAATTAGCCTTAACCACATATTGATGTCCAGTATGATTATACTAAACTGTTAAAAGGTGCTTGAAGCAAGGGAACACAGTGTTAAACTAAAACGTTCTTAAATACTAGCATAACTTTAGATGGTCCTAATTGAGCTTAAGAGGCTGTATCTACTGCTGTGGGCTATTTTCTTTCCTGTGACTTGTTCAAAGTTACCCCAACACCCAACTGAAACCTTTTAGGTCTCTAATACCCATATGTCTCCTCAAACGTTTGGTAATTAGTGTGATGGTTGGGCCACAAAGAATGATACGGGATACATAGATTTACAAAAAGGATAAATCTTTAAGGAATATGTTTATAATCTATAGAAACAGTAAAGTAATAGTATGCAATACAAGTCAAATGATCATACGTTTATATGTGTATGTAAAAATGGAGTCTGACTAGCAAAAGCAATGAAGACTCTATTAAATAATATGTTCTTGGTGGAGCCGGTGTTTGAATACGGCTTTGCTATAAAAAAACCAGTTTGTTTGTTTGTTGAATGGCTAGCGCAGATAGCTCTCATGTAGCTTTGCGCGAATTTCAAAACAAAACCAAAAAAATCGAGCTTGAGCAATCCCGAAACGAAGGCTAGAAAGAGAATGTCTGTATTGAAGCAGAAAAAAAAGTAGACATTTCGAGGACGAACAAGCCCGTGTTGAAGCCGGAAAGGTAACTAGGCTGACATAAATCAAAATTAGACTCAACTTTGATCGACCAAGACAAAATGACAACTTTGATCTCAATCGATATATTAAAGTATTACTAGCTAATAAAAATGAAGTCGATAAATATTTCTAAAATGTTTATTATTATTACAGAGTGTTTTGACGGGTAAAACTCAAAAAGCTTATGCTACTCTCTCTCTAGCAAACTGTACGGATTGTGATAAAGTTAAAGCAGCTATCCTCAAAGCAAGCAAGCTAGTACACGAGTTTATCGTCAAGAGTTTCAAGGTTTCGGAAGCAAGACAGTCACAATCATACGGAATTTGCCTACGTAAAATAGATTAATTTTGGTCGATGACATAATTCTATGCTTATTGGCAACAATTTTGACAAATAAGACAATTATATCCTATTAAAAAATTTAAATGTCGTACAAGAGACGACGTTAAAACTTATTTGGAAGAAAAGAAAGTTGAAACACTAAATTATTCTTGGGAAACGATTTGGCTGGGGAAAAAAATTGTCGCCGAATTCAAGGTTAGCAAGCTGATCACAGTTTCATGTAAAGAAGATGTTGTTGCTAAGGAGAATCAAGAACTGTTTCCATCGTTTAATGTGATTCAAGCTCAGTCTAAGAAATTAAGCCAGAAACAAATGATTGAAACATGTTCAGAGGATGATACCACGGATTTGTTTCAGATAATCGTTAAATTTGACAGGGATCCTCTGAATAATTTCTTACTGACAATTCATTGGCGAGTGATAATAATGGACGTGATAGATCTGATTCAACTGGGGACGTTCCGTTTGTTAAAAGTAAACTGATTGCTAAATAAAAAAAAATATCTACAGATCTCTTCAATATTTAAATATACGATTACAAAGTTCCAAATAATTACTTTCTCAAATACAGTGTGCTTATGAGGAAATGGAGACCACTAACTGTACCAGTTTCATAGCACTGGGATGTAGTTTATAAAATTGTTACAGCAACACGTATTGTTCTGGAACATTGAAAGTAGCCCATGACTCTCTATGGGAGGTAATTTAGGAGTAAACAAAACGTGTGTCAAAGTTATGAGACATTGTTTTAGGCCAAAAATTAAGTAAGATGTTTTCTGGTTTTGTAAGACTTTTGATATCTGTCAGTTGGTCTGAAAACCTAATCACCAAATTCCCGTTGCTCATTTAAAATCTATCCCAACTTTTGAAGAACACTTAAGCCGTGTGATTATTGATAATGTACAGATCAACAAACAGAATGCAAACAAATAATTCAAGAGAGAAAAAACATGGTTGTGTAGTCTTAATGAGGCGTGAGTTAAGTGTTACTAAATATAGCTAAACAATCTGAGACAGCAAAAAAAACTAAACTTCTTCTAATGTGAGGTACATGTAAAAGAATGTAAGTGGCCAACCGACGAATTTAAATATAATATAAATAGTAGTTGTTAGTTTACATATCAGCCGTTAGCTACGACAGGTAATCTCTAATGACTATGATAAAATAATTAGGTTAATATAGTATACATTTCAGTAAAACTATTTTGAAGCCTCACAACGTCAGTATAGTTCATGCCACTATGTCCCATTATACGCTATCTGATGGCCGTGCACCTTGTCAGTATAGTTTTCATTGTAAAATGTTTCATCAAAAAGCAGTCATGTAAAGAACACACTTCTACTTGTTTGCTTCTCTTATTCAGTCGAGTGTACAAAGGCAGTTACTCTCCAGCGCCGTTTCAGCAGTCTGATTCCATAGAAATCCATGGATGACTTAACTGTTATGTCTTCTCATGACAGCGCGGAAAAGCTCATTTCTTTTTCCAGATGCTTGAAACTTATTGTGAGCGAATCGTTATATTGTGGAAACAATAAGTGTACACGTGACTTTTGTCGTTTTCCAGATGGAACATTACTTCATTCACAACGTACTCATCCGTTTGTATACTCTATTGTCCATTTTACAACGTATTCAATATTCTGTATACTGAAATGTTTGGTTTGGAATGCACATAATCCACTGTACACACTAACGTTTAGTTTGTAACATACAAAATCTTCGGCATACTCTAATGTTTAATTTATAATGTACTCAGTCGTCTATGTACTGTAATATCTGGTTTATTGCTTGCTCAGCCTTCCGTATACATTAAAGTTCTGTTTATAATTACCGTATTTTCCGGTTAATAAGGCGAATCGCCGAATAAGCCGAGGCCAATTTTCAGCTCTGAAAATGAGGGTTTTTACTTATTACCGCCCAATAAGCCGAGAACATGTAGTGGGAGTTTATCATTGTACCGTCAAAAGCCAAAGATGTCTACACCTGCAAAAAAAAAAGAATGCGTTATGATGCTGCTTTTAAACTGAAAGTAGTAGAGCTAGCCTTAAAAACTCAAATATGAATGCCACTCGCCATTACTATGTGAATGAAAAACAGGTCCGTGAATGGAAGAAAGCAGAATGTGTGCTAAAACACACATTCGATATGGTTGGAAACAAAACCGTTAACAAAGCTGGCGAGAAAACCGTTTGGGTTAAGACAACGGGCCACGAGAAACAACGTTTCACTGTAGTCCTAACGTGCTTTGCTGATGGGACAAAATTACCGCCTATGGTAATTTTCAAAAGAAAAACATTTCCTAAGAAGGAGAAATTTCCGAAAGGAGTGATCGTCCATGTACAAGAAAACAGATGAATAAATAAAGATTATTCAACTGAAATAACTCTGCCGTAACTGTGAGATCAAAGGTATGATTTTGGGGCCGACTTTGGTCTTCGGTATTTTATTGTCCAAAGCTGGTGATCGGCCAATAACCCGACCCCCAAAAATCAGGTTCAAAATTTAGGGCCAGAAATTCGGCTTATTAGGCGGAAAATACGGTATACAACTCTCTGTATACATTAATTTTGGAGTATAACGTACCCCACCCTCTGCATACATTTATATTTGGTTTGAATCTACACAACCCTCTGTATACACTAATGTTTGGTTTGTATCTACAGAACCCTCTGTATACACTAATGTTTGGTTTGTATCTTTACAACTCTATGTATACACTAATGTTTGGTTTATAATATATTCACACCTTTTTATAGAATTGTAGATAATTTTTGTGTTTTATAACATTTTCAATCCATATATAAAGCAGTTCATTTAACATCAAGCTCCAAAGTGATCTGTTCCAAAATCAGTACATTATAACGAAACAAATAGTATTGTTGCAAATGAAATATAAGAGTAACGTTTATGAATTACGAAAAAACTGCTTTGTTTCAAAATATTTATACTTTCACGCGTTTAGTATTCCTGCTGCTTTTATAGGAAATATCTTTCATGGACTTTGCTTGGGATATCACATTCTCTGTTGATTGTTATATAAACAGAGAACTGTTGTTCGTTACATTATTACCGATCCAAATTTCCTAAGTAAGTACTTTTTACGATGCTAGATTTAAGTTAAATAAAAATATTACCTTTATGTTTCTGGGTTAAAGGTATCTAATAATTTTGCTTTTATACTATTAAGTTCAGATTATCTAACATTTTATTTTGTATACTGCTGGTTCAAAGCTATCTGACAATGTTACTTGTATACAGCTGAATGTAAGTATTTACACATTGTTACTTGAATCCAAATTAACTAATAATGTTACTTCTATACTGCTCGATCCACATGACATAACATTGCTACTTGTGTACTGCTGAGTGGATGTTATCTAACAATGTTACACGTATACTGCTGGGTCCGTGTTATTTAACAAATGTTACTTGTGTACTGCTTGACCGCACTCATGTAACAATGTTATTTGTACTCTCCTGGATCGAGTTATGTGACAACACTACTTGTACAATGTTGGATCTAAGTTTTCTATCAGTGTTACTTATATACTATCAGGTTCAAAGTATCTAACAATTTCAGTAATATACCTCTTGATTCAAGATATATAATAATGTTACTTGTATACTAATGGATCACAGTTCTTGCATTAAGTTACTTTTTTAATTGATAATATTATATTTAGGATAACGAGAAATCCACTTAAAGTAAAACTGTATCTCAAGACGGCTGCTGTGGGTATTAAAACTTTTATTAATATAAAGTAGAGAACAAAGTTTCGAACTGCTGAGGTCATCTTTAGGTTAACAAAGAGAGTTTGCATCCAACCGTTGCCTGGCACATTCCTTAGGGACGAGAGTGTAAACGAGTACGGGAATGGGATTATAGAGAGTGCTGCAGAAAATGTTATGTTATTAATAACAAAACACAACATTCCAGTCAACACCAAATTTATTCAAAACCCAGATACAAAACTAAAGCCCATATTGTGTAAAAACAACACTAACAAACACAACACCACCATTATTTATAAAATACAATGCAACAACTGTCACGACTTCTATACTGGAGAAACAAGCAGAAAAATGAAAACTAGATTGAAAGAATACATTCAAAAAGAAAACATCTTCACACGTTTTTGAAAACTGCAAATCAAATAAACACAACATAACCATAGAAAACACCCATATACTAATTAGGGACACAAACATAAACAAACGCAAAATCAAAGAAGTCCTACTTACACAACAACTAAAACCAATATAAAGGAATACAGTGTTTCCTCGTGTATCGCGGTAGATGCGTTCCAAAACCCCCCGCGAAAGGAGATTTTCCGCGAAGTGGGATCGCCGATTTTTACGTATATATTTATGTGCATTTAGACTTTTAAAACCCTCCCTGTACAACTATTTAACCCTCTCATTACAATACTGTTCATTATTGCTGAAATAATAAGAACAATTATTGAGATGTTAAGCCTTAAAATTAAAAATTACATATCTTCAGCAGGTGGTGTCTTTTCGGGGGACACCACTTCCTCTTCTGTGGAAGGTGAATCGGCAATTTCTTCATCGGTCGTTACAACTTCAGGAACAATACTTGCCACCGGTACCCTTTCTTTCTTGCTCGGCTAGAAAATCATTGTTATTGGCAGTTGTTTTCTCTGCCTCTTTAGCCTATCGAAAATCATTTGATAAGGAGTCATCAGTTCTTCTATTTTATTGCAAAATTGCACTGATCGAACCATATTGTTGTCCCATTCCTGTGAGCACTCCTTCACTTCGTTAATTAGTTTCATTAGTTTACCTAACCGCTCTAACGACCATCCACTTTGCTCGATTGTTTCCTCGGATTCTTTCGGTGTTTCCTCTTCGTCGTCTTCCTCGGCAGCAGACTTCGTCAGTGCTTCTAAGTCTTGGTCGGCGAGTGGTTCGGATTCTAAGTCAATCAGTTCATCTACGTCTTCCTTCGTCATATCGGCAAATCCTTCACCTTTGATTAACGAAGCTAACTGCACAGCTTTTTAAACAGCCGAGGATTTCTTCAGGCGTGAATCCTTCGTCGTCGTGCACAACCTCAGGCCACAACTTCTTCCAGCTTGCATTAACGGTGCAGGGCTTCATCTCTTGCAATGCCTTATGAACATTTTGAAATTACCAATCACAGGCCAGACATAAATATTGACAGCACCAATCACAGGCAATCAAAATGGGTAGCTGTCATTGGCCGTCTTTCATTTCTGCACCAATCATAGCCCGTCTTGCACATCGCTACGCCATGAAGCTGATCTCGCGTCGCCTTCGCAGACGCACAATGCGTACATCTATAGCCATTCCAGTTGGTTCTGTTTCCATTTTTACGCTGTTATAAACTCAAATATATGTTTATATCTCAAAATATACCTGTTTTTTCTTTACACTATTAATTATATTTATTTTTAATATTTTAATGGTATTTAACGCTATATTTTAGATTTAATGTTTATTATTTTATATATATGTATATATATATGAAAACTTGATTGAAAGAATACACTCAAAAAGAAAACACCTTCACACGTTTTTGAAAACTGCAAATCAAATAAACACAACATAAATCAGGCGTTCCTGATTTGGAATGTCGTGCCTCAAGCTATAGTTATTAAGGATATGAACTTGTTTAAGTTTTTACACACATATGTGGGGGTCGGCCGAGCCCGCGAAGTGGCGAGGGAACACTGTACCTTAATACCTACACTAAGTAATACGTAACATATACTGCAGCGTCCCCTGCAATCCCATTCCCGTACTCGTTTACACTCTCGTCCCTAAGGAATGTGCCCGGCAACGGTTAGATGCAAACTCTCTTTGTTAACCTGAAGATGACCTAAGCAGTTCGAAACCTTGTTCTTTACTTTATTTTAATAAAAGTTTTAATACTCATAGCAGCCGTCTTGAGATACAATTTTATGTTATATTTACTTTACCAATTCTTTAACTGTGTGAATAATTCTTATATTTTTCTAGTTCTGCAATTATTTTTATAACACTTTGTTTTTAACGTCTCCTATATTTCTTTGTTAGTGGTATAAATCATTCCTTATGCTACACTTGTTTTGCAATTATTTATCTTTTTCGCTTGTTAATGTTCGCAAGTTTTTACAGTGATGAAAAAAATTTGAAAGAACATTTTGAATTAAGCGACCTTGTATGTGTTATTAGGTCGGAACATTGGTGCTTCCATAGAATAGAAACTGCATTTTTCCTCGTTCTTTTAGTGATAATTGTTACCCGGGGACTTTGTAACTTGTTTCAAATGTAAGCTATTGACATACATGTTTATTCTATATCATTAACTAGTTGCTGTGAGTAATCTGACGATCTTCTCACTTGCACTAAGCTATTGTTTTCCTGTTCGTTATTAGTTGGTGATATAGACTACTCTTAAAACCTAGCTAATCAAACGATGTATGAATTTTCAGTATGTTTTAAATGTCTTAATGTGTTTTTCATCTTTCAGAGTAATTGATTTGCAATTTTAAACTCAACTAATAACATCTCTCTCTATATATTTATATATAGATCTACATATACATATGAACTCAACTTAGTTACTTGCTTTATACTTTCGAAATATGTACTAACATATTAACTGACACCTGGTGTTTCGGTGTTAACTTTGAGAGCTGTTGATAATTAAAAAAATGGGTTTAATCCTCATGATTGGCACAACATGATCATTTCATATGTATTTTCGAACAATACAAAAACAAAGGAAGCTTATAATATATTTATTTTGGAGTTCACACGATCTGATTTTAATTCATTTTGGAATGTCGTGCCTCAAGCTTTAGTTATTACGGATATCTATAGATGTGCAGTTAATCACTTAATCATCCTTTAATGACTGAAACGGGGATAAGCCACCTATTTTATACTGTAAAGTCATTTCTTTACCACTGAAACAGGAAGAAGAAATGCACATTTTGAATTAATATTTCACGTGTGTTCTGATCACGAGAAAACACATTCGTAACTAATTTTTTAATAGCTGTACTTCTAAGGAAAAATCTTCAGCTGAAGAAAAAATAACAGAAGAAAAGAGTATTACTGGTTATAATTTCACAATCAATTACCTCTGTTGTAACTGTATGGAAAACATAAAAATCCTAAAAGATGTAAAGCAATCCATAATAACAGTGTTGTTTATTGTTTTTAAAGAAATACGGACTTTGACCTTTATTAAAGAGAAATTTAAAACTGAAAATAATAATAAAAGAAAATCACCTAATCATGTGTTATCTCTTATCAAGTTTTGATAAATTATTAAATTCAAAAATTTATTCAATAAGCGTGGATTTTAATTTGCTTTTTCACAGATGATTTTGTGAAAAGTTTTTTTCTAAAGTATTTCAAATATTTAAACGATAAATACATCTGTTGATTTTGTAACCACCCGGTTTAAATTTTTAAAAATCATTCATCTCTTTGCTTTCTGACTTTCTAATCCTTCAATCTTATTCAAGATGAAATTATTTTGATTGTGTTTCATTATTCCTATGGTTTCTTTAATTTTTCTAGCTGTTACGTTATTTGGTTAAACAAAAATAATTTAATAGTTGATTAATCTTATTCAATAATCTGTAAATCATAATAAGATTTTTATTTTATTTTGAAAATTACATGAAATATTTGACATGAGAAACCGAGGACATATAGAAAAAAATACATTCATTTTTTTACATTTTGATTTTAGTTTGCTTTTCTAATCATAATTTGGACCTTTTGTTGTTGTTGTTTTGAATTAAGCATAAAGCTACACGATGGGCTATCTATGCTCTGCCCACCACGGTTATCGAAATCCGGATTTTAGCGTGTAAGTCCGCAGACATACCGCTGAGCCACTGGGGGGCTAATTTGGCCCTTGTTAAATGTTCTCACATTATATAACTTTAGATAGCTGTAAGAAAATTTAACAAAACCACAAATAAAAATTTCAGAAAAGTAAACGTTATTCAATATTTAATAAATAGATAAAAAGAAATGTTGTTTCTACATATTTCCTAGATTTTTATTGTGAAACGTTTGGTATAAAACAAAAGAAAGCTTATTCAGATTAAATCAACTTTTTCAAATATTAAATAAAACTAAAGATGAAATTAATATAATAGGGAAAAAGATGTTTATAAAATTGAGTGTAATATTTACTCTCTATGCACTATATAAACATAAACTGTTGGGTATAACATATCCAACCATTTGTATACTCTAACTTTTGGTTTATAACACACATAACTGAATGTGATTGTATATGTATTGGTCAAGCTAGCAAATAATACTGATCTTGTCATCTACTGGGAAAAAGTATTTTAATAAGGCTCAACCGAATAATACAAAGGCAAGAAATACAAGAGAAACTATAAATTTATAAATTTTAAAAGGATTTACTATTCGCGTATTCATCAAATCTTTTCTTTAACTCAGTTCAGTTTTCTTATTTTACTACCAAAAACAACTCATCACAAAACAAACTCTGTTTAAAAAGCAGAGACATATTTAGGATTTCGGCGCCCCTAGGCACAAGGTTAGGTTGATACTTTTGCCGCCGCCCCTCCGTGCCACAACTTGCACCAAGCATCACCATCACAACAACGGACAAACACAGTTGTTATCATTTAAAATCAACACAACGTTTATTTTCCAACACAATAAAAAATGAAACATCAAAATCAATTATCACTAAATATTATTCTGCGGCTGACTATACAGGCTTTCTCCTGGCCTTCTGTTCCGAAAACATGTTTATTGCATCGTCATAATTTATTCTACAAACAATATCACTTTCAATGGCGAGGAGTGACAGGGCATTTAGTTTATCTTCTGCCATTCTTGATCTCAAGTAATTTTTCACACGTTTGAGAGCCGAGAAAGATCTCTCTGATGTACAATTAGTTGCTGGAATGCACAGAAACATGCGCATAGCAATATCCAGGTTTGGATGTACAGTTTGAAGTCCTTTAGCTCGCAGATTTCTGTATACTGCTAACGCAGAAGAGTCATCATTTTGCACTTTCATACTCACAAGATGTGCGCGGAAATGTAGACATTCATCTACGAAGCTCACTTCCAAATCATTGGAGTTGAGTTTCAACAGTGTTCCAGCTTGACTGATGACATCAATGGGTTCAAGATTTGTTATCTTGAACAAATATCCAAACCTTGCGTGAATTTCTACATAAGCGGTTTGACTTCGCTGTAGCTCTGAGCAAAGTCTGTTAATGATCACATTGAAAACATTTACTGTAAATGCCTCTCTGCCTTCTTCCACTGCCTGGGTGTCACCATCTGAAAATTTTTGCTTCCTTTTTCGCTTAATTTCGTACGTCTTCATGCTGGACTTCAACATCGCCTTGTCTTCAAAATGATCGAACAGTTCTCTTGAATCTTTCACAAACTGCAGCAAGGAATCATAAAGCTCGACTACAAGTCCGATATCCATATCAGCACTTTGCAACTTTTCACTGGCAGCATTGAATCTTTCCAGTATTGTTCCCCAAACTGTGGACAAAATAGTTGTTTCTAGCGTTCCTAATTTGGAAAGAAGTCCAGCGGCCTCATTCCTAGCGGCTGGTTTTTCCATAGCATTTCCCTCCATGGTGGTGAGGGCATCAAACACTTGTTGCCAGTTCCTGTTGAGGCTTCGACAAGCATCTTTACGAGCGGACCACCGAGTGTCACTGAGTTTCTTCAAAGAGAGACTTTCTTTATTTGCGGACAGGTGTTTTTGTAGAATTTTCCAACGATGGGTTGAAGCATTGAAGAAAACATGGAGACTTTGTAAGAGTTCGAAGAATGAACATGCTTCTCTGCAACATTCAGCAGCACACGTTCCTACAAGATTTAATGAATGTCCTGAACATGGGATATACACAGCTAAAGGATTTTTCTCCATGATACGAGCCTGGAGACCACTGTACTGAAAAGACATGTTGCTGGCGTTGTCGTAAGACTGTCCACGACATTCAGAAATGTCAAGCTCATATGACTGAAGCAGGCTAAGTACAACTTCTGCCAGCTGTTCAGCTTTGTGGCCTGGATTGGGTATAAAAGTCAGGAAACGTTCCATAGGTGAACCATCACTGTTCACGTACCTGATGATGAATGCCAACTGGTCAACATGGGATATATCTGGCGTCGAGTCCACGCTGATTGAGAAATATTTTGCAGTTTTGACGTCCTTTAAAATGTTCTTTAGAACAAGGTCTGCCATAAGCTGGATGAATTCGTCGCAAGTACTGAAAGACAGGTAAGACGTGGATCCCTTGCCAGCATTGCCATATCGGTGAATGTGATCAGCGAGGAAGGGGTCAAACTCCGCAACTAGTTCTAACGACATCATAAAGTTGCCGTTGTGTACTGAGCCAAACTTATCATCCCGACGTCTGAACGGAAGCCCACGTGAAGCCAATCTTTTCGCTACAGCTACCACACGAGTAAGTACATTTCTTCAGTATTTGATTTCGTCGTGCAGCTGTATGGCCATCTGGAGATCTACACGTCCCAACATGTTGCCCCTTGCTACTAGAGATAAAACTGAAGACCGATGCTCAGGAGAGTTTTCATGCTCATTCAGCCGGACAGTAGCATTTTTCCAGTCATCAAAGCCTTCGTCAGCCAGTTTGGATTTTTTTCCAAAATCAAATAAACGACAAGGAGCACAAAACAGTCTACTTTTGCTCTCTCAATAAACCAAATATGTCCGCTTACTTTTTTCGCCATTTTGCAGTTTTCTTTCAAACATGCCTTTGGTTACAGATCTGATTTTCTCCCCGTCCTTTTTCACAGAGTTCTTGAAATCCGAGTCATCGTTTTGAAGGATGGCATAGGTTGCAATATAACCTTTTGTGTAATCATCTATTATCCACTGTGCTGGATCTGAACTTACTTTGTCTGAAAAACTTGCTGGAACCATTGACGTTTCAGGCACGCAACCGGCAGATCTTACTAGGCATGCTGCTGATGACGTCACTTGTTCAAGCTGCAGTTCGATATGTTCGGGTCGTTCAGATTGTTCAAAACTGCTACTGCTAGGCCCGTCATGTGTATTCCCTCCATCGCTGTTGGTTTGAAAATCATCGCTAGTAGGCTGTTCTTGCCTTTGTTTAGCAAAAAAGCCTCCATCGTCGGTGTCTTATCCAAAACATCACGTGTGTTTTCATTTTTTAACTTTGCTATCTTCCTATGAGCTGCTCCACTCAATTTTCGGCGTATGTTACTCATGACGATATCACTAGAATCCACTGATCGTATATTGAGTATTGACAGTGAATTTGTTACTTTCACATCTCAGATCATCAGGATCTGAGTCATTTTCGTGGGATCGAGCTATTTATGGCAGCCGCGCGAACCTCACAGAGATCCGTGAGCCGTTTGACCCCCAGTGACCCTCGCCCTCACAAGAATTGTGCTTCTTGTGGAGGTTTGGACACTGACAACACGATATAACTTACAGTAAGATATTGGGTGACGGAGGAACAAGTAAAAGCATAACGAACTCTACATTTTGACACAAATATCGCTTACCACATTATTATCTATATTGTCGATTATATTGTAAATATGTTGTTGAGCCATATATTCGTCCGGCAGATAATGAGTTTTATGGTAGTTGGTAAAACAGTTATCGACTTGCAACCATAAGTCCATAACAAAATATACACGAAAAAGGGGAGCTTCTGCACTACTGATTTATATTACTGCCGATGTATCCATGTTAACGGGTGCTGGGCTATTGACAATCAAATTATAAATTCTAACACACTTTACTCTTTCAAATTCTATACTACCAGTAACAAACACCTGTATCGCCCAAAACTGTCCAGACCCCGTGCGGTACAACCGCGTCTCTTGGGAGTCAACTTCATTGATAGAGCGCGGTCGGCGGCCTGCAAAAAACGATTATGCGTGACACCCGCAGCCGATTTCGTCGACGCTCACCTGCTCCAGTGACTGTGCGCCTTTCTGTTCTGGTATTCTGGAGTCTGCCACTACCCGTTCTTTATTCTAACAAATGCCTATAATTGCTAGGGAATTTGAAGGAACTATTCTGTAAGGACTACATTGGAATCTAAACAAGCGCATATTCAATCAATCAATTAAAAATAATCAATTAAGCTAAACTGTGAATGATGAGAAAGAATATTTCAAAATATATTTTTCCAGATAATAGCCTGAAGCAGCCGAAAATCCGAATTTTCGTATACGCAATTTCACAAAACAAAATACGTTATTCGGCCTTGATAGAATATTTTTTGTGTAGGCGTAGCACACTGAGTAGCAGGTAATTCATTGTTTGGTGTGTCAACATGAGTAAAAAACATGTTGGGGGTTTTGAAAAACACAAATAAATAACTGAGGTGAGGGCGGATGGGTTGATGATGTGGGGGGCGAGGCGTATTAGGTGGGACTCAGGGAGGGAAGGTTAGAAATCTTTTAAACTTGAAGCGACCGACCCGACGGTGTGGTGGAATAGTGAGTGTGTGTGTGTGTGGGGGGTCCAGATTCAAGAGGTTATTGGGGCGGCATAAATGGCAGGGGGAATTAATAACCAGGGACTACATTTTAAAATGGTGTCCATTCTTTTTCTTTTTTTTTTGGTCAAAATTTGCCGCCCCCTAAAATCTGCCGCCCCAGGCACGTGCCTCGTTTGCCTATGCGTTAATACATCCCTGTTAAAAAGTAATGCTGTCTAAACTGCAGATGACTCTTATGTTGCAAAAATTTGAATTCATGTCCCCTTGTCCTGTTGTTTTCACTGTTAAAAACAAGCAACGTTTGATGGATCGGTATTATCAATACTTTTATAATCTTAACCACTTCAATCAAATCCGTTCTGACCCTTTACATTTTTAAAGAAAACAAATTAAGAGATTTTAATCTCTCCTCATAGGACAATTCCACCATCCTAGTGGCTATTCTCTGCACGTTCTCCAATAATTCAATGTCCTTCTTGAGGAAGGAAAGCCAAAAACAATACACAGAAATTTGAAAGAAACCTTACAAGTGTTTTATACAGTGAAACAATAATATCCCTTATGTTGTTTTCACTATTTCTATTGATTTTTCCTAAATTTCTATTAGCTCTGTTACTCGCTACAATACACCGTTTAGATGGTTTGAGTAATTTTTTATTACAACTTCAAGATCAATTTCTTCAACCACAATACTTACTGTATTCCCAGTGAAATTATAAGAGTAATTGGAATTGTGAAAACCTTAATGCAGTTCTTTACATTTTGGATAGTTAAAGATGACCTTAAAGGAAAGAACAAAACTTTCCTTGGGAGGTCCTTTCACCACGTACAGGAATCAACACCGAGGGGAGTTTGTACGAACGACAGAACTTATATTTTCATGTTAACACTGTTCTAAACAACGAGTGTGTCCATCTATAAGTTTTACATTAATCTTTACCTGTAAAGATTTCACTGTCGTGAAAGGAAATGTCATGATTTCTAATCTCAGTTATTGAAAATTATTAAAATGTACAATAATCTGAGCTGTAACAGTTGCTCTTTCTTGTAACACTAAACCTTATTAATTACATATAATAATCAAATTGAAGCATTTGCAGTATTTTGAAGCATTTTTACGCTGTTTTCAAATGCTTTGAAAATGAGGTTTTGCTACATTTTGAGATAAAGAATAATGATATTTTGGTTCCAAATTTCCAAATAGCAGATTTTGAAGTTATAGAATAAGAATTATTTTCTGTGAATTGGGTAACTGAATTAAATGAAAATATATGAGGGTGTGCTTTTTTTTTATAGCAAAGCCACATCAGACCATTTGCTGAGTCCACCGAAGGGAATCGAAACCTTGATTTTAGCTTTGCGAATCCGTAGACTTTTTACTGTACCAGCGAGGGACATTAAATGGAGATACTGATCAAATGTGAAAATTTTTAAAGAGAAATTATTAAATACTGTTGTTGTTGTTTTGAATTAAGCAGAAAGCTACACAATGGGCTATCTGTGCTCTGCCTACCACGGGTATCGAAACCCGGATTTTAGCGTGTAAGTCCGCAGACATACCGCTGAGCCACTGGGGGGCTATTAAATACTTAAAATAAGCTTATTATTTATAGACAAAAAAGTGTCTTTAAGTAAACAACCAGATCTTCTTTTCAGGGTGTAAATAATAAAATTAAAGAGTACCATTATAAATATTTGAAGTTTAAATTGGTAGCAATGATGAAAGATTTGGAGGAATAGGAAATTCAGAAATAAAAACAAAGTGAATTATAAGTGCATAAAAATTCCAATAGTAAAAAAGAAAGACGTACCGATTTCAAGAATTATATCGCTATGAAACTAAATGGTGGGGCCAAACTCCCTTTATGATCTTTCTTGTATTGTTGTGTTAAGTTGTGATGAGTTCGTAGTTTTCCTGTGTGATGCTGTATCACTGTGTCTAGCTTGTGGTTAATTGAGTAAGTAATGTGAAAACGTATAAGAAACAGATACACATACACATATTGACGTTTTTTATGTATATTCTACGACAGTGAACTTTATAAAATTTAACTAAAGCTCAGTAAAGTATAGCAAAAAACTCTATTGTCGAAAACAGTAGGTTGTAATGAAACTCCTTGCTTAAAAATATTAGATAAACCATAGAAAATTATGGCTGATATCTTGTGACAATATATCTTAAATAGGTCATTGAATAACTGCAGCAAATATGTTGAAAATGAGACAAATTGTTATTATATAAATAAAAACTGTTTATTCTGTCAACTTTCTCGGCTTAGATAGAGTAGAGCCTTTACATCAAAACCAATAACATTTTTGTGTACCACAAGATATTTTTACTTTTGAATGAGTTATTCACCTAGCTACAAAAACCTAAAGTTAGAGAAATTATTACTTTATTTTTCTTGTAAGATGAATTTCATCCAGGAAAACTGTAACGCTTCCACACGATCAAATCTCAATTTAAAGTTATTCATTGCAATGAAAATATGTCTACTTATTAGTGATATAAGTTTGATGATGTTGAAAATCATTTATACTCTTAATATTCTCATGGCTTATGAAATAACTCATCTCCAAGGTTTAGAAAATGCGATTTACCCATGATGTCTGTTTAAAGTTGAAGCCTAATGAGGAATATTCCTATATCCGGAATTATAAATGCTGATTATTTAAAATTTAACCTTAAAGTAAAATAACCAAGCAAGTGAGGATACTTAAAAGCTTTAGCATGCCAATATTAAGATAAATCAATAATTATGATAAATCAAAGAGGGTACAGGCGAGTTTACAGATTAAGCCAGAATAAATATAAGAACAAATTAATCGGAAACAATACCATAAAAGGAAATTCTAAATTATATAGAAATTAAGCTGTTAATAAAAAACTTTAGAAATGGTTTAATGTGGTTAGTAAATAAATTGCCTGCTGTTAAAAAATATTTGTTTTTAATATAAAGGATATTTGCCTTTTCAGTTAATATTGAAAATAGACGTAAAAATATAAGCTGAACATTATGACTCATAAGATTATTTTAAATTATGTTATTACATTTTGGTATAAAAACTGTCAAATAATTTGGTAATTATTCTTATACAACATGCAATTAATCAGTAGTAAAAAAAGATAATTGCTGTATCAAACAAAATAATCTGAGCAAAACTATATCAAAGTATTATGTACCTCGTATATTTTCAGTAGTAGAGATAGATTTGGCCTGAATGAGCAACTCAGCTTAGATATTTAGTTTTTCAAAAACTTATTTTCAATTACATCGAAAATTTTTTTGTTTACTTTCTAAGAAATGTTGTAGAAGAGGATATTATTGTTTGACAAGTTTGATTCAATCCACCATATGAAAGTAACTTTATTTCTAATGTTTTAAAAGTTATTAGTGCAATATGAAAATCAAAATCCATAGATTATATCATTTCTCATTTTATTTGTTCCATTTCAATAGATATAATTATTTTTAATTATTTAACTGAATGCTATTCTTAAATACAACATATAAGACAGTAGTTACTTAATCCCTATGTTGTCAGTAAACACTAAAGGAGAAACTGCAAAGATCAAAGAAATTCACATGAAAAATATATACACAAATATTGTAAAATAACACAATTTATAGTATTTAGAACAACTGCCAAGTTATGTAGTTCTATGTGTAAGAAGTGCTACGTTTATAAGCTATGTATACATGGTAGTAAACGTACACTAGTAAATGTGGACATTATACAACGTCGATAAGCAAAATGACTTACAAAGCAGGTTGATTTTATGATTGCATTTAGCGAAATTTAAAATTACAGCTTTTACTTAAGAAAAATGTATTTGAAATTTTAGTTTTGATTGTAAACATTGTTTTGATTATTTAATGTCAAACCTTTTTTATGTCTGATGCAGTTATATTGCTCTGCACAATCTTTAAAAAAAAATAATATCGTAGTTCACAGTTCGCTTTTTAGTTAACAGATGTCAGGGTTGATCTAGAAATGTTGCGGGCTTTGTTTACGCCAATCCATGCGCAAACACCCGTATCCAAGGTGAGTAAAATGTGTTCCTGACGAAAGAAATACGCTGAATTCTTCACTAGAGTAAAAATAGATAACCATGGGAGATGTGGAGGCCCAAAATTTGGTATTTTCATCCTCAAATAAAGATCGTTCTCAAGCCAACCAGGTAGGTAACTTTTCTTCGTCTCGGTAAATTATCCGCTGTTCAAAGTGAAGTGAAAAATTATAATTATAGTCATTACATGTTGAACCAAGAAAGATTCACAAGAGTATTTAACCATGTTTTATACATACAATCAGAATATAAAAGAGGAAATAAATGTTTTCTTTTCTTAAGAGATATGTGAAGTATTCTTATGCCCAGTGTAATATTTAACTTTATTTGAGAAAATATATCCTAATTCCTAGTTTCCTTACCGAGTCTTTTTCTTTTCCTAGGCTAATTGCATTAAAATAACCCAACATTAGCTTTATGTGAAGTATAATGTATTATATTTAGAACGAAACTAAAAGTCAGTTGGAAATTAGTACCGTTAAATAAATATACCTTATTACCTTCTTGTTTATAAAAATTGGTTTCCATTGTTTCACCAGTTGAGTACCCTTGCTTGTAACGATCTTTGCGGCCGAAATCCCAATACTATCTTACAAGTTTCGGTCGACTTAGGAGGTATAAGTTAGTTCAAAACACATATATTAAGCTAACAATGCAAAACAATATCTACAATAAAAGTATAATAATGAAAAATAATAATACTCTATATATTAAACAGCTTAACTGGTACTGTTGATGAAAGTAACAATAACCAAATACTTTACTAAGGTACAAAGCAACACCAGTTGTTTGTTTGAATCTCTATCCTAGTATTAATTTTATATTGAGCAAGAACGACACTTTCAATGCATAATTAATACAGCAAAGAGAAAAATTATCTACCAGAGAAAAAACATATTTTGAAATAGCTAGTGTTATAAAACATTAAGAATAAATACAGCAAATTATATTTTTGATCGAAAGTTATCAACTTATTTAGTCAAAGCCTAAATAAAACATTGTATAAAATAATTTTACATTATTGCCTATTAAAATAACGATGATTAATCGCTCTTCATACCGCCTGTGATTACTAAATAGATGTATTGAAAAACAGTCAGTAAAATCAAATCCGATAATACCTTAAAACTTTGTCGATCTTGCAATGTTAACGTATGACAGTAAATTTTGCCACAATAATATTAAAATATTTATGTAACTGCTTCATCTGGAAATGTTTTTAAACATACGTAATAAAAAGTTATTTTATACCTCCATGCTATACATCAAGGACACTGGGGCGTTCTTTAGTGTTCTAAAATGATGCCTTTATATTGAATAGAAGATTGGCATTTTCGCATGGACTGTATAACATGTTGTTAAATATCAAAGAGATCTCGTCACAAGTAGATTAAGGAAGGCCTACTCTCCTGAATACAGCGCTCTGGTAGTTTACGAATTATCGATTGTTGAAATACTTCTTCAGTGCCATTTCTGTAAATGAGTAATTTTAAATAAATTAATATAGCTGATTTATAAAGTTTTTACATCAATTTTATAAGTTTTTATTCAACCATAAGCTTTCAAGCTGTGAGGCTAGGTTTAGCTATTTGTTTACAAAATGAATCGGCCTGGCATGGCTAGGTAGGTTAAGGCGTTCGCCTCGTAATCTTAGGGTCACGGATTCGAATCCTCGTCGCACCACACATGTTCATCATTTCAGGCGTGGGGGCGATGATCGATCCTACTATTCGGTGGTAAAAGAGTAGCCCAAGAGTTGGCGGTGGTGATTAATTAGGTGCCTTCTCTCTAGTTTAAATTAGGGACGATTAGAGTAGTTTTGCGCGAAATTCGAAACAATACTCATGAAGGTAGGGCTCGTTTTTACACTATTATTGAAGATAGCATTTGTTGGTGTGGTATAGAAATAATGAATATAGAACTTTTGGTATGGTAGAGTACTAAGAAAGATAAGTCTTAGTGGTGTAGTACAGAACTAATAAAAATAGGACTTGTCGATGTAGTGAAGAACTAACGAAAGTAGGACATGTTGGTTTGGTACAGTAGTAATGAAGGTGGGACTTGTTGAGGTAGTACAGTGCTATTGAAGATCCGACTTTTTTATTCTTAATTTGAAATTAAGCACAATGCTTTTGGTTGAATTAAGTACTAATAACGACAAAATTTATTTGCATGAAAAAAGCTAAATTAAATCAAAACTTGTCACTGTAATGTAACTATTTCTGTTGAATAGCGAATGGAACTAGTTGAGAGACATATATAGAAAAAATTAAGTATACATTTTCGAAAGGAAGAAAAAAATGTGTAATTTTATATCTAAAGTAATTAGTTTAGCTTTCGAAGAAATATGGGGAACACTTCTTCTCCAATAAATAAAAAAAAGATTGTTATTGTTTTAAATTTAGCACAGAGTTACACAATGGGCTATCTTTGCTCTGCCCACCACGGGTATCGAAACCCGGATTTTTGCGTGTAAGTCCGCAGACATGCCGCTGAGCCACTGGGGGGCTGACAAAAAAAAAGATAACACGAAGTTTGAAAAATATCTATATCTTTTTCTTCAGCTATCTGAACTTCATGTCTATCTTGTGCCGAAGGACAGATGGATAGAGAAACGAAGATTAGCCATAAATCAAGTTGTTGATGATGCTGTGTCTTCTGGGTTCGTGAGGTTAGTTAAGAAGACAATCAGTTATTATTTTAAATATAAATAAATTGTAGCACTTTTAATTAACAGTGTTATTAATATTTGTGTAATATATTAATTTAAAATGAAAAACAAAGTATTAAGTCTTCCCTAATTTATAGAAATGATTACAAAAACGATTTGAAGTTGTAATTCGTCTTTGGTACGACGTCATTTAGAAATTCAAAATAATACTGTTTGAATACTTCAAACACTTATCATTACTTGCAAATATTGGTTGTGATTATGTTTACGTAACAGTGTTTAACACCGGACACAACACAGACTTACTTTGTTCTAGTTATGGAATCCTGTCGCATCACATACGTCAATGCAAACTCTCGGTAGCATGGAGCCGTTAGTTGACTATCGAACTACTGATAACAATGAGTCAATCGATCTGTAGCACCCTCTCGTGGTTGATTATATACGCGTTTTAGAGTTATTAATTAATTTGTTTTATTTAAATATTAATATTATGATATAACATTTTTACAGCAAGTTCGAGTTGTAAATAATATGGAATTACGACTTTAATATGAAGAAGTGGAGACCAAGATTACCTAGTCGCTGTTCGTTACTACAGCAACAGGGGAAAAAAAGGTCCAACCTATCATCAATAACTTGGCTTATAACCTGTACAAACTAAGCGAATTAATTGAAGCTAGCTGTGTCATTTTCAAAATAACTTAAAATTAATTCGGATATTTTTAACTTTAATCATTAGGAACAAAAAGTTATGGGAACTTAACTAAGTAAGTCCGATTCGTCTTATATTTTGTAAATTTAATTCAATTTCATCTAATTTATTTCTTAGAAAACAAAGTTAGATGTTTTTACTAACAGTAATCAAGCCTAACACTATTTTTCGATTTTACAGTCTTCCCGGAATACGCTTGTGTTAACAATAAAGGAACACGCATTCTAATTTACTTCTAATTTTTGTAGTAACTTTCTTGGAGAATAGTTCGCAATTTCAACACCTGACTTGTCATTGGTTAGTTCGTATGTACCTTTTGTAGAGTTAGCTACTTAAAAATAATAATAGACAAAATCCAATGCACTGTTAAATAAAAACAAAATAGATATTAGATTTGGAAATTTCAGAACTTTAAATACTTATTACCTTGTTGCTAATTTAATATATAGTGTATATTCTGGATGTTATCTGTTATCTGTGATGTGCTCACCACGGGTTTCAAAACCCAGTTTTTAGCACTGTAAGCCTTCAGACTTACCATTGAGCAGTTACAGGGAGGGAACACTATGAAACAAGTCCACTTAAGTTTTAATAATTTAGTATAAAATTACACACTGAGTAAATTGATCTATGTTGACAAGAAGAATACACAAATATTTTATACAATTTGTCGACCAAAATGTTTCTAGTATTTATGATAATAACATTTCATATTCTTCTGGAACTTCTTATTCGGGATTTGACATTTCTCGGAAATTGATGCGGACTGTAAAAACCTTAGTACGTTCCTTTTTATTTTTAGATATTTAATTTTGAAATGGTGAGTTAAAGAGGCCGTTAGTAATACATAAATATGCAGAGACTACTTCAAGGAATTTCAGACAACAGAAACCATAGATTAAATAAGTTTTACATTGTAACGTTCCTTAGAGGGCGCTGATCATTAACACATTTATTGGAATATAAAAGTTTATTTTTTGTGCACCATCCAAACATTTGTAATATCATACATACTTATATTAGATGTTCGTGAAATGTTTTCTAATGATGCTGAAATCTACATTATATGTAGTATCCATTATTACATAGATTTTT
This sequence comes from Carcinoscorpius rotundicauda, assembly GCA_011833715.1. Lineage (NCBI taxonomy): Eukaryota > Metazoa > Arthropoda > Merostomata > Xiphosura > Limulidae > Carcinoscorpius > Carcinoscorpius rotundicauda. The sequence continues at coordinate 47,341,561 of CM022403.1, forward strand.
ACAAAAAAATCTGTAGTTCTGAAGCTCTCCGATATTTATACGTAAAAATAAATTTTATTTTTAAGGGAAGCACTTTTACAAGTTCTTATATACATGATTAATTTCTTCGTGTGCAGTTTGTTAAAATATAAAAAAACAGTACTGATAAAACACGAACTAGTTAAATTTCCTTATTGTGAGTTTACAATCTAATTATTTAAGTCCCTGAACTTACGATGGTAAGTGGAACAAAAATATGTTTTTAAAGCTTTATGCTGAGTACATTATTTTATTCGGTTATTAGGATCATATACCTACCTGTAAAGCTTCTAATGTGGTTAAAAATGTTTAAAATGCTTGAAAATTTATATTGTTTCTCCACTAGATGATTAACAGTTTGCTTTAATATACTGGTAGTTTGAGATCCACATTAATTTCAAACATTAAGAAACGCACTGAATTAATATAATGAATCTATAAGTAGAAGATAATTTAAAATTCTGGCTAAGGCCAACAACTAACATATTTGTTTAATGTTATTGTGTTTATGAGATATCACATAGCGTTATAGGATGCATTAACTCTTCTCGTGTTACATTTCTTGGCGTACTTTATGTTAGTGCTATTATTTTTTATTTTAGAAAATGCGATGTGAAGAAAATTATCATTTATACACACAAATGGAACACTTCTGTCTCAAAAATAGTTTTGCACTGACAGACCGAATGTCTTAAAATAATTAACTGTGATACTTGGTCATATAGATTTTAAATTGTTTCTTACATAGAAATAGAATTGAGAACAAATTTAAATACTCTGATAGATATAATCTCAAGTAATTTTTAGGAAGACTTAGGGTATTAAAACGTGGGATTAAATCCCTGCAGATATCCCATTTGTGCAAATTGGTGTTTAAGACACACAGCAAGAAAACATTACGTAAAGAGTGTACAATAATTTTCGCAGAGGGACCACTTCACAAATTTTTGTAAGTAGTCGCAGGCCGCACATTTCTACTGTATTAATTAAATTACTTCAACATCGGTGTTATAAAGAGTCCATTATGTTCTTTACACAATTGCTGGGAATCGTGGCGGGCAAGACAGAGTAGTCGGAAATGGCCACTCCTGCCTTCCCGTGCATTACATGTTTACTTTGTTTTATCATAACAAAAGAACAGTAAGCCAAGCAGGTGAAGGTGTCTATTTCCTACTTTGGTATCGCTAGCACGAAATACCTGCGCTCGTTTGTGGAGTTCAAAAGCCCATCATGATTGATTCTACCGATCAAGCTTTCCCATGATCCACAGTTATTTCTATAGCTCGTGGACTAACAACAACAATAATGGAAAGAAAAAAAAAGCATTAGGACAACTGCCCGTTGTACCTGAGCATTCGTACCAAGTTTGACCTCACTAGCTTTCAAGTGAGGATGTGAACACAGTTTGAAATATGATGCTTCCGGGTTTCTGAAAGAGATAATAACATTGAGTCTGATGGCAGATTTGGAATCAACGATCCGAAAAAACCTATTTTTAAACTTCTTTCATCCTTGGGTGATATTCCGAGGGTGTTTTATTCCTCTTTTGTAAGTGTGCTATGTCTTATAGATAAGGGCACCCCTAAGCCATTTCAAGCCCGACTGGTGTTTTTTATCCTGCTAGCTGCATAATTGTGAGAAAGGTTAGAGGAACAAAGATATAAAGATAAATACAAAGCTAAACATGACACCCCATGATATCAAAGGGGTGTAGTGGAACACAGAATCTGATACCATATTCAGGTTCAGTTATCGTAAGAAAACAAAAACTATTATTCGACCCTCATAATATTTGGTTGACCTACAAGAACGTTTTAGTTTTCTTTGATACCTTTTTCATGGTGAAGGTACACTATATAGATAAGAACCTCGCCAGACCACCCCCAGACCTCCTGCTAAGTTTGGACCTGCTAACTTCAGAAATATGGGAGGAGTTAACTGGCCACAGAAACATGCATACAAAGTTACAAACTGAGTTAATATTGGATAACAAAGAAAGAACAAGTCATAACATGTCTTTTCGTATTTTGATAGCATAACAAACAGAAATACACAACGTATGTACTTCGTACTTTGATATCTAATGTTTTTGGATACCAGATCTATTTGTTTCAAATCCTTGTTAAAAATGTTTAAGCTGACGATGTTGTTTTCAAGCTAAAAATTCACCTTTTCATGTTTGAAGTTAGATAATGTTTTTAGCACATTACCAATTGTAAAATTGGATTTGACGTCATCACTGACATAGGTAACATAGGTCGCTTAGCAACAGTTATACACATATTGATCTGGCTTTGTTTCTAAAGTAAAACATTTTGTATAGCTCTACTTTTACTGGTTTTAGAACGTGCTCTATGCTACGTGGAAAACACCTTTTTGTATTACTGAATTCTGTTGTAAGAGATATGTCTTGTTTGCCATTTTTATTAATGACAAATAAATAATTTGATAACACCAAATCATAGTTTACATTGAAGTTTGTTTTCTTATAGCAAAGCCACATTAGGCTATCTGCTGAGCCCACCGAGGAGAATCGAATCCCTCATTTTGCCGTGGTAAATCCGGAGACATATCGCTGTACCAGGGGTGGGCTAGTTTACATTAAAAACTTCACTTTTAGCAAATGAAAGTTTAGGCATAAAATAAATAAAACTATAATAAATCATTCATTTCAATGTATTTGACTACCGCGACCAATGGGAAGACATGGAATGACGCATCTTACAACTCTGAACTCAGCAATGCTACTTGAATTTAATGAAAGAAAAACAAGCTAGTTTGATCCCCAGGCACATCACAGACAGCCTATTAAGTAGAACCGCACTAACCAACGAAACAAACGAGCTTTATTTCTTTTATTAAATTCAAGTAGCATTGCTGAGTTCAAAGTTGTAAGTTATGTTAAATTATGTTTCTTTAAGGTTACCTCTTATTAAAACACTGCCTGCGTGAAATTTTCACTTATTACGAGCAGTACTGTTTTAGTCAACTAAAAGAAGCAGTTACCAGATAATTAGGCTGATTGATCTACTGCTTTCTGGCTTTCCTTCTTTCATAAACATTAAATTATCTGCTACCTTTTAAGCACTTGGCATGCATTCTGGGTTGTAGAGCTAAATTAAATATAGCAGGTACAATCTTGGTGAAATTAAATAAGCACTTACCACTTACTTAAGATACAGACTTATACGATCTCGAGACGTTTACTTTTTCTTTCTTCTTCGATACGGGTTTGTTCCTTCTCTTTTTCGGCTTCGATACAAGCTTGCTCTTACTGGGTTTCGAGTTTGGCTTGTTCGAACTTGATTTGTTTTATTTTAGCTAAACTAAACTAAACTAAACTAACGTGGCAGGGGTTCAGTTTAGAGTGAGAGAAATCAGAAGAGTTCTCTCCCCAACTGGGGTGTTCAGGAGCTTTGTAGTTCCTCTTCGTCCCCTTTCGTGAGAAATTTTTGAAATGCCCGTGGAATTTTTATTTTATTTTTAATATTTCGAAACTGGAGTGTCCGAACCTGCGGTTCCTCTCGTACTGAGTAGGATTACTATCGCAACGACAAAGTCATCAGTTGTTGTCGTTGTTATTGTTTTGAATCAAGCACAAAGCTACACAATGGGCTATCTGTGCTCTGCCCACCACGGGTATCGAAACCCGGATTTTAGCGTGTAAGTCCGCAGACATACCGCTGAGCCACTGGGGGGCCAAAGTCATCAATAGGGTAAAACTAACCTGTCTCACGAGGTCTCTCTTATTTTACCTCTATTTCTATCTTATCTTTATCACTCAACTCTGCTTGGCTAGTGGAAACACTACAGTATTACGCTAATTCTACCTCAGACAACAAATCAGCATTCACTAATATTTTGATGATACACTTTTTGTTCATTGTTATTTTTGATTTTTTAACCTTTAATTCTAAGATTTTGGCAATTTCAAGCAATTAACTTTTGTTACGTGTTTGTAGTTGTTTTAGGAGGGTGGTTCAAGAAAACTTTGATAATCAGACATTATCAACAGTACTATCAATGTGATCTGGTTAGATAAAATAGTTTTTAGTACTATCAATGTAATGTGGTTGGATATAAATAGTTATAGTACTATCAATGTGATGTGGTTGGATATAAATAGTTATAGTACTATCAATGTGATGTGGTTGGATATAAATAGTTATAGTACTATCAATGTGATGTGGTTGGATATAAATAGTTATAGTACTATCAATGTGATGTGGTTGGATATAAATAGTTATAGTACTATCAATGTGATGTGGTTGGATATAAATAGTTATAGTACTATCAACGTGATGTGGTTGGATATAAATAGTTATAGTACTATCAACGTGATGTGGTTGGATATAAATAGTTATAGTACTATCAATGTGATGTGGTTGGATATAAATAGTTATAGTACTATCAATGTGATGTGGTTGGATATAAATAGTTATAGTACTATCAATGTGATGTGGTTGGATATAAATAGTTATAGTACTATCAATGTGATGTGGTTGGATATAAATAGTTATAGTACTATCAATGTGATGTGGTTGGATATAAATAGTTATAGTACTATCAATGTGATGTGGTTGGATATAAATAGTTATAGTACTATCAATGTGATGTGGTTGGATATAAATAGTTATAGTACAATCAATGTGATCTGGTTCGATAAAATAGTTATAGTACTATCAATGTGATGTGGTTGGATATAAATAGTTATAGTACTATCAATGTGATGTGGTTGGATATAAATAGTTATAGTACAATCAATGTGATGTGGTTGGATATAAATAGTTATAGTACTATCAACGTGATGTGGTTGGATATAAATAGTTATAGTACTATCAATGTGATGTGGTTGGATATAAATAGTTATAGTACTATCAATGTGATGTGGTTGGATATAAATAGTTATAGTACTATCAATGTGATGTGGTTGGATATAAATAGTTATAGTACTATCAATGTGATGTGGTTGGATATAAATAGTTATAGTACTATCAATGTGATGTGGTTTGATATAAATAGTTATAGTACAATCAATGTGATCTGGTTAGATAAAATAGTTTTTAGTACTATCAATGTGATGTGGTTGGATATAAATAGTTATAGTACTATCAATGTGATGTGGTTGGATATAAATAGTTATAGTACTATCAATGTGATGTGGTTGGATATAAATAGTTATAGTACTATCAATGTGATGTGGTTGGATATAAATAGTTATAGTACTATCAATGTGATGTGGTTGGATATAAATAGTTATAGTACTATCAATGTGATGTGGTTGGATATAAATAGTTATAGTACTATCAATGTGATGTGGTTGGATATCAATAGTTATAGTACAATCAATGTGATGTGGTTGGATATAAATAGTTATAGTACAATCAATGTGATGTGGTTGGATGTAAATAGTTATAGTACTATCAATGTGATGTGGTTGGATATAAATAGTTATAGTACTATCAATGTGATGTGGTTGAATATAAATAGTTATAGTACTATCAATGTGATGTGGTTGGATATAAATAGTTATAGTACTATCAATGTGATGTGGTTGGATATAAATAGTTATAGTACTATCAATGTGATGTGGTTGGATATAAATAGTTATAGTACAATCAATGTGATGTGGTTGGATATAAATAGTTATAGTACTATCAATGTGATGTGGTTGGATATAAATAGTTATAGTACTATCAATGTGATGTGGTTGGATATAAATAGTTATAGTACAATCAATGTGATGTGGTTGGATGTAAATAGTTATAGTACTATCAATGTGATGTGGTTTGATATAAATAGTTATAGTACTATCAATGTGATGTGGTTGGATGTAAATAGTTATAGTACTATCAATGTGATGTGGTTGGATATAAATAGTTATAGTACTATCAATGTGATGTGGTTGGATATAAATAGTTATAGTACTATCAATGTGATGTGGTTGGATATAAATAGTTATAGTACTATCAACGTGATGTGGTTGGATATAAATAGTTATAGTACTATCAATGTGATGTGGTTGGATATAAATAGTTATAGTACAATCAATGTGATGTGGTTGGATGTAAATAGTTATAGTACTATCAATGTGATGTGGTTTGATAAAAATAGTTTATAGTACTATCAATGTGATGTGGTTGGATATAAATAGTTATAGTACTATCAATGTGATGTGGTTGGATATAAATAGTTATAGTACTATCAATGTGATGTGGTTGGATATAAATAGTTATAGTACAATCAATGTGATGTGGTTGGATATAAATAGTTATAGTACTATCAATGTGATGTGGTTTGATAAAAATAGTTTATAGTACTATCAATGTGATGTGGTTGGATATAAATAGTTATAGTACTATCAATGTGATGTGGTTGGATATAAATAGTTATAGTACAATCAATGTGATGTGGTTGGATATAAATAGTTATAGTACTATCAATGTGATGTGGTTTGATAAAAATAGTTTATAGTACTATCAATGTGATGTGGTTGGATATAAATAGTTATAGTACTATCAATGTGATGTGGTTGGATATAAATAGTTATAGTACAATCAATGTGATGTGGTTGGATATAAATAGTTATAGTACTATCAATGTGATGTGGTTTGATAAAAATAGTTTATAGTACTAGTTAACTAGATCACATTGATAGTATTATCAGTATGATGTGGTTAGCTAAGAAGATAAATGGTATTGTAATAGCGCACTAAGGTATTAATTTTTAATGAAAAGTTAAACCATAGTTTTAGCTTTTCATCACCCAAAAGTATATTTAACCAGTATCCCAACTTCATAGTTGCTTCTATTTGTGGGTTATGTATTTAACCTGGATTTTAATATTAAGATTTAACAACAAAGAGAGCCGAGACTGCACTAGTCACGCTTATTTTATTTTCATCACACATCTAAGATTTTCCAAATAAAGTTATTCTTTCTCACCGCTGGAACCTTCTGGTTCATGATTTGGGTTTTGTTTGTTTTGTTAAAGTACAGTTACGTAAGTTTATCATTTAAGTGCGTGAAGATATTTGTTGAAATTGGGTATTTTAGTTGTAAAAGCTCAACAATTTTGATATGAAAACAAAACAGCAAAACGATATTAGTAAGATGATAAAGAAAATGACTGTTTTACTCAAACGTAATGTTCATATTTGTGCGAAAAAGAACAGAAGGATTTATATTTTTGAAATAACCATAATTTTTAAGGGTTGTTACCATGTGTTATCATAAGTTAATGTTATTAAGTTTTGTTCGTTGTGTATGATCAAATTCAACCACAAAAGAATGGGTTTTGATGTAATACAACAGTTTAAACTCTGAGTATTTATAAATTAGGATATGAACAATAGAACTAAAAAGAACTATGATAAATCGTGTGGAAAAATTCTAAAATGGGAATTTCATAATCAGATGTGTCTTATGCAATGTATGGGTTGAACGGAAATCTCTAGGGTTTAGGTGTGGCCGTGCCTAATTTTGAAGTTTCGATCACAGTGAGAGCAATTCGTCAACGTGCAATATCCACTACTATAATGGATTTATGCAACTCTTTGAACTAATTAACGGGACTGATTGTAACTTTTATCACACGCCAGCAGAGAAAAATACGAAGCGTTTTTTCATGTTTGTACATATTGAGTTATATATGCTCTGCTCACCGTGGATATCAATATCCGACTTCTAGTTTTAAGACACCTTAAATCTGGGGCACTGTAAAAAGTGTTCATCAGTATTACGGATCGAATCTTGGACCCTTTGATCCACAGCCACGCTCGTTAATCTCTGAAACAACCAGCTTTCTTGTGTGAAACTGGCTTATACATAACATTTAGTTTACCTCTCGATTCCATGAAGGAACATAGGGCCGCAATCGCTTGCGGATTCATTAAAAGGCTGGTTTTTTAATTGAGTGGGTTGTTAGCCTACTGCACAACCCCCAACCAGGAGAAGAAACTGCAGCCGTCCCTAATTTTGCAGTGTGAGATTAGAGGGAAGGCAGCTAGTCATCACAACCCACCGCCAACTCTTGGGCTACTCTTTTACCAACGAATAGTGGGATTGACCGTCACATTATAACGCCCCCACGGCTAAAAGGGGCGAGCATGTTAAGCGCGACTGGGATGCGAACCCGCGACCCTCGGATTACGAGTCGCATGCCTTAACACGCTCGGCCATGCCGGGCACATTTAGTTGAAAACTAGGTTGTAATTGTTTCGCCTATTCCAGTCTTTTACAAATTAAAGAAATATGTGTAAATATAAATGTACTATCTATTGTTTGCTCATAGAAGTAAATTGCAGGGTGTGATGGATCTTCGCTAAAATTGAGTTGGAGGTTTATTGGGTTCATGAGATAAATACAAATTTTAAGTTTTACATTTTGCATATTGCGATTTGTATGGTTATTTTAACGTTTATTAAATTAAGTATAAGGGAAGCAACTTTTCACGTTCTAAGATAACGATTCATTTATCATGAACTTACATAACTTCCGTCCAGAAGATGGGTACTCTAGATAGTAGTTTCAAAAATTAAGAGAACATTTGTACTATATAGAATCAGTGATATTAAAAAATACGGTTTTTCTGCTGACTAATACATGTTTAAACCTTGTAATGTATCGGCAAAATCCATTAAATTAAAGGACCAAACTCAAGCTACGTAATCTCTTGTTCTTTCAAGCGATAGTTTAAAAAACGTTTCACAAACTGGAAATCAAGCTATCTTCATCAACAAAAGCTTAGAATGACTCCAAATGATAAGATAATTTTATTACTTACTCATTTTGATGAGAACATGGCACGTGAAACAGTTTATCCTGTTCTGCATGTAATCGCAATTTTATATTCAGTGAACGTGTTTTGAATTTTGATGCAGACAACTGTCTTTATTTATGAGCAATCCGGTAAATGGATTTAGAAGTAATTATAAAACATGTACAGTAACAATAGAGATAAGTGTAACGGTTCTCTTCTTTTATATAATAGGCCTAGCATGACCTGATGACTGAGTTGTTCCACTCACAACCCGAAGACTGCGTGATTAAAACCCATTATCAAACATGATCGTTCTTTCAGCTTATAACATGAGTTTATCTTCACTGTTTGTCAGTAAAAAGTAGCTCAAGAGTTGAAGGTGGATATGTTGACTAGTTGCCCTCTTATCTTAAAGTTAGGGACCGTTTGTGCCAATCAAAGATTTATATAACAACTGAATGAGCTAAAGAAAAAAAATATCAGTTCTAAATGTCTTTCAGTTAAGAATTGTTATACTAATATTATAATTATTATATTAACTTAAATGCAGAAAGGTATTCTGTGGCCAGATAGAGTTAGAGAAAACTTAAGGGTGACAATTAAATACACATGTGATCAAGGAGAGTGATTTGATTAAATATGAAAAACAACCACAAGCAAAGACTTTTACAATCTGGGATAACAGTTTATCTTTAAGCAGTCTAGAATAACAACATAATACATTTGGAGTAAGAAATAACAGCTTATTTTGAAGATAACTAAAAGTTACAGCTAACAAAACGGTGGCTGATCTGGTAAGTAAAGCAAGAAGACAAGTTAGAATAATGGTTTGTTTAAAACAGGAGAGAGCATATAACTTAAGACTGACAGTTTAAACAAATTAGTTAAAGTTTCCAGTGTTCCAGCTAGCGGTACAATCTCATTCAGTGGCACAGACACATGTCTTCGGAGTTACAACGCTAGAAACCGGTTTTCGATACCCGTGGTGCGAAGAGCACTAATAATCTATTGCGTAACTTTGTGCTAAACTACAAAATACAAACAAACAATCATTATTTATGTGCACTTTGTACAGAAACGTACTCAAAGACAGTATCAAACATCACCGTCCTAGTTGGCTTCATTGATATGCAGAGTAATAACGTTTCATTTAGATTTAAAAGGTGGCGTTTTATTCGCCTATAATTTGCTTCTCGTGCTTTTGGTAGATACACTGCTGGCCAAAATCTCAAGGCCAATGAACACACATAAAAAACATCCATTTTGCGTTGTTAGACTTAACCTCTTATTCGAAAGATAAAAATAAGAAACGGGGAAAAACAAAAACTTTTTTTTAGCATTTAATAGGGAAAATGTGAACACTGTGAAATTAGCCTAAATACTAGCTGGTTAGAAGTTTAAGGCCATACTTAAACAAAGCGTTAATCGGCAAAAACGTAACGAAATTTAGTCATCTGTGTTCAAGCAATAGCGTTGTTTACATTTCCCACTGACATCTCCTGTGCTACATTGGGTAAAAACATGGCAAAGGCTAAACATTTGACAGAGTTTGAACGTGGCAGAATTGTCGAGGTGCAAAAGCAAGCTCGTTACAACATGCCATCATTGGTAAACTTGGCCGTAGTAAAACTGCTCTTGCACGTTTCTTAAAAAACCCTGAGGAATATGGAACAAGAATTTCAAGTGGTCGGCCCAAGAAAATTTCGTCGGCTTTGAGTAGGAGGATTCGACAGGTTGTCCGGCAAGTCACCAGCCGATCGTCGAACCAGATTAAGGCCCTTACGAACACAAAATGCAGCTCAAAAACAATAAGACAGCATCTACGAGAGAAAGGCTTTAAAAACCGTCACGCCTCCTTCCACTCCACGAAACAGCTCGGTTAAACTTTGCTGAGAAGCACCAAACATGGGACGTAGAAATGTGGACGAAGCTTTCGTTCTGTGATGAGACAAAAATTATCCTGGATGGTCCAGATGGCTTCAAACATTGCTGGCACAATAAAGATATCCCACTGGAGACATTTTCTACACGACACAATGGAGGAGGTTCCATCATGATCTGGGGTGTTTTCTTCTTACATGGAACAATGGATCTTCAGGTTATGCAGGAGCGTCAAACAGCAGCTGGCTACATTGGCATGTTGGAGAGAGCTTCCTTATTGACTGAAGGCCCTCGCTTGTGTGGAAATGACTGGATTTTTCGGCAGGTAAACGTTGCAATCCACAATGCCCGCAGGACAAAGGGCTTTTTTATGGCGAATAACGTGATTCTTTTGGACCATTCAGCATGTTCGCCCGAACTGAACCCCATTGAAAATATTTGGGGGTGGATGGTAAAAGAAGTCTATTGAAATGGACGTCAATTTCAAACAGTGCATGATCTTTGTGAAGCCATATTCACCACTTGGAATAACATTTCAGCCAGCCTTCTGCTAAAGCTTATATCGACCATGCCAAAGCAAATGTTTGCAGTTATTCGCAATGACGGCCGTGCAACTCAGCACTGAGACTTCTTGCTGAGCATTTCCTACCCTGTTTATGTTCATTGGCCTTAAGATTTTGGTCAGCAATGTATATATAACACTTCTGGCATTATTCGAGTTTCTTATCAGTTGGTTCAGTGTTATTTTATCATACCTTTAAACGGATAGCTGTTATGAATGGATCTTTGGAATTTCCCTGTGGTCGAATAGGTATATGGAAAATAAAACATTGAATCAAATATACATTACAATAGCTCTGATCACTATGTGAACGAACTATGAATATGCTTTCAGATTCTAATATATTTCAAATCCTAAATGACTTTATAATTCTGTTACCTCGTATTTTTTACATTTTAATAAATATTTATATTAAATCCACGTCCGTACAGATCGGTTCTCTCAGTGGCACAGCGCCATGTCTGCGGATTTATACTGCTAGAAACCGGGTTGGCAGAGCACAAATGGTCAGTCTTTGTGCAGCTTTGTACTTAATAACAGACAATAACAACCATATAGATCGTATTTTACCAATTCTGATGTTCTACAGTAAACATTAACCTCATATTTTTTCACGTTTGTATACTAATGTTAATGTTTCACGTCTAATATAATTCACGAAAATAATATTTAATAGCAAATGACATAATTCTTCAACGGTGATTTTTGCTCATTACCATGGTAAAAAGACACCCTTTTGTCGAATTTAGAACTCAGAAGTTTCTTATGAATTGGAGCTCCGATAACCAAATCAGTACGTTTGACTCGCCACATTTAACTTTACTCAGAAACGAAAAATAAATGTATAAAAACAACATAACACAAATGATCTAGCTCTACGTTCAATGGCTACTATTTTACAGCGGTACTTACGACACCATAAATCGAGTTTCGATACCAATGGTGGGCGAAACCTAGATAAACCATTCTGCTTACCTTCACACAAACAAACCATTTAATAATGTAAAAGTAGAAAATAAAACATAATCGAAACGTTGTTTATGACACAGTCAGTATCTCGTCTTTAAGTAATACAGTTTTTAATTCTCACTTACATATATGAAGTTTGTTTGTTTTTGAATTTCGCACAAAGCTACTCGAGGGCTATCTGTGCTAGCCGTCCCTAATTTTGCAGTGCAAGACTAGAGGGAAGGCAGCTAGTCATCACCACCCACCACCAACTCTTGGACTACTCTTTTACCAACGAATAGTGGGATTGATCGTCACATTACAACGCTTCCACGGCTGAAAGGGCGAGCATGTTTGGTGCGACGGGGTGGCAAATCCGCGACCCTCAGATTACGAGTCGCACGCCTTAACACGCTTGGCCATGCCGGGCCGAATCACAAGAACAAACACACAATTTGTAGGCCTGTGATGCAATAAAACAATTCGACAGACCAAACTATAGGAGGGATGATTATATGCACCATACCCCCCACCTAAAATGAAGGGGGGATGTATACCCTTCATCCCCCCAGGATCTACGCCCCTGCTTGTACATACGCCTTTTCCATTTGAAGGTTGAAAGTGTCTGAATTAATTACTCTAATCAGGTAAAATTATTGTAGATGTAGTTCCGCATGGTCTCCAAACGTGTACTCATTAAAGAGTAAATAAAACCAAAATTAGAAAGTAAGCATCTTTATTTATTACATTTAAAGTACATATGTCGTATCATTTGTAACCTAAAGACTGTATTATTTTTTTCGTGATTTATTGCATGCACTCGTTTTACTGACGTCACGACAGTAGAAATTTGAACATTAAACTTTCCTTACTGACTGACTGACCGACAACATACTGCTGTACAGTGGTGTAAATGAGTAAAACAGGTGACGCCCCCAGGCAGCATTCTGCTCTCTTTCGTGGAAGTTATGCTTTAAATTATCTAAAGTTTTTATGCTAATATTTTATTTTATAATGGTGATGATATATTTTAAGGGTATTGAATATCCAGTTTTAGAAAACGTTAGTATTTCAGATACATAGTTTGGTGAGTGTCTTTGACAGAATAAATTGATAACTTGGCCTGCCTGTGATACGGTGATGAATATTACTTGATTGGGATTTGTTTTCGTTTTTCTCAGGGTTTTACCAACGGCAAACCTCATTGAACTTAGGAAGGTTATTAACGACCAGTTGGGCCAAGAAGTTCTTCCCAGGAATTATGTGTTTTTACGAAGTGTTGGAAGGAATTTCACTCAGGTTGCTTCCTCAGTATTTTTCATTAATAAAATTCAACAAACTAAATTCCACTTGCTATCAAACTAATTTGAAAACAATTTGTCAGATGATTTTTTTATGAGCGTATGTTGTTGATAAAAACTTTGATTTCTATTTGAATGCAATAAACACTATACTGTGCGAACAGCATCACTAACAAGCTAAAATAATATACTAACTCGTTGTCTAGGTGAAACCACATCAAGAGAAGGATATGAAGACTGAAAATTATATGCCACCTTTCGTAAGTTTGTTGTTCCTCTACTTTAGCACAACATATTCTTCATTTGATTTGTAACCAAACCGTCTTCAAAATAATATTACTGCTTTATGGTCCTTGTTTCGTCGGTGCCATGTTATTTTTAAAGGATAACTTCTAGCCACATTAATGAAATTAATAATATCGTCACACTATGTGATAAGAACGATATGTTAAAACCATCGCATTATGTGAATCTTTTCTCTGCAAATCATTGAGGTGCATATATTTATTAAGGTGTAAAAATATTGTATTGTATAAGTTATTTAACCTGGCACTTTTATAACTGCTTACGCATAAACGTTCTAGCGAAGACTCTATTAACAAAATGACCAGTCGTAGAAACCAATCGAGTTACTGAGTAACAGTTAAATATCTAGTATTCAGGAAAGTGTTTCTTCATAAATTATGGTAGGTTTGTTTGATTTTAATTTCGAACAAAGCTACAAGAGGGCTATAGGCCCTAGTTGTCCCTAATTTCGCTGTAGTAGACAAGAAGGAAAGCAACTAGTCGTCATTCCCTACCGCTAATTCTTGGGCTACTCTTTTACCAACGAAAAATGAAATTGATTGCTCGTTATAATGCCCCACGACTGAAAGATTACGAGTTGAGTGCCATAACCAACTGGTCATGCCGACCCTAAATTATGATAGTTATATCTAACCTCTAACTGTTATACAAAAGTAATAAATATTATTAATTCATATTACTGAAATGAATACTAGTAATAAACAAGTAAGAAATGTTGTTAATTTATATTACCGTACTGAATACTAGTAATAAACAAGTAAGAAATGATGTTAATTTATATTACCGTACTGAATACTAGTAATAAACAAGTAAGAAATGATGTTAATTTATATTACCTTGCTGAATAGTATTAATGAAGAAGTAAGATATGTTGTTTATTACAGATAATATTAAGGTATGCCTTTATGAGGTATGAGCTTCAGGTATAATGAAGCTTAATTAATGAAGAAAACCGTATTGATTTATGTCAGTACTATTTAGGATAAACATGTTACATTTTAGACAAACTCGAGGGAAAAAGTGAAATACTTGACTAAAATTTTTGACGTGGCGTGTTATTTCATGAAAAAATGGTTAATTGAAACATCACTTTTGGATTGATCTCGTGTATCATATGAAAATTGTGCTTGTAATTCACTGAACATCACTGTTTAAGACGCATAAATCTAGAATTATTGAATCATTATGTAAGTGTTAAGAACACATTGTTAGGTAAGAGGAATATGAAAAAAATGTGTAGGCAGTGGCAAAATATTACGCTTACAAATGTCACAGTTATTACATTATGTACGCCTTACTTACAAAATACATAAGAAGCGTCCAAGTATAATTTTGATCAACATAATAAAATACAACTATAGATGAAAAACGCAATAATGAAACAGTAACTGTTCCAAGATACTCACTGGTTAAAATAACTTGAGTAAAAAAACAAGCGTAAGACACAGGAAACAAGTGTAACATATGTTTAGTAGATATGTGTGTATGTAGGTTAAAATTTAAAGTGATTAGTGTAATTTTTTATTCGATAGAATTTTGTTATTTATCATCTTTAGATTTCACAAGTCATAACGTCAAAAAATAAGTAACACATTTGGAATAAAAGATGAGAATAAAGACGAGGAAAATAGGTTCGATACTTTCGTATGTCCTTTTCAGTTTCAAACAGTCTTCTGAGAAGAAATATGCCCTCACAACGTAGCGTGGCATATTTGCTCTTTGAATTTTTATTACTCCGGCTTGTAGTTCTTAGATTAAAATATTTTTATTTGGATAACACAATGTAACCAGATATTTACTTTTTTTGTTCCTGGGCAGAAAGCTTTATTTCCCAATTGCTTATGCCTAAGGTAAATGGAAAATACCTATTTTTGTTTTCAAATTTTGGTTTTATGTCTTGGGTAATGAAATTTTTAAATTTACCCATTTTCCAGAACATTCCAGGTAGATTCAGTGCTGAGTAGAAAGAAGTTTGAAGAACTTTCTAGGATGTTGTAGAACTTACAAGAATCTTCCAGAACGTTGTAGAACTTCTGGAGAAATTTCCAGATTCTATTAGAATTTTCTAGAACTTTCCATAGTAATATATACATACAGTGGTTCACCACTCACCCACCGCTTTCAGTTTAGTTTTAGTTGCATAAGTGAATACATAAACCTATTTGATTTTATCAGAGATGGCATCACAAAACTGCAAGCATTCTCCAGACACATTCTGCTATGTATATGACCAATTTATCAAGACAAGTGCGAAAAAGTGCTCTGTGACATTTGCTAAGATGTGTGAAGCCTGCAAGGCATATTTCGGTATGCCTTTCGGGGATCAAGACAAACTTTCGACACCTCTTTTTACCTGCGAGCTCTGCAAAAAAACTTAAGAAGGTAAGAGGGACATTTTTGCTTGCTTTAATAGTAAGATTTAACATTATACACATTTTAGACCTTTTAAAATTTAAATATCTTTTAATTTCCGATAGTTTAGAAAAATATTGCATAAAATATTTTGCATGAACCTTTTACACATTAGTTGTGGATGAAATAAGTTAATATTTCATAATAATTTTATTTGCTCACTTGCAGGATGGTCAGCGGGGAAAAAGAGAGCCGTGAAGTTCACTATTCCAAGAATTTGGCTTAAACCCACTGACTGCTCAAGCAATTACCACTTCTGCATGGTGGACTCTTCCAAACGTTGGGCTGACAAGAATGCATCTGCTATCATGTATCTGGACCTTCCATCATCCATCGCCCAGTGTCACACTGCCCTGAGTTCCCTGTACCCACTCTGCCAGAGAGAAAGCAGCCATCTCGAAAAACTACTCACTTCTAAACATTTTTGTTCATTTTTGAATATCTTTAGTGTAAAGTACATGTAAATTCTGATGCATTTGTTTTATTCAGACCTTATGCAAATGAAAATGTGCAAATTTGCCTTTTTTACATATAAAATAGTTAAACTTCTAAATTTCATTATCCAGGTCACAAAAGCAAAGTTTAGAGGGAATAATGGCCATTTTCTGTAATTTTACAACACAAGCAATTAAGAAATAACACATACTATCCAGGAACAGAATTTGGGTTACATAGTGTAATTTATTTTCATTTTAATTTCAGTTTGCAAATTATAATATGAAACTTCGGGCCTGTAAAGCAATTAAAACTATGAAAAACTGAAACTTTTTGCAAAGAAATACCTTAACATTCCTTAGTTAAAAATAACACTTTAACATAATATCTTGAAGTATTTATTAAAATATGTGATAAGCTAATTCACATAATTTATACTATATTGTGACTCAAAACTAAATGATTAGATCAATTTAAGTTTAAAATGTTTTAAACACAATAATTTTTGATCTCAACTTTAAAGACAGATTGTTCTCAACGCTTAAAGTAAAAAGCAGGAACAGAGTGATATAATGTGGTGAAGTTCGAGAATGGTAAGCATTCTGATACAACGAAACCAACAGTAGTGACAAAGAGACAATTAAAGTTAGGAATTCGGACCAATCACTTGCATTAAAATATTTAAGGATGTCAAACCATCTGCGAAGTATTTGTATCAGAATATTTTCATTTGAAATAATATGCATGGTAAAATCTTTAAGTAAAATAAATAAAAGAGAAGTTACATGTATATATTGTCTAGTTTTGGAAATTCTTTGTGTAAATAAGCGATTGATACTTCGCACTAACATATATAAGAGACATTAATAAGAATGTCACCTATAATTATTCATTTAAAGTATAATTAATTGCAGTTAAACGCAATAAAGTGAATCATAATGAACTAAAAGTTATATAATAACCGAATATGGTCAAAAGAAGCAGAAGTTAAGAAAGGTTATGACTTCAAAATCACACCTCCAAAGATGTTTGATTGTAATTTATAAAACAACTTAAATAAATAATTCAACTTTAAACAATAATATATTTAATATAACATTTTTTACTTAAACAATTGATCATAATTATAAAAGTGTTCACATAAAAAATTAATAGGTTATCCAGTCAAAAATATTCTACTTAATTTACACATGATTGAATATTTTGTTGGGAATTCTTCTTGCAGAGAATATATTAATGAATGTTTTAGCTGTTTTTTAAATCAGTTAGTTAATCATCTATTTGTTTTAAATTAATTATATTTTATTTATCGGTACACACTGTGACAAACACGTAAAACACAATTATATATATTATTTTCCACTTAGTTTGGTATGCATGATTCAAATAACGATAATCCAAGTGCTGTAACGCCATATTTCACTTTGGCAGAGAATTTATACACAATTTTAACAGCTGCATTGATATCCATATTAAAAATGTTAATTAGATAATTTTCTGTAATTACTGGTTCAAGTGAATACATTTGAATAATCCTTAACCAATGAGCTTATTCAATTGAATATATTTTAGTAATGTATAAACAATAAGATAATTCCTGCTAGATTAAGTAAATATGTTTATTAATGTTTGACACAGCAAAATCGTTTCTAAATTTGTTTGTAATTAAACACAAAACTGCACAGTGAGCTGTCTGGGCGCGTTCTCACGTGAAAGTAAACCATCAAGATATCTAAACATAATTTTCTACATGAATATAACTCTTAATAAAGTTAGAATAATGAAATAAGAGATATAGGTTTGGCAAGTTTGGATTTTATTTAGCAAAAATTAAATAATTTTATAAAAATTATCTTTATTTTTTTCTAAAATTTATAAAATGATTTATAACACAAAGTTAAAATAATATCTTAATATTGTTTACTTGTATATTTTGTTCTTATATTTAATGTAAAACCCATGGTTAAAACAGTTATCAAAAATTTTGCAAATACACTTGAATTAAGTTACGAATTAGTGCAGTACATAAAGAACTAAAGTGTAAAATAATTTGCATTGAAACCTTTGCTTTAACAGAAGCATTTAACTTGCGAAATTATTAATGCCGTTTGTGCTATTTTAAAAAAGTAGACATTTCATATTCATTTATAATTGTTAAAGATGTCGAACGTGTACATATACCTGAATTCCTTAACGTGTTATGATTGCTGTCAGCCTTATCACACATTGACATGGGTTATTCTTCTCGGGTTTAATTAAACTCTCTCATGTAAAGCGTTATTGGAAAGTGAAAAGCTTTTATGTGCTACAAGGTCTTTATAGTGTTGTCTTGTGATGTAAGTTTTCATTATGGTGTAGGTGACGTCCTCCAGTTTTTCTTTGGAATGACATTGACTGTTGTTGGTAATAAATGAGCTCCAGGAGAAATGATATTACTGTGTTTTTATTTAGCACTTAGTTCACTCGGGCTGTATGAAACTTCTAATGGCAAGTTATTTTCTCCAGCCTATAGAAAGAAACACTGTATTTACTATAGTAAACACACCCGAGTGATAAAATAAAATATTATTTGTTATTCACTCCGAAGTTTTATCCAGTCTGATAATTCAATCAAATAGAAATTATAGATCAACTTTTAAAGAACTTACAGAACTTAAAAGTAGGTAGGTGTTTCGACATCGTTTAGAGTTCTTAATGTAGTTAAGGTGATTATACTTTGTTACTGGCATTCAAAGTTGGTCGTTGGTCCAAAACATAGGTAGCTTAGATTTTCTGCTTTGTTACATTTTTATAAATGTAAGTGATCTTGTTTTTCTGTGTTTACTGTTGCTTTTAGTTAGGCAATTATATTCATTTTTTGTTTAAAAGCTAAACAATAAATATTTATTTTATGGCTTCCTGCTAGCACGTTGCTCCTCATTGGCACAGCGGTATGTCTAAGGACATATAATGATAGAAACCTGGTTTTGATATCCGTGGTGGGCAGATCACAGGTAGCCCATTTTGTAGCTTTATGTTTAATAACAAGCAAGCAAATGCAAACATGTTGTTTTTCTTGTGTGAACACTCAAGGCTTGCGAACAAAACGGTTCATTATTTCTGTAAAACTCTTGTCCAAATGTAAGTTTACAAAGTTTATTGAATGGTCTAATAATATAATTTGACATAAATACTAACACTTCTCGTTTATTTGTTATAAAGTACAGTTGTATCTTTATTATTAGAATGTGCTACGTTATGTAAGTGTATTAAATAACATTCACTCTTAGGTTTTTTCACAAGGATATACTAAAATAATGTTAATATATCGCACAGCATTCAATGTGAAATTTCAGTTAATATACTAGTATTATGCCAGCACTTTTAAAACAATATTGGATGTTTTTATTCGTTCTTTCACAACATTGACAACTGTAATTAATGTGCAGGAGTGTGGAACAGATATTCTATGTTTCGTATCCTGTTGCCTCAAAATAAATCGCCATCCATACTTTAGGGTCGCGGGTGCGTTGTAAGAAGTATGGAAGTGTGGTCAAATCCCACTATTCAGTTTTATAAGAGTAGTCGAATAGTTGATGGTTATTGGTGTCGACTAGCTTCTATTGTGTCACTTAACAATTAGGGATGATTATATACAGATGCCCACTACGTATCTTTGAGCGAAATGAAACAAGCAAACAAAACTGAATGAAAATCATAAGAAAAAAAGTGTAAAATAGTAATTGCATCAATTCACAATTAATGCTTTATTTGTAGAGTTTATGACTTGTTTATCTCGTATGAGAACTCCTAATGGTTGATACAGAAGTTATCTTCTACTCCTTAATGAATAAATATCGATGCAAATTGCAAAACGGAGAAAATGAGTAGAGGTTATTCCTTAAAGTATTTGTAGGCACCTACCAGAGAAGTCACCGAATCTCTTTTCTTGCTGTTATATGAATGTCCAACGCTCTGCCACACACACCATCATCACGCACTCTGATTTTGATCTTAATGTCGTGCTATTGCTAACTGGCGATTTACCTCTTTTGTTTTTGTTCTTACCATTGTTACCGTCTTTATTTCCCAGAGTGCGGTGCATAAAATCAGGAAAATAAATACAGAACATTTAAATTATTATTAACTTTAGATCACAACAAACTAGCCTTATAGATCAGAATTAAACATTTTTCTTGAGACAAATACAGATGGTATAAGGATACACCATTGAAAATCATTGGTTAATCGCCTGGATATCCTCGCTGATGGAAATATTGATGCATAATATGAAATATATCTGATAAAGTTTATCCAGCTTAGTTGGATTAGTAATTTTATCTCTACTTACTAAACTGGCAGTGGAAAATAATATACGTAACAAAAATTGTGCAAAGTCAAAATATGACAACAATTAAATATACGATACATATTAAACCTTACCACGATTAATCAAAGCAACTTTAAATGAAATATATAATATAACTTACAAAACTCATAAGTAAGAGTTCACTCTTCAAACCAGTGACACGTGTTTTCATGAAAGTTTAAATAGTTATTCCTGACAAACTGATGGTCATTAAACATTTTCGATAGCTTAACTTTAGATAAATTATTATAGAACAATTTACAATATACGTAGCTAATACTAGCTGAATAACAATTCTATATATAGCACAACATTACGTCATTAGTTAAAAAAATTGCTATTGCTAATTATTTTAATTGTCATATTTACGATTATTGTAACTTTCCTTTGTATTTTTTTTATTATTCACTCACTTGAACTTTATTTCCTTAACTCTTTAATTTCTACAGGATATTAACTTTAAGCATTGTTCTCTGTTGTGTTTTATTAATAGAGAGAGGTTAACTACAGTCATATTATTTGTTTGGATACACCTCATGGTGGATTTAATACATATTTTCTCTTTATTATATTTAGCATTGTTATATCTGTATAAATATAATCGCACTGTTCGTTGTATGTCTACGTAACTACTTCAGAGGGTGTTGGATGAATCTTCATCAAAGTTATTATGGAGGTTTATTGGGTTTATACGTGAGACATTTTCAGTTTTGCGTGTGTAACATTTTTTTTCTCCCGCTGTTGATGGATCTTCAACAAATTTGGTACGAAGGTTTGTTGACTCTGTGGGGTGACAGACGCAAGCTTGCTGTTTCACATTTTGTGTTTTTGCGTTTTGTGCAACTACATGTAACAAAAGCAACTTTTCATGTATCTAAATAACATTTGTCCAGGGAACAAGTATTCCAACTTTTTTAAATTATAGTACCAATATCATAGTTATTTATTGTTCTGTTTATATATTAATTTGATATGTTATTATTATCATCTTCATAAGCAATAGTTCTTGGCTGTACTATTGTTACGTTCCTTCTGCTTCACTCTACACTGTAACATACGTCGTAGCAATTTACTCAACATAGCCAAAAGTATGTGGACATGCGATCATCACACCTATATGTACTTGTTGAGCATCTCATTCTAAAACCACGGGCACTAGTATGGAGTCGCCCTCCCCTTTGCTGCTATAACAGCTTCCACTCTTCTAGAAAGGCTTTTCACTCGATTTTAGAACATGGCTGCGGGGATTCACTCCTATTCAGCCACAAGGGTATCAGTGAGGTCGAGCACTAATGTCGGGCAAGAAAACCTGACTCGCATTCACCGTTCAAATTCATCGCAAAGATGTTCGATGGGGTTGAGGTCAGGGCTTTGTACAAACTAGTTAAGTTTATCCACACAAACTTTGGCCAACCATGTCTTTATGTTATAGGGACATTGTCATACTGAAACAAAAAAGGTCCTTCTCTAAACTGTTGCCACAAAGTTGGAAGCACACAATTGTCTAGAATGTCATTGTATGCTGTAACATTAAGATTTACCTTCACTGGAACTAAAGAGCCTAGCCCGAACCATGAAAAACAGCTCCAGACCATCATTCCTCCTCCTCAAAACTTTACAGTTGACACTATGCATTCAAGCAGATAGCGTTTTCTTGGCATCTGCCAAACCTAAATTCGTCCGTCAGATTGCAAGACAGTGAAGTGTAATTTATCACTCCACAGAACGCGTTTCCACTGCTCCAGAGTCCAATAGTTGTGTGCTTTACACTACTGCAGCCGACGCTTGGTATTCTTAAACTTGTGTGCGGCTGCTCGGCCATAGAAACCCATGAAGTTCCTGACGAACAGTTCTTGTGCTGATGTTGGTTCCGGTTGCAGTCTGATACCTGGTAGTAAGTGTTGCAACTATAGACAGACGATTTTTATGCGCTACGCGCTTCAGCACTCGGCGGTTCCGTTCTATGAGCTTGTGTGGCCTACCGCTTCGTGGTTGAGCTGTTGTTGCTCCTAGATGTTTTCACTTTACAATAACAGCACTTGCGGTTGACCGGAACAGCTCTAGCAGGGCAGAAATTTGATGAACTGATTTGTTGGAAAGATGGCATCCTATGACAGTGTCACGTTGAAAGTCACTGAGCTCTTCAGTACGACCCATTTTACTGCCAATGTTTGTCTATAGAGATTTCATGGCTGTACACTTTATCTTATGCACCTTTTAACAATGGGTGTGGTTGAAATAGCCGAACCCACTAATTAGTAGAGGTTTCCACATATTTTTCGGCATGTAGTGTATTTCAGATACTTTTTAAAATTACACTGATGGAGGTATTTACCATTTATTTAATGACCATAAGATGTTATTAACGAAGACAGCGTAAAGTTTTGCTTATACACAGTCATACTAATGTTATGTTGTACATTTCATACACGACTCGTGTTTCTGTGTTCTGGGAGTAAACTTATCATTTTGTTAATGTTACTTTTATTAACATTATTGGTTAGAACGTTTGAAACATGCCGTTTATTTTTTGAAAGCGTTTTTCTTATAAACCAACCATACAGATTGGTTTACAATGTTAGATTAATTTATAGATTCAGTAGTAACCTAAATGAGAGTGTGTACAGAAATGGAAAATATACAACTACAAAATTAGAAATATCTGTTATATTGAAGCTTGTGAACGTGAAAGTTTGATGAATGATATTGGATGAAGATGACACGTTCATATGATTTTGCTCTCACTGAATGAAGCATTTTGATAATGAAGCTCATACGTTTAATTATATGGAAATAACTTCAAATATTTCATCAAAAACTACATTATCTCTTACTGATTTGAAGGTAATGTCAATTAACCCGTTACCTGCAACTGCTTTAAACGTGTACAGAATTTTGCAAACCGTACTCTCATTCAACCTTATACAGTAAATCAGCAATCAATGGGTTAGTCAAATCCCAGAAAATAAATAATTTAATAACGTGTATATTTCTATTTCCCACGGACGAATTGGTTGTAAAATAATAAATAAGGTCGAAAATTGATTGTCGACATGTTCAAGGGAAAGAATTTGTATTCAGTTTATTTCGTAGTATTTTACTACGTAAGTTATATAGGTATAAAGTTTTACATTCGTTAACGTACTAACCTGGTAGCACAAATAAAATAAGAAGCTTTTAGAAACATAAACTGTCTGAAACTCTGTTTCTTCTTTTTTGTTGTCTAATAACTTATCTGTTGAACATTTTATTCCTAAAGGTCAGTGAGCCTGAGATTTACTTAAAAGAAGGCTCTTACGTTGACGAACTTGACTGGTTACAAGAAGATAAATCTAATGTTGCGAACACAACTAACGGAAAATCCGAAAACAGTGAAGGTGAGACTTACTTATTATGGTGAATAACTAGAACAAAAGATCAGAATAGTAAAGATAAATTAATATTCTCAGATAATGGTGGTTAACAAGTATCAGTTTATAATTTTCAATTTTAGGCAGTAAGTTAAGCTGTTTGAGAATGATGATATAATGTTGGACGAGTTTAGCCTGAAAACTCGTGATGATCGTGGTATATCATCCAATTTAATATACAGTACTAACATAAGTCCCACGTCTGTATTTCATACAATTTTATATGAATAATATATACATTCTTGTGCAAATTAATTGAAACAAATGGTCATTTTACAATATTTTCAGCATGGCGGCCGGTGTAGGCTCGCTGGACCCGCTGATTTCCTTTAATAGTCATTTTTTCACACAGACGGCGTCATTAGCTGTGTTTTGCAGTATGGTCGATCTATTTTTCAGATATATGACAAAATTGTGAGGAATATTACTTCATTCGAAATTGCGTTAGAAGGGCAAGGAGACCAGTCAAAAACAACTTCTTACCAACTCAATGAAGAAAAAGTGGTATCAATGGGGTCTGAAATACAAGAACTGAACACAAGAACAATGGAGGAAGGTATTATTCAGTGACGAAACTCATTTCTTCATATAAGGTCAAAGAAGCCTGCATGTTTGCAGATTTCATGTAAGAAACTTCGAGAATTTCACATCAATCAGTTCGTAAAACATTCCTTGAAAAATATGTTTTGGGGCTGTTTCAGCTACTATGACGAGGAGGCTTACATATCGTAGAAGGTATGATGCGAGGACCACAGTACATCGAAGTTTTGCAGAGACGAGTCGTTCCAGAATTGAAAAAGAGATTTCTAGATGGATCTGACGTTTTTCAGCAAGATCTGGGTCTGTGCTACACATCGAAACTTGTGAAAAATTTTATGGCCTCAACGCGAATAAAGGTGCTGGATTGGCCTGGAAACTCTCCAGACTTAAATCCTATTCAAAATATTGGGGCGATTTGTAAAAAAGACCTCGGAGAAAAGACTGTACTAAGAAAGATAAGCTAATTAAGGCCATAAATAAGGTGTGGAACCGCGATCCAAAAATTAGTAAAGATTGCAGTCAACTCGTGGACTCGATGCCAAAGCGGATCAATGATCTTCTGAAAAATAAAGGCGGTCATATCACGTATTAATTAGTGAGTAATTTTTGGATTCTCAGAAATAAAACGCAAAAAATTGAAAACATTGTAATTTTCCGTCTTGTTTCAATTAATTTGCACAAGGGTGTAAGAGTATCAGCTTAAGACGATATTTCTGTTTGTACAATAACTGTATCAACTTCTGTTGATACTCTTGTATTATAACAGTATCAACTTATGTCAGTATTTGACATACTTTTGAACAATAACGGTACCTGCCTAAGGTGGTATTGGATATACTTTTGTATAATAACAGTATTAGTTTATGTCGGTATTTAATACACTTTTTTCAATAACAGTAACTGCCTAAGTTGTTATTTCATATACTTTTGTACTACAGCAGTGTAAACCTAAGTTGTTATTTCTGATACATTTCCTTAATAACAGTATTAGCCTAAGTCAATATTTCGTATCATTTTTTACATTGACAGTTCAGACTAAATCGATATTTCATGTCATTATTTCAATAACAGTATCATCCTAAGTCGATATTTCATGTCATTATTACAATAACAGTATCATCCTAAGTCAATATTTCATGTCATTATTACAATAACAGTATCATCCTAAGTCAATATTTCATGTCATTATTACAATAACAGTATCATCTTAAGTCGATGCTTAACATACTTTTGTACAATAACGGTACCAGCCTAAGTCTATATTTCATATACATTTTAATAATAACAGTATCAGTCTAAGTTGGTATTTTGTATACATTTTAATAATAATAGTATCACCATAAGTCAATAATTCTTACTGTATAATAACAGTATCAGAGTATGTTTAGTATTTAACATAAATTTTATTCAACAACAGTATCAGCCTTAGTCGATATTTCATATAATTTTGTACAATTGTATACACCACTTAACCAATTGGTCAAAGAGAGCTTATGCCATTAAACGCTATACATACCAGTTAGCTTAAGGGTGTTACATATTGTAATTTATCTCTGATGAGCGTCCAATTTATTGTGTTACATTTTGCGGTTTCAAATAGTCTGAAACTGAATTACATTGTTATCTGGATTTAGAAGTTAACTGAATGTAGAGAGGTATCAAATCTATGACCTTTGCCAACAAGATTGATTTCACAAAGTCTAGTTTCTTAACACAAATATATTTTAACATAAAAATAATAATACCGTATATAGCAACGGTTATTACAAATGATGATTTATACAACAAAATGTTTTAGAAACTTACAAATAATACTGAATATTCTATCTGGTCTGGAACTAAATATTCTTATCAACAGTTCACGATGAACGAATTAATTGTAAGTTGATATTGTTACAATTCATTTAACGGGTCGCTAGCTGTCTTCCGCTGATCACACAAGATTTATTTTAAGCCTCTGAATTTAAACGGTTTGTGATGTTCGAAGTCTACAAAAGTTTGTAGTCAAATAAATATCTGTAGACTTCCAATTAATAAACGTTTATCATAGTTACAGTATCTCAGGTTTATAGTATGCTAAATGTGAAGAAAACCAACAATATAAAACTGTATCTTCTCGTTGCGTTGGTTACCTTTTATAAGTTTGAGGGAAGAGTTTCTAGAAATTTGAGTTAAGACAATAATACTGGAAATTACTAGTATTTACACACACACAGTACATTGTTGATTCTTACATTCGAGTATCTTCTGCAATTTTAGCGGTTGTTTGTTTTTGAATTTCGCACAAAGCTACTCGTAAGCTATCTGCGCTAGCCGACCCTAATTTAGCAGTGTAAGACTAGAGGGAAGGCAGCTAATCATCACCACCCACCGCCAACTCTTGGGCTATTTTTTTCCAACGAAAAGTGGGATTGACCGAAACATTATAACGCCCCCACGGCTGGGAGGGCGAACGTGTTTAGTGCGACGGGGATTCGAATCCGTAACCCTCCAATTTTAGCGAATAGACGGGAGTTTCGCAAAACAAATTTAAATTAGTTTTATGCATTTTTGAATATATATTTAACTGAAACAAACATTAATATTAAAATAAATACATAATAGTACATTCGTTCCATGGAAAAGTTCCAAGTCATTACATATTTGTATATTTTTGGCCTTAATAACTGGTAACAGTCCCTGGTATTCAGTCTAATAGCCCCAGTCCAAAGACGGTATTTTATAAAAATGTACTAGACTTAATACACACGGAGACGATGTTTTGTAAACAAATGAGTTTAATAATTTACTTAACTAACTTAACGCAATGAATAATGATAAAAATTATCCTAATGGACAGCAGTGTCACCAACCTGAAGTTGGTCATGTATATACTGTTAGACTTAGTGGTCAGCAACGTCACCAATTTAAAGTTGCAATTCGTATACTCTTAGACTTAATAGGCAAAAGTATCATCAACTTGAAATATGCGATTCATGTGTTATTAAACTTAATGGACTAAAACGTAATGAACCTGCAGTTGACAATTAATGTGTTGTTAGTCTTAATGTTAGACAATTAATATAATTGGCAGGAGGGTAGTAAGTCTGAAGTTGGTCATTTCATAATGACTAGTCAACCGTAATAACGGTATTACACAAAGTCATATGCTAGTGACTTTGTATGTATTACCTGTATGTATGACTTTGTATGTATTATTTCTATGTAATCACTATATGTATTACCATACATATAGATTAATTTTTTACGTAATAGGTAAAAGTATGTTTCAGACATATTTATACTTAACAAACAGGCTAAACTCAGACTTGGTGATTAGATTCAATAGACTTTTAAAGTTAAAGATTATTAATGACTTAAGTTATTTATTTTTATACTTATAGCAACAATATTAGCTTAAACATCGAAACATTAGTTTTACATATTATCGTAATAAATAAGTGATAATTAGATAACCAAGAAGCAGTAGTTTATAAAGATTATTTAACGGAAAATCTCTGACAGCCTAAATTTCGAAATGGTTCTTTTAAGATAATTGATCTTAAGGAACGCAAGCGATCTCAACCTCGAAACAATTATTTAATTTGCTACTTGATACAACGAAAAGTTATCGTTCCTTTCTTTTCGAATTTCGTTAAAAGCTACATTAGGATTATCTGGCCTAATTTAGCAGTGGTTTAGTTTGAATTTCGTGCACACGAGGGCTATATGCGCTAACAGTTCTTAATTTGGCAGTGAAAATCTGGAGACAAAGCAGTTAGTCATCACCACTGACCGCCAACTCTTGGGCTATTCTTTCACCAACAAATAGTAAGAATGACCGTAACATTAAAATGCACCCACGGCTGAAAGGGCGAATATATTTGGTGGAATTCAGTAGCAGTAGACTAAAGGTAAAGCAGCTAGTCAACACCACCTACGACCTATGCTTGGGTCACTCTTCTGTCAACGAATTGAAGGATTGGCAGCAGTATTTAACAACCCCCACAGTTGAAAAGACGGGCATGTTGAGTAACGAGGATTCGAATCCGCGACTCACAGATGGTCAGTCGCACGTTCAAACCAACAGATCATATCAGGCCATAGGAAAGTACATCTGATGGAACTGTGTGTTAATCTTTGTTCAGGACAATATATATACTAAAAAGTGCAGAGAAGAGAAAAATACTCTTAGGTCTGTGTACATTTTGTGAGAAAAGTAATAGGATATGTCATTTAAATTTACGTGCATGTAACTTGCTTTAGTAGTATAAATAAAATGATTTACTAATAAAGGAAACATTAAACATAAACAAAATGTATTAAAATAAAGTATTTTAAAAATTAATACATATTATAAAAAACCACAAGGAATGTTTTGTAGCAATTAATATTCTCCCTAAAGAATTATTAAAATAATGATAGTGTTTATTATTATTATTTTAATTTTGTATTTATCAGTTAAAAAATTATGATCAGTTCTGTGACGAGCAAAATTTATGCTTGTTTTTGGAATTTCGCACAAAGATACTGTGCTAGCCGTCCCTAATTTAGCTGTGTAAGAGTAGAGGAAAGGCAGTTAGTCATCACCACCCACCGCCAACTCTTGGGCTACTCTTTTACCAATGAATAGTGGGATCGACCGCCACATTATAATGCCCCCACGGTTGGGAAGGCGAGCATGTTTGGCGCGACGCGGATGCGAACCCATGACCCTCGGATTACGAGTCACACGCCTTACGCGCTTGGCCATGCCAGGCTACCAAAATTTGTTATGAAAATATGACTAAAGAATAAAACAAAGTGTAACTTATAAAACTATAAGTGTCAGAATAACTTTAAAAAATTTAGAAATTTCCAGATAAAAATAATTCCTGAAGAAGTACTTAGGCATTAAAGCCATATCTTTGAAGCGATCATAGAAAGTTAAACTTGTAACGCTGTACGAACATCATATATTTTATTTTTATGCGAAACAAGACAGGTGAAATTTTATAACAGATATCTTTTGTTTATACAATACCGTAAGCACAAATTACAAAGTGGTAGTACACCTCTGATCTTTCGATGTTTTGCGTTAAGTTAAAGCTCACAAAGTGCGCTAAAATTATTAATCAAGGTGTAAGGCAATGAGGCGGAGTTGCATATTCTGGAAACAAAGAACGACTTTGACGGAACTATTTTCATATTTTACGAGATAGGAGGTATTCATTTTGATTGAAATCTTGAAAACTATGATAATGAAGGAGCACCTACTCAATCTGGTAATATCTCATTCACAGAAAAAGGAAGACAACGCAACAGAAAACTACGACTTGCTGAGCACGTGATCGGAGGACAGTCGGCTATTGCTGAAGGAAACTCATTCAGTGAATCAGCAGATATAGAGGATAGCTACACTGGAAGCAGACGGTAACTGCAGATATTTATACAAAATCATTGCAATTATTGAGTCTTACAACATAATAAAAGATAAAACTTCTATTCAATATTCCAAACATTGTACGAGTGAAGGTACGTCACAGTTTTGAATAGCAAGGGACATATTCTTGAAATTCTCTTGTAACATAGGATCAGTTTTAAAGACATATAAAAAAACACCATACATAAGATAGAACTTCCCCACCGTATGAAGCCTAGTCTATTGCAGGGTTACTGACGAGGGATGCCATAACTTGAAACTGATGTAACTCAGTTACAGTTTGTAAATAGAAACTGGTATAACTTAGTTACAGGTTGTAAATAACTTTTGTTGTTTGTAACTAACCACAAAGATCTATCTTGCTCTGCGCACCACGGGTATCGAAACCCTGTTTTTAGCGTTGTAAGTTCGTACACATACCGTTGTGCACTGGAGAGCGGTTGTAAATAGAATAAAATATCAGGTCTCAAATTTTTTTATTATTTTAAACATCTTCTCACCTAAATAATTCCTAGAAATAAATTAGTATCTTCAGTGCTGCATATTCTTGAAATTCTAATGTAAATATGTGATTACTGCATGAGGAAAAGGTATCTCGAAACATCATCTTTTTAGGATAGAGCTTGTGATGTATACGTCCACAACTCGGGTCTTCCGCTGGTACAGTGGAAAGTCAATGGATTTACAATGCGAAAATCAGGGGCTCAGTTTCCCTCGGTGGACACGTCGCTTTGCTAAAAGAAAGACACAAACCAAAACTCGGATCTCGAAAACTATCGCACCAATTGTCGTCACTTATTAGTGGGTAATATTTTTATAACTAGGTAGCATCGTCGTAGCTGAGAAATAAATAAAACAATCGCAATTGTTCAGATACAGGCATGCCAATGACATTTATGAAAAAAAGAGGAAAAGGTATATAGCCTGGAGCCACAGCGCGGCACAGCCGCGCCTGACTAGGGAGGTCCGGGGGCATGCCCCCCCCTGGAAATTTTAAAAAAATGGATGCTATTTGGTGTGATTTGGTGCAATCTGGGACATAATTTCTTTATGTTTTTTGACATTGCAATGTTGGAAAAGTACGCAATATATATCATATAAAATAACAAAAGGAAATTAAAAGACTAAATCAAACTAATAAAAACTATAACTTTCATTTACAGTTTTTAGCAGATTGATTTATTCTTTTAATTTGCATTCATTTTCTAGGGGATATATCAAAATATCTAAAATTAACAAATAAAATAAAAAGTAAATAAAAAAACGACAACCAGCAGCTTTCGGGGACTCATCGTCACTTTCTTTAAGCTGTACAGGTCATGATTTCAACTCTTTGTTCTTTTATAGAAAATTTCTATCAAGTAGCTGTATCATAAAGATTATATAGAGATCACTAACTGTATACTGGATTTATACCACACAGTTCGCTACCTAGTATCTGTTGCACTTGTAAAATTGTAAAATTCTTGTCAGATTTAAATCTTTTCTCTAGTTCAAGTGCAGTTGATATTTCATGAGAGGAGGTTAGCAGCTTCTCCTCTTCAGTGATTTCATCTTCTCTTGTAACCCACTTTTTATTTTTTAGCATTTTCTACTTCTTTTTGTGATTTTTTCTCATAAAACATTCATTCCCACTACTCAGTAAACTGATTTGTTTATCGTTTTTACTGTGTTTTGACTGGCGGTGCAACTTAGTAAAGATTTACTACTGGCATATATTTTTTCGATAATAGACTTAAAGCAAGATTTGGGCTCCAGCAAAGTTTGGGCTCACTTCCAAACCTTAGCCCTGACCACATTCATTTATTCATTCTTTTTCTATAACCATCAAATAGTATAAAATATATTTTGATCATTTTGTTTCTATAACCATCAAATAGTATAAAATATATGTTGATCATTTTGTTTCTATAACCATCAGAGAATATAAAATGTATTGATCATTCCCTTTAGAAGTCATTACAAAAGTTAAAAAAATGAAATTCTGAGGAGATAACATGATGGGAACCAAACATCTGATCTTATTGCTTTGAACGTAAAAAACAAAACAAAAAAAACAGGAACTGGTGAGCACGTACGACTTCCTATCGAAATAGATAGAAATATTAATTAACCCAGGTTATAAATGAATAGCCGAATGACTGATAAAATGAGCTAAAATATAAAAGTAATAAACATTTTACCACTGATACCGGCTAGTGTAAAAACTAAATTCGGCACATATGTGATAGAAAGTAGCTTTATAACAAGAAGAAATTACTCGTTTTTCTGAAAATGGTAACAATTTCTCTGTTTGTTTTGAACTTCATGCGAAGCTATACGAGGGCTATCTGCGCTAGCCATCCTTAATTTAGCAGTAAAAGATTAGAGGGAAGGCAGTTAGTCATCACCATACGCCACCAACTGTTGAACTACTCTTTTACCAAAGAATTAACTATGATATAATAATGCTCCCACAGCTGAAAGGGTGAACATGCTTGGTGAGACGGGAGTTCAAACTCGTGACGCTCAGGTTGTGAGACAAGCGCCCTAACCACGTGGCCACATGATAACAAAGAAAAAATAATAAAAGTTCTAGCATGTGACTAATAGACCTTTGAAAAAATTTAAAAGCTTAGTTGATCGATAAAATGTTTCATTTTTGTCATACATAACTACGACTGTTTAATCCCCGACATTTTATTATTATTCTCAGGACTCGAGCTCCACTTACCAGCGTTTTAGAACAATAATAATTTTATAAAACAAATCTGTTTTCTGCTAATAGATGAGTAGCTCCTCAAAAATTAAAATATTTTCTAGGTGAATACTTAAAAACTATCCTACTAACATAATGTAAATCTCCATTGATCATACCAGTTGAGCAGACGTGATTTTTGTAGCTGTTTCTACTATTTTTTATTTTTTTGTGTATTATCTTACTGTTTTTCTCCTTGGTTAATTTTCTGCTGGTGTAACATTTTTGAATGAGTATGTTTTAAATTTTGTGTGATTGTTGTTTGTGACCATACCTGACCCGGCGAAGGTTCAGCTTTGACGACAGATATTATACAGCGAACAGTTGTTGAGAATCCCTCGTCACTTTGTCATGGCGATATCCTGCAGTCCGCCATTTCAAAGTTTGGAGCTGCTTTGATTTAGCTGCCTAATTTAGTAGTGTAAGACTAGAGGGAAGGCAGCTAGTCATCACCACCCACCGCCAACTCTTGGGCAACTCTTTTACCAACAAATAGTGGGATTTACCGTCACATTATAACGCCCCCCACGACTGGGAGGGCGAGCATGTTTGGCGTGACGGGGATGCGAACCCGCGACCCTCAGATTTCGAGTCGCACGCCTTAACGCGCTTGGCCATGCCGGGCCGGCGCGTGAATATATTACTGATGATGTTTTGCTATGCAAATTGTTAGAATTTGACTGCGAACTAAAAGGTCCTATTGTTTGGAAAAGGAACCATGGTAGGTATACGGGTGTGCGGCATGTTTGTGCCTCATTCTCAAAGGTCAACATGTCAAGCCCCGACATGGCCAGGTGGTTAAGGCACTAGACTCGTAATTTGAGGATCGCGGTTTCGAATCTCTGTCACACCAAATATGCTCGCCCTTTCAGCAGGGGAGGAGTTATAATGTGACGATCAATTTCACTATTCGTTAGTAAAAGAGTAGCCCAAGAGTTGGCGATGGGTGGTGATGACCCACTGCCTTTCCTCTAGCCTTACGCTGCTAAATTAGGGACGGCTAGCGCAGATAGCCCTCGTATAGTTTTGCGCGAAATTCATAAAACAAACAACTTGTCAATGTCATGTGTCATAAAAGGTTAAGGGTCATTTAGGAAAACGTACTTTTATTAAAACAAAACATGATCATCAGTGCTGTGTGCGAAATTTATGTCTAAGCGATAAACATTTGTATAAGACTACCCTCAGTTTGTGTGTTATAGTTATAAATGTCAGAGTCATGTTTAACGTTTTTTTTCGGTAGTTCCACAATAACCGTTGCCTGCAAGGGATGTTCCTGGAGAAGTACAACCTTCCACTATGATTGATGCTCCCTCAGTCGTGGATGATCCCCGTCACGTTTTTTCCCTGTAGTGCTCTAGTGGATGGAGATACGTGTTTTCATACGTAGGATAGATCTTTCCTTGTGACTGGTCGTTAACAGTTGGCGATCACCGAGAATGTAATAGTCAGCCGTCAATGTATGAAAATGATTACCTCCTTGAGGTTAAGTCTGATGTGACGGAAGTTTCTCCTCCTGCCCCGGCTTAATCTACTTGTTGTTGGAAATATGCTGCACAGTTCTACGCTTAAACGACTATCTGCAGATAATGATCAAAGGAAGGCCATGAAGTAGCTCGTTACTAAATAATTATTAAATATACAACAGTATGTTTTCCCAAGAATAAATTTGCTTGTTTAAATTGTGATACTCTAAGAATTGTTGTTATGTTAGGTCGCTATCTTGAATGTTTCGTCAAAGATTTTGCACGTGAAGATAATCGACCTTTGTCAGTGTTAGCTTGACTTGTCTTATGTTTCAACAGGCTAATTATATTATTTTGACTCCAGTTATGGAAGTTTGTTGGCTTTTTGGATATGGAAAGTCAAGAATTGTGGTTGGGAATGTGGGCTGGCCAGTCTGAGGTTCATGTTGATGGTATCACGGTACTCAATGTTTGTCACAAATTTTAGATATTATTTTTCATACTGATGGGAATCTTATGTATGAGATGAAGTGGCAGGATATTTGCGCTCGAACTGCGCGGATTTTAAGTTTTTGAAGTT